>JALAZF010000218.1:7734038-8377500 GCA_022829125.1 Lathyrus tuberosus | reverse complement strand
TAACTATGAACCACCAAGAACACCCTCTTGGATTTTACAAGTTTAAAGTCCAACCGAGAACCAAACTCTCACAATGGACCTCTTGTATCCATAATCCGAATAACAAGGATTTACAAGACCAACTGAACTTAATTCCAACAATCCTGGAAATTAAGATAACATACAATGATGTAATTCTGATTTTTGAATATTTGTCACAGATGGAATTTTGATGATTATCAATCACAAGAATGATCTTCTCCTTTGTATCACTCAATTCTCAAGACAATAATACAAGTGTTCTTTTGTATGTAATGAAACTATGATGCTTAAAATGAAGGTTTATGCAAAGTTTCACTTTTAGAAAAGTTTTGAAGAACACTTAGAAGAAATTTAGAGATTGAAAGATAATGAGTAATTGATTTGAAATTTTTTAAGGAGGTGAATTTAAAATCTGATAAAATGATGTTTATATATGCCTATGACACCTCTACAAAAGGTTACAAATCATGAAAGGATGCCATGGTTGATCAGAAGAAATAACAGAAAAAATTAATGAAGGGATGCAATAAATTTTTTGCCTCTGCTTCAGTGGTAACCGGTTACTCTATATAGGGTAACCGGTTACTTGACTGTAACATTTAAAATATTTGAAAGTTTTGAAAGGGTAACCGATTACCTTATATAGAGTAACCGGTTACTCAAGACCAGAATTGAAAAAATGCATAAAACCAGATTTTCAAAACCATTTTTAGTGCAACCAAATATGTTTCTAATGATCATGGCATAAATGAGGAATATGATGAACACTTGTATGATTGCAAAGAGGTTAAGTATTATACCTATTCCTTTGAGCTTCAATCTTCATAATGCCTTGACAAATTATAGAGACTTGATTCTTGAGCAAGAGACTTGATCAATCCTTTTTGTTAATCCATCTTGTCTTTATAAGATTCTTTGTAGTAGGTGTGTCTTCATCAAAACCTCTGAGAAGCCATGTCTTCACATTCTCCCCCTTTTTTATGATGACAACCAATCTTTGAAAGTTTGAATCAACCTTGATTTCTCTAACTAACTCCTCCTAGATATATGCCCCCCCTTAATCCAGTAATCGAAAGAGCTTTTGAAATCTGCACGAGGTTAGAGAAATGCAAACACAACTAATTCTTCTCCCCCTTTGTCATTAACAAAAAGGATGGAAAAGATTTTTTTTTCATTCAACGAAAGTACGATTATGAACAAAACAAGAAACACAGTCACAAACTAATCATAAACCATTACACAATAAATAGAAACAAACAATACTTGATAAACGAAATATTGTACGATCATCACGAAACAACAAGTACTTAACAAAACGTCTTAGAAACTAGGAATTGAAATATCTAGAACTTAAAACATACTTGCAACACAAAACATAACATAATTCAAAATATGATCATAAATCTTTAGTCATCCTCAGACATTTGGTTTCCTTCTTCCTCTTCATCTCCACCATCTTCGTCTTCATCACTTTCTTCAATAACAGCCCGGGAACGGTTCATGGATCTAAAGAGTTTTTTAAGAGCATTTATTCCCCTAGTTGTTTCACGATGGTTTCTTTCCATGGTTTCCTTGATGGAGCGAACTTTGGAATATAGGAACTCATTGTTAATTCCACCTTCCGGGATTTGAGGGTTTTGCGGAGCAAGCTCATCCTTGTAACAGAACATCCCATTAGGTGCAATGATGATGCCGGTGTTCTTAGTTGGCGTTGTAGCATTGATCTCACACACCCTAGCAACCATGTCATTTTTTGGTTCCCTTTGAAGCAAGACTTCCTTATACTCCAAAAACCTTGAGATGATTCTAGCGTAAGGTAGTCCGCCGTTGAGAGAAAGTTGGTGTACCATATTGTGCACGATGACATAAGCCCAGTTAATTCCTATATTCAGCTTCATGCATCTGATTCATTCCATTTCCAGCTCACTTATTTGTGAATGATTTGAATGTTTCGGCACTAGAATATACGCCAAAACATAGTGAAGCATTCTGCCACTCACTGTCAGAAGATTTGTATACTTCACCACCCTGCTTGAGTTATGAGACTGCTTACTCATAACATCCCCATGAGTTCCTCTACAGATTGAGACAAAGTAATCTAAGCTGTCAAAATTTTTCCAAAAGGGAGTGGTAGGAAGGACCCCATGTCGAAGTTCTTCCCCCTTTGAAGGGATTCCCGAACATGTTCCCACTTCAGATAAATCCATATTAATTTCAACCTTCTTGACCACAGTAGAAATTGTAATATCTCCAAAATCATCAGTTCCATTCTTTAAAGTGGAGTAAAACTCCCTAATCAGATCCGGGTAATAGTGACCCTTTTCAGCAACTAGCTCTTTGACACCAGATTCTTCTAATAGAGTGCTAAAAGTAAAACTATGATCAGGAAAGGCACTAAAATTGACATACTTTACTGCCATCAAAGGTCGAGTGTGAACCGTGAAATCCAATCTTCGAGACTTGACTGTAGGTGCATGTTCTTCCTCAATGGGTTCTGAGCTCCCTTCAACCATCTTCTGGTTACCCTTGTCAATTTTTGGTGCCATTGATGAAGCTTTGAGGAGTTTAGGGTTCTGAAGAGGATTTTCGGATTTGGAGAGAGTGTGAAGTTTTGTGTTGAGAAATTAAGATGTTTTGGGTTTATAAAGAGAAATTAGTGAGTGGGTTTTAAAGTTCCTTTGAATTTATCCTTGGATTTCTCTTTTGAATGAAGCTTTGAATGTGGGTAATGGAGGTAGTTTTAAAGGTAGAAGAAGAGATGAACCAAGACTTATGAAGAGAGATCCAGAGAACTTATCACATAAGCACTTTTATGACACAAAGAAAATGATAACCATATGTGAAATAAAGAACGGAAAAAAAATAACTAAATTTTTCTGAAACTTACAGTGGTAACCGGTTACTTCAGATAGGGTAACCTGTTACTTGATAAAAAAACGCAGATTCTGGAAAACTGGAATGGGTAACCAGTTACTTGAAATAGGGTAACCGGTTACCTGATGCAAAAGTTGAAAAACAGCAGCTTCATAACTCCAAAAAGATCAGAATTTTCAAAAAAAAAATTGTGTTGACATGATAATATACATAGTAATGCAACTTTGAGTGATAATCACAGTTTATAAAAATTAGGTTAAGGAAGCATAACATCAAGAAATAACATATTTTCAACATAAAACATTTTTTTAAAGAAAGCTTGTAATATTTAAAAAATTAATATTTTGTGTACCTTGGCTTCATTATAGAGAATAATGAAGAAATATTGAAGAGTTATAGATCACCTTCATCTAAAATGCCAAGTTTTCTTCGAATCTTGAAAAACGGTTCTTTTACGAGTGGTTTTGTGAAAATATCTGCTAGTTGATTATGCGTGTCCACAAAGGTAACTTCAACATCTCCATGAAGCACATGATCACGAAGGAAGTGATGTCGAATGTCTATGTGTTTAGTCCTTGAATGCATGACCGGATTCTTTGTGATGTTAATTGCACTTGTGTTGTCACATCATAGAGGAATGCAACTGAGATCTAGTCCATAATCAAGAAGTTGTTGTTTGAGACAAAGAATTTGTGCACAACAACTACCTGCTGCAATATATTCTGCTTCGGCCGTACTAAGTGCGACACATGCTTGTTTCTTGCACGCCCAAGACACTAATGCATTTCCCAAAATGTGACAAGTACCACATGTACTTTTTCTATCGGTTTTACACCCTGCATAATCCGCGTCAGAATAACCAATTAAATTACACATACTACCTTTTGGATACCATAGGCCAACGTTCGTTGTTCCCTTGAGATACTTCATGATTCTTTTTACAGCGGTGAGATGTGACTCCTTTGGATTTGCTTGGAACCGGGCACATAAACACACACTAAACATTATGTCAGGATGGCTTGGCGTCAAATATAATAAAGAACCAATCATACCTCGATACTTAGTAATATCAATGGAAGCACCCGATTCATCTTGATCAACATAGGTTCCGGATCCCATTTGTGTAGCCATAGCCTTGCATCCATCCATGTCGAATCTTTTCAATAATTCTTTGCAATACTTGGATTGGTTGATGAAGATACCGTCCTTTAGTTGCTTAATTTGAAGTCCAAGAAAGTAATTCATCTTACCCATCATAGATATCTCAAACTCTCCTTGCATCATTAATGAAAATTCTTCACAAAGATCTTTGTTCGTTGAACCGAATATGATGTCGTCGACATAGACTTGAACTAACAAAGTATTATCTTTTGCTTTCTTAATGAACAATGTCTTATCAACTTTGCCTTTTACAAATCCCTTTTCACAAAGAAAGTTGCTTAGACGATCATACCAAGCCCTTGGTGCTTGCTTTAAGCCATAAAGAGCTTTCTTTAACTTGAAGACATGTGAAGGATTCTTGAGGTATTCAAAGCCCGGGGGTTGTTTGACATAGACTTCTTCATTGACGTAGCCATTCAAGAATGCGCTTTTGACATCCATTTGATATAGCTGAAAATTTAATGAGCATGCGTAAGCAAGTAATAACCGAATAGCTTCTAACCTTGCAACCAAAGCGAATGTTTCCTCAAAATCAATGCCTTCCTCTTGATTGTAACCTTGAGGCACCAATCTTGCCTTGTTTTGAATAATTATCCCATTCTCATCAAGTTTGTTCTTAAACACCCATTTGGTACCGATGATGTGTTTATCACTTGGTCTAGGAACAAGTTCCCAAACTTGATTCCGTTCGAATTAGTTTAACACTTCTTGCATAGCAATAATCCAATGGTCGTCACTTAAGGCTTCACCAATTTTGGAAGGTTCAATTTGTGAGACAAACGCCATGTTTAAGCAAGCATCTTTAAGATTTAACCTTGTTGCTACACCTTGACTAATATCACCAATAACTTTGTCAATTGGATGATCTCTATGAGTCCTTCATTCCTTAGGTAGATCATTTACATTTGACTCTTGTTGAATTGTTTCTTCTTGATGTTCCACTTGATTTTCTTTTGAAGTATCTTCTTGAGGAACTTCTATAATTTCACCATCATCATCGCATAGAACAATATCTTCCTTGGAGGGGTTAGATTCCTTAAACTTAACATGCATAGATTCTTCAATTGTTAAAGTTCTTTTATTATAAATTCTATAAGCCTTACTAGAAAGAGAATAACCAAGAAATATACCTTCATCCGATTTTTCATCGAACTTACCAAGATTGTCTTTGTCATTGTTTAAGACAAAACACTTGCATCCGAAAATGTGAAAGTAAGCAATGTTTGGTTTCCTCCCTTTGAAAAGTTCATAAGGGGTCTTCTTAAGAATAGGTCTAATGTTAACACGATTACTTACAAAACATGCCGTGCTTACCGCATCCGCCCAAAAATATTTTGGAAGATTTGAGTCGCTAAGCATTGTTCTTGCAAGTTCCACCAATGACATATTCTTTCTCTCCACCACTCCATTTTGTTGAGGAGTCCTTGGTGCTGAGAAGTTGTGAGATATTCCATGTTCTTCACAAAATTCTCCAAAGGAAGCATTTTGGAATTCTCCACCATGGTCGCTTCTTATGGAGGTAATTGAAAGTGACTTCTCATTTTGAATTTGCTTTGCATATTTCTTGAATGCTTTAAATGCATCACTTTTCTGAACTAAAAAGAAAGTCCAAGTATATCTAGAGAAATCATCAATAATAACTAAAGCATATACATTACCTTCAAAGCTTCTTGTTCTTGATGGACCAAATAAGTCCATATGCAACAATTGTAGTGGCCTTGAAGTGGACACCACATCTTTAGATTTGAAAGTTGACTTGGTTTGTTTCCCTTTTTGACATGCATCACACAACTTATCTTTGACATATTTTATCTTTGGTAATCCAATAACTAAATCATGCTTAATTAATTTATTCAAATGCTCCATATGAATGTGAGCAATCCTTTTGTGCCAAAGCCATGAATCATTATTGCTTGCCATAAGACATTTAACCTTCAAAGAAGTGTTATCAAGGGAAATCGTAAAAATATTGTTAATTCTATTACCTTTAAGCATTACCTCATTAGTGACTTCGTCTTCTATCAAACATTCATCTTTAGTGAACTTGATTTTGAATCCTTTGTCACAAAGTTGGCCTATGCTAATAAGATTATGCTTTAAGCCTTCAATATAAAGCACATCTTCAATTGTTGTGAAAGGTGGTGCACCCACATTGCCTACGCCAATAATCTTTCCTTTATTGTTATCACCATAAGTAACATAACCCTTGGCCTTAAGCACTAGACTCGAAAATTTATTTATGTCTCCGGTCATATGCTTCGAACAACCACTATCAAGATACCATAGATTTAAAGTGGTCTTCAAGCAAACCTATAAAACAAATAAAGTTTTGTTAGGTACCCAAATAGCCTTGGGTCCTTCATAATTAGTACCTTTCTTTACCCACACATAGTGCCCACTTGCAATATTAAAGTTTCTTACATAGCAAGCATTAGGTGTATGGCCAATAATACCATAATAAAAATAAGTAGGAACAAAATTGATTTTATATCTAGGAACATAGGATTTTTTGTTAGGAAATCTTTTCTTTGTAGGAGCTCTTTTCTTTTTAGGATAAGGATGCACATTCCTAGGTTTGTTCACTTTCTCCTTAGAAGTTTGGTCACTAGCCTTAACAAAGATTGTTTTATTAGAACTTGGTTTAGAAAATTTTGAGTAACCAAGTCCACTTTTATTATTTGAATATCTTTGTTGACTAAGAATCGCTTCTAATCCAATTTGTCTTTTCTCATATCTTTCTATGACTCTTTTTAATTGAACAAGTTGGAATGAAAGTGATTCACAATTTTTACATACCAACTATTGTTTTTCCTCACTAGTTTTCTTTTGTTTTTCATTTTTTGACTCTTTTTCCATAACATCGACTTTTTCTTCTAACGATGTTATTTGTCTTTTTTGTGAAGAAATTGTTTTACATAAGACCTTACATTCATTTAAGAGTTCATTTATAGCTTCTTGTGCATCATTATCATAAAGAGAAAATTTAGTACTAACCTCGTCATTTTCAGCTTCGAAGTTATGTGTAGCCATAAGTGCTAGTTGTGCGCTTTCATCGCTCTCCGATTCGGATGATGAACTAATTTCGTTGTCCTCCCATGCAATGTATGCCTTCTTATTTTTTGATTCCTTCTTGCCTTTGAAACTTCCTTTATTTGCAAGTTGTGGACATTCTGGTTTTATATGACCTTGCTTTCCACATTCATAACATGTAATATCTTGAGATGAAGTTGATGTCTCCTTTTTCAGAAAGTGTTTCTTCCTTTTAGCATAAAAGGACTTGTCTTTATTTCCAAAAAATTTACCGAGTCTTTTTACTAGAAGCATGAAATTTTCGTCTTCTTCATCATATGTACTCTTTAATTTTGCAATACCAACACCATTGACCACATTCACAGGATTATGCGGACCATTCTCAATAGCTTCCCATATACCTTCTCCTTGTGCTTCAAGATGTGCTCTCATACGAATCTTCCAAAAATCAAAATACTCTCCAGAGAAAAGTGGGGGCTTGTTACTACTTCCACCGTCTTTGAAAACCGGGTTAGTGCTTGCGGAAGCCATTCTGGATCTTTAGGAACAGGTTACCTATGACCTGCTCTGATGCCAATTGTAAGTTATAAGTGTGCCTAAGAGGGGGGTGAATTTGGTACTTAGACAATTTTACGAATTTTTGACGGTTTTTGAGTTTTACTTTCCTAAAGATTTCTAAGTGATGAAATGCGGTAAATGCGAAAAGTAAAGAACACCAGGAAGTATACTGGTTCCCCTCACAGGTCGAGAGTAGTCTAGTCCCCTTTCAACTTAAAAGAGATTTCACTATAATTTTGGACAAGACAAGACTCTACCTAGTCTTTCTATACAAGTCACTAACTATGAACCACCAAGAACACCCTCTTGGATTTTACAAGTTTAAAGTCCAACCGAGAACCAAACTCTCACAATGGACCTCTTGTATCCACAATCCGGATAACAAGGATTTACAAGACCAACTGAAATTAATTCCAACAATCCTGGAAATTAAGATAACATACAATGATGTAATTCTGATTTTTGAATATTTGTGACTGATGGAATTTTCATGATTATCAATCACAAGATTGATCTTCTCCTTTGTATCACTCAATTCTCAAGACAATAATACAAGTGTTCTTTTGTATGCAATGAAACTATGATGCTTAAAATGAAGGTTTATGCAAAGTTTCACTTTTAGAAAAGTTCTGAAGAACACTTAGAAGAATTTTAGAGATTGAAAGATAATGAGTAATTGATTTGAAATTTTTTAAGGAGGTAAATTTAAAATCTGAGAAAATGATGTTTATATATGCCTATGACACCTCTACAAAAGGTTACAAATCATGAAAGGATGCCATGGTTGATCAGAAGAAATAACAGAAAAATTTAATGAAGGGATGCAATAAATTTTTTGCCTCTGCTTCAGTGGTAACCGGTTACTCTATATAGGGTAATCGGTTACTTGACTGTAACGTTTAAAAAATTTGAAAGTTTTGAAAGGGTAACCGATTACCTTATATAGAGTAACCGGTTACTCAAGACCAGAATTGAAAAAATGCATAAAACCAGATTTTCAAAACCATTTTTAATGCAGCCAAATATGTTTCTAATGATCATGGCATAAATGAGGAATATGATGAACACTTGTATGATTGAAAAGAGGTTAAATATTATACCTATTCCTTTGAGCTCCAATCTTCATAATGCCTTGACAAATTGTAGAGACTTGATTCTTGAGCAAGAGACTTGATCAATCCTTTTTATTAATCCATCTTGTCTTTATAAGATTCTTTGTAGTAGGTGTGTCTTCATCAAAACCTCTGAGAAGCCATGTCTTCACGACTTTTTGATTTCTTATTTATCCCATGAAGCTGGAAGGGAAAGGGAAGCTATCTAAAACTAACCTTGCATGCAAATGTTTAACTGAACAAATGCTTAAAGAGATTGGGGAGTTCAGGGTCAGGTTATACAATGGGGAGTTGACAATTACCCATCCTATATGTGGTTATCCACAGGTTGTTAGCAATTTTCCTTACAGCTTTCTACTTACTGGTGTTTTTCTGTTGTGGGTTGGGAGAGTTTCTCCTTTGGGAGGTTTTTTGAGAGAGAGAGAGTTTTTGTTGATGTCGGGCTTGCCGATGTTTTTGGTGAGTGAAGGTACTGGACCTAAAGTTTTTGATTGGTGTGCTCACTAAGATTTCGCAATCTTATGCCTACGTAGTCCCGTTAAATATAAACAGGGAAATCAGAGCAATCGTAGTTCCTCCTATTCTATGGGAGGAAAAGATATTTTGGTGTCTTGTTCAAAGCCCAAGATTGAAGCTAAAAGGAGTATTTGTGTTTTGTTCAAAGCCCAAGATTGAAGTTAAAGATTTGATTGAGAGAGAATTTGTCATCTCTAAAGGGAGATATCTCGTCTGTTTATCACAACTGTTGGGTGACTGATTATAAAGGAGGATTACTTTAACTGGGATATGTGAATCTAGTAATGCCATGATTTCCTTTATAGGGGATTTGTCCTGAAGGGGAAAACTTTAACTAAGTATAAAGCAATGCCATTTTTCCTTAGGAGTCTTTCAGGCTAAGAGAGGGATAGTGGCATGGATGTAAATAATCCAGAGGCTTGCCACTTATAGCAATTAGATGAAAAAGGAGTTTCACCAGGATAAGAGATGGACTACAACTTGGATTTTGAATCAACAAGTGTGCCACTTACAGCAGTTATCTGGGATTAGGGTTTGTTTTGATTTTATATTTGATGTGTGATATACAGAGAAGTATCTTCCTATAGAGAGATTTTGGTTTACTCTGCAGGGATGGTGGTTTTTGTAGGTGCCTTGATCAAAGCCCAAGGTTGAAGCTAAGAGATTGATTGACTCCACTAGGGAAGTCCTTATACAAAGCCTAAGAGGAGGCTAGAAAAGACTGACTCAACAAGAGAGTGTTTATATATGTCTTGTACAAAGTCCAAAATTGAGGCTAAAAAGAGACTGACTCTATTGGGGATATCATTATACAAAGCCTAAGAGGAGGCTAAAAGTTGACTTTTCGGGGAAGTATTTTGTCTGTCTTGTACGAAGCCCAAGATTGAGGCTAAAAGGGGAAACTGACTATACTGGTAAGACGTTTTATCTGTCTTGTACAAAGCCCAAGATTGTGGCTGAAAGAAGATTGACTCTGCTGGAGAGTATTATATTTGTATAAAGCCTTAGATTGAGGCTGAAAAGACGATTGTCTCTGCTTAGGGAGATTTATATGTGTCTTGTACAAAACCCAAGATTGAGGCTAAAAGATATTTGACTGACTCAGTTGAGGATATTTATGTCTTGTACAAAGCCCAAGATTGAGGTAAAAAAGATGACTGACTCAACAAGAGAGTGTTTATATGGTGTCTTGTACAAAGCCTAAGATTGAGGTTGACTTTTACTGGGGAAAAGAAGGATCATTATACAAAGCCTAAGAGGAGGATGAAAAGATGATTGACTCAACAAGAGAGTGTTTTAAAAGGTGATTGACTCAACATGAGAGTACTGTAAGAGGTGATTTACTCAACAAGAGAGTACTTTAAGAAATAAGATTGACTCAACAAAGAGTACTTTAAGAAATAAGATTAACTCAACAAGAGAGTACTTTAAGAAATAAGATTAACTCAACAAGAGAGTACTTTAATAAATAAGATTGACTCAACAAGAGAGTACTTTGGTTATCTTGTACAAAGCCCAAGATTGAGGTTAAAAGGGGTGACTCAACAAGAGAGTGGAAAAAAGAAATCGTTATACAAAGCCTAAGAGGAGGCTAGAAAAGGCTTGACTCAACAAGAAAGTGCTGGAAAAGTGATGGTCTCAACAAGAGAGTGCCTTTGAGGCTAACTCTACTGAGGAAAGTCATTATACAAGGCCTAAGAGGAGGCTGGCTTCTGCTGAGGATTATTGATATCCAGAGGCAGGTCCAAGATGGGGAATCAACTCTTGCTGAGGGTTATAGAAGAGTTGAGGTATCAGATGCCTTGAGGTTCTGATGATAAGCTGACCCTAGCTGGGAAATTTGGGATAAAAGACTGAGTTTTAGATCCTGTGAGGGTTTTAAATCTACTGGAGATTGATTAAATTACCAGGGTTTTTCATGTGTTTGTAGGGAACTTGAGAATGTCTTTGAGATCCATGAGGAGATTAGACTGTCTAAGTCTACTGGTTTGGAAGAGTTTATCTGTGTATGATGCCCAAGAGGAGGCTGGTATTTTAAGGGATGAGAATCAACCCTAAAATTGGTCTGGTGTTTTGACACTTTGGAAAGACTACTATAGCAAAGGATGACTAAGTTTTGTCTTATACCTTTAAGAGGTCTTCAGGGTCCTTATATTAAGCCCAAGAGAAGGCATGAGAACTTCTAAGAAGTCGGAGGGTCCTTGTACAAAGCCCAAGTGGAGGCGGGGATGCTTTTAGGAAGCTTGTGGGTCCAAACTTAAGAAGAGTTCAAGAAAAGTTTCACCAGGAATAATCTTTTCTTTAGTGAACAGTTCTAGGGTTTGAAGAAATTCAAGAGAGGTTTCACTGAGAATTAATCCTCTCTGGGGGAAATGAATTTCTTTGAAAATTTCTAATAGTGAGTGTCTGAGAAAAGTTTCACCGGGAATAATACCTTTCTCTTTGTTCCATATTGTATAAGACCAAGAGAAGGCAAGATTGTATCTGAAATTCCTATGGGGAACTAGTTTTGACTGTTGAAAGAGTGGCCACTGGCTTTATCTAGTTCTAGACCTAATTGTCGGGGAAAACTCTAAGCAGATAATATACAGGCATATATATACATATGAAATATATACTGTATGAAAAAGAGAAGGTAGGAGGACTTACAGGTGAGCAAGCTTCCAGCACAAACAATTATATATATGTGCAAGTATGTAAAAGAAAACTGTTTAAAACTTACAGGCGAGCAAGCTTCCATTGTAACAGTTGTATGGTTAGTTGTTCAAGAAATTAAAGAAAGTTTTGATAACAACTCTGAGTTTGAACCTAAATCAAAAGGGAAAGTTGTTTTGAAAAGAAGATTGGGGCTTATACTCAAGGAGAGACCCAGATATAACAGTGATCGCACCGTTGTTATGAAAACCGTATCGGGACTTATACAATGACTGGGGCCTCAAAAAGGTTTCTGAAATCGCAGTGGGACTTATACAATGACTGAGGCCCCAATTATTTATGTACAACAAATATTGGGTCTTACACTCTATTAGAGGCCTAAAGGTGTTTTGCAAAAGATTTGTGAGGGTGAAAATAATCGAAACCCTAATTTGATTTTAAAATGTATTTTAATTGAATAAAAATTCAATTAAAATGATCAAAATTATCAAACATGCATAAAAAACAAGTTGTGATCTTGGATTAATGTTTGAAAAATCATGTTTCATTCATAGAATAATTTGAAAATTATTTGAATTTTCAAAAACAAGAGAAAGAAATATTTTTAAATGTTTAAAAACAAATAAAACATAATTCTTTGCAAAAATACTAAATATATAAAATAAATAATATTTTTGTGAAATTTTTATGGAATAAAATATTTAAACATTTTTGGGAATCTTCAAAAAAAGAACCAATAAAAAATAATTAAAATTGAGACAGAAATTAATTTTGGAATTAATTAAACAAAAAGCATAAAAAATGAAAAATAGCAAAACATGGCAAAATGATAAAATGGTCTGGGTAGGTGTTGAACCCACGACCTCATAGCCAAACATACATGCGCGCTACCACTGGGGTAGTGATACATCCGTGTATCAAAACCACCCCATTAATACATAAGGGGTGCCAAGTTCTAGGCCTGGCCAAAGCGCCAAGCCTGGCTCTTGCCCAAGGCAAGGCCTAGTTTTGGCAATTTGCATGAAGCCTCTAACTTTCTCATTTCTCCTTGGATTGGGACAAAATTTAGGTGCATCTGACCTAGAATTTCATGAGGAATCCAATGGTGCCCTTGGAATTTTCAGAAAATGTTCCCATTTTAAAATCTGATAGTGATTTCAAAATAGGCCAAAATTTGCATGTTCTATGCTTTCTAAGGTACATGCAATAATAGCATGATAAATTGGTTCAAACACAACACATATGATATGTATGAGAGATCCATGATCAATGAACCTCAAAGCAATGCATGATTTAGAGAGTTCAAGTTGTGATGCACTTACCTCTTGGAGCTTCTTGTGCTATCTGCAAAATTCCTTGTGTCAGAAGTAATTCAATGCCTTGAACACTCTTGATTGATTCCTTAGAAGCTTTTAGGATGATCAGAACCAGCTGGAATCCTCAGGAACAAGTATAGGCATTTTCTTGCAAAAGGGACAAAAGTGGCCAAGATAGTAACTCTCTCAAATGGTGTTCCAGATGAGGGAAATCAATTGGGACAGTTTGAGGATGATATTTGGAGTGTGTTTGAGGCCTGGTTTGGTTTTGGGAGTGATTGAATCAAGACATGGCTTGAAATATGAGGAAAAGTCAAATTTTGAGGTTTTGGAGATTGACTTTCTGATTTTGGTGTTTCAGATCACAAGTGAGTGTTTGAACAGATTAGATATGACATATTGGATGTGTTTGGATCATGAGTTGTGGTGGAATTGCTCTCTAACTCAAAAACTCAAAGATGACTTGCAAAAGAAGGCATTTTGGCCTAAAGAGAGAGAGGTTTTGAGGAAAGCATCAGTTGTAGTGCTTTGGTGTACTCAAACAGAGCACAAATGAGCCCGATTTATAGTGCAACAAGTTTGTTTTGCAAGCAATAGTGAATGGCAGCTGGTACAAGCCTTTGGCCAATGTTGATCTAAGGGAATCTTTAGTCTCCTCTAGCCATTGACTTGAGGATAGAGCACGAGCCTATGGTTCTTTGATTCAGAGCTGAATCTTGACTCATTCAGTTAGGAATGTGTCAGTCCATGCCACCTTGATGCATCCATTAAATGCTTGGAAACAGAATTGGAGTCTTTTGCACTTTTTAGCCTTTTTAGGTTTGTTATGGCTATGTGTAGATTCTTGGACTTGGGAGGCTTAGGGATCAGATCATTCCCCTTAGATTTTATCCTCTGATGTGTCCAAATGGATGACAAGGCTTGGAGTTGTCCAATTTTTCCAAATCGAGCAAAATGCCAAAATCTACCTTATATAAGACAGTTGGAAATGGTGATTTTGAGGGAATCATATCTCCTTGTTCAGGTTGAATTATGGGAGGCTATTATGCTTTTTATAAAGCCCTCATATGGTACAATACATGTGTGATCATAGTTTGTCTTGAAACTATTTGAATCCAACTGAAAAATCCTCATGAACATTGGTGTCCAAGGCTGGTAACTTAGGCAGATTTTCACCAAGTGTTGCAAAAGTGCCATTTTCTTCATTTTTGCCATTTTGATCAGTCCATAACACAAAATCCATGAGGAATTGTAGTTTAAGGTAGTTGAAGCTTTTGTAGAGTGTAGGAATATCTACAAATCAGGCTTTGGATCACTCAAAATGGTTGCTTGGATTAGAAGTTATGGTCCTTGGAAGTTGGTACCAAAACCATTTTTGTTCCATAACTTAGAAAAATTTTGGTTTCTCATGGTTGCCCCTTTTGCAAGAAACCTCACTTTTCTTGATCTTTCTTAATGAATGATGATCAATACCATAAATTAACATTATTTTTTAGTTAGGGGAACCATATTTGTGAAAAAATCCAAAAAGTCAAACTTGATTTTGTGCACAATTGACTTTTTATCGGATGAAATCCAAACTGTGCGATCCTTTGTGAAATCAAGTCCTTAACCTAAATCAAACCTAATAGATGGATTTCATAGGTGTTATAGGGTGTATTGAATCATGTCCTGGTCAAAAGTCAAAGGTAAAGTTGACTTTTTTCTTCAAAACCCTAATTATGGTCCAGATGAAATTGAAACGTGTGAATCAATCTTTTTGGATCAATCCATTGTTGTAAATGGATCAATGGGGTGAATTTGAGGCCCTCAAATCATGTCTTGAGGTCTTGGCTCATGATTTGCTCCAAAAGTTAACTTAGGGGTGAATTAGGTCAAGAAACCCTAATTCCTGATTTTTGATGAATGCATCCCCTGAGGTTAAATTGACTTGATGATTGGGTCCATGAGGTCCCTTGGAGTATCTTGGGTTATATTTTGAAACATTGGCTCATGCCCAGAATAAAATTTTCATCTGGAGGCCTTGGTCGACCAAAACCTTAATTTGGTGACACTGGCGATCTTGAGGCTTGATCCACTTGGAATTTTGCAACCTTGTGCTTGATTCTTGATGTGGGAGTCCTCTTGATCTCTTATTGGTGTTTGAGAGGTTAGAAAAGTTGAAGATCATGTCATTTCTTGATTGATCCTTTGTCTAAGTGCTCTGAGAGAGCTCAAAACCCTAAGTCTTGATTGTAGTGAATGTTCAACAATCCTTGAGGAGACTGATGAGGCATAAAGGTACATCCATATTGTCGTAATGATTTGCACAATGATGGGAAATCTTGGTGGTCAAAATTTGGGGTATGACACAAGGGTCCAGCTATCCACGGAGGGGACCACTTTTTTGAGTCATGTTGAAGATGACAACATAGTTAATCCAGACTTCCTCCAGATTGGCGATGAGCATGCCCGTCTCCTTAACGAGGAGTCTCAACCGACGCAGCCTATCCCTGAGCAGGAAGAGTAGATGGAGGAATGATATCTCCTTTTCGTTGATGTGATGTTTCTGGCCTGCGTGCCATATTTTATGTAATTTTATTGTTATTTTGTACGTGGCGCAGCCCCTTTATCATGTAACAAGCACAATCGTGGCCCTTGTGGTCACTAATTATTTTGATATGTATGTATCCGACCGTTCTGGTCAGTTTTGTATGTTTTATACTTGTGCATGGTTCTGTTTGTTTTTATTTTCGCTAA
Organism: Lathyrus tuberosus; assembly: GCA_022829125.1. Taxonomy (NCBI): domain Eukaryota; kingdom Viridiplantae; phylum Streptophyta; class Magnoliopsida; order Fabales; family Fabaceae; genus Lathyrus; species Lathyrus tuberosus. The sequence goes on along the minus strand of JALAZF010000218.1, from coordinate 8,361,518 downwards.
GTGTAGAAACTTTGCTCGATACGTGTGTGTGCCCGTAATAAGGGTAACTTCGAGTGATTTGTAGTTCTGAGGTTTGCTCGACGTAGATGTGTTCGACAGTGAGGGGGACTGGTCGAACGACCTGGGTAGCTTTCGGGAATGAGAGCGGAACTCAGGTCGCGTTTGAGGCCTGTGCTCGCGGCGTGAATCTCCCATCGTGAGCTGGGTGTTCTGTCTATCATGGTACTTTGATGACGGCGAGCTACAATATTATTTTAGCTTTTCAGCGTTCCATGGTAGAGCAAGTTCTTTCCCGTTGAGGTGTTCTAGGTAGTAGGACCCATTCTCCGCCTTTGCTCGGACGCGATAGGGTCCTTCCCAGTTTGCGGTGAGTTTGCCTTCTCGAGAATATTTATGGTTTCTTCTCAAGACGAGACTGCCCACTTGGAATTCTCGCCGTATAACCTTGGCGTTGTGCCTGATTTCAATTTTCTGCTTCAATGAGGCTTCGCGGAGAGTTGCTCCTGTTCGGACCTCTTCGGCGAGGTCGAGCTCTTTTCTTAGTGCCTCGTCGTTTGTTTCCTCGTCCAGAGGTGATTCAGTCCACCGCGATGGCACGTGTATCTCAATGGGGATCACTGCATCAGTCCCGTAAGCTAGGTGGAAATGGGTTTCCCCGGTCGAAGAGTGAGGCGTGGTGCGGTAGGCCCAAAGTACGTTGTACAGTTCCTCGACCCAGGCTTTCTTTGTTTTGTCCAGCCTTCATTTGAGGCCTCGCATGTTTACTTTGTTTGCCGCTTCGGCCTGCACGTTGGTTTAGGGATGCTCGACGGACGCGGAATGTTGTTTCTTGCCTAGTTGGGCGACGAAGTCCTGAAACTTTCTGTCCGTAAACTGTGTTCTGTTGTCGGTGACTATTGCATGTGGGATTCCGAAGCGAGCCAGGATGTTTCGCTTATAGAAGCGAAGTACGTTATGGGCCGTTATTTTGGCCAGAGCCTCTGCTTCGATCAACTTTGTGAAGTAGCCAACACCCACTATCAAGTACTTGTTCTGGTTTGACCCTACTACGAATGGCCCCAGGATGTCCAGGCCCCACCATGCGAAGGGCCACGGGGAGGACATAGCTTTGAGCTTGTTAGGTGGGGCCAAGTGCATGTCTCTGTACCGTTGGCATTTGTCACATTTCTTCACGTGTTCTTTTGCATCATGCTGCAGGGTCGGCCAATAGTACCCTGCTCGTAGGACTTTCCTGGTGAGGGATCTCCCCCTGAGGTGTTAGGCATTGATCCCTTCGTGGATCTCGTGCAGGACGTGGGCAACCATCTCTTCCTCGACGCACTTGAGTAAAGGGATGGAGAATCCTCGCTTGTAGAGCGTGTTTTCGACTAGGACGTAGGAGCAGGCTCTGCACCTGACTATGTTGACCTCTTTGGGTTGGACGGGAGTTCACCCTTAGCGAGGTAATTATAAACGGGGGTCATCCACCAGTTGCTATCGCCGATGACTTGCACGTCGAGGATTGTGGAGGTATTCTCGATGCTAGGTCGAGGAAGCACCTCCTGGATGACAGACTCGTTTCCGCCCTTTTTCTTCGTGCTCGTCAATTTAGACAACACGCCTGCTCTGACATTATGTTCGCGGGGAACATGCTTTACCTCTACTGTTGCGAACTTCGTCATTTTTTCTTTGACCAGAGACAAGTATTCGGATAAGTTGTCGTTTTTGGCTTGATATTCTCCCCGGACTTGAAGGGCCACGAGCTGCGAATCGTTGCAGATGACGATCTGTTCGGCCCCCAGGTCCTTGGCTAGGCGTAGACCGGTGAGAAAGGCTTCGTACTCAGCTTGGTTGTTAGAAGTAGGGAAAGATAAAGTGATTGATACCTCGACAATTATTCCCTCTTCATTTTCCAAGATAATACCTGCCCCGCTTCCCGCCGAGCTGGATGCTCCGTCAACTAAGATGGTCCACTTGTACGCCCTGTAGGTGGGGGAATCTGCGAACGTCATTTCTACGACGAAATTGGCTAATGCATGTGCCTTAAGGGCCTTTCTGCTTTCATACTAAATGTCGAACTCAGATAGTTCCAGCGACCACTTAAACATCCTGCCGGCCATATCAGGTCGTCCTAGTAGTTGCTTTACGGTTGATATATTCGGACCATAATCACGTGGGCCAGGAAATAGTGCCTTAGCCTTCCCGCATCATTGATGAGGGCCAGTGCTACCTATTCTATTTGCTGGTATCTCAGCTCTGGTCCCTGCAATGCTTTGCTCGTGAAGTATATAGGCTTTTGCCCGTCGGGTGTTTCACGGATGAGAGCGGCGTTAACGACCTCGGTTGCTACGGTGAGGTAAAGGTATAGAGTTTCGTCGTTATCTGGCCAAGAGAGAACTGGAAGTTCTGATAGTGCTCGTTTTAGATGGCGGAGAGTCTGGTTGCATTCGTCTATCCATTCAAACGCGGCCTCCTTGAGGAGGAGTTTGAAGAAGGGCACAATGTGTTGGGTAGACTTGGCCACGAAACGAGATAAAGAAGTGAGCATCTAGTTGAGGGATTGGATGAACTTCTTCAAGCTAGGTGTTGGAAATTCAGAGAATTCCATGCACTTATCGGGGTTGGCTTCAATTCCTCGTTCCGTCAGATAGAAGCCAAGGAACTTGCCCGCCCGCACCCCGAAAGTGCATTTCTCTGAGTTGAATCGCATCCGATATTTCCTGGCTTGCTCAAAGACCTTTCTTAAATGGGCCGTGTGATCGGTTTACTCGTGGTATTTTACGATCATATCGTCCATATAGACTTCGAGCATGTCACCGATTTCTCCCTGGAAGACCTTGTTCATCATCCTTTGATAGGTGGCGTCGGCGTTTTTCAAGCCGAAGGACATTACGTTGTAGTAATAATATCCCGATTCGGTCATGAAGGCCGTGTATGTCTTGTCACCTTTCACCATTGGTATTTGATTGTAGCCTGAGTAGGCGTCCATGAACGATAACAGTTTAAAATCGGCAGAATTATCAACAAGTTTATCAATATTGGGGAGGAGGTAATCATCTTTAGGGCATGCCCTATTGAGATCAGTATAATCAACACACATACGCCACTTTCTATTAGATTTTTTGACGAGTACAATGTCGGATAGCCAAGTGTTGTACTTGGCCTCCGAAATAAAGTTTGCCTCGAGGAGGTCTTTTACAGCTTGTTTTGCAGCCTCCGTTTTCTCCGGAGATAGTTTTCTCCTACGTTGTGCTACCACTTTGACGGCGGGGTCAATTGTGAGTTGATGGCAGGCGACAGCAGGATCTAAGCTGGGCATTTCAGTGGAACTCCAGGTGAATAAGTCTGCGTTTTCTTGGAGGCAAGCTTTAAGTTGTTTCCTCGCTATGTCGGGGAGGCCGGTCCCTATCTTTACTCCTCGCTGAAGGTCATCGCTGAGCAGAATGAGTTCAAACTCACCATCCAGAATCGAACGCATCGGATGGGAGCCGTTGCTGGTGCTGGTCGAAGTGGACGAGCTGCTCGGGCAAGTCTTGTCCTCCTTATGATCATCTTCGGAGAAGCGGCTGTTGAGGTCGATGGAGTCGACGCATGGCAGTGGCTTGGCTTCCTCAGAACTGCTGGGCAAGGCTGGCTTGTTAGACATCTTCGGCTTGACAGCGATGGTCCTGAGTCCTTTGGTGGCCGCTTCGAAGCATCTTCGTGCCGCCTCGATGTCCCCATGTAAGGTGGCAACCATACCTTCGAAGTGTAGTACTTCATTTTGAGATAAACAGTTGATGGCACAACCACCAACTCGGCCAAGCTTGGCCGCCCAAATATGCACTGATAAAGAAACAGGCAGTCGATAACCAGGAATTAGACTTTGATAGACATGATCGTCTCTGCAGATCCAAAAGTCAAGATCAACTCGACATACCCCCAGGGCTTCGTGACCGAAACCCTTCAGGTCAGAGCCCACGTAGGGAGTGAGGTGCGATTCATCTAGCTGGAGGGTTGAGAACAGCTGTGAGTACATGATGTCGACCAAGCTGCCTTGTTCGACTAAGATTCGACGAACATCGAAATTTGCCATCTAGGCTTTTACGAGCAGCGGAATGCATGAGTTCGGGGCACCTCCGAGGAGTTCTTCTTTGTAGAAAGAGATGGGGACCGATTCTCCCCGGACCTTGTCGAGTGTTGTATTCTTGTTGGAGCTCGTACTGAGTAAGTGCTCGAACTTTCTTTTTACGGAGCCCACGATGACTTTGTTGAAGCCCCCTTCAGAGATGACCATGGCGGAGGGGAAAGTTTCCCATAGGCTATGGACTGTGAAATATGCGGAAGCGCTGAGCTCCTCGAGAACATAGAAGTCCTCAGGTCGTGATATGCTCATGGCGACCTGGAGGTTTGTCTCTTCTGAGGAAGGCACCTCTTCCTCGACTTTCTTCGACTCCTAGGCGTCTTGCCAGAGAGTTTCCTTCCTCTTTGTAAACTGCTTCAGGTGGCCGTCCCTGATCAGTATTTCTATGGCATCCTTCAGGTGGATGCAGTCCTCAGTAGTGTGGTTGTGACTTTTGTGGAAATGGAAATACTTCGACTTATCGACGTTCGGCTTAGCTGGTATCTGCTTAGGGAATTGAACCCCTGCTTGTTTAAACTCCGAGTTAGCATATTCTGAGAGAATCTTTTCCCTAGAGACAGTCAAGGGAGTGTAATCATGGAAGCGGCCGAAGGGCCCTTTGTTGTCCCAGGATTCCCGGGGATGGTCTTCACGTCTTCTGTCTCCCCGACGGGATGTCGAGGGTTCATTGCTTTTGGAGGCCCGGGCACTTTCTTGGTGGCGTGACACCCGGGCATAGCTGGCTGCCTCCTTCTCCTCATACTGGATATACGCCTGCGCCTTGAGGAGGAAGGTGTTAAGAGTTCTGGGAGGAGCAATGCCAACAGATTTGGCGAATTCTGTGCGGGGATGAAGCCCTCGCTCGAGCAGGAACTTCTTCATGTCATCGGTGGTAGGGACTTGCACCGCTTCTTTATTAAACCTCTCGATGTACGCTCGGAGAGGCTCATCTTTCCCTTGAATTATGGCCTCAAGGGAGGCTTCGGTCTTCGGGTGGCGGCGTGATGTCGTGAAGTGCCTAGAAAACATTCTTCCCAGTTGTTTCCATGAGGTGATGGACTCCTCGGGCAGTTGTTTATACCAAGTCATTGCCCCTTTCCGGAGCGTGGTAGGGAACAAAAGAAATTTGATGGCGCCCCGGACACCACGATAGTCGAGCAGCGCATTGATATTTTCGATGTGCTCATCGGGGTCTGTTGTACCGTTGTAAGTGCCCAAAGACGGTGGTTTCTCCAAGCCTTTGGGGAGGCGCATAGCCATGATCTCCTGAGACAACGGGCCGTGAGGCTCATCGCCGTTGCTGGAACTGGTCCATGAAGGGGAGCAGATGCTTCGCTAGGGGACAGGGTGGTGACTTCTGCGGAGAGACGGTGTTCGTGCCTGACCCTTCGACCTGACAGGGGGTGAACATTTCTCTCTCCGGGTTTTCTTGTTGCCGGGGGAGTACTAGATTCGCGAGGAAATGTAGTCACGTTTCTGGACGGCATGGGACTCCGGCTCCTGGCGCACCCGACGATCACCTTCACATCGAGGGGGTGGACTTCTAGATCGTCGGCGATCTTTCCTCGACTTAAGGGATCTTGGATGGGCAGATTCTTCCAAGGCTCCAATCCTCTCGTTTTTTTAGAGTATCAAGAGGTTGGTTTTGTTGAGAGTTTCAAGAAGGGCCTCCACGACCGGGTCGGCGTTGGGCGGAACTGGAACGGGCTGGAGGTCTAGGGAGGGCTGGTCTTCAACACGACCAGTACGAGTGGGGGAGGGAGACGTAGTGGCTCCATCTCTCAGACGACGGGCGTCTCCTCCGAGGAAGGATATAGATCCGTTAGCATCAGTTTTGTTGACGGGGAGAAAAGCAGGATTGCGAGCATCTTGGACGTGATCTTGGCAAGCCATGATCAGAATCTTGGACAGAGAGCTATTTTGGTCTTGAATCTGAGGCGGATGTTAAGACGGGGATAACAAGTTTCCCACAGACGGCGCCATTGATCTTGAAGACTGATCAGAACTTGGAGTGGGCCAAGAAGGACGTCTGCGTTGCTGGGTGTGTGAGATGAGGATTTTAAATATCAAAGTAATCGAGGATTTTAAATATCACAATTCATTCCTTCCCTCCTCCTGTATTTAAAGTTACTTGATCAACAGATAATTGGTTCAATCTCGGTCACAAACCAGTTTTTAGGGTTGCACCATATGTTAGCCATAGTTGATAGTATAAATGATTTGTGCATTGACTTTTCTATTAGAATCTTTCCTAGAATGTATATTAATACTTTTTCTTGGATTTCCTGCATTTCTTTTTCTTCAAAAATAAAGAATTAAGGTTCCGTTATGTGTTTTGGAATGTTTTCTTCTTCAGTTTGATCATGTTGAAGAAAAACTTCTTCCTTTCCTTTATTTTTGTTGTCTACAATTTTTGTTTACTAGTAATTCATTAATCTTAATTATCTTCTGAGTTTTTTGCTAATTATATTTTCTATTTTCTATTTTTACTAAGCAAAATGGATTCAAACGGATACGAAGGGGTATCCGAACCCGGTTACAAAATCAACTACAGACCCACCGTTACAAAAAATCTATCGGTGATTTGATCCAATTGTAATAATTACAAGTAAAATTAGATTTTTTCCCAACCCATATCCAAGTTAAATTCACAATGTTGTGAAACACGGATTCGTCGTTCCACAACTCGTCTTTAAACATAATACTATTTCTAACAATCCACAAACTCCAACAAATAGTAAGCCAAATCCCGACCGCATTTTGAATTGAAGCACCCAAACAATGCAACGAAGATGTCCAACTCCTCAAAATATCCACCACAGACCCATTAAGGAAAACCACAACACCAAGCCAATCCGAAATTTTCTTCCAAATGTGAGCAGATTTAAAACAATAAAACAACAGATGGATCATTGTTTCCTCAACCTGAAAGCACAAAGGACATACCAAATCATGAGTTGAGACGACAATACCGCGAGCCCTAAGGTTATCTCTAGACGGGAGACGGTCATGGAGAAGACGCCAACCAAACACCAAAGTCTTAATCGGCGATAAAGCAGACCAAATTAATTTAAAAGCCAACAATGTATCAGCAGAAAAACTAACATCAGGTATCTTCGTACTAACGAGAAATTTGCAGGCTGAATGAACTGAGAAAACTTGATTCTGGTTTAGAACCCACCTGAAACTGTCCAAAACATCCTTATGCAGAGAAACGTGATGAATCATACTAAGTAAATTCTCCAACTGATGCGAAAAAATCAAATTTTCTTCTGATTCCTGCAGATCCACCTTCCAATTCCAACTGTCACTAATCCAAAAACCGTTTTCAGCAATTACACTGCGAGGATCCTTCGCCGCTTTGAACACGATTGGAAACAGATCAGCCAATGTACTGCTACCACACCAGATCAATGACCAAAAGGAAACCGAATCTCCATTCCCTACCGTGGCTACAGAGTTTCTGAAGAAGGAATGGCCTCCAAAATCTCTCGACAGATGACAGATATCCCACCACCAAAGAGACACTTTAAACGAACCTACATTAGACTCTCCCCTAGCCAAATGCATCATGAACTTTCCGTACCTGCACTGAAAAATATCAGACCAAATGTAATTATAGTGAGACGAACATTTCCAAATCCACTTAGCAAGTAAGGCTTCATTCAAACATTGGATGTCGATAATCTCCAAACCACCAGCTTCTCGCGGTTTGCAAACTAAGTTCCAATTTATCCAATCAATGCCCTGTTTTATAGGTGAGCCATTCCATAAAAACCTCCTCTGTAAAGCTGTTAAAATTTTGACCACCTTCTTCGGCATCCGGTAAAACGACATATAGTGAATAGGCAGATTGGTGAGGACTGATTTGATTAGCGTAGATCTGCCACCCATTGACAAAAGTCTGCCTTTCCAAGAAGCAAGTCTAGCATGAACTTTGTCGATAACCGGTTTCCAAAAAGATATCAATCTATGGTTCCCGCCAATCTGAATGCCAAGGAATTTGAACGGACATGTTTGAATCTTGCACGCAAGGAATCTTTTTGCAGCCTTCATAAAAGTATCGTCTACCTCACACCCAATGAGACTACTCTTGTTGAAGTTGATTTCTAGGCCAGACATAAGTTGAAAACCTCTCAGAATTACTTTCATAGCCCAAACATTGTTCCAATTGGCTTCTCCTATGATGACAGTGTCATCTGCATATTGCAGCAAACATAGCATCTCCTTCTGATTAATTTTTATGCCATGGAATAGCCCAACGTCTTTCGCCTTTTCCATCAAAATTGCTAAACCTTTTGCGGCAATTGCAAAGAGGTAAGGTGATAAGGGATCACCTTGGCGAAGTCCACGAGATACCTGAAACTCACGAGACGGGCTACCGTTGAAAAACACAGACATAAAACTTTTAAAAACAGTCCCTTCAATCCACAACATAAACTTATTACCGAACCCCATATACTTCATTACCTGACGAATGTAAGGCCACTCAACACAGTCATAAGCCTTTGCAAAGTCGACTTTAAGTATAAGACTCTTACTCTTGCTTCTTCTAGAATAATCCACCATTTCATTCAAAGCTAAAATGTTGTCTAGCACATTTCTCCCAGCAATAAACGTAGTTTGAGTAGGGGAAATAACCTTATCCAATACTTTTTTAAGCCTGCCCGCCAATAGCTTAGAAATCACCTTGTACACGCAACCGACTAGACAAATCGGTCTATAACCGTCAAGATTCCTGGGCTTCTCTTCTTTTGGAATGAGCACCAAGAAAGAAGAAGATAAAATCTTAGGCAATTTGGAATCCAGAAAGAACTCTTTGACACAGTTAGTAAAGTCATTACCAACTATCTCCCAACATCTCTGAATAAACTCTAAACTAAAACCGTCCGGTCCCGGAGTCTTATCACCACTACATTGGAACACAGCCTCTTTGATTTTAGCATCCTCAAAGTCCTCCTCCACTGAGACTCTATCCACCTCATTAAGGGACTTGAATAACTCAAAATTCAACTGAGGAATCGGATTGTTGGTCGATCTCATCCTCTTTTCAAAGTGGCGGGCAACTCCATCTTTGACCCCTGCTACATCTTCAACAATTTTGTTATCCACCTCTACTTCAGATATAGTATTCATAAGATTACGGTGTCTCATAACGGAATGGAAATAAGCTGTATTTCGATCTCCGTCCTCAATCCATTTGGTTCCAGCTTTTTGATGGAGCAAACTTTCTTTAATTCTTAGAAACTTCCATAACTCATCTTCAGCATCTTTACGTTTGCGTCTAACAAAATCATTAGAAAAGTCTTCCTTCTCTGCTAGGTCCACTTCTACCGAGTTAATGAAATCAATAGAGTCTTCGATATTAGTGTCTATCCAACCGAATATATTCCTATTCCACCACCTGAGTTTGGCACGGAGTAACTGAAACTTCTTAGTCAATATAAAGGAATAGGTGCCTTGAAATTTGACAGAATCCCACACTTGTTTAGTGAACTTCAAGAACTGAGGATGTTGAAACCAACATTTCAACGAAAGGAAAGGTTTTGGCCCCCAGTTAACATTCCTAACAGATATCCAAACCGGACGATGGTCTGATATATCACGCCTTCCCACCTTTTGACGAGCCACGTTCCAACCATTCAGTAAACGAATCGAAATGAGGAAACGATCTAACCTGCTACAAGTATTACCATCAGAATTATACCAAGTAAATCTGTTCCCTGATGTCACCAGATCAATGCACCCGGTCATATGGATAAAATCTTCAAACTCAGTCATCAGTTTTCTATTATTGATGCCACTGCCTTTTTTTTCCTTAGAATTCTTTATAGCATTGAAGTCACCCCCAATTAACCACTCTCCCTGAGAATTCTTTATAGCAAGGTTAAAAGTTTAACATAAACAATATTCATTCTTAATATTCATTCTTTGAAGTTATATCTAATAGAATTATCGATCTTTGTCTCTGAATATTATCGATTTATCATAACAAGTTGTATAAATTGGGAGCAACTGGTATACCATTTAACCTTTGGGTAAAAATGTTGTTATAATGATTACGAGGTAGTATTCTTGTAGGTATTAATTTCATTTGTATTGTTTTACTAATGCAGGCATTGAAGGCAAGACAAAGGTTATTTGATGATCAATTTTCAGCAGAGAATAAATTGGTATGATATGAGTTGTTACAGAGACAACTCCTCACTTTATTGGAAGTTTTGAACTAAAGCTTGTGATGTCTTATTCTAAGTGGATATACTATAGTATATATGAGCATATATGCCTTGGTGTATATGACTTAGAACCTCATAGTACTATTCTAAAGATGGAAAGAACAAAAAGTTGAGCAATATATCAGTTTTACTAGTACTATGGTGCAATGAATTACAATTGTTATGTATGTGGTGTGCTTGTGTATTGTTGTTTGTGTTTTTGGATAAAATATACACGGGTCTCCTTTGACAACGCTTTAAGTTAGATCAAGCTAGTTTGTCTAACAGCGGAGATTCTCAGGGAGAAGTTTGACCCAGAGAAAGAGGTTGTGGAAGGGAAGTTGATGATTTCTGAAAATTTAATTTAATTTTTTGTTCAATCACATCTCCTTGTTCTTGTTGTTGGTTGTGACATTGGTCCCCGATTTATTGTACTTGTCAACCTTTATGATTTTACCTATTTTACTTCATCTTTATGAGTGAATTCACTTTCCCGTTTTTGTGTGTATGATTTTGTCTCATCATTTTTCTTCGTGTATGATTTTGTTTCATCATTTTATGTCTTAAATTATTTTATTTCCTCATTATGCATCCCTAATGACTTTATTTCATCATTTTACATTGCCATTTTATTTCATCATTACTTTGCCATCTCTGGGGATCGCGTCCGTCCATGGGTCTGTTCCCCTTCCCTATCCTAGATGAAAATCTGATTTAAGGTTGACATATTCAAGGCTCCACTATCTGCGTTATGAAGTGGCTAGTTATCAAGATGGAGATGTTCCTAGTGTTGCGTTGTCTGTATTATTTTTGAAATTTCGAGTTTAGTTGTCTTAGTGTTCCATCATGTTATGCTTTTCCTTGAAAAAGAAACTCATACAATTAAGTGGAAATTCATTTGATTATTTAGTTAAGTTATGTTACATTCTTGAAGTATCGGTGTTTATACAATTATTTAAACTAAATGCGACTTATCTGAAGTATCGTTTTAACTTGGTGGCGTTCCAGATCCTCAAGTAGATTCTCGAGGGTGTAAGCTTTTTTGGTTGTGAATACTTGGAATTGGTATGGCTTTTCCAAATTGGGATCGAATTTACTGTCTCCAGCATTTTCCTCCTTCGCATCCCGAGATCGCCGAATGGGAAATTTTGGAGTCCAACTTTTTTATTGTATTTGACGGCTTCAACTTACTTCACGATGGCACTTGTAAGGGTGGTGAAACATATTTTTTTCTTCTAAGAAATCTAGCTTTTCCCTGATGGTTTACATGTTGTCTTCCTCTAGTAATGGGTGAGTCGTGATCAAGATGAGCTCCTCTATATGGAGTCTTGTTTGGCAGGTTATATACTTTTAACAAGGACATCAACATTTGATGATGACAACTAATGATAAGTCAAGCATGAACGATTAAACGGATAAATATGCAAATCTATCTTTAGGGTTTGATAAACTTGAGTATCCGGTGATGGAAAACAAAGAATGCAACTAAAGCCTCAACTCAAGCCACTCAAGCAAGCATGTGTCAACATAAAGAAAAGTATCCGACAAAGTCTTGAAGCAATGTGGTGATCTCTTATTTTATTAATGAGTAAAGTTTTGTAAAGAAAAAAGGATGAAAGCTCTAAAACATATGACTAAATTTTGGTAAAACAAAGTGTTGAACAAGATGTTCCAACATGATGAAGTCTGCTAACAGAAGACATGTCAGACAAGATGTCCTAGCTTATGTACGCGACATCTTGGTCTGATATAGCAGGTAGTTGCTAATCTGGTCCAAGATTTAACGAGCAATCAGAAAGTGGATCAAGGAATAATTAAACAGATATTTCGAAGCCCATGGATAGCAGATGATTATAAAAGGAAGACCAAGACCTAGGGTAGTGACAGATTTTATAAGAATTCTTATTAAGACTTTTGTAAAGTAGAAAATAAGGATTTGGGGTTTTGAGAGTCGTGTACTTTCTTGTGTTGCAAGTCACCCTTTGTATCGTTTGATACATTGTGGTAGACATAGTTTTACAGATTCAGAAACCTTTAGGTGATGAATTGTGTATTATTCTTGGATGAAGCTATTAAGCAAATTCAAGAGTCATTGTTGGTCAAGAGTCTTGACTGAATATTGTATTGGAAGAAGTGTCTTTCAATTGAACAGATTGATACAATTACCAGAGGTTGTAACCGTTAGATATCACTGAGGTGATTTAGGAATTGAGATGGGTTTCTGTTAGATATCACCGAACTGGTTCATCATATCCTTATGTTATTTATCCTCCTGTTTTGTTCAATTCAATCTGCTCTCTTGATCAGAAGTTTATGTCTTGAATGGTGTTGAAACATTTGTCACGACATTGTTATATGAATCTGCAGTTTTATTGAAGGTTCTTGTTTCTGTCCTTGTTCAGTTTTAGCAGAGATCTATGTCTTGACATCTCTTAGGACATCTATGATCTGCATGCCAGAATTTCAATTGGTATCAGAGCAGGCATCTTGGTCTGTTTTTGGATGGGTTCTAGGGAAGATACTTTCTGGTCGTTGAACAAGGAAGGATGTTGCATGATCATACCATTCTTTGGTGTTAGGGGATAGGTTGTTCCAGACAAACAACTACTGATGGTTGACTGATACATTGTGAAGATTCTCCGCTGCTGTTGATAATGATGTTATTGCTACCCATGGTGCCTGATAAGATGTTGTGATATCTTACCTGGTGCATGTTGAAGATGGGTTGTTTTCTCCAGGTGTTCTTGCCACGTCTAGCTGGGAGTAATAGACAGAAGGGAGCACTGTGATCTGGAGACCTCTGAAGGATCCTTCTATGTTGCCTGGGAGATAGTTTCAATCAGGTAATATAAAGGACAATAGGAGGAAAAAGGTTGAGTTGAGGTCTTGTGTATCCAATTCAAAACACTCTATGTAATGTTGAAAGTTGCCAAAGATATTTGAGTTGTCTCTCAAGTACACTCATAAAGGAACTTTTGAATAATAGAGTCAGAAGAGAAAATGGCCAAGAAGATGTTGCAGGAGCGCTCAGAAGTGTTACATGAGAATGTCATACCTTGGAAGAAGAGCCATAAGCAATTTATTTTTGCTTCCAACCCTATAAGAGAGTGTCTCTGCTTGAGGATCTCCTATCAGATCTCCTGGATAGAAGTATATAGGAAGAACTGCACAAGTGCTTTGACATTCAACTAGGTTGAAACTGGAGTGGTTGTTGATCAATGTTCAAACAGTCTCATGAGTGTGAAGATATTGGATCTTTGCTTTGGGAAGTGATTCTGTTTATCCAAGGATGTTACTGATATGATGAAAATGGTCTTCTAAGGAGGATTTATGCTTTGAAGATGTCTTCCTAGGTTGTGCTGGTTAACTTATTTCTGGTGTTGTAGCTAGAGTAAAGAGGAATGCAAATCTGAAGAATACAGAATTGGGATTTAAGATCAATTGTTATTTGTGGCCTTAGCAAGTATTTAATTGATTATCCTATTGTCTGGTGTTCAAGAAAGATGATGTCAAATTGTCACACCAGAATAAGTAGCCTCTGATGGTTGCAATATCTCAGAACCAATTTCTATGGAAAAGGAACTGATGTTCAACCAGATATTGGGACATATCTCCAGAAGAGTGTGTGCATAATTCTGTTGTTTCAATGAATGAACTGCGTGGACAAAGGAGCATTGTGGCATGTCCAATGGTTGCTGAACAAATGTGTGATGACCAAATTTGTTTGGAATCTTCTTTTGATTGGACTTGAAGAGTCAGCTGGTATGTAGTCTAGTAAGTTTCTATTCTAAAAACCTGTTGTTGTAGAAGAGAATATTGGCTTGAAGAACATACCTTGGGTCAGTTTATTTATGATCTAAGCATATAGGGGTGCAAAATCTATGTTCATGTATAGGATTTTGGGTTCAAACTACTAGTGGAGGATTGTAAAGACATCTCTACCAGATTCTGTGCATCTGGAAGTTAAGGAAACATGTCTAGGACATTTTACCTGACATCTTCGAGACTTTTCTGGTTTCTCATAGCTGAATCTGAATGATCATGGAAATAGTTGTGACTATTTCACTACTACGGAAAACCCCTTTAATAACGGTTGAAAAATACATATTGTAAGTTCTTGTAATTGGCTGAAATTTTGTTAAAACAATGCTGATGTCATGGTTGATGTTGCAACATGAGCTTCTAACAGTATTGTTATGTTTTGGCTAACATTCTGTCTTGTGAATATTGTTGAAGAGTTAAAGTGCTGAAGAGTGATGTCACATGCGATGTCTTAACATCACTATACCAGGACATTAAAACATCAGGCTGTAATGTTTTTAGGGCTGCGCTGATTATGTTGATTTAAGGAGATCTATCAGTTAGATTGGATGCGAATTTCTTGGTGCAATCAGTTATGAAGAAGATTAGTTTGTTGTGAATTTAAAGCTTAAAGATATGGAGAATATTTAGAGTTAATTATTGAAGATTTAATTAAAGATTTGATTGAAGATCTATTTAGAAGCAGGATCTGTTGCAGATTTGTTACAGAAGATTTGAAGGCCCAAATCCAGTTGGGAAAAAGGTTATAAATAGAATGCTTGTAATCTCCAAGATGTAGAACATTAGGGCTTTGTCTAAGTGAACCACTCGGGTTGTGAGATGGTCACTGTGTTATTACTCAGAAACCTGTAGGTAATGAGTACTGTATTGTTCTTGGAGGAGGCTGTTAAGCAACTCCAATGTGAGTCATGGAAGTGTGTCTTCTAGTTTTCTGTGTTAGAAAAGTTGTTGGTAAACAAGCTGTCGATGCAGTGGCGGAGTTGTTGACTTCTAGACATCATTGAGATGATTGGGAGTGATATGGAGTCTCTTACCTAGGGAGGACTTAGGTAGAAGGGTCATTGGGTAGTGATTGAATTAGGTAGATTGTCAACTGGTCTGTTGAGTCTGTAATTTAATACTGCTAATAGTGGACTTCCTTCCTGGCTTGGTATGCCCCCAGATGTAGGTTGTTGAACCGAACTGGGTGAACAATCCTTGTGTTGATTTACTGTTACTATTATTTCCTTGTTCATACAGCAGATTGCGATGTTGTGACATTGCACGAGACATCACACATCTGTACCAGAATTTCAATTGGTATCAGAGCAGGCATCCTGTCTGTTTCTGGATGAGATCTAGGGAAGATACTTTCTGGTTTATGAGCAAGGAAGATAGTTTTGCTGAGTTTTGGACTTGCTCAATTGTATGATCCTTGGAGTGAAGGATGGACTAGTCATGATAGAGTATGTATTGGAGAACTGCTTGAGTTGTTGGCACTTGGTTTATGGATCATTGCGTGGTATTTGATGTATCTCTGGCTGGTTCTTGTATCTCTGATGGTGAGATCCTAGGAAGGTATGCTCTTGGAAAGACATTAGGGTTTGGTCTCCTCAGCATGATATTCTATAATGTTGCAGTTTGGGAAAGAAGTGATCAAAAGATGAATGTATCTTAGTAAAATTTGCATGACATGGAAGAAGAATATATTTCGAATCAGGCATTGAAGACCAATCTGTCCAGAACTTTGATTCCTTCTTTAACAATGAAAGAAGAGGGTGGAGACAAAGCAAAAGAGTATCACTGTCAAATCTTTCATGCGGGAGTGAAGATCTTGATTAGTTATCTCTTGAGCTTAGTTATGATGACCTAATGACGAGGAAGTTTCATCAAGAAAGAAGCTGAGCTTAATATGTCAATTCTAATGTCTCGACATCGCGCTACATATGAGAAGTATATGGTAAATGCTAAGACCTATTAGATTGTAGCTGCTTTGAAGGATCACTGAAGTTGTGAAGTTGAACAGTTTTTGAGATGATGGTTATTATGTCATAGCATCTCAGGTGTGCTAGCAGAAGAGAAGGAGTTGATCCTTGGTTGAGCTAAACTGCCTGAAGACCATGTTATAGGGTAAATACATCCAAGATTTTGTGTGTAGTAGCAGTGTAAATCAGCCTGTGGTAGTTGGAATGAACTCTTCCAGTCTTGTGGCTTGAAGGATTGAAAGTAACAGTTTGTCTATGGTATGTTTATGCAGAAGGAGAACAGTTATCCCTCTTTGGTTAGACAGGAGGTCTGAACTGTGTGCTTATAAGAAGAAGCTTCTGGAAGAGTGTGTTATGCAAGTTACTGCAGTTTTCTTGGTCTATTCTTGGAAGTTGATCAGATGCTGATATGCTCTCGTGTGTTCCCTACAAGAGATATGTTTAGGAGATGTGATCTAGACTAATGTCAGAACTGATGTTGAAACATCATTTCAGTTTCTTGCTCAGGGTGGAGTAAAAGATCAAGACACTGATCTAACCTGTAATGCTCTTGTGGTATGAGTGAGTGTCATGATGGCTTGAAGAAGTATCAGCAGATGTCGAGTGTGTGAGAAGGTTACCTTGACTGCCGTTGATAAGGGTGTGTATTTAACTAATGACAATATACATTGACGGGAGACTATGTATATGTCTGAAGTAAAAGTGTAGAACTGCAGAAGTGTTGAGAATTTACATTTCTCTTTATGGTGTGTGAAAGTCAAGGAGGTGTGGATGTTATCTCTGGATTTCTGCTGACGGCTCTACTAAGGGAAGTGACCTTCTTTAGTATTGCTTTGGGGTAGTCTTGAACTACTTATTTTCTGAAGATTCAGATGTGGTAGGTTTTAAGTCTTTGGATTTTCTGAGCAGGATGGAGGTTGTCTACTCAAACTTGATTGTTGAATCAAATCTATGAGAGCATGGAAATCTGTTTCTGCAAAGGGAGGAGGTTCTTCTGAGTGGCAGAAGGTAGAGCTGAATTCAACAGTTGGATGTTCTGACATCTAGCTTAACATCAGGAGTCTCAACTGGTGATGTGACACATCAGTGAAAGTTAGAGTGATCTACAGAAATGAACAACAGGATGCTTCAAAAAGATCGTTCTCATGGCAGTTTACGGGAGCTGCAGGAAGGAGAAGATGTTACATGACCATGGCTTAGGGAGTCTAAGTGTGTTTGCTTTTGAGCAAGTGGTACATGTGACTTGAAGATCAAGTTTCCTTGGTGGAGCAAGATATCTTTATGAGTGTTCTGACTAACGTGAAAAAGGTCAGAATGTGGCATTTGATTGTTTTCATATGAGGATTCATGAATGAGGTGATCAAACTGTGGCACTTGGTTGATCTCATAAGTGGATTCGAAGAATCAAGATAATCAGAGTGTGGCAGCTGGTTATTATTGAGGATTGTCTTGGAACAAGTTACTCTTGGGCAGAAGGGTGATGAGGTGAAGACTCAAGGAGATTATTTTTCTTGAAGGTGGATGAGAGTTTAATTCTCTAGGTCTTTGGATTACTATGCTATAGTAAGTCCAGTTGGTGGAGCATCTCGAGAATTATGGTGATGATGTCTTGGTGTGTGGCAGATGTTCTGACTTGTACTATCCTTGATGAAGGATGATTATGCCCTGGTTCAGGAGCTTGGTTCCTACTTTATGCCTAAGGAGCATCTACATAGTCATACGGGAGAATGATGAAGTAGAAGGTCTGCCTTGGATGGAGAATATAGAGAAGACTGGAGTAGATCAGGTATTGATTGATTGGAAGTCTGAAGATGAAGAGTATGATAGGGAATGACCACCTTTGGAGAAAGGGACAATGGTACCAAAATGCATGTGCTCAGCAAGTGTGCTCAAATGTTCATCTTCATCTAGAGCATTAGTTAACCATGACCGAGGGAGTACTTGTCTATGGATTTTGCTGCAATGGTACATACACTGTGAAGATTGGTTGAATCTTATGAGGGTATAATGTCGGATAACATGTTATGACATTAGGCTGTTGGATGACATGTTGGTGTGGACGTGAATATTTCTAGCCATGTGAAGCTAATTGTTTGAATCATATGCACACATGCTTCTGAGGAGGAGTCTGAAGGGTAGCTTTGCTTATGTATGGGAGAATTTGCTTTTCTCTGCAATTTCTGTGCAAACTCAGTAGGGGTTTTGTTGATGGGAGTTGTCACACTTGTCTAGGTGTGTGTTTTTAATTCAAAGTAAGAGGACTCGACTTAAAGTGTAGTGGAAGGCAGTGTATTTGTGCCTCAGAACTTGTGGAGGCTTGTGTGAAGCATTCTTAACTTGATGAATGAAGTCTATGTCTGGATTTTCCAAATGTTATGATTAAGTTCATTCCTGAGAGAAGTTGATCAGCTTGGCAAGGTGTGAGTTTTGGAGCATGAGGAGATAACTAACCAAGAGGAAATCATGTGATTTGGATTGTTAAGCATTAAGTGAATGCGTTCAGCAGGTGAGTTGAACAGAGGGTGCGCTCTTGAAGACATGAAGATGAGTCTTATGTTTTCCATTCATTCAAGGTGTTTCTTCTTGCAAAGGTGCACTGGTTATCTTAGATAGGGGGAGTTGAAGAAGTTGTTTCTTTCTCTGCTGTTCTGAAGGAATCTAGAAAGGATTGTGTGTTGTGCTGATCAATAGATGTCGTGCTTGTGTTTTTGGAATCTTTCAAAGTATCTTGGAGTGTTAATGTTGGGAGCCAACAGACAATGTCTGATACGATGTTAGAACATGGTATAGGACATGTTTTTTTCTTGAGCCAAACAAGGAAGTATTTTGGACGGTGGTGTAAGGATAACGTGGAACACGTGGCTTCGACTGTGCATGGAACTATTTTGGCACAATTTATCGTAAAAATCAGTTAGGAAACAATAAAGGTGGTCAAGACTGTTTTGGTTGATAGACATCGAATTTGGATGGAGTTTTTAGTGCCTAAAATATCGTTTCTATGACCAAGAACCTTGACTATTCAAAGCTCGTTTATTCCCATGTAACTGATCAGCTATTTATAGGGGTTATTCTGTTCTTATCTCATAAGTCTTATGGTGTTTATTCGTTTTTGGGTGAGCACTTCTTGGGTCTGGTTCTGTGAGGGCTTCCTTTGCCAATTTGTGGCTAAAAAGGGGGAGAAAGGAAATGGTTTGCACAGATGTTATGTCTGGAGTCTGCAGCTTCGGTTTTGGGTCAGAAATGTCAAAGAGGTTGCCCGAGCCTTAAGTTGGTGGTGAGTCTTTGTGACTTGTGTCCTGAGTTATGAACACAGTTGTGACTTGTGTTCTGAGTTACCTGGGTTGGCAGAATGGCACTTCTTAAAGTTCCATGTTATGCCACAGATTGAACAGGGGGTCTGATCAATGAAGGTGTGCAGAATTATCTTATGCCACCATTGGCCTGTTATGTATAGACAAACATTTCTTTTCTGGAGGAGTCTTCTACATTTGTTCTGGGTCTGACCTGGAAGGAAAAAGAAATATGTTGTAATTGAGGGGGAGTGTCAGATATCTTCTTCCTCATGTGCACCTCCTGATGTGCTGCCTGCAGTTGCTGTTATATGATGATGTTATGCCCAACATGATGTCCTAACATCATTCAAAATTAGCCAAGAAGATGATTCTCCATGGATGCTTATTGTTAGGATCAGATGACTTCTAACAGTAGTATAGGGTTGTAATTGCTGCTGTAATTAGAGCTGTAATGGTTATATATGTGTTTTAGCCAAAATTAGCCAAAGGGGGAGATTGTAAGTTCTTGTAATTGGCATAAATTTTGTTAAAACAATGCTGATGTCATGGTTGATGTTGCAACATGAGCTTCTAACAATATTGTTATGTTTTGGCTAACATTTTGTCTTGTGAATATTGTTGAAGAGTTAAAGTGCTGAAGAGTGATGTCACATGTGATGTCTTAACATCACTATACCAGGACATTAAAACATCAGGCTGTAATGTTTTTAGGGTTGCGCTGATTATGTTGATTTAAGGAGATCTGTCAGTTAGATTGGATGCGAATTTCTTGGTGCAATCAGTTATGAAGAAGATTAGTTTGTTACGAATTTAAAGCTTAAAGATATGGAGAATATTTAGAGTTAATTATTGAAGATTTAATTAAAGATTTGATTGAAGATCTATTTAGAAGCAGGATCTGTTGCAGATTTGTTACAGAAGATTTGAAGGCCCAAATCCAGTTGGGAAAAAGGTTATAAATAGAATGCTTGTAATCTAGAATAGGTACGGGTCCAAGATGTAGAACATTAGGGCTTTGTCTAAGTGAACCACTCGGGTTGTGAGATGGTCACTGTGTTATTACTCAGAAACCTGTAGGTAATGAGTGATGTATTGTTCTTGGAGGAAGCTGTTAAGCAACTCCAATGTGAGTCATGGAAGTGTGTCTTCTAGTTTTCTGTGTTAGAAAAGTTGTTGGTAAACAAGCTGTCGATGCAGTGGCGGAGTTGTTGACTGCTAGACATCATTGAGATGATTGGGAGTGAGATGGAGTCTCTTACCTAGGGAGGACTTAGGTAGAAGGGTCATTGGGTAGTGATTGAATTAGGTAGATTGTCAACTGGTCTGTTGAGTCTGTAATTTGATACTACTAATAGTGGACTTCCTTCCTGGCTTGGTATGCCCCCAGATGTAGGTTGTTGAACCGAACTGGGTGAACAATCCTTGTGTTGAATTACTGTTACTATTATTGCCTTGTTCATACAGCAGATTGCGATGTTGTGACATTGCACGAGACATCACACATCTGTACTAGAATTTCACATATAATAACGCAGATCAAGGCGTTGTTATGTAGAGTGTTGTGGTAAATGTGCTACTTATAATCACGGCCCTGGGACCGTTGTTGTATTATGGAAAGCGCGTGCTATATCACAACGGTTATGCTTAACAATCGTTGTGATACATAAGATACTGGGTTCGAAACCCAGCAATAGCAAATAAATTACATTAGATCATGGTTAATGTAGAAAACCGTAGTGGAAAGTACTCATATTTTATTATATACCAATGTATATTGCTTGGTTTACCATACACCTATTTAAAGAAATACAACCATTAAATTTGGAAAAGAAATATATAATCTGAAAATTAAACTATTCTTGAAAACCAACTTAAACACACCAATATTTTCCGAATTGAATATGTCTCATTCTACACATTTTATGTTCTTTAACACATATACGATTCAATGGTTGGATTCCTTCAATGTATCGATATCTTTTATTATAGTTTATCTCATCATTGTCGTTTATCATTGCGATTGTAGACATCGATGAATTGAAGCAAACAGACTATTGAACCATATATTATGTGTTAAAGAACATAAAATGTGCTGAATGAGACGGATGTGATTCGAAAAACATTGATTGATATAGGTTGGTTTTCAAATACATTTTAATTTTCAGAATATAAGTTTCTATGTCAATATAAATGATTGCATTTTCATTAAAAGGTTAGTGAAACAAACAATATACATAGTATATAATAAACTAAACTTGTCAACCTGTATAAGAATTTAAAGAACAAAATATTGCTAAGTCACAAGAAGCCTTTATCTTGTGACTTAGCAATGTTTTGTTCTTGTTTTGAGAACATTTGTCAACAACAACATACAAAAAATCCATGCAACACAATAAAAAAACATACATTATTTAAGCAACAAAACTCCAAGTGGGACTGTAACAAATCAAGATACATTGAGTCAATAACGTGCCTCTTATTGAAAATAATCGTGGAACTGTAACAAATAAAGATATATTAAGTTCATCTAGTTTGTGATGCCATGAAGAAAAATATAAGGTGGATGAAGTTAATACAATAACTTCATACTTCTCATATTTTTTTAATGGCAACAAAAACCATATGACCATCACCATATTATACACTTGCTACCACCATCATCACCATGTATCTACAAGGAAACACAACAAAAATCAAACTTAACCCTAAAACATCAATAACATAATGTTTTCCACAACATCCTAAAACCAAACCCTAAAACAATAATCCTAAATTCTAAACATCAACAACATCCAGAAGAAGAGTAGAAAAAAGAGAGCAGGAGAACATACCATTTTCACCGCCGTAGGAGTTTGCGCCATAAGTTGCTCCTGTCAGATATCCTTTAAGCTTCTTTTCTCCATTCACTTGTAACAGTATTGGTTAAGATTCATGAGAGGAGAGGGTTATGTTAGGGTTTTCTTTAGAGAGAAACGGCGATGATGAACTGGGCAACAGATAGTTTCGTTTATGTATTAAAAAAATATCACTTTTCGTTATGGTTTAAAAATATAACCGTAATTATATTTTATATTTTAAAATAATAGCAAACTATATCACGACGGTTACCCATAATAACCGTAGTGATATCCCTTATTTAAAAATAAATAAAAAAGAAAAGTGCGCCTTAACGTTAAATGAAAAAAAAAATTGCCACAGCTGAGGTTCGAACCCATGAAAGATTGATTCTATCATATCGGTTATACTTACAACCGTTATTATACCCTATAAAATTTTAATTAAAAAATATAATATAAAGTTAGCGCCTGAGTTTAGAGATATCACCACGGTTTTTGGAAGAACCGTGGTGACTTGGGCGTTGTTGTTTGCGCATTTTATAGTAGTGTTTGGTTTGGTTCTGATGTGGAATATAATCTTGTGTGGATGATTCCCTTGGAGAATTATGCTTGAAGGCGGTTGTCATCAGGGTACTTGTTTATTCCTTGAGAGGACTGGTTGTTGGTTTACTTTCTTATGTTCAGGATGAAGGTTGTTTACTCAAACCTGATTTCATGATCAAGTCTATGAGAACATGGAACTCTTGTTCTGATATGGTGGAAAGGCCACTCAAGGTGGGATATTATCTGGAAGTCTAAGAATTAGACCTTCAAGGCTGAGTCAGGCATGTGTTAATTTCATCAGTTGACAAGTCTAGCCATTGATGTAAATTAAATGTTCTGACATTGTACTAAACATCTGGATGTGCTTTCTAGAGACTTCGATTGCCTTAGAAGAGTGTCATGAGTGGCTGGTAATCTCTTGGAGGAGCTTGCAGTGGTTCAACTTTGAAGAAAGTGTGTGAAGCGGTATCATCTTGGGATAAGTTGATATTCTCTTGAGTGGTTGGCTCACAATCAGGTAGTAGACAGAAAGTCAAAGGAGAAGTAGTTTCTCTCCATGACTTGGTATTTGTAGTCTGACTGATTGATGAAGGAATCATCTCTTAAGAAGCTTAAGAATGATTGATGTCTTTGTAATGTTAGACAGGATGTCTGAACATTATGTCTCTGAGAAAGCTACATGAGAGTTTATTTCTCTCTATGGTATTCTGGCATTTGTGATGATCTGATAAGCTGCTACTGTTGTGTCCTACTGAGATCTTCATGTGTATCTTGATGAAAGTTATAGATTACTATGGAAATAGTAAGTCACACGGTTGGTGTCTCAAGTACCAAAGTGAGTGGTAAAAGAGATGATGTCACACATGATGGCTTGGGATCAAGATTGTGAAGCTTGTTACTCACGATTTGATTCATAAGTGTTTTAGCAAATCATGCTGGAGTATGGTGTGAAGGTAGTGGTCAAGATTGCTCTGGATCATTGTGTGCTAGTTCATATGCATAAGTTGGATATAACACCTAGTGCTCTGATTTATGTTGGGATCATAATGCTTGTGGAGAGGTGGTTTCTTCTCATGTAAATGACTCTGGAAAAGATTGGGTCAGTCGAGACCTTGTGAAGGAAGCAAACTAAGACTTTTGTTCTATAGTACGTTAGTAATGTCAAGTCGAGTGTGCATGACATATTACCTATCCAAGGAGTTATGACAACTTGTGTGGATGTGTAAGGACATTTGTCAGATATGTTTTGGTTGGGTGAATAGTTCAGGGTGTCTAGATGTATTCTCAAGGAGCTAAAGTATCTGGATCTATAAGAATCTGGATTGATTTTACAGTGTTTGATTGTGTTCATCAGGATGCAGGTGTATCACTCTTCTTATGGAGAAGGGGTTTGGTGTCTTTCAAGTGTGAATGAAATTGTGTCTAACCAAGAAGCTAAGAGAATATGTGTGTCTCTTACGTGGATGTGAGCAGTCCATATTTGATTGGATCCATTCTCAAGGAACAAGGTTGTTTATGGCTGTAAGATTCATGAAGAATTTGTACAGGGTATGGATATGTTCAGGGGGAGAGTGATCAATGGTGTTATCTAGTCTCAATCCAAGAGTTCGTTGGTTATGATACAAGGAGTGTGATCCTGGTGTTTATTTTCACTTATGAGCATGAAGATGCTTATGTGATATGTGATGTTAGGAAAGATGTCTTGACATCATGGGGTGTTGATTTTTTGGCTTTAACAGCTCTGCTTGGGAGTTTGATCTGTTAAGGCTATTGACTTATATAAACCTTGTTCTTAATTCTTAAGAGAGAACTGAGAAATAAGATTGGATAGTCTGGGAGAATTTATTTTTCTCTGCAGAATGAGATAAGGCTCATGGGAGTTTTTGTTGATAACTGGGAGATGTTTGAAAAAATGTCTTAACATCTTAATTAGTTGCTCTTACTTCTGGTTGAAAGGAGTATTCTTAGGGCTCATTGAAAGGCATTGTGACTACGCTTCAGAGTTTACAAGATGAATTGGACAAAGTCTGACACGGTGTCGGGACATTGTTTATGACTTGTGGTTGTTTTCAAGTTGCTTTCTTTGGACGTCTTCCTTGGACGGTGGAGAGTGTGCCTTAGAAAAGGCGTGTTCAACATGTGTCTTAGTGAATGCACATTTTTTGGACGATTTATCCTAAAGTTGAAACATTCAAATCCTAGTTTGGTGGTGCACAATCATTTATGTTGAAGTTATCTACCTAAATTTATTTCTCCATTGAATTGTTCATCGGTAACTTCTATGGACCGTAAATTCCTAGAGAAGTCGGTTGGGTATTTAAAGGGGGTCGTTGCTTCTGGATTCTCAGGTTGTGTTTCTTGTGCTGGGTTGTGTCTTCATGGCTTTTGTTCGGGTCTGGGTAAGTACTATGTGGGTATGGAACTTTGTTGGCTATTTTTGCCAATTTTTGGCTAAAAAGGGAGAGAATGGGTGTGTATTCATCTCGATTATGTGTTGGTCCTTACAACACACAACTGATATCCTTTTTGGTGTGGAGTCCATTCTTGTAGTTATTTTGCAAGGATGTTGGATGGGATGTTCTAACATCCTGTCTGAGTCTCAGGTTCTTCTTTGAGTCTTTCCTTTGTGTCTTGTGATCTGAGTTAAGAACACGATTGTGTCTTGTGTTCTGAGTTACCCGGAGTAGCAGTCTGCTCCCCTGAGTCCTTGATGGGATAATTCAGGTTAGTGTTTGGTTGCTCCGGTAACAAGTATTGGTTCTGGGTTTAAGGGGGAGTGGTGTGCGTCTTCTTCCTCATGTACACCAAGACAATGGGTAATGGGTACACAAGAAGAGTGATAGCCTCCGGCTGAAATGACTTCGGGACTTTCTACTCTCTCTCTTTCTCTCTCTCTCTGGAGCATCCTGGGTTTATAGTGCAGAAGGTGTTTTAGCCAAAATTTGTCAAAAGGGGAAGATTGAAAGCTCTAAAAGATTTGACTAAATTTTGGTAAAACAAAGTGTTGAACAAGATATTCCAACATGATGAAGTCTGCTAGAAGAAGATATGTCAGACAAGATGTCCTAGCTTGTGTACTCGACATCTTGGTCTGATATAGCAGGTTGTTGCTACTTTGGTCCAAGATTTAAGGAGCAATCAGAACATGGATCAAGGAATAATTAAACAGATATTTCGAAGCCCATGGATAGCTAAAGATTATAAAAGGAAGACCAAGACCTAGGGTAGTGACAGATTTTATAAGAATTCTTATTAAGACTATTGTAAAGTAGAAAATAAGGATTTAGGATTTTGAGAGTCGTGTACTTTCTTGTGTTGTAAGTCACCATTTGTATCGGTTGATACATTGTGGTAGACATAGTTTTACAGATTCAGAAACCTTTAGGTAATTAATTGTGTATTATTCTTGGATGAAGCTATTAAGCAAATTCAAGAGTCATTATTGGTCAAGAGTCTTGACTGAATATTATATTGGAAGGAGTGTCTTTCAGTTGAACAAATTGATACAATTACCGGAGGTTGTAACTATTAGATATCACTGAGGTGATTTAGGAATTGAGATGGGTTTATCTTATCTAGATGGTGATTTCTAGATAGAATAGTATTAGGTAGGGATTAAATGAAGAGTTGTAAACGGGGGAGTTTAGCTCTAAATTAATATTGTTGATATTCATTTGTGGCTTGGTAGCCCCCAGACATAGGTGAATTGCACCGAACTGGGTTATCATATCCTTGTGTTATTTATCCTTTTGTTTTGTTCAATTCAGTCTGCTCTCTTGATCATAAGTTTATGTCTTGACTGATGTTGAAATATCTGTCACGACATTGTTTTATGAATATGCAGTTTTATTGAAGGTTCTTATTTTTCTGTCCTTATTCAGTTTTAGTAGAGATCTATGTCTTGACATCTCTTAGGATATATGTGATCTGCATGCCAGAATTTCAAAGGACTTTATCATAAAAATATAAGGCTAAAGTGTGTGCGTGCACACCCACACACACACACACACACAAAACCATTTTCAAAATGCTTTACCAAAAGAAAATACTTTGCAAAACATCTGGAAGTTGTGTCAGATGAATTTGTGGCAGTCAAAATAGCTATAGGTTCTCTCTTTCTCTCTCTCTCTCTCTCTCTCTCTCTCTCTCTCTCTATATATATATATATATATATATATATATATATATATATATATATATATATATATATATATATATATATATATATATATATATATATATATATCAACATTTCTTTTACTTTCTCTCACTATGTTTCTAGCCTAAGTGCTTTTGTGAGTGAGATTATTTTGTAATTCTGGAATGGGTAGAATTGTAAATTCACCAAGGAAACCTTTTGTGTATACCTTGATTGAATACTGTCCAATTAGGGATTTGTTTGGGTTAAAGTTAAAACCATAAAAATCTTATGTTTGGGATTGAGCATTTCAGTCCTAGTTTAGGTTGGAGATCATCCTGTATAAAAATCTTATAAGTTCTTGGTCAGCCCTGTGTTAAAAGCAAGATAGGTTGAAGCTCAACTCAGTATTAAAAGTTCATAGGTTAGAGATCAGGCCGATGTTAAAATCTCTTATGTTTTTTGTTAGCTTGTGTAAAACCAAGGTATTGATCTTAAAGGTTATGGAACTTGAATACTAACTGCTTTAAGGCATGCGTCGGTGAAGAGAAGACTAACCGCTTTAATCTACCGTTTAGGAAGGAAGATTGACCCCTTCACTCTTAAGCTTATTATGAAGAAAAAGCGCAAACTCACACATTCATTGTCTTGTATATGTTGATTGAAGATCAATCACCATTTCCTTGTATTAGGGGGTTCTTGAGTCTGTCCTACTAAAAGCTCTCAAAGTATCATTAGAAACTCTCAAGATAAATTTTTGGAGAGAGGAGTATGTCCTTTTGTTTTTGTGCGAAGCTCTATAATTCTTGGTGTTCCTCTTTTCCCTTAAGTTCTTTTATTTTTGCAATTTACTTTCTGCATTTTATTTTCTCGCTGCTAAATTTTCAAAATATTTTTTAACTCTGATTTATCTTACAAATACTTCACTCCCTCTTGTGTGAAGTCTCAGGTCCAACAAGTGACATCATAGTCTGACTCCTGTTTAAGGACTAATCGTCTCAGGAGGAAGATGACTTCCGACAAGAGATCTTTTCTAAACACCGTTACTTTTTGAAAATAGATTATTTTTTATTTTGTAAGCTAGTTTTAGAATTTCTCTTCAAAAGATAAACTATGAGTTAAGGGAAACTATTGTCAAAATGTCAGTTTATCCCTACTCATCAAGTAAATGGTGAAATAGTAGATAAACCCAATTTTCTTTAGACCAAAGAGGAAAATATAAAATTTGAAATATTTTTCACAATGTTTTTAAATTATAACACAATTTTTCACTATGTTCATCTTTGCAAAACCGCCAAGGAAATGTGGGATGCTCTTAAGCTGATAAATGGAGATTCTCCAAATATCAAACAAGAGTAGATGAATACACGTGGCAAAGAAGATAATCTTGGATGCTCTTTTAAATATATAAGTATTGGGAAGTTTGCTTAAAACTATATTACTAACAAGTATCTTAGAATTAAGAATTGGAAGTTTAATCTAATTATTAAATCAATAGATGGTATATTTCATGAATTTCAGAAAAAATCAAGAATGAAGAAAATTGTAGAGAAGATGAACAAACAAGTTCAGCTACTCAAAGATGAGGGAATCTAAATTGTAAAATCATCATCTTCATCATGCTCCTATGATACAACTTCCGTGCAATTCTTCGAAAGAACACACTTGGCAGTTGAACAATCCTCAGAAAACTCAACATGAAATGGACGATCTTCTTGTTCAAAAAACGACAAAGAAGATGAATAAATTTTTTCAATACTCGAACAGAGAAGAGGAAGAGAAATATCAACTTAGGGGGAAAATCTAAATATTACCTTCCAAAGAAGACGATGAAACATAATTAAAGGCATCCTACGAGGGAAACACTATTCCAAGTATCAAATCTTCCTATACCTATTTGTTTAAAATAAATAATCACTTAGTAGAAGAATATGAAAAATTAAGAGAGTGTACCCAAGATATTAAGGAATCCTTAAGAAGATCACCAACTCCTTTAAAATAAAGATAATTAAGCTTAAAGAATGTAAGCGATGTGATAAAAGAAGTAGTTCACATACAAGAAACCTTAGGAAAGGATACCCTAGATAAAAATGTGCTCGATCTAATTTTATATAATCCTTTATGAATAATAATGGTATGGTTTTTAAGAAAGATTAGATAATAAAATAAAGAAGACTCACTCACTCACTCACTCACTAACTAAATAACTAACTAATATATATATATATATATATATATATATATATATATATATATATATATATATATATATATATATATATATATATATATATATATATATATATATATATATATACTCACTAACTAAATAACTAACTAATATATATATATATATATATATATGGAAATGCTAACACACATCCAAAATTTGTGGGCCCCACACAAAAATGCACTACATCTATTTTTTTCATCTTTTTGATGTGGGTCCCACCAAAAATTGGTGGGCCCCACACAAAAATACACTAAGGTGTATGTTGCTAATGCACGCCTACATGGTGTGTATTAGCAAGACCCTATATATATATATATATATATATATATATATATATATATATATATATATAAAAGAAAATAAGTTATTTAGAACCCTTCTTATTTGATAAAGTTGAAAACATCTCAAAGTAACCACTTTTATGTAACAATTTCTCTTTTAATCAATAAAATATAATATGTTTTTATTTTCAATTTTCTTTCATCTCTCAATTATCAAGTCATATGTTAATAGACTCTTTTCGTTTACGAAACTAAAGGATATGAGACTTTTTCACCACTATGCATATTTATAACCAATCCTAACATAACTTACAACTTAATGGTTTCCTCATCTATGTGTCTTTTTCTCTTTGTTAAGATCTCCTTCATGAATTTGAAGTATGTTGTAATGCTTTAGAAACTGGAATATTGCTCTGCAATCTGTTAAAGATATCTCAAAACTCTTTATATTGCATGTCTTTATTTTTTTGGTTTGAGCATGTGAGTAAGATAAATTATGCACAAAAGGGTTCTAATTCATAGTAATTTAACTGTGGCGCAGATAAAATAAAATACAATCTCTATGGATACCAACTTCTTATCACTTATTAATACTAAGGACACCACATAAATAGCAATTGGAGTTCATTGCACCAGTGCTAGTAAAATTGATACATTGCTCAACATTTTGTTTTATCATTAGAATAGTACTTGAGACTCCTAGTCAGATACACCAAGTCATATGCTCAATCATTTCACACCAATCTATTCTCTGCTGAAAATTGATCATCAAATAACCTCTGTCTAGCCTTCATTGCCTGCATTAGTAAAACCCACAAATCTTCTATATCACAAGTGCTTAGAGAAAGTTTTATCAGAATTTGCTACTCTATGTTATTGTCCTTTAAATTGAGAAGTAGGCAAAGTAAATTTGGAATTTGGAATTTCAAGAAAAAGGTTAAATAGTATACCAGTTGCTCCCATTTTATACAACTTGTTATGATAGAAAGAAGAACACATTGAACAATAGCACCGACTTGTATACCAATCCAAAGTCCTTTTCCTCGCAACTGAACCAAAAATGCCAATGCAGCAGCAACAGGAATCCCACAGAGGTA
The DNA here is from genome assembly GCA_022829125.1 of Lathyrus tuberosus. Taxonomy (NCBI): domain Eukaryota; kingdom Viridiplantae; phylum Streptophyta; class Magnoliopsida; order Fabales; family Fabaceae; genus Lathyrus; species Lathyrus tuberosus. Next base: position 8,331,014 of record JALAZF010000218.1, on the reverse strand, counting down.
GAAGGCCCCTAGATTAACATAAACTCCTAGGTGTTGCCATCCACAGCCTCTAGCAATCCCTGAATCAAAGAATAGTGAAACAGAAGATCATGTTAGAATTAGTTGAAGTATTGTTTAACGTAGTCACGACGAGTTAGTAATGACGAGAGGGGATTTTACCTGTGAGAACACCTTGTATGCTGTCCAATATAACAGATATAGAAACCAAAGGAGCCATGACAGTAACATAATCAATAACTTCCTTATCATTGCTGAAAACATAGCCATAAACATGGCGGCATGCAAAAAGGGTTCCACTCACTATACATGCTTCTATGAGTGCAAGTGACATGGCACCTAACACAGCAACGCGTGCTTCAAATGGATTACCAGCTCCTAATTCGTTTGAAACTCTCGTGCTATATGTAGAGACGGATAAACAGGGATAATTCAATTAGATATAAATTCTATGGTTAGAATATTAAGAATGAATATTGTATATGTTAAAGTTGTAACCTTGCTGCAGCACTAATTCCAAATGGTATTGTATAGAGAGTTGCAATGGTATTGAGACTATATAAAAATGGAAAAATAATTAGCGGAAAATCTCATAAGATAACTAAGATTGATGGATTAGTAGAAAAAAAAAATTGAAGGCAACATACCAAACTGATAGAACTGAAGTTTCGAGTTGTGGATTCGGTAACAGCCCGGAGAATAAGACCATTAACTCAAATGACCACCATTCAAGGCTACAATCATCAACATGAAAATTAAGTATATCATTCAATTTAATGGAAAATAAACAGCACAACAACACAATCACTTAAAGAAAGTTGCAATTTAGTCCCTCAAATTTACAAAATTGCAATTTGAGCCCTTCTAATTTCGAGGACGGAAATGCTGATTTATTTTGTGAAAGAATATATACAAGTTGAGTTGAAGGGAAAGATGAATCACCAAAGCATTACTGCAGAAGGTATAGCAAAGCGCAAAAACTCCCAAATTCCTTGGAACAGCTCCATAGAAATTGGAGCTCTAGTTTTAGCACATGAAGAAGAGTACCTCATGTACAATCCAAGAAAAATGACATTTAACCAAATGGAAATGCTCATTGCAATTGCTCCACCAACATTATTCAATCCTGTCTTGAAAACCAAAGCCCAACAAAGAGGTATATGGACAACAAGAGTGGCACAAGAACTTAAGAGCATTGGAAGAAGCATGCTTTGTATTTGAAAATATCTAACTAGTGGTTGCAATATTGCATATGCAAAAAGTGCTGGAAGAAGCCAAATTGTGAATCTTCCCGCTTCATGCGCAATTAGAGGGTCTTGTCCTGTGAAAACAAGAATGTTTTCAATGTTGATCCAAATGAAAGATATTGGAAGACAAACCAATATGAGAGAAAAGATAGCTGTGTATGTCTGCATTCCTATTCTTTGATACTGTTTTGCTCCATAAGCTTGTCCACATATGGTTTCTAGTCCACTAGACATTCCCGCCTGTCAGCACCAGTTAAATCACCAATGCATTAAATAACTTAATGGAGAAACCTGTTAAATGTACTCGTATATCAAGTTATAAAGTTATATCTTATTATGAGAGTGCACAAACATAAACTTAACTTAGGAACTTTGACAATGTGAGATTCAAGTAGAACTTCAATGCCTACCCTTATGCCTAGTGCGGAATTGGGTTCAATTCTCACGTGTCCTACAAAGTTCGCCATACTATGTTAAACGTGTATTTAGTTACAATTTGAATTTGGATTTTCCAATACACCATTTCACGTCCGCCACTACTGGGATTAGTGCGTGGATATAAATGGTCGGCGACCCAAACCGATTGACTCTATCAATTTATAACTGTGGTCGAACCTATCAACCTTAATGTTCTGGTCTGAGCCAAAACTCAATCAATCTAGTGTCATAGCACCGAGTATGGAGTTGAGATAACCCGATATCCGTCCATCTACCCATCGGATATATCTAACACCCCTCGGAGAAACTACTGAAAGCATCTATACCTAGAGAATGACTTAGAACCTTGTGATTATAGAGTGGCCAGATATTATCCAAACATAAGTCATGAGTCACTCACTTTTAGTCAGAATCAATTTTACGAAATCAATTCATTTTTGTAGCGCAAGAACTAAAAGTAGTTATAAAGTAAGTTGATAGTACCAGAAAGCTGATACCAGTGACGGTGGTGAAGGAGATGGACAAGGCGGCGCTAGAGAGATAGAGTTCCCCCAAATGGCCAACTATTATGATCGAAACAACCTGCAACATGTATTGCGACAAACCTATAGCGACCATTGGAGCTGATAGGTAACAAATCTTTTTCATTTCTTTCAAGTAAATATCCTTACTGATTTCTTTCTTCTTCCTCTCTTCTTCTCCATGGCTATCTGTTTTCGAAACAATCTCTTTTCCTAATAACAGACTCTCTTCCATTGCGGTTCTCTCTTCGGCCATTTTGAAGAATACCGAGATAGAATTTCGACCTCTGGGTCTCTTTTGTTTGGTGGCTCTCGCTATTCATAGTCTTCTTACGATTATACTATTCTCCATTGTATTCATAGTCACGTTCCCATTGTCTTTTTACGGCATTTTAGTCAATTATATCATTAGCCACCAAAATTGGAAAATTTTATCTCGTACCTTATAGTTATACTATATCCCTACATTTTGTTTAAAATGTTAATTTTATCCTGATTTGTTTTTAATTAATTTATCATTTTTCTTTTTATTATTCATTTGAGACTTTTGAAAATTGCACCCAATCATAATGACATCGAAAGACTTTCAAAATGACTTTCTGTATGTTTTTTTTTCTATTTCGGAAAACTTATCCAAAGAGCTCAATTGTTTCACAAAACTAGTTTCGAAAGTCTTACTAAAAGAGATCTGGTTTTGTGGGAAAAAAGAACTGTACCGAAACATGTTACTAATGTTTTTTGGTTTGTACTCTTTTGTGTATCAGAACACATTTAGTAAGTTATCTGGTTTGTTAATTTTGTGTACCAGGACTCTTTTATGAAGATGTCTGATTTGCTTTATTAAATATCTATTTTTATAATTTTTTTATGCTGCAGGTATGGAAATTCCTCCACGAATATGCGATAAAAACTAAATATGTGTAGATACTTCTGATACTTTTCTAACTGATCGTGTTTTTGTGAAGAACGCTGAAGAGGAGAAGAGAAGGAAAAGAACCCTAAGGCTTGAAGGTTGCTGAAGAATCATAGAGAAGGAGGAAAGTTACTGAATTTATCTAAGGTATGGGGAGTTTCCATGGTTTATTATAGTTCTATAGGATTTGGTTATGAATAGATTAGGTATTTGTGAATTTTGGGAAATTGTGGTCCTTGATGATGTAGAATGAGTTAGGGATGATTGATTTTATGAAATATAATGAAATAGAATGTTATGTGTTGATGTATGTGTATTGTGTGAGTCTTTTGGCCACATTTTCGTATTGGGAAAACTGAATTTTTGGGATATTTGAAGTCAAAACGTAGCAGAAAAATCTTTTGAAAAATTTTGGGTTTCGCATCCTGACACGGGTCGTGTCACAGGACACGGGCGGCCGTGTCAGCCTGCTGTCTCTACCGTAAAATTTTCTGTTTTGGATTTGTGCTTCAGGGCTTCGGACACGGACCGTGTCACAGGACACGGGCGGCCGCGTGTGGTTGTTGTATGTTGTCTATTCGTGTTTTGGATATTGGAAGCCTGACACGGGCCGTGTCACAGGACACGGGTGGCCATGTCAGACAGCTGTTTTGCTGTTCTTTTTTTGTTGTTGTTCCTCTTGAGGTTTCTTGACGTTTTCTCGTGCTGATCTTTCGTTGTCGAGTTGTTGTTGATGTATGATGATAAAAACATGATTGTATGATGAATGCTTGTTGAATATGAAATGAATGATGCACACGTTGATAGTTGATGAATTGCGGAGGTTTAGCATCATTGCATTCCATAGCATTTTTATGTTGGGGCTTCGGTCCATTGGTAGCTTCAATCCCATTGTGCGGATTGAAGTGATACGTTGATTACGTTGTGCTCCTTTTGGAGGGTTGATGGCCAGTGTCCATCCACGTTGAATCGGTACCACATGCATTCTTTGCATTTCATTATAGTTGACATTGCGTATGAATGAAGTAATTGTAATTGTTGTGGAGATATATGTTGATGATGTTATGATGTTGTTGTTGCTTAGTCTGTTTATTTTCCACGTCCTTATATTATTATAATGAATTGTGATTTCTCACCCTGCCTGCTTGAAAATGTTGCCTCTTATGTGGGTAACTTGCAGATAACCAAGAGTAGGCGTGCGGTGCTGGAGGATTGAGTCTCAGAGCGTCCTTTGGTCGTTTTAGTCGTGTTTTAAGTGGTGTCCTGCTCTGTGTCATGTAACATCGGGTTGGGATTAGTTGTGAACCTTGTGTTTCCCTTTGGTTGTATGTTGGAATTTCTTTTTACATCGTTGATGCCATTTTGAATTGGAGGCTTTTATCTATGAAGTATTTTGTTGACCTGAACTAAAAGTTTGATTCCGCTGCGTAGTTGTTAATTTATGTTAATGATGAATGCATAACCCGTGTTACGGGACAGGACAATGATTGTGAATGTTGTTTGAATATATGTGGCACCTTTCTTGCTGATTTTACTCTGATAATATTAAGTGCTTTTCCTAAAACTGTATGTGGGGTATAAGGGTGTTATATTAGTGGTATCAGAGCAGGTCGGTTCGTCCGGCCAAGTTGTCGGGTCGTAGCTTGTTTAACAATCGAGTATTGTTAACTAGTCCTAACTTTTGTTTATGTTGTAGTGATAATTTGAGATGGCTGGAAGAAACGATGCTGCAATTGCTGCTGCGTTGGAAGCAATGGCTCAGGCTTTGCAGAATCAGCCGAACGCTGACGAGAATGCTGGATCTCGCAGTTTGGAAACTTTTCAGAGGAAGAATCCGCCTACCTTCAAGGGCAAGTACGGTCCTGATGGAGCGTTGGATTGGTTGAAAGAGATAGAGAGAATCTTTCGGGTGATGGACTGCACTCCAGTGCAGAAGGTCTGATATAGGACTCATATGCTAGCATTCGAGGCTGATGACTAGTGGCTAGAGGCTTGTCAGAGGTTGGAAACTACAGGTGAAGGTATCACTTGGGATGTGTTCCGAAGAGAGTTCCTAAGGAAGTATTATCCAGAGGATGTTCGTGGTAAGAAGCAAATCGAGTTTCTTGAGCTGAAGCAAGGAAACATGTCAGTTACTGATTATGCTGCAAAGTTTGTTGAATTGGCTAAGTTTTATCTGCACTATAACGATGTTGATGCTGAGTTTTCAAAATGCATCAAGTTTGAGAGTGGGCTGCGCCCAGAGATCAAGAAGGCAGTTGGATATCAGAAGGTTCGTATTTTTGCTGATTTGATTGATAGTTGCAGAATTTTTGAAGAGGATAACAATGCTCATTATAAGATCATTAATGAGAGGAAGAGCAAGCACCAACAGAATCGTGGCAAACCTTATGATGCTCCAGCTGGAAAAGGTAAATAGAAAGTGGTTGATGGCAAGAGGACTAGTGGGGGAGATGCTCCTGCTGGCATAACTTGTTTCAAATATGGGAAACCTGGTCATAAGAGTAATGTGTGTACTGCTGAAGTGAAGAGGTGTTTCCGTTGTGGTAAGACTGGGCATGCCATATCTGAGTGCAAGCATAAAGAGATGATTTGTTTCAACTGTGGCGAAGAAGGACACATTAGTAGTCAGTGTCAGAAACCAAAGAAGGCGCAAACCGGTGGGAAAGTGTTCGCTTTGGCTGGGACTCATGCAATTAATGAGGACAGACTCATCAGAGGTACTTGTTTCATTAATAGTACTCCCTTAATTACTATGATTGACACTGGTGCTACTCATTGCTTTATTGCTGCTGAATGCGTTGAAAGATTGGGTCTTGTGTTGTCTTCTATGAATGGAGAAATGGTCATCGAGATTCCGGCTAAAGGATCGGTGACTACTTCTCTTGTGTGTTTAAAGTGTCCTTTGTCGATCTTCGACAGAGACTTTACTGTTGATTTGGTGTGTTTGCCGTTATCTGGGATGGATGTAATCTTGGGAATGAACTGGTTAGAATATAACTATGTTCATATCAACTGTTATAACAAGTCAGTGAGATTTTCTACTGCTGAAGAAGAAGAAACTAGTTTGTTGTCTTTTAATCAGTTACAACAGTTGATGCAAGAAGGAGCTCAGATGTTCTCAGTGATGGCGTCGTTATCTGTTGAGGGCTAAGCTGTAATTGAGGAGTTGCAAGTGGTGCGTGAATTTCCGGAAGTTTTCCCTGATGAAATTCCTGATGTGCCTCCAGAAAGAGAAGTGGAATTTGCAATTGACCTTGTACCTGGTACCAGACCTGTTTCTATGGCACCATACAGGATGTCTGCATCTGAATTGTCAGAATTAAAGAAACAATTAGAGGATTTGCTTGAAAAGAGATTTGTAAGGCCAAGTGTATCGCCGTGGGGAGCTCCAGTGTTGTTAGTAAAGAAGAAAGATGGAAGTATGAGGCTTTGTGTTGATTATAGGCAATTAAATAAAGTGACGATTAAGAACAAGTATCCGCTTCCGAGAATAGATGACTTGATGGATCAGTTGGTAGGTGCTCGTGTGTTTAGCAAGATTGATTAGAGGTCGGGCTATCATCAGATTAAAGTGAAAGAGGAAGATATTCAGAAGACGGCCTTCAGAACACGTTATGGACATTATGAGTATTCGGTGATGCCTTTCGATGTTACTAATGCGCCAGGAGTATTCATGGAGTACATGAACCGTATCTTTCACACTTATTTGGATCGGTTTGTGGTGGTGTTTATTGATGATATATTGATTTACTCTAAATTGGAAACAGAGCATGCAGAGCACTTAAGACGAGTATTGCAAGTTTTGAAAGAGAAGAAGTTATATGCAAAGCTGTCAAAATGTGAATTTTGGTTGAAGGAGGTTAGTTTTCTCGATCATGTCATTTCAGGTAGTGGCATTGTTGTGGATCCGTCTAAAGTGGATGTTGTGTTGCAATGGGAAACTCCAAAGTCGGCTACCGAGATTAGAAGCTTTTTGGGACTAGTCGGTTATTACCGAAGGTTTATCGAGGGATTTTCCAAGTTAGCACTTCCGTTGACTAAGTTGACTTGTAAAGGTAAAGCTTTTGTGTGGGACATTCAATGTGAAGGAAGTTTCAACGAATTGAAGAAGAGATTGACATCGGCTCCGGTTTTGACATTACCTAACCCAGGAGAACCTTTTGTGGTATATTGTGATGCTTCTAAAATGGGTTTAGGAGGTGTACTCATGCAGAATGACAAGGTAGTTGCTTATGCGTCGAGGCAGTTAAGAGTTCACGAAAAGAATTATCCTACACATGATTTAGAACTTGCTGCGGTTGTTTTTGTGCTGAAGATTTGGAGACATTATCTTTATGGTTCTAGATTTGAAGTATTTAGTGACCATAAGAGTTTAAATTATTTATTTGATCAAAAGGAATTGAATATGAGACAGCAAAGATGGTTGGAGTTATTAAAAGATTATGATTTCGGTCTGAATTATCATCCAGGAAAAGCTAATGTTGTGGTTGATGCTTTAAGTCGAAAGACTTTACATATGTCGGCGATGATGGTTAAAGAGTTGGAATTAATTGAACAGTTAAAAGATATGAGTTTAGTTTGCGAAGTGACACCGCAGAGTGTTATGTTAGGAGTGTTGAAGATTAACAATGATTTTCTGGATAATATCAAGGAAACTCAGAAGTTAGACGTGAAACTGGTAGATTCGATAGTTGGGATCGATTAGTCCGAGGACGATGATTTCAAGTTGGATGCCTATGGTGTGTTGAGGTTCCGTAATCGAATTTGTATTCCTGACGATGCGGAGATGAAGAAAGCGATTCTTGAGGAAAGTCATAGAAGTAAATTGAGTATTCATCCGGGGGCTACAAAAATGTATCAGGACTTGAAGAAATTGTTTTGGTGGCCTGGGATGAAGCGTGATGTAGCTCGTTTTGTGTATGCATGTTTAACTTGTCAGAAGTCGAAAGTTGAACATCAGAAGCCTGCGGGGTTGATGCAACCGTTAGAAGTTCCAGAATGGAAATGGGATAGCATTTCAATGGACTTTGTGACGGGACTGCCTAATACTTCAAGAGGACATGATTCTATTTAGGTGATTGTTGATAGGCTTACGAAGTCGGCTCATTTTATTCCTATTAACATCAGTTTTCCGGTATCAAAGTTGGCGGAGATTTATATTCGTGTAATTGTGAAGCTGCACGGTGTCCCTTTGTGTATTGTGTCGGATAGAGATCTGCGGTTTACTTCTGATTTTTGGAAGAGTTTGCAAGAAACGTTGGGTTCTAAGTTGAGGTTGAGTTCGGCGTATCACCCTCAGACGGATGGTCAAACAGAGAGGACTATTCAGTCGTTGGAGGATTTGTTGCGAGCATGTGTTCTCGAGCAGGGAGGTTCTTGGGACACTCATTTACCGTTAATAGAGTTCACTTATAATAACAGTTATTATTCTAGTATAGGAATGACACCTTTTGAAGCATTGTATGGTCGGAGATGTAGGACTCCTTTATGTTGGCATGAATCTGGAGAAAGTGTAGTGTTGGGACCTGAAATTGTTCGAGATACTACTGAGAAGGTGAAGTTGATCCGAGAAAAGATGATATCTTCCCAAAGTAGGCAGAAGAGTTATCATGACAAGCGAAGAAAGGATTTAGAATTCCAAGCGGGTGACCATGTGTTTTTTAGAGTTACATCTGTGACAGGTGTTGGGCGTGCATTAAAGTCTAAGAAGCTAACTCCTCATTTTATTGGTCCGTATCAAATTTCAGACAGAGTTGGAAATGTTGCTTATAGAGTGGCTTTACCGCCTAATCTGTCGAATTTACATGATGTATTTCATGTGTCACAACTCTGGAAGTATGTTCCAGATCCATCTCATGTGATTCATATGAATGATGTGCAAGTACGGGATAATCTTACTATGGAAACGATGCATGTACGAATTGCGGAACGTGAGACGAAGATTCTAAGAGGCAAGGAGAATGTGTTGGTGAAAGTTGTCTGGTTAGGAGCTGTAACGCCCGGTTATTTAATTAATTATTTAATTAAATATATTCGTATTATTTGTGTTGATTTGTGGTGATTTTCGAAATATCGGAATGTTGTGTTAAGTGGCTATGTTGGTTTTAGTTGGATTAATTTAACTAAGTCGATTTAAGTGGTAGAAATAATATAGTATTAGTTTACTAGAATTATAATAAGTTAGTGGGCTTATAAGATGGATAGTAGTGGTAAAAGGTGAGGTGTGGAATTGAGCCCAATAAGAGTTAGTAAGAATTATAAGGGTTAAGTTGAATAGAATTAGGGTAATTAGAAGTGGAGGAAAGATCAAGTACGTGGAAGTTCCAAAGTTGCTGAAAAAGGAATAGAACAGTAGAACGTGAAGTTGCAGAGAGGAAAAAACAAGGATTTGCGAGAGATCGCGTAGAGGCTGCGAGAGAGCGAGAATTCGATCGGAGATTTTAGAGCGACCTTCAATCCAAGGTAAGGGTGGGGTTCTGACTCTATAATGGGATAGTTGATGAATAATATGTGGGGTTGGTTTTATAGAATTCTCCTCTGTTTTTATGTAATCGATGTCGTGAATATTGAATTTCGTTTTCTGCTGATGAATTGTTGTAGAATTTTCTTATGTCTGTGTCGAAATGATCGTCGTAGAAATATTGATATGCATTGCGGTTGACGAATTGGTTGTGAGAAACTGGTAGATTTTACTTTAGGGTGTAATTCTGTTGTGTTTCTGTTTTCACTGTCTTGGACGAATTGGAACTGATAAGGAATTTCAGGAGCGGTTTGCGAAGTGGAGAGGACTGAACGAAATTCTGAGACGAAGAGTTTTGGGATTGTGAATATCGTGAGGGATCTGTGATGATCGTGAGGGAGTTGTGACGATCGTGAGGGAGCTGTGACGACCGTGCGGGAGCCGTGGTGAACGTCACACGGCCTGCTGTGAATTTTTGCTGTTTTCCTGTTCTGTTATGTGCAGCTGTGGTTTGATTGTTCTGACTATTTTAATTGAGAAGTGGTTATATAATTCAGTAGCATTGGACATAGAATTATGATGGAACCAATTAACCGATTTTTAGTCGAAAAACTACCGATTAATTAAATGATTAATTTTGGTATATTTTAGCTGGTGCATGATTAAAATCTAGTTGCTGTGATGTTGCTGTTGGAAATTACAAAGTTGTGGAGTATGCAGAATTGCCTCTAATTATTAGCAAGAATTAAGTTGTAGGCCTATGGCCAATGTTGAGTTGTTGTTGTGCGGATTGATAATTATTAGTGCTGTGATTATGATGTTCATATTTGAGTCACATGGCATAACATATTAAGCTGGCCTGGATTGGCAAAATATTAAGCTGGCCTGGATTGGCAAAATATTAAGCTGAAGGCTTATGCCTTGTTGAAGTCAATATTAATTAGCAAATTTTTAAGCTGGGAGTTCTGCTCCAATGGTACCACATGCATGTGCATTTCGAGTCGCATTTCATGTTGCATAGTTGTTGTTGTATTGTTGATTAATGATGAATTAAAAGTTGTTGTTGTCCTGCTGTTTTACGTTGATTGAGATGTTGTGAAGTGGTGATTGTATAATCTGATCTAATATATTATTTATCATATATCTGATTATATTGTTCGATATCTCACCCCTTCTGTGTATGGTGATGGTTTATACGCCATCCTGCAGGTAATCCAGAGTGAAGGCTGTCTACCTTCATAGTTCGAGTCGGTGTCGTCGCTCTGATACGTAGCACTCGGGGGGGGGGGGGGGGATAAACACATGTTTTCTTTAGTGTCGGTTTTATTATGTTGCTGAATTTTAAGTTGTTTTTCATTAAAGACTTGATGTCTTAGAGTTGTTTTGAATCAAACAAGCTGTTATGGTATTTCAGTTGAATTTATGAATCCACTGCGTATTAATAAAGTTGTTCTGTGGCAAAGACTGAATTATGTTCATCTGAATATTAAGTGTTATGTATCCATGTTTAGGCGGTTAAATGCCGTTGTTTTTAAGTTGAAAATGTGACATCCTGTTTATGTTGAAATTTTATTACTCTGATTTTATTAAATATTCGATGGGTAGAATTGGGGTGTTACATAAGTGGTATCAGAGCAGGTCGGTCGGTCCGGCCAAGTTGTCGAGTCGTAGTTCTGTTTAACAATCGAATATTGTTAATTAGTTCTACTCTTGTTATGTTGCAGTGATAAGTTGAGATGGCTGGAAGGAACGATGTTGCAATTGCTGCTGCGATGCAAGCAATGGCTCAAGCTTTGCAGAATCAGCCGAACGCTGACGAGAATGCTGGATCTCATAGTTTGGCAACGTTTCAGAAGGAGAATCCGCCTACCTTCAAGGGCAAGTATGATCTTGATGGAGCGTTGGATTGGTTGAAAGAGATGGAGAGAATCTTCCGTGTGATGGACTGCACTCCAACGCAGAAGATTCGGTATGGGACTCACATGCTAGCAGTCAAAGATGATGACTGGTGGCTAGAGACTCGTCAGAGGTTGGAAACTGCAGGTGAAGTTATCACTTGGGATGTGTTCCGAAGGGAGTTTCTGAGGAAGTATTACCCAGAGGATGTTCGTGGTAAGAAGCAGATTGAGTTTCTTGAGCTGAAGCAAGGAACCATGTCGGTTACGGACTATGCTGCAAAGTTTGTTGAGTTGGCAAAGTTTTATCCGCACTATAACAGAGATGATGCTGAATTTTCTAAGTGCATCAAGTTTGAGAGTGGGTTGCGCCCGGAGATTAAGAAGGCAGTTGGATATCAGAAGATTCGTGTTTTTGCGTATTTGATTGATAGTTGCAGGATTTTTGAAGAAGATAACAATGCTCATTATAAGATCATTAATAAGAGGAAGGGCAAGCACCAACAGAATCGTGGCAAGCCTTATGATGCTCCGGCGGGAAAAGGTAAGCAGAAAGTAGCTGATGGAAAGAGGACTAGTGGGGGAGATGCTTCTGCTAGCATAACTTGTTTCAAATGTGGGAAACCTGGTCATAAGAGTAATGTGTGTACTGCTGAGGTGAAAAGGTGTTTCCCTTGTGGTAAGATTGGCATGCCATATCTGAGTGCAAGCATAAAGAGAGGATTTGCTTTAACTGTGGTGAGGAAGGACACATTGGTAGTCAGTGTCAGAAACCAAAGAAGGCGCAAACCGGTGGGAAAGTGTTCGCGTTGGCTAGGACTCAGACAACTAGCGAGGACAGACTCATCAGAGGCACATGTTTCATTAATAGTACTCCTTTAACCGCTATGATTGATACTGGTGCTACTCATTGCTTTATTGCTGCTGATTATGTTAAGAGATTGGGTCTTATGTTGTCCTCTATGAATGGAGAGATGGTCGTCGAGATTCCGGCTAAGGGATCGGTGACTACTTCTCTTGTGTGTTTAAAGTGCCCTTTGTTGATCTTCGACAGAGACTTTAATGTTGATTTGGTGTGTTTGCCGTTAACTGGGATGGATGTAATCTTGGGTATGAACTGGTTAGAATATAACTATGTTCATATTAATTGTTATAACAAGACTTTAAGGTTTTCTACTCCTGAAGAGGAAACTGGTTTGTTGTCTGCTAGACAGTTGCAACGGTTGATGCAAGAAGAAGCTCAGGTGTTCTCGTTGATGGCAACATTATCTATTGAGAACCAAGCTATAATTGATGAGTTGCAGGTGGTGCGCGAATTTCCTGAAGTTTTCCCTGACGAAATTCCTAAAGTACCGCCAGAAAGAGAAGTTGAATTTGCAATTGACCTTGTACCAGGTACCCGACCTGTTTCTATGGCACCATACAGGATGTCTACATCTGAATTGTCAGAATTAAAGAAACAATTGGAGGATTTGATTGAAAAGAAGTTTGTAAGGCCAAGTGTATCGCCGTGGGGAGCTCCAGTGTTGTTGGTGTAGAAGAAAGATGGGAGTATGAGGCTCTGTGTTGACTATAGACAGTTGAACAAAGTGACGATTAAGAACAAGTATCCGCTTTCGAGAATAGATGACTTGATGGATCAGTTGGTAGGTGCTTGTGTATTTAGCAAGATTGATTTGAGGTCAGGCTATCACCAGATTAAAGTGAAAGATGATGATATTCAAAAGACGGCTTTTAGAACGCGTTATGGACATTATGAGTATTTGGTGATGTTGTTCGGTGTTACTAATGCGCCAGGAGTATTCATGGAGTACATGAATCGTATCTTTTATACTTACTTGGATCGGTTTGTGGTGGTGTTCATTGATGATATACTGATTTACTCTAGATCAGAAGTAGAGCATGCAGAACACTTAAGACTAGTATTGCAAGTTTTGAGAGAGAAGAAGCTATATGCAAAGTTGTCGAAATGTGAATTTTGGTTAAAGGGAGTTAGTTTTCTTGGTCATCTCATTTCAAGTAGTGGCATTACTGTGGATCCATCTAAAGTAGACGTTGTCTTGCAATGGGAAACTCCAAGGCTGGCTACCGAGATAAGAAGCCTTTTGGGATTAGCTGGTTACTATAGAAGGTTTATCGAAGGTTTTTCTAAGTTGGCACTTCCATTGACTAAGTTGACGTGTAAAGGTAAAGCGTTTGTGTGGGACGCTCAATGTGAAGGAAGTTTCACGGAATTGAAGAAGAGATTGACTTCGGCTCCAGTTTTGACATTACCTAACCCAGGAGAACCTTTTGTGGTATATTGTGATGCTTCTAAAATGGGTTTAGGAGGTGTACTTATGCAGAATGATAAGGTGGTAGCTTATGCGTCGAGACAGTTGAGGCCTCATGAAAAGAATTATCCTACGCATGATTTAGAACTTGCTGCAGTTGTTTTTGTGCTGAAGATTTAGAGCCATTATCTTTATGGTTCTAGATTTGAAGTATTTAGTGACCATAAAAGTTTAAAGTACTTATTTGACCAGAAGGAGTTGAATATGAGACAACGAAGGTGGCTGAAGTTATTAAAAGATTATGATTTCAGTTTGAATTATCATCCAGGTAAAGCTAATGTTGTGGCTGATGCTTTAAGCCGAAAGACTTTGCATATGTCGGTGATGATGGTTAAAGAGTTGGAATTAATTGAACAGTTCAGAGATATGAGTTTAGTTTGCGAAGTGACACCGCAGAGTGTGATGTTAGGAATGTTGAAGATTAATAATGATTTTCTGGATAGTATCAGAGAAGCTCAGAAGTTAGATGTGAAACTGGTAGATTCGATGGTTGGAATCGATCAGCCTGAGAATAACGATTTTTAGATGGACGCGCATGGTGTGTTAAGATTCTGTGATCGAATTTGTATTCCTGATGATGCGGAAATGAAGAAAGCGATTCTTGAAGAAGGTCATATTTGTTTTGGTGGCCTGGGATGAAGCGTAATGTAGCGCAGTTTGTGTATGCATGTTTAACTTGTCATAAGTCGAAAGTTGAACATCAAAAGCCTGCGGGGTTGATGTAACCGTTAGAAGTCCCAGAATGGAAATGGGATAGCATTTCAATGGACTTTGTAACGGGATTACCAAACACTTCAAGAGGATATGATTCGATTTGGGTGATTGTTGATAGGCTTACAAAGTCGGCTCATTTTATTCCTATTAACATCACTTTTCCGGTATCGAAGTTGGCGGAGATTTATATTTGTGTAATTGTGAAGTTGCACGGTGTTCCTTTGTGTATTGTGTCGGATAGAGATCCGAGGTTTACTTCTGATTTTTGGAAGAGTTTGCAAGAGGCGTTGGGTTCTAGGTTGAGGTTGAGTTCGGCGTATCATCCTCAGACAGATGGTCAAACTGAGAGGACTATTCAGTCGTTGGAGGATTTGTTGAGAGCTTGTGTTCTCAAGCAAGGAGGTTCGTGGGATACTTATCTTCCCTTGATAGAATTCACTTATAATAACAGTTACCATTCGAGTATTGGAATGGTACCTTTTGGAGCGTTGTACGGACGGAGATGTAGAACTCCTTTATGTTGGCATGAATCTGGGGAAAGTGTAGTGCTTGGACCTGAAATCGTTCGAGAGACTACGGAGAAGGTGAAGTTGATCCGAGAGAAGATGAGATCTTCCCAAACTAGGCAGAAGAGTTATCATGACAAGCGAAGGAAAGACTTAGAATTTCAAGCTAGTGACCATGTGTTTTTGAGAGTTACACCTGTGACCAGTGTTGGGCGTGCATTGAAGTCTAAGAAGCTCACTCATCGTTTTATTGGTCCGTATCAGTTTTTGGACAGAATTGGGAATGTGGCTTATAGAGTGGCTTTACCGCCTAATATTTCGAATTTGCACGATGTGTTTCATGTGTCACAACTTCAGAAGTACATTTCAGATCCATCTTATGTGATTCATATGGATGATGTGCAAGTACGGGATAATCTTACTATTGAGACGATGCCTGTGCGAATCGCGGATCGTGAAATAAAGACCTTGATAAGCAAGGAGATTGCGTTGGTGAAAGTTGTCTGGTTAGGAGCTGTCGGAGAAAGTATGACGTGGGAGATGGAAAGCAAGATGCGGGAATCCTATCCCGAGTTGTTTGAACAAGGTAAATTTTCGAGGACGAAAATATCCTAAGTGGGGGAGAGTTGTAACGCCCGGTTATTTAATTAATTATTTAATTAAATATATTCATATTATTAGTGTTGATTTGTGGTGATTTTTGAAATATCGGAATGTTGTGTTAAGTGGCTATGTTGGTTTTAGTTGGATTAATTTAACTAAGTCGATTTAAGTGGTAGAAATAATATAGTATTAGTTTACTAGAATTATAATAAGTTAGTGGGCTTATAAGATGGATAGTAGTGGTAAAAGGTGAGGTGTGGAATTGAGCCCAATAAGAGTTAGTAAGAATTATAAGGGTTAAGTTGAATAGAATTAGGGTAATTAGAAGTGGAGGAAAGATCAAGTACGTGGAAGTTCCAAAGTTGCTGAAAAAGGAATAGAACAGTAGAACGTGAAGTTGCAGAGAGGAAAAAACAAGGATTTGCGAGAGATCGCGTAGAGGCTGCGAGAGAGCGAGAATTCGATCGGAGATTTTAGAGCGACCTTCAATCCAAGGTAAGGGTGGGGTTCTGACTCTATAATGGGATAGTTGATGAATAATATGTGGGGTTGGTTTTATAGAATTCTCCTCTGTTTTTGTGTAATCGATGTCGTGAATATTGAATTTCGTTTTCTGCTGATGAATTGTTGTAGAATTTTCTTATGTCTGTGTCGAAATGATCGTCGTAGAAATATTGATATGCATTGCGGTTGACGAATTGGTTGTGAGAAACTGGTAGATTTTACTTTAGGGTGTAATTCTGTTGTGTTTCTGTTTTCACTGTCTTGGACGAATTGGAACTGATAAGGAATTTCAGGAGCGGTTTGCGAAGTGGAGAGGACTGAACGAAATTCTGAGACGAAGAGTTTTGGGATTGTGAATATCGTGAGGGATCTGTGATGATCGTGAGGGAGTTGTGACGATCGTGAGGGAGCTGTGACGACCGTGCGGGAGCCGTGGTGAACGTCACACGGCCTGCTGTGAATTTTTGCTGTTTTCCTGTTCTGTTATGTGCAGCTGTGGTTTGATTGTTCTGACTATTTTAATTGAGAAGTGGTTATATAATTCAGTAGCATTGGACATAGAATTATGATGGAACCAATTAACCGATTTTTAGTCGAAAAACTACCGATTAATTAAATGATTAATTTTGGTATATTTTAGCTGGTGCATGATTAAAATCTAGTTGCTGTGATGTTGCTGTTGGAAATTACAAAGTTGTGGAGTATGCAGAATTGCCTCTAATTATTAGCAAGAATTAAGTTGTAGGCCTATGGCCAATGTTGAGTTGTTGTTGTGCGGATTGATAATTATTAGTGCTGTGATTATGATGTTCATATTTGAGTCACATGGCATAACATATTAAGCTGGCCTGGATTGGCAAAATATTAAGCTGGCCTGGATTGGCAAAATATTAAGCTGAAGGCTTATGCCTTGTTGAAGTCAATATTAATTAGCAAATTTTTAAGCTGGGAGTTCTGCTCCAATGGTACCACATGCATGTGCATTTCGAGTCGCATTTCATGTTGCATAGTTGTTGTTGTATTGTTGATTAATGATGAATTAAAAGTTGTTGCTGTCCTGCTATTTTACGTTGATTGAGATGTTGTGAAGTGGTGATTGTATAATCTGATCTAATATATTATTTATCATATATCTGATTATATTGTTCGATATCTCACCCCTTCTGTGTATGGTGATGGTTTATACGCCATCCTGCAGGTAATCCAGAGTGAAGGCTGTCTACCTTCATAGTTCGAGTCGGTGTCGTCGCTCTGATACGTAGCACTCGGGGGGGGGGGGGGGGGGGATAAACACATGTTTTCTTTAGTGTCGGTTTTATTATGTTGCTGAATTTTAAGTTGTTTTTCATTAAAGACTTGATGTCTTAGAGTTGTTTTGAATCAAACAAGCTGTTATGGTATTTCAGTTGAATTTATGAATCCACTGCGTATTAATAAAGTTGTTCTGTGGCAAAGACTGAATTATGTTCATCTGAATATTAAGTGTTATGTATCCATGTTTAGGCGGTTAAATGCCGTTGTTTTTAAGTTGAAAATGTGACATCCTGTTTATGTTGAAATTTTATTACTCTGATTTTATTAAATATTCGATGGGTAGAATTGGGGTGTTACATAAGTGGTATCAGAGCAGGTCGGTCGGTCCGGCCAAGTTGTCGAGTCGTAGTTCTGTTTAACAATCGAATATTGTTAATTAGTTCTACTCTTGTTATGTTGCAGTGATAAGTTGAGATGGCTGGAAGGAACGATGTTGCAATTGCTGCTGCGATGCAAGCAATGGCTCAAGCTTTGCAGAATCAGCCGAACGCTGACGAGAATGCTGGATCTCATAGTTTGGCAACGTTTCAGAAGGAGAATCCGCCTACCTTCAAGGGCAAGTATGATCTTGATGGAGCGTTGGATTGGTTGAAAGAGATGGAGAGAATCTTCCGTGTGATGGACTGCACTCCAACGCAGAAGATTCGGTATGGGACTCACATGCTAGCAGTCAAAGATGATGACTGGTGGCTAGAGACTCGTCAGAGGTTGGAAACTGCAGGTGAAGTTATCACTTGGGATGTGTTCCGAAGGGAGTTTCTGAGGAAGTATTACCCAGAGGATGTTCGTGGTAAGAAGCAGATTGAGTTTCTTGAGCTGAAGCAAGGAACCATGTCGGTTACGGACTATGCTGCAAAGTTTGTTGAGTTGGCAAAGTTTTATCCGCACTATAACAGAGATGATGCTGAATTTTCTAAGTGCATCAAGTTTGAGAGTGGGTTGCGCCCGGAGATTAAGAAGGCAGTTGGATATCAGAAGATTCGTGTTTTTGCGTATTTGATTGATAGTTGCAGGATTTTTGAAGAAGATAACAATGCTCATTATAAGATCATTAATGAGAGGAAGGGCAAGCACCAACAGAATCGTGGCAAGCCTTATGATGCTCCGGCGGGAAAAGGTAAGCAGAAAGTAGCTGATGGAAAGAGGACTAGTGGGGGAGATGCTTCTGCTAGCATAACTTGTTTCAAATGTGGGAAACCTGGTCATAAGAGTAATGTGTGTACTGCTGAGGTGAAAAGGTGTTTCCCTTGTGGTAAGATTGGCATGCCATATCTGAGTGCAAGCATAAAGAGAGGATTTGCTTTAACTGTGGTGAGGAAGGACACATTGGTAGTCAGTGTCAGAAACCAAAGAAGGCGCAAACTGGTGGGAAAGTGTTCGCGTTGGCTAGGACTCAGACAACTAGCGAGGACAGACTCATCAGAGGCACATGTTTCATTAATAGTACTCCTTTAACCGCTATGATTGATACTGGTGCTACTCATTGCTTTATTGCTGCTGATTATGTTAAGAGATTGGGTCTTATGTTGTCCTCTATGAATGGAGAGATGGTCGTCGAGATTCCGGCTAAGGGATCGGTGACTACTTCTCTTGTGTGTTTAAAGTGCCCTTTGTTGATCTTCGACAGAGACTTTAATGTTGATTTGGTGTGTTTGCCGTTAACTGGGATGGATGTAATCTTGGGTATGAACTGGTTAGAATATAACTATGTTCATATTAATTGTTATAACAAGACTTTAAGGTTTTCTACTCCTGAAGAGGAAACTGGTTTGTTGTCTGCTAGACAGTTGCAACGGTTGATGCAAGAAGAAGCTCAGGTGTTCTCGTTGATGGCAACATTATCTATTGAGAACCAAGCTATAATTGATGAGTTGCAGGTGGTGCGCGAATTTCCTGAAGTTTTCCCTGACGAAATTCCTAAAGTACCGCCAGAAAGAGAAGTTGAATTTGCAATTGACCTTGTACCAGGTACCCGACCTGTTTCTATGGCACCATACAGGATGTCTACATCTGAATTGTCAGAATTAAAGAAACAATTGGAGGATTTGATTGAAAAGAAGTTTGTAAGGCCAAGTGTATCGCCGTGGGGAGCTCCAGTGTTGTTGGTGTAGAAGAAAGATGGGAGTATGAGGCTCTGTGTTGACTATAGACAGTTGAACAAAGTGACGATTAAGAACAAGTATCCGCTTTCGAGAATAGATGACTTGATGGATCAGTTGGTAGGTGCTTGTGTATTTAGCAAGATTGATTTGAGGTCAGGCTATCACCAGATTAAAGTGAAAGATGATGATATTCAAAAGACGGCTTTTAGAACGCGTTATGGACATTATGAGTATTTGGTGATGTTATTCGGTGTTACTAATGCGCCAGGAGTATTCATGGAGTACATGAATCGTATCTTTTATACTTACTTGGATCGGTTTGTGGTGGTGTTCATTGATGATATACTGATTTACTCTAGATCAGAAGTAGAGCATGCAGAACACTTAAGACTAGTATTGCAAGTTTTGAGAGAGAAGAAGCTATATGCAAAGTTGTCGAAATGTGAATTTTGGTTAAAGGGAGTTAGTTTTCTTGGTCATCTCATTTCAAGTAGTGGCATTACTGTGGATCCATCTAAAGTAGACGTTGTCTTGCAATGGGAAACTCCAAGGCTGGCTACCGAGATAAGAAGCCTTTTGGGATTAGCTGGTTACTATAGAAGGTTTATCGAAGGTTTTTCTAAGTTGGCACTTCCATTCACTAAGTTGACGTGTAAAGGTAAAGCGTTTGTGTGGGACGCTCAATGTGAAGGAAGTTTCACGGAATTGAAGAAGAGATTGACTTCGGCTCCAGTTTTGACATTAACTAACCCAGGAGAACCTTTTGTGGTATATTGTGATGCTTCTAAAATGGGTTTAGGAGGTGTACTTATGCAGAATGATAAGGTGGTAGCTTATGCGTCGAGACAGTTGAGGCCTCATGAAAAGAATTATCCTACGCATGATTTAGAACTTGCTGCAGTTGTTTTTGTGCTGAAGATTTAGAGGCATTATCTTTATGGTTCTAGATTTGAAGTATTTAGTGACCATAAAAGTTTAAAGTACTTATTTGACCAGAAGGAGTTGAATATGAGACAACGAAGGTGGCTGAAGTTATTAAAAGATTATGATTTCAGTTTGAATTATCATCCAGGTAAAGCTAATGTTGTGGCTGATGCTTTAAGCCGAAAGACTTTGCATATGTCGGTGATGATGGTTAAAGAGTTGGAATTAATTGAACAGTTCAGAGATATGAGTTTAGTTTGCGAAGTGACACCGCAGAGTGTGATGTTAGGAATGTTGAAGATTAATAATGATTTTCTGGATAGTATCAGAGAAGCTCAGAAGTTAGATGTGAAACTGGTAGATTCGATGGTTGGAATCGATCAGCCTGAGAATAACGATTTTTAGATGGACGCGCATGGTGTGTTAAGATTCTGTGATCGAATTTGTATTCCTGATGATGCGGAAATGAAGAAAGCGATTCTTGAAGAAGGTCATATTTGTTTTGGTGGCCTGGGATGAAGCGTAATGTAGCGCAGTTTGTGTATGCATGTTTAACTTGTCATAAGTCGAAAGTTGAACATCAAAAGCCTGCGGGGTTGATGTAACCGTTAGAAGTCCCAGAATGGAAATGGGATAGCATTTCAATGGACTTTGTAACGGGATTACCAAACACTTCAAGAGGATATGATTCGATTTGGGTGATTGTTGATAGGCTTACAAAGTCGGCTCATTTTATTCCTATTAACATCACTTTTCCGGTATCGAAGTTGGCGGAGATTTATATTTGTGTAATTGTGAAGTTGCACGGTGTTCCTTTGTGTATTGTGTCGGATAGAGATCCGAGGTTTACTTCTGATTTTTGGAAGAGTTTGCAAGAGGCGTTGGGTTCTAGGTTGAGGTTGAGTTCGGCGTATCATCCTCAGACAGATGGTCAAACTGAGAGGACTATTCAGTCGTTGGAGGATTTGTTGAGAGCTTGTGTTCTCGAGCAAGGAGGTTCGTGGGATACTTATCTTCCCTTGATAGAATTCACTTATAATAAAAGTTACCATTCGAGTATTGGAATGGCACCTTTTGGAGCGTTGTACGGTCGGAGATGTAGAACTCCTTTATGTTGGCATGAATCTGGGGAAAGTGTAGTGCTTGGACCTGAAATCGTTCGAGAGACTATGGAGAAGGTGAAGTTGATCCGAGAAAAGATGAGATCTTCCCAAACTAGGCAGAAGAGTTATCATGACAAGCGAAGGAAAGACTTAGAATTTCAAGCTGGTGACCATGTGTTTTTTAGAGTTACACCTGAGACCAGTGTTGGGCGTGCATTGAAGTCTAAGAAGCTCACTCCTCGTTTTATTGGTCCGTATCAGATTTTGGACAGAATTGGGAATGTGGCTTATAGAGTGGCTTTACCGCCTAATCTTTCGAATTTGTACGATGTGTTTCATGTGTCACAACTTCGGAAGTACATTTCAGATCCATCTTATGTGATTCATATGGATGATGTGCAAGTACGGGATAATCTTACTATTGAGACGATGCCTGTGCGAATCGCGGATCGTGAAATGAAGACCATGAGAGGCAAGGAGATTGCGTTGGTGAAAGTTGTCTGGTTAGGAGCTGCCGGAGAAAGTATGACGTGGGAGATGGAAAGCAAGATGCGGGAATCCTATCCCGAGTTGTTTGAACAAGGTAAATTTTCGAGGACGAAAATATCCTAAGTGGGGGAGAGTTGTAACGCCCGGTTATTTAATTAATTATTTAATTAAATATATTCATATTATTTGTGTTGATTTGTGGTGATTTTCGAAATATCGGAATGTTGTGTTAAGTGGCTATGTTGGTTTTAGTTGGATTAATTTAACTAAGTCGATTTAAGTGGTAGAAATAATATAGTATTAGTTTACTAGAATTATAATAAGTTAGTGGGCTTATAAGATGGATAGTAGTGGTAAAAGGTGAGGTGTGGAATTGAGCCCAATAAGAGTTAGTAAGAATTATAAGGGTTAAGTTGAATAGAATTAGGGTAATTAGAAGTGGAGGAAAGATCAAGTACGTGGAAGTTGCAAAGTTGCTGAAAAAGGAATAGAAAAGTAGAACGTGAAGTTGCAGAGCGGAAAAAACAAGGGTTTGCGAGAGATCGCGTAGAGGCTGCGAGAGAGCGAGAATTCGATCGGAGATTTTAGAGCGACCTTCATTAGTTCGAGTCGTGAATATGTGGGGTTGGTTTTATAGAATTCTCCTCTGTTTTTGTGTAATCGATGTCGTGAATATTGAATTTCGTTTTCTGCTGATGAATTGTTGTAGAATTTTCTTATGTCTGTGTCGAAATGATCGTCGTAGAAATATTGATATGCATTGCGGTTGACGAATTGGTTATGAGAAACTGGTAGATGTTACTTTAGGGTGTAATTCTGGTGTGTTTCTGTTTTCACTGTCTTGGACGAATTGGAAGTGATAAGGAATTTGAGGAGCGGTTTGCGAAGTGGAGGGGATTGAACGAAATTCTGAGACGAAGAGTTTTGGGGTTATGACGATCGTGAGGGAGCTGTGAAGATCGTGAGGGAGCTGTGACGACCTTGAGGGAGCCGTGACGAACGTCACACGGCCTGCTCTGAATTTTTGTTGTTTTCCTGTTCTGTTATGTGCTGCTGTGGTTTGATTGTTCTGGCCATTTTAATTGAGAAGTGGTTATATAATTCATTAGCATTGGACATAGAATTATGATGGAACCAATTAACCGATTTTTAGTCGAAAAACTACCGATTAATTAAATGATTGATTTTGATATATTTTAGCTGGTGCATGATTAAAATCTAGTTGCTGTTGGAAATTACAAAGTTGTGGCATATGCAGAATTGCCTCTAATTATTGGCAAGAATTAAGCTGTAGGCCTATGGCCAATGTTGAGCTGTTGTTGTGCGGATTGATAATTATTAGTGCTGTGATTATGATGTTCATATTTGAGTCACATGGCATAACATATTAAGCTGGCCTGGATTGGAAAAATATTAAGTTGGCCTGGATTGGCAAAATATTAAGCTGAAGGCTTATGCCTTGTTGAAGTCAATATTAATTAGCAAATTTTTAAGCTGGGAGTTCTGCTCCAATGGTATCACATGCATGTGCATTTCGAGTCGCATTTCATGTTGCATAGTTGTTGTTGTGTTGTTGATTAATGATGAATTAAAAGTTGTTGCTGTCCTGCTGTTTTACGTTGATTGAGATGTTGTGAAGTGGTGATTGTATAATCTGATCTAATATATTATTTATCATATATCTGATTATATTGTTCGATATCTCACCCCTTCTGTGTATGGTGATGGTTTATACGCCATCCTGCAGGTAATCCAGAGTGAAGGCTGTCTACCTTCATTAGTTCGAGTCGGTGTCGTCGCTCTGATACGTTGCACTCGGGGGGGGGGGGGGGGGGGGGGGGGGATGAACGCATGTTTTCTTTAGTGTCGGTTTTATTATGTTGCTGAATTTTAAGTTGTTTTTCATTAAAGACTTGATGTCTTAGAGTAGTTTTGAATCAAACAAGTTGTTATGGTATTTCAGTTGAATTTATGAATCCGCTGCGTATTAATAAAGTTGTTCTGTGACAAAGACTAAATTATGTTCATCTGAATATTAAGTGTTATGTATCCATGTTTAGGTGGTTAAATGTCGTTGTTTTTAAGTTGAAAATGTGACATCCTGTTTATGTTGAAATTTTATTACTCTGATTTTATTAAATATTCGATGGGTAGAATTGGGGTGTTACAGGAGCTGCCGGAGAAAGCACGACTTGGGAGCTGGAAAGCAAGATGAAGGAATCCTATCCCGAGTTATTCGAATCAGGTAAATTTTCGAGGACGAAAATTCTTAAAGTAGGGGAGAGTTGTAACGCCCCGAAAATCTAAATTAATCATTTATTTATTTATTTAATTAAATTGGAAGGAATTACGAAGTTTTGGTAATTATGGAGGATTTTGGATCAAAAGAGTATTTTTAAATAATTTAATAGAATGAATAATTAATGTATTATTTATACTATTATTATTATTATTAAAAATATTAAGAAAGAGTGCAAGGTGGTCTTAAAGGAAAATGAGGTAAGGGTAAAGTTGGAAGTTCATAAACTAGAATATCTTGTCTAAAGAGGAGATGACCGATCACTTTTCTAACTGATCGTGTTTTTGTGAAGAACGCTGAAGAGGAGAAGAGAACGAAAAGAACCCTAAGGCATGAAGGTTGCTGAAGAACCATAGAGAAGGAGGAAAGTTACTGAATTTATCTAAGGTATGGGGAGTTTCCATGGTTTATTATAGTTCTATAGGATTTGGTTATGAATAGATTAGGTATTTGTGAATTTTGGGAAATTGTGGCCCTTGATGATGTAGAATGAGTTAGGGATGATTGATTTTATGAAATATAATGAAATAGAATGTTATGTGTTGATGTATGTGTATTGTGTGAGTCTTTTGACCACATTTTCGTATTGGGAAAGCTGAATTTTTGGGATATTTGAAGTCAAAACGTAGCAGAAAAATCTTTTGAAAAATTTTGGGTTTCGCATCCTGACACGGGTCGTGTCACAGGCACGGGCGGCCGTGTCAGCCTGCTGTCCCTACCGTAAAATTTTGTGTTTTGGATTTGTGCTTCAGGGCTTCGGACACGGGCCGTGTCATAGGACACGGGAGGCCGTGTGTGGTTGCTTTATGTTGGCTGTTTGTGTTTTGGATATTGGAAGCCTGACACGGGCCGTGTCACAGGACACAGGTGGCCGTGTCAGACAGCTGTTTTGCTGTTCTTTTTTTGTTGTTGTTCCTCTTGAGGTTTCTTGACATTTTCTCGTGCTGATCTTTCGTTGTCGAGTTGTTGTTGATGTATGATGATAAAAACATGATTGTATGATGAATGCTTGTTGAATATGAAATGAATGATGCACACATTGATAGTTGATGAATTGCAGAGGTTTAACATCATTGCATTTCATATCATTTTTATGTTGGGGCTTCGGTCCATTGGTAGCTTCAATCCCATTGTGCGGATTGAAGTGATACGTTGATTACGTTGTGCTCCTTTTGGAGGGTTGATGGCCAGTGTCCATCCACGTTGAATCGGTACCACATGAATTCTTTGCATTTCATTATAGTTGACATTGCGTATGAATGAAGTAATTGTAATTGTTGTGGAGATATATGTTGATGATGCTATGATGTTGTTGTTGCTTAGTCTGTTTATTTTCCACGTCCTTATATTATTATAATGAATTGTGATTTCTCACCCTGCCTGCTTGAAAATGTTACCTCTTATGTGGGTAACTTGCAGATAACCAAGAGTAGGCGTGCGGTGCTGGAGGATTGAGTCTCGGAGCGTCCTTTGTTCGTTTTAGTCGTGTTTTAAGTGGTGTCCTGCTCTGTTTCATGTAACATCGGGTTGGGATTAGTTGTGAACCTTGTGTTTCCCTTTGGTTGTATGTTGGAATTTCTTTTTACATCGTTGATGCCATTTTAAATTGGAGGCTTTTATCTATGAAGTATTTTGTTGACCTGAACTAAAAGTTTGATTCCGCTGCGTAGTTGTTAATTTATGTTAATGATGAATGCATAACCCGTGTTACGGGACAGGACAATGATTGTGAATGTTGTTTGAATATATGTGGCACCTTTCTTGCTAATTTTACTCTGATAATATTAAGTGCTTTTCCTAAAACTGTATGTGGGGTATAAGGGTGTTACATTTGGTACACGAGAAGAGGTGATAAGGTGGATTAAAGAGGTTGAAATCTGAAATAAAGTAACTGTTATTATCACTAATTCAGATACTGAAACAGACAAGAGAGAGAGAGAGAGAGAGTAACAAATTAATATTTGGTTGTGATAAAGGTGGGAAATACAAGGATACTAATAGTGGAACCCAAAGTGCGACGAAAAAATGTGGATGTCCATTAAAATCAAGTCGACTCCAGCGAAGGATGGGTATGGATGGAAGGTTGATGTAAAATGTGGCGTTCATAACCATGGTGAAATTCTGGCATAGCAGATAGCAGATGTCCTAACACATGTCAAGACATTGTTATGTATAATTAGTAAACAAGGAACAGAACAGCAAACTGATATCCAGAAAGACATATGTTTCGACATCTGTTACAACATTGTTAACTAAAACTGAGCTGTAAATTGTAGAATGATAAATAACACGGAATATAATAACCCAGTTCGGTGCAAATCACCTACATCTGGGGGCATACCAAGCTAGGAAGAAGAATCCACTATCAGTAGTATAGTTTTATGTAAACAACCGTGGGTTTACAGTAAACACCCCTGGTTTACTTATCACTACCCAATGAAAAATTTATCTAAGAACTTCATCCTAGATAAGAGAAACCCAACTCACTCCCTAAATCACAACATGTGATTATCTAACAGTTATAAACACAATAAATGTATCATCCTACTTGAAAGACACCCCTTTCAAGACAAAGTTCAGTCAAGGATTCTTGACTAACAAGTTAACTTGGATTTGCTTAAAAGCTTCATCCAAGAAAAATACATGATTCATTACCTACGGGTTTTTGAATCTGTACAAGTACCTATGTCTTCCATAATGTATCAAATCGATACAGAGGGAGACTTACAAGAGAAACCAACGACTCTCAAAACCTAAACCCAACTTTACAAAATAGGATTTCTAAGTCTATGTCGTTCTCTCTCTCTCTCTCTCTCTCCTTTCTGCCTAGGTCTTGGTCTTCTTTTATAACCTTCTGCTGTCTTGGGCTTCATATCTTTGTTCCTTGATCCACTGCCAATCCCGCCTTGAATCTTGGAACAGATTTAAAAACAAAACCTGCTGTGACATTCATGATGTCGAATCTTCATGCTGTGACATTTCATTCGACATCTTTGGTCTGGAGCATAAACCTTCATGTTGGAACATCTTTCTCAACATTATGTTTTACCAAAATTTAGTCAAACTATTGGAGCTTTCACATGGTATACCTGATAGATTAGAAGGTCACTCCTTTGTTGGTAGGTTGACCACGAATCAGAAGCAGCATGTTGATTTGACAAAGAGACATGTTCCACCTAGACACATATTGCTTTCCTTACAATAGCGATCAAGAGAATGTCATTCGGATCACACAAATATATATATATATATATATATATATATATATATATATATGCATAAGAGTATGATAGAAAAAAAGATAAGAGGTCCTAGAAGTGAGATACAACATTTGTTTAAGATTATTGAGGACGCATGTTATGTTTATTGGAGTAGAAAAAGAGATGACTTGGAAATTGTGAGAGATATATTTGGGGCCCATCTAGATTCAGTTAATTTGTTGAATATTTTTCCTATTGTGTTAGTTATGGATAGTACCTACAAGACAAACAAATATAGGCAACCTTTATTTGAAATTGAAGGTGAGAAAAGTACATAAGAAGGGGAATGAGGTTGAATTGTATTTTCCATTTTCTTAAATATGTGTCTGATCAGAGCTTAGAATCTGAACTAGTGTTCAGATTCTGATTATACTTAGCAGCGGTGTTAATAGAAGCAAATAAATAAAAATAGAAGACACAAAAATTTATACCGGTTCCTCTCCAACTGAGAGTAGTCCAATCCCCTTGCTTTACAAAAGATTTTCATTATAACCAAATCATGATTACAATCGCTTATGCATTCTGCATAAGTTTTTTACACTGCTCAGACCCTAGGTCCGAGACTTCCTGTTTAAGTCCTCCAGACTCAAGACTTTTGCTCCAGGTCCCATGAAATGAGCCTTCTTACTTGAACCCCTCAAATTTAAGACTTCCTGCTCCCAATCTCATGAACTGAGCCAACTTACTCAAGCCACACTGGCCCAAGACTTCTTTGCTTGTATCCCCGCGACACAAGACTTTTGCTCAATCAATCCACTTGATTAAGACTTTCATTGGTCAAACACATAGCATGAGACTTACAAGGCTAAAACATCTTGGCGAGAGACTTCCTTGCTTGTATCCCAATGATACAAGACTTTTTCTCAATCAATACACTTGATCAAGACTTTCAATGCTCAAGCACATAGAAAGAGACTTTTATGGTTCAAGCATCTTGGCGAGAGACTTAATCTAAACTGCTAAACAAGTTTAGCAGAATAGAGAACAAGGTGTACATTATACTAATATCAGAGGTATGGTAAATCACCATAACAAAGACCTAAAGCTCTTAAGATTTCTAAGATATTCAATGTGTAAGAAATCTTAAGGCTTTTATAGTTACAGCCTACAACAGCAAATCTACATAAACAATAAAGTTGATAATTGCTGATCTTGTTACTCATTCTTCTAGTTAATCCTTATTAAAGATTTAGTTTGAACCTTCAGCCACTTATATAGCAGTTGCAGCAGACTAGTCGTTGGATGGGATAACTTGATCAGTGTCTTTGCTTTACTCCATAGTACAAGAGTCGTTGAAGATAAATATACCAAAAGATCTTGATCCATCGTGTAACATGTTTAATCGTCGAGTCTTCAAAAAGATCCTATACTATAGAGCCGTTGGATAGGATATCCGTAAAGCATGTCAAGCTTTCTTAAGCCTTGTGAACTCAGACTCCAGCTGACAAACTGATTTGACAATGCAACATGCTTTATGTAGTACGGACAACTTCAGCTTTATCACCAACTTTGAACGATATCAGAAGCCAATTTACATTCACCAAGTGTAAAGACCATTATGTTGCTTCTTCTGATGCTGAGACCTTCAGTTTCAGAGTCTACGACAAACATCACTTAGCAAGTGTTCTTCAGATTATGTACCATCAAAAGCTAGCAATTCAACTTCTTTCAAGTGTGCCTTTGTATATCAGATTTTGTATCTAAATATTTATAAGTATTAGAACCTGCATACAAGAAACACACATCAAATAAAACCATTGTTCTTTAAATACTTTGTTATCATCAAAACCCAAGGAATATATGTCATGAACAAATCTTGTTCTAACAATCTCCCCCTTTCTTATGATGACAAACATAAGTATTTAATAGAAAAATGTTGGGAAGTTATAATTTTCTTTGCAACATCAGAGTATGAGGTTTGTAAGCTCCCCATGAGTCTAATAGTCCAAAGTTGAGTTCTTTGACCCACCCTAAGTACTAAGTTCAAGAAAAAGTAATGTAGTTTTCTTAGTAACATCAGAGTCTGAGGTTTGTAAGCTCCCCCTGAGTCAAATAGTTCCAAGGTTGAGGTTTGTAAGCTCCTCCTTAGATCTATATTTAAGAAAACCAAAGATAATATTTTAACTTCCTTTGGCAACAACAGAATACAAGATTTGTAAGCTCCTTTTGAGTCAGATAGGCTAAGGTTGAGGTTTGTAAGCTCCTCCTTAGTTCTATGTACAAGAAAGTTAAAATGTGTCGCCCGGGCAAGATAACCATAATAACAGAAATTTAAAATAACAAAATTATAAATGACCATTATGTACAGACTGAATAGGTTCAATGGGTTCAGTTTCTAATTAAACACTTACTATTATTTTCCCCCTTTTGTTACATCAAAAAGAATAAAAGAGAGAAAGAAAAAAAGAATTACAATCATAAATGCATAACATGCCATCATTACCACATCAGTTTCCAAGAATTGAAAAACTATCAAGTAACAAGGGTCATTAAGGATTGTGTGATGCATTTATTGGTTGTAACAGTCCACAAAATCGTGTATAGGATTTTTATTCCGTCGATTAGGATACTCATAAGTCATTATAAAAGCAACAAAAACCTAATTCATTTCATCAACATCTACTAAAGTCATAGAGTCATCAGCTGAGAGCAACAAAACTTCTGTGGTGATAGAAATCACACAGAAATTTACAAGTTTGAGTGTCCAGAACCTTCAGAAATGAGCATTTTCTGAGTCATCTACTATCGGGCATGTTCCCTCTATAAATATTACTCCAGACGAAGCTATGTCAATAGTTCTTCAACAACCTACAAAAGTAGGTTCTTCAGTAGTTGCGATGAAGCCAAGAAGGAAGTCTATAAAGAGGTCAAGGAGAAGAAGGTTCAACAAGATGTTTTACCGTTTTGTTATCCCAGAAGTAGACGAGGAAGATATTGAAGAAGATGAACCAGAAGTTAACTATGACAACTACTGCTCCTACAAGGCAAAAGATGACTTAGATAGAGATCTATTCTAAGAACATACAATTTATTTTGTAAAACTATTTTGTAATCCTTAAGCTTGATTAATGAAGATGTTTTTTAAACAATTTTTTATTTATTTACATTGCATGCACACAACCACTTAATTTCACCTTTTGATTTTCTAGTAAAACATTAATGAAGTAATACTGACACCAAAAGCAACAGTTAAACATGTTAACTATAATACTTACTATTGTTAAAGGAATCTTAATAGGTTAGACTGTTAGATAACATTTCCAAGAGTCATCATTAAAACATTGATTTGACTTAATCAATATTAAAATAACGGATACTTAAGACAATGAATGTAACAAGTATATAAAAACTCATAGCAGACTCTCTCCCTTAATCACTTAATCTTTAGAACACAAATATGTATAAACAAAAACAAATACGGGTTCCAAAGAGAGATTTCAGAAAGGTAGCCATACTAAATGCAGCAACTCAAGCAACCAAAAGCAAAGCACCAACTGAAGGATCTACTAGTAAGCAGATGACTTCAGAAGTAAACACCTCTTCAGCATCCTTTGTGAAGACTCCCAGAAGAAGAAGAACTTCTGAGTCTAAATGCAGAAATCAACTGAGAAAGGAAGCTTTGAAGTTTGTTAAGGAAGAATGGCAAGATTATTTAGATAATTTGGACATGTCATATGATCCTAGGGAATACCTTAGGGAAAATCCAACAGACTAGAAAGTCTAAATAATTTGTAATATCTCCCAGTTTATTAATGAGAATTGTTGCATGTTTTGAGTTCTTAATCCCATTTCTTTAATCCTTTAGAACAATGATAAATAAATAAATAAATAAATATATATATATATATATATATATATATATATATATAAATAAAAGTTAAACTGCACAACATCGTGAACAAACACAAATTATTAATAAGATTGATTAATACAAAGGTTTCTAACAATTACAAGGCATAACTATGTAGAAATCTAACATCATAATCTTTCACAGATAGCTTCAAACTTGTCTCTCCATATTTTAGACAAATCAACCTCTGAACTTATGATAACTCTCTGTTGAACAAGTAATTCTGAAAGAACTCGCCCATAAGGAATGAAGAAAATATTTCCCTTGGGAAAGGAAGAAAGAGTCCTCTTTAAATAGACAAACATAACTTGAGGAAGATCAATCTGCAAGTCTGAATTGAGAAGTAGTAGCATATATTTTTCAATAGGGTCCAAGAGATCTAAATCCTTATCTTTAGGCAGCAGGTTTGAATTCAGGATCTGATTCCAAACAACTGCATCAGGACGAAGATTTGAGACCAATGATGTTTTATATGGATCTACAAAGATACGCCAAGTTGGAAGATAGTGTTTCGAAACAAGAGTTCCTGGGATTTCTCCAATTTATTCAGAATTGATTACATTAGCAATCACTTTAGAGGTTACTGTTATAGAAACACCGGTTACTTTAGAAAGAATAACACACTCAGAATTCAGCTCAACAATGGAGGCATTAATCCAAAATTCTCTAACAAGATCTGGATAAGTAAAACCACAGAGCATCTTAAAGTATCCATTCCTACTTTGTTCAGTCACAGTCTTCCAGAAGTTAAAACCTAACTTAAGCAACTCATCAAAATCCACAAACTTTTCATTGATGACAACCAGTTGATTCAAAGAAGAATTGACTAGGAAACTCATCTCAAGTTTGGCTTTATTAGAACACAACCAAAGAGAAAATAAAAAGAAAAAGAACTGAACATGATTCTAAAGGAATGAGAATCTTGTTAGAAAAAGGACACAAAATGATGTTTCACAATACAGGGGATAGAGACATCTAATATATAAAAAGAAGGCATCATTACCCAAAGGTTCTTATCCAGCAGATATCCTAAATCCACTAGATGATTTTTAAACTTATGAAATTCAAGTAATATAAGAGTTTTTAAAAAAACTTTTACTTAATTTGCTTTATTAGAAGTAAAGAATCTTTTTCTAAATCTCAGAGTCTGACAATTTTTAGAAGCTATCATCCATCAGAGTCTAGTAGATCTAGACTATGAGAGAGATATCTTCCGTCAGTCATCAATCTCTAGGATTCTATTCAAAACCAACATTTCCTCTTGAAACAAGAGTCATGAGTGATTAAAGAATATTGAATTGTTTCTTTTTACAGCTAACAAGCAGCAGTACCATCACAAAAAGTGAGGAAACTGTTTCTATAAATATGAAAGTCATCTAGCTTAATGAAATATTCACTAAAGATAAATACAACATAGTTTTTTATTAAATATTTTGGAAGATTATTTCAATAAAAGAACTTCTCTAGAAATCTAGCTGAGACTTTGTATTAACATATACACAAACATCTCATTGAATCAAGATATAAGCTAGAAAAGAACACAACCCCTTTTTTTGTTGTTTTCTCGGTCAGACTCATATCAGTATTCAGACTTGACCATAGAGTTTGAACACCGTTTTGAGTGGATTTGTATTCAATGGATGTTAAACCATTAACTCAACTTCTCCCACCAAACTTAGTACCTCTAGTACTTGAGTCTGGGATGTAGGCTTTTCTTCCATCAAAAGTTGTAAACAACCTTTGATAAATGTCATGGAAGATGCCTCTGCTCCTTTCTTCGATATTTGCAGTAAATACATTTGAATGATGATACTCATATTCCTATGAGACCATACATAAATGTCCAAGCAGGATTTCTTTTGCCTTATGTCATATTTTAATAGCAATACAATGATTCATTCTAGAGTATCAGTTTAGGATAATTCATAATATGAACAAGATCTTGTTCTTAGCAGAATCATTGATGCCATTGTCTTTGATTAAGACTTTGAAATCTTTGATACACAAAGAACAAGATGGTGTTAGCTATCAGAGAATAACATAAAACAAATTAAAGCACCATCATGTAATTGCTTGCAGAACACGAAGAAGAATTGAAGGTTTCTCATAGACTTGTCCTTTAATACAAATTCCTATCTAGGTTAATTAAATTTAAACATTTAAAGCACATATAAAATTCTTCAGAATTTAAGCAAGATAATAATTGTCATACTTCAAGTGCTTAAATACTTCAATGTCTTATCCTCCTTTTGTCATCAACAAAAAGGAAATAGAAAAAATACTGAAGAAAAATATTTTTCTGATAACCAAAAAGAAATGTTTGGTATGAAATCAAAACTGGATATAAATAGTTAAAAAAATATTGGATTTTCCCTTTTAATAAAAACATTGTGAATTAATTGGAATGATTGGTAAACAACTTTTACACCTCTCAAGATGGTCAAGATAGGTTCTTCCAACTAGGCTTTGAGAGGAATAGGGTAGTTAAGTCCGGGGAGACGTGTTTGAAGAATATCGATTTATTTCTCTATGATGACCATTGGTGCATAATATCCAAAACTGATTTCTCTTTAACCAAAACTCTCTATAAAAGTAGGGTTTTGATACAAGCGAGATCATATTTTATTTTAAATCAACAAGCTTCTTCTCTAATCATAAAGCATGGGCAATTCTTCCAAAAACTACATAGAGAGTACTTCACACGAAATAGACAGGGTTGTCATGGAAGATAATGGAAGAAGGCTCAAGAATAAGTCCAAAAAGACTGGGTGTTCAAGGACAAAGACTGGTTCAAAAGCAGGAGCATCAAAAGTGAGCAGACCATCTGTGGCAAAGAAGAAGAAGAAACTTCGGAAAAGCCCAGAGCCATCCTCTAACTGTGGTTCAGAAGCTGACGAGTTTGACATTACTTGGTAAAACTTTCTCAGTCGTTGTGCTTATTTTCTATAAGAATTTGGAGAAGAGTGGGTAATGTAGTTTGTTTTTATATATGTGAGGAATAAGGTCTTGTACCTCTCCCTTTTTTAATAATAATATACCTTTTTTCTTCTTTTTTTTTCTTGCAACCAATGCTTTCAATCACTTGCTTCCATATCATTTGAGCCACTAAGAAGAATGAATTTAAAGAAGTTTTCAACTATTCCAATCAATTAAGAAATAGAAAGTTGAAACAAAATATTAAAGGGGAAACAAAATAGATTTTAATTTTATCCAGATACATTGATTCCCAAATGTAACACAATCATTTTTTATTTAGAGAAGAAACAAATATGACAAAAGCCACATTTATTTGCTTAAACAAACATGATTTGTTAGATCCATCACTATAACTCAAAGATCAGAAGACATAAAATTCTCAAAGAATTCTGACTTAGGACCTTCTGAACCAGAAGATCATTTCACACGGTGAACTAACTGGTTCAGAGTCACATTAGAGAAAATTATATATAAAATTGAAGGAAAATATACACTCGATAAAAACATAAGTTTATGACAATTTGTAGAAATACACAATATTCAAAAACATGTACATCATTAACCATCGGTTATTATCCAACAGTTGATAAACCAAGTGTTAGAAAACTTTTTAGATTCATGACACATAAGTGGACAAATGTCAAACAAAATACCCCATTTATATGCTTATTAGAGACAATTAATCAAATTCTGATATTAGAGGCTGAGTTATTTAAATGCTACTTGTTCTGGTCTGGGCCACAGGCTGCCCTACTGTCGGGCACAACCCAACCCATCTCCCCGTCGAGGAGGGCCCAACTCACCAAATCACACGAGGAGCGCTCACGCATCTCCCCCATGGTCTCCATGTGCCCCTCACGTAGGGACACGTCATCAACCAACTACCCACGAGCGAAAGAACAGGTCTTCCACCTTCCAAAGTTCGTGGGGCAGTTAACCCAGGACGAAAACCACGTGTTGGTCTTCCCTACGCCACGTAGATCCTGGCAGTTATTCGTATTGGGCCTAAAGATCCAGCCCAATGCAAATAATTGTTGGCCCAGCGCTGAGGGCATATTATAAATACCCTCTTTCACTAGAGGGTCAGGTATTCTATTCTCACACCTTTTTCTGTACTAGCTTTCTGTCTTGCTGAAACTGACTTTAGCATCAGAGTGCCTTGCAGGTACACCCCCTCCTCTTTTCCACCACCGGCAAATTAGGAGCTCACGACGTGTTGCTGGCTGTTGATCCTTTTCTGATTTGGTAAGATCACTACTAATCATCAGAAGCTTGTTCAAAGCTTCTGACCACAGTAGTTTTTCATCGTCATCAGACTCTGGTCCTCTATTTAGAAGCAAACACTAATCTTTAACAAAATGCATGTTCAGATTCTTTTTGATAAAATCAAATATTTCAATAGTGAGAGACTTGGTAAATATATCATCCCATTGATGATTTGTATCAATGAACTGTATATCTATCAGACCCTTTTGAACGTAGTCTTTAATAAAATTATGTTTTGTTTCTATATGCTTGGTTCTAGAATGTTGAATAGGATTGTTTATCTAACAGATAGCAGTAGTATTATCACAAAATATTGGAATATTGCTTCCACTTAACTGATAATATTCCAACTGATATTTCATCTAGAGTAGTTGTGTGCAACAACTTGCAGCTAAGATGTATTTTATTTCTATTATAGACAAAGAAATTGTAGTTTGTCTTTTACTATCCCATGATATTAGATTTTCACCTATGAATTGACAGCTCCCACTAGTGGATTTTCTCTCAATTTTATCCCCAACATAGTCGGCATCACAAAATCCATCTATCTTATAGTCTAGGGATTTGTTATAAAGCAACCCTAGATTGGTCGTTCCCTTCATATATCTAAAGATCCTCTTAACATATGTTAAGTGAGTTTCTCTAGAATCTAACTGAAATCTTGCACATAGATAGACACTGAATAAACTATATGGTCTAGAAGTTATTAAATAAAGAAGAGAGCTAATCATACCTTTGTACAACTTCTGAAAATCACAAGCTTAAACTTCTTCATAAGATCCTTTGTATATTTAGTCTGGTGAACATAGACTCCCTATTTGCATTAATTGATTTAAATTCCAAGGAATAACTTCAGCTCTCCCATCATACTCATTTCAAATTCTGCCTACATTATCTTAGAAAATTATTTGCAAAGAAAAGCATTAGTTACCAACCAAATATAATATCATCAACATAAACTTGGACAATTAAGATATCATTCTTAAGAGTCTTTCTAAAGAGTGTGGTGTCTACTTGCTCTTTCTAAAATCCATTTTCTAACGGAAAACTACTCAATCTCTCATACCAAGCTCTGGGAGCTTGTTTGAGTCCATGGAGTGATTTCTTTAATTTGAAAACATAATCTGGGTAGACTGAGTCCTCAAACCTAGGTGACTGTTTGACATACACTTCTTCATAAATAACACCATTTAAGAATGCACTATTAACATCCATTTGGTATAAAATGATGTCATGATTAAAAGCATAAGAGAGAAGTAACCTGATTACCTTTAACTTTGCAACTGGTGTGAAGGTTTCAGATAAATATATACCTTCTTGTTAATTGTAGCCTTGAGCTACAAGTCTAGCCTTATTTCTTACCACTTCTCCTTGCTCGTTGAACTTGTTTTTTAATGCCTATTTTGTTCCAATAATGTTCTTCTATGAAGGTTTGGGTGCTAGATTCCAGACATCATTCCTTTGAAATTGATTCAACTCTTCTTGCATAGCCACAAATCCAACCATCATCAGAAAGTTCTTCATCAACAGAAGTAGGTTCAATCATGGAAAGTAGTCCTAGCATAGAATGCTCTTCTCTGAAGGAAAACCTTGTTTTTCTAGTGCTATATTTGTTTCCAAGAATTAACTCTTCTAGATGAGAAGACTTGTACTTGAAGGTATTCTCGGATTGTGATGCATCTGAGGATCCATCTTGTGATTCTTTAGATTTTTCAGTATAAGGATGAGCTTCTGAGGTAGGATCAACTTCTAGATTATTAACTTTTTAAGTTATGATGCTTCTGAGCATTCAGCTTTAGTTGGATTGATTACTTCTGGTCTTCCAGCTTCTTAACTACTAGCTCGTGATGTGTCTTCAGATACATAGATTTCTGAAAAAAAATTAATTAGCTCTGACATTTTACTATCAGGTTTTTTGTCATCAAATTTAATGTGTAATGACTCTTCAACCATATAGTTTAAGAGTTATACACTTTGTATGCTTTAGAGCGTTCAGAGTATCCCAAAAACATACCCTTCTAAGCTTTAACATCAAATGAATTTGCTGTTTAGAATGTAACAAGTACATCCAAACTGATGAAAATAAGAGATGTTTGGCTTTCTTCCCTTGAATAGTTCATATGATGTCTTATTAAGAATAGGTCTAATATGGATTCTATTTTGAACATAACATGTTATGTTTACAGCTTCTACCCACAAGTAATTAGGTAAGTTGTTTTCGTGGATCATGGTTCAGGACATTTCTTGTAAGTATTTTTTCTTTCTCTCTACAACTCCATTTTGTTGTGGAGTTCTAGGAGAAGAGAACTCATGGAGAATTCCATGTTTTCACAAAAATGTTCAAATGGCTCATTTTCAAATTCACCACCATGATCACTTCTTACCTTTAAAATTTTAGATTTTTTTTTTCAGATTGTACTTGTGTGCAGATGATGTTGAACACATCACATGATTCATCCTTAGTTCTCATGAATTTAGCCCAAATCCATTTGCTATAGTCATCAACAATGACTAGACCATATTTCTTCCCTTTGATTGATGCAGTACTAACAGGACCAAACAAATCAATGTGAAGTATTTCGAAGGGTCTAGAGGTAGAGACAATGTTTTTAGTTTTGAAAGAATTTT
This sequence comes from Lathyrus tuberosus, assembly GCA_022829125.1. Classification (NCBI taxonomy): domain Eukaryota; kingdom Viridiplantae; phylum Streptophyta; class Magnoliopsida; order Fabales; family Fabaceae; genus Lathyrus; species Lathyrus tuberosus. The sequence goes on along the minus strand of JALAZF010000218.1, from coordinate 8,292,669 downwards.
AACTTGTTTTTCCTATTTGGCATGCTTCACAAAGAGCATATGAGTGATAATTTAGATTTGGCAATCCTTTAATAAGTTTCAACTTGCTAAGTTTAAGGATTAATCTCCATTTAGAATGACCTAACCTTTTGTGTCATATCCACTTTTCATTTCTCTTACCTTTTAGCACTATGGACTTGTCAAAATCATTCATGACTATGCAATTTTTCTTATTAAACATAACTTCATAACCACTGTCACAAAATTGACTAATGTACTATAGTTTATGTTTAAGTCCATCTACAAGTCATACATTATTAATTAAAATATAGGAGTTACCAATATTACCCATACCAGTGATCTTTCCTTTCTGGTTTCCTCCAAATCCCATAATTACTCCCTCTTTCAAAGTTATGGTTTGGAACATAAGCTTTTCTCCTGTCAAATGTCGTGAGCAGCCACTGTCCAGGTATCATGACTGCTGCTTTGCTTCTCCCTTGAAACATATTTGCAACAAAGACAATTCGAGATTTAGGTACCCATAATCTTATGGGTCCTTTATGGTTAGTTATGAAAAGTTTCCTCTTGTCTTGTACCTTTGTTTTAATATGATAAGGTTTAGGACTATTCAAGACTTTCAATTTAAAAGTTTATTGTCTTGAATGAACCTTAACCTTAGGATCTTAGCCTTTTAGAACCTTTGCTCATGATATCTTAGGTTCTGGCTTCTTAAGAACCTTTGACTTTAGAGTATTAGGATCTGATTTCTTTAGAACCCTTGACTCAGCAGCTTTAGGTTCTGACTGAATCAGAATCTTTGCCTTTTCATTAGCGGGTAAAAAGTAAGAGTCAAGCCCTTTCTAAGCAGAGCTTGAAGATGAGGGATCTGTTGGTTTTCTCAAGATTTCAAACCTTGGATTAAAATATTTTTTAGAGAGACTAAGACCTTCCCCTTTGCTTCTAATTACTCCATAATTCATGGCAGCAAGTTTAGTTCTATTGAAGCCATTTATGAGAAATTCCTGAAGAGCCAATTCACGCTCATCAAGAGGTTTATCATACACTTCCTTTACTAGAGCAATACGATCTTTCTCTAGAGATTCATTTTTATTTTGAACAGATTTTATATCAGCTTTCAAAAGATCATATTGTTTTTTCAGTATTTTCATGTGTCTGACTTTCTCTTGACATCTTCCCACGAGCTCTTGAACAAAGGTAATTAAATCAGAACGAGATAGTTTAGAAAATACCTCATCCTCTTCCTCAGACTCTGAGCCAAAATTTGAGTCAGATACTTCTTCTGAAGATGTAAGAGCCATCAATGCAAGGTTGGCTTACTCTTTATCCTTTTCAGAGTCTTCTTCGTTGTCAAGTTCATATCATGTTGCCATGAGAATTTTCTTGAATCTATTCTTGAAGTTATCCTTCTAAAAGATTTTCTTCTTTGGCTTGTCCTTTTGTAGCTCAAGACATTCAGCAATGAAGTGACTAGGCTTCTTGCCGTTGAAGCATCATTTCTGATCATCCTTGTTTTCTTTGGAGTCGTATCCTCTGAAGCCACTGCTTTTGCTAGAGAATCTCTTATTCTTCCTGTCCAGATGCTGAAATATTTTAACGATGAAGATCATTTCCTCATCATATGAGTCATCTTCCAAATTTTATGCGAGAGAAGTTTCTTCAGACTCCCAGACTTGAGGAGCCTTTACAGTTTTAGCAACAGATTTCAAAGCAAGAGGCTTTGAATTTCTGACAGGTTCATCTCAATTAAGCTCCATCTCATGACTCTAAAGGTTACTGATGAGACTCTCAAGACTTAATGTGTTTAAGTCTTTAGCCTCTTGTATAGCTGTCACTTTAGGTCTGTATCTAACAAGAAAAATCATAAGAATCTTCTTGACATGATCAGACGTAATATAACTCTTATTCAGAACTTAAAGTCCAGATACAAGAACTTAAAACCTAGAAAACATGGTTTCAATTTTTTTATCCTCCTTCATTCTGAACAAATCATAATGTTGAACCATAAGGTTAACCTTAACTTCCTGAACTTGTTGATTCCGTTCATAAGTAGCACATGGGGAATTAAAAATGGTCTTAGCAATAGATTTGTTAATGATTTTGATGTATTCTGAATGAGGTGGAGCATTAACCAAGATGCCTCCAACTCTTTGATGTTTTCCATAGACTTTTTATGAACTGGTGTGAAAGCTTTTCTATTAGACACCATTCCAACTCCATTAATCAGAATATCAATTCCATCTTCTAGAATATCCCATAACTCATAACCAAGCCCTATGATATGAGTATACATCTTGCTCTTCCACCATTAAAATTCAGTAGAATCTCCACTGAAAGTTGGAGTTTAAGATGTATATTTGTTCTTTTATGGATTGCTATACTCATGATTTCTAGCAGCGTGTGGAGTAAGAGTACAACTCTCAGATTTATATACACCAGACATATTTCAAAATGTTTTTCTCATAATCTTTTCTGAACCACTGTTAAGTGTTAAGCACAAACCAGACTCTGATACCAATAAGTGAGAAAAACATAAGAAGGTGGTTGAATTATGTTGGATTTTTCTTTCTTTTTAAACTCTTAAGTCATATTCTAAACACAAGGTGGTAGAATCTGATTTACTTAGATATATGTAGCGATAATAAAATGCAAGAAAGAAGAATAACACACAGAGTTATCCTACTTCGTCTCACAACTAGAGAGTAATCCAATCACCTTGTACTTACAAGATATTTTCACTATAATTTCACAAGATTACAATTTGTTCAAGCATACAAGCAAGCGACTTCCTTTGCTCAAACATACAAGTAAGAAACTTCCTTGCTAAAGCACATAAGCTAGAGACTTCATTTCTCTAGCATACAAGTTGGAGACTTCATTTGCTCAAACACACGAGTTTGAGACTTCCTTGCTCAAGCACACAAGCTAGAGACTTTGTTTGCTCAAACACACAAGTTTGAGACTTCCTTGCTCAAACACTTAGTAAGAGACTTCTAACAATCTACCAAGCAGATAAATGGTTGTTAGGTGAATACACTTGATATACAATCAGGGGTATATAAATAATAAAACTCAATAAGACTTAAGGAAAGATATACAAGGATAAGAAATCCTAAGTTTAGCTTATGCTAATACTTTGATATAGTAACTTCTCTTTTGTTGTCAATTGATCTATATTAGCATTTGTGTGCATGTATGTGTGTCTATATCTGTGTGGATCTTTAAGGCTTTTAGCTTCTTAAATAGAGAAGAAAAGAGTCGTTGAAGATGCAGCAATAAAGTCCTTTGAGAAGTTTTAAAAGATATGTTGGGATGTTTCACCAAACTTTCAGGTTAGGTGAAAGCTAGTTTGAAAAACCTATGCTACAAAAGGAATTAAAAGTTGAATCCCAACAGACTCTATGAAGAAGATAGAGCTTAGGTAATCACGTGATAAAGTATGATCATAGATGAACAATGACCTATCAATGTCACCTTAGTCCTTGCGCTTTGGACGGTTCAGGTTCTGATCAGAAGCATACTTCTCCAAAGTATGGTCTTGAGAGGCTGACTCCTTTAGACTCTAAAGTCAGAATGTTTACTTCTTCTGAAGATGACTTCTTCAGAGTCAGATCTTCAGTGTTTGATCCATCAGAATTTGATCTTCACGCTTCTCTTTGAATATTCAGAGTCAAAACTAATACTTTGATTTTATATGAAAATTTAGTATATGGTTATGCACACTTGAACAAACATTAGTATACCCAGTTGTTCTTTAAATACTTTGTTATCATCCAAACCTAAGGGATTTTGTACAAACCAATTTTGTTCCAACATAAGCGTTTGTTTGTATTACTGTAGAACAGACTAAACAATGCTCTTTTGTGAAAAGGTTTTCGACCGCGTTGGGGCGAGAAAATATATGTTTGATTTGTTGAGATTTTTTTTTTGAGTGGATGAAGAATACTCGAACAGTGTGCTAATTACGACCATCACATGAATATTCGAGGTTACGAGGGACAGATACGCCCAACCCAACCTTTTTCAACTGATTTACTTATGAAACTTGTGTGGCAAATTAAGTCATGTTTCTTTAATGGATGACAAGTATTTGTGTGGAAGGATAATTACAGCCATCACACAATTACTCGGGATTACGAGGGATAAGTACATCCAACCCAATCTTTTTAGTCCATAAAAGAATAAACTTGATTCGGTTCTTTAATAGGTTTTGAAGAGAATGACGAATAATCGAACAGTAGGCTAATTACGGCCATCACACGAATATTCGAGGTTAGGATGGACGAGTACATTCAACCCAAACTTTTTTCAACTGAATGTTTATTGCGAAAGAGATTTTAAGTTTCGATGTAAAAAGGATTTTGATTGTGAAATGGTCTGGAAGAGTGGTTTTGAATCGGTGGTGAAAGTGGTTGAAAAATATGAGACGCGAATTGAAACACAAAAATGGGAGTTCTAATGCAAGAAATGACTTTACGCCATACATCGTACGGAATGCAACACCGCATACGCAATGAAATTATGAGGCAACAATGTGTATATAACAACTACAAACAACATGTATTCATTACAAAAGAATCAAAAAGTACGTGTGCGAGTATCAAATTAAATGCGACGCGAAGATGCGAATTGAGTTCACGTAACGCGAGGTGGTGCAATACAAAGTTGTCAATGCAAAGTTTAAATCATATTTAAATGAAACAAAATCAAAATTTTGCATGCTACCACAAATCGAACAAGTTTCTAGCGCAAAGCACGATCATCGTAAATCAATTTAACACAACGAATCATATCACAAAGAAAGAAACGTACAAAACGCAAAGTAAAGAAATCAAACGCGTATTGATGCTATGTTGAACTACCAAAAGCATGTACAATCTGAATCTAAACGTGACGACAATAGAATTGCAATGTTGCACGTACGCATAATTCAAAGCCAACAACTTACTAGCGCGAAACACGGTCATCACAATAAAAACAAAATAGCAAAACCAATGCTAACGATTTCAACATTTAGACTTGGTTTCAACATGAGGTAAATGCAAACAGCATCACAATCCCAATTGAACATATTTACACTATTACAAATTATTTACATCATCAAAACATAAATCCAACAGAGAGTCCAGAATCGAATCACGTCGAATGTACGGATTGCTCAAATCCAATTTAATCATAATGATAACAAAGTACATCAATAAGCTTATAAATCATATCACCATTGTAATGCTATCGTAACCGATATACACGACGCAACATCACAACATAATATATACAACACTCGAAAGTATAATCGTAACAGCAACATATACACAACGCAAAATGAAAGGTAAACAGAATACAATACACAAAGCATCAACAAGTTTGAACTTAGTTACCGAATGTGGAGTCGTAGACACGAATTAAACCCAACAACAGCATAATGTTTTAACATTTATCAAACCGGCATATTCACGACATCATAATCTCGTACGAAGCATTGAAGATGAAACCGACCACTCAGCTTGCTAAAATAACTCGCAAAATCGAACTCGACATCGCATCACACCTGTTAACAGAATAAACATCTTGCAAAATGAAATACACAAACGGCAATTGAAATCCAAAGCAAACATGATGGAAGTGGTAGGTAATCTCTCTTTTGTCGAGCTCCTTCTCGTTGTTTTGTAACTGGTTCGAGTACCCTTTAAACTCATTTTAATGGAACTTGCTTTATAAATTAAAAAAAAATGATGGAAGTGAGTTTTGGTTTGGTGCAATGGTGGAGGTGAGGTTTGACTGTTCGAAAGTTTGTTGGAGGTGATGATTGTTTCATATGAATCCTCTCAAGAAGGAAATAGATCCACTTTTCTCTTTCTTTTGTTAGTTTTCAACAAGAGAGAGAGAGAGAGAGAGAGAGAGAGAGAGAGAGAGAGGGAGAGTTTGATGGTTTGAAGGATTGAAGGTTATTAGTGGTTGTGCTTGTGGTGGTGGTGGTGGTGGAGGACAAACTTACTGCAAATGATATGAGGATGGGATGTTGCATGTTAATAAAGAAGGGGGGAGGTATGTGTTTCACGTTGAAGGAGTTGGAATGATGAAGGTGCGTTTAAGAAGGTTCGCAGCTGCCGATCGGAGTTGTTGGTTGAAAAGTAAGGTAGCATCATTGTGCGGTTATGTTGGAGGGAGAAGATTATAGAATGCTAAAGATGAACCCTAACAAAACTAGAGAAAACTAAGAAAGATAAATAAAGCTAATTAATAAAATAAAGACATTTTCATTCATTTTCTTCATACCCTAAAATGTGTCAAAAACACTACATATATAATGATACTAGTGGATAATAAACTAAAGGCCCAATAACTAAAAAGCTCAAATGAACAACAAAAGCCCAACTAATATAAATTCTACTTCTAACTTTAATAATTAAATTGCCTAAAATTAACTCCATGCTCCTATCATTACCTACCCCTTCAAAAACAACCTTGTCCTCAAGGTTGTAAAACTTCATTGTTGCAATAATCAGCGAGCCAAGTCCAGGAAATGTGGTTTTCGCCTGCCTCATAGAGTTAATTGAATACGGCCGAATCTTTCCATCAAGTGAGCCAACAACAATAGGACTATCACTAGTTGTAACCAAACATTGAAAGTTTGTCCCCCTAGAGAATTGATGACCTTGTGCCCAATTCAACACAGGTGTACTCATATTTGAGTTAGAATCAATAAGATCCTGAACTATTCCATGACAGTCACGCATATCCCACCTACAAAGCCTATTTTCATCCAATCCAAGAAAAGTAGAACCAGAAGGATCTAACTGAGAACCTTTACTATCATTTGTTATATCTCTCATTGTAATCTCAGTACCATCCTTACTAAATTTCCATTTTGTCACAACCTTCCCTGTCTCAATATCAAACTGATGAAGCCCTTTTGAATGCAACTTACTTTCATTCGATGGACTCATCAAAAGCATGTTGGTTTCAGCTTTCATGAGAAGCGTTTTCTTGGGAGTGGATGACACCAATTTCGAAGCAGGTCCTGAACCACCGCCAAAATTCACAAATGCATCTTTACCATGAATCCCATGTGTGAAATTCTTCATGACTTGAATGCCATTTTTGCCAACAAGAAAACTGTTATCTAGAGCACCCAACGCCAGATTCTGAATCCCACCATTTGCCGCCTTTTTAAACTTCTCCTTCAAACATACTAGTGATTCATGGATCACAAAGAATTTGCTAGTGTAAAACCCACTATTTAACAACAGTTTGATATAATCTGGTAGGGAATTAACACTATCATGGCTAAATGCACTTCTCCAAGAATATAGAAGTTGTTTCCAGCCCCTGCTAACAAGTACTATTGACAGTAGCTCAATGCAAACCTTTTGATGAATGAAATTATAGAAAAATGACCCTGGTGTCAAACCATTATGAGAGAAAATAGAAAATGGAAATCTCTCAAACAGTTTGCATGCATGAACAATACTTTCATGTGTTGTTGTGACATCCTTACAAACACCTTCTTGCAAATCAATGCCAACTTTGGAGTTTCCTGATGCATGTTCTGCATAGAGAGAATATATAATCTCCATTGCATTTATCCCACCATTATATAGCATACTGACCCAATCTTGTCTCCTCGAAAGAAAATTCTTTCACCCTCCTAGCTAACTCAATTTCAGTTGCAGCAGTTCCAGGCACAATATGGCTATCCCTACACATGGTCGTGTAAGTGTTCACTCCATCATCAACTGCTCTTTTGATATCATCAAGTATACTATCAGTACTTCCTCTCAAGACAACAATTGACACAGAATTGCCACCTTCTTCATTTTTAACTATGGTAACCCTCGCACCACCAATTTCCACAACTGAAATAGAATCGACATATCCAAGACCATCTAGGTTTGGTTGACTAAGCTTCAACATAGCAACATCACCGGTTGTACAGTAAAATCGATGCAATTCAAACGTAGAACTGATTTTCAGAACCATAAGCTTATAACGCTCACAAAAATGTAAAGCCAGCTCTCCTACTGCCTTGATGAGCTCCTCAACTTTAGCTTCTTCAGTTTTTGAATAATTCTCTAGCTGCTCAGCTGAATGTATGAGAACAATTCCCTTAGTTTCAGTTGCAGATGTATCAACGCCACCCGCAAACAAAACAACCTTTGCCATTTCCATTCTCTTTATACTACCAACAACATCATTTCTTAGAACCATTTCCCGAACAACTGTACTTTGATGCATGCCTCCTCCCAAGAGTTTTGCAACATGAAAATTGTCCACATTAAAGTTTACAGAATTTTTTGGACACACTTGAATACATGCATCAGCAACAAGGGAGCATATAGTATCTTCTTGACCGAATTGCTTGCTGGCAACAACTGCTTTCATTCGAGAAACAACTTGCTCCTTATCACGGACATTCATATTATCTGAACCTTCCTCAACAAGTTCGTCCGATATTTCAACACTCTTATTAATAGCTTTGATATATCCACTAATAATCTCACTAGGATTTCCAAAGTTGAAATGTCCCACATGTTCTCCATTTATAAGGAAAATAAGACCCTCCACTAAATAAGAGACATTCTGGAAATTCCTTGGTTGCTTCACATCCCTATAAACAGTCAAATGTTCCAATTTTGATGATTAAGCAATGAAGAAACTAATTCCACATCCAACATCCAAACACATTTTGGGTCTGTATGAGTTAAAGATCCTGGAAATTCTAACTTCTACAGCAACCCCTTGGTGATAATCCCCAGCTAATGCCTCAGCCACACAATTCGCATTATCGTAGAAACTTTGGACACATATGGGATTAACGATTCCCCAATAATTCTCATTCGGAGGATGTTACATAGGATTACCATAGGTCTCACTGCTACTTGTTAGTAGGAATCGATCTCCAATTCGCTTAACCAAACCAAGCATGTTCAACTTTTCCACCACGTTCTTCTTAATGCTCTTAATGGGTGTCAGAGGCATTTTAATGAACAGCTTGTGAGCAAAAACATAAATGTATACCTTGGAAGGAGGCTGTGGAGGAGTGATGGACTTGGTGATGTCGAAATTAGGATATGGTGGCTTTGGGGACGGAGGACTCAGAGCATGATTTTTTACCTTGATGTCTTTCATAGCAATGACGCCGCTATGTTGTTCCAGACTAACGGTGTTCGCAATTCCATGTGGTACAACCTCCACTTCTGCCATCGATGGTAAAGAGTGCTCCAAAAGTGTCTCAAGAGTAGAAATTTGGTAAACATGAATCATTGAAGTTGTTGAAATGGAATCTTTCATATGCGAGAGTTGAAGTTCCTGGTGTGGCAATTCTTCTTCATCGACCATCAGTATACAGGAGTTGTTGAAGTTATGAAATGGTTTGTGTAATGATTCAGTTGTATTGCTAAAGTCAGAAGAAACATTGTCTGAATCATTTGAGATGAAAGGAAATTCATCTTTTGGTTGTTTTGGTTGTCTTCCATATAGATCTGATGCTTTTTCCTCATAAGAAAGTTGTGATGCTTTGAGAGAGTAACCAAAATTTTGAATCAATTCCTTCAACTCTTGTCTATATTCATTTTTGATTTTCTGAGTTTCAATCAAATATTGTTTTAGGGTTTCTAATTGGGAATAGAAATCTTGAGAATGAGGTTGGTAACTTGAATGTTCATGGAAGGTGGAAAATGATTGTTGAGATGAAGTAGAAATTATGTGTTATTGTTGTTGTTGATATGGAATGTATGAAGTGTATGGGGTGTAGGAATGATAATATGGATATGCCATGGAAGGGAGATTGAGTACAGTAATGAAAGCACCAATTGATAGGATGTTAAAGATGAACCCTAACAAAACTAGAGAAAACTAAGAAAGATAAATAAAGCTAATTAATAAAATAATGACATTTTCATTCATTTTCTTCATACCCTAAAATGTGTCAAAAACACTACATATATAATGGTACTAGTGGATAATAAACTAAAGGCCCAATAACTAAAAAGCTCAAATGAACAACAAAAGCCCAACTAATATAAATTCTACTTCTAATTTTAATAATTAAATTGCCTAAAATTAACTCCATGCTCCTATCAGAAGACGTGTTAGTCGCGTGAGTTTGTGTGGTGATGGATGATCTGTGCAAAACGCATGAGGAGAGTGGAAAAATTACAAGGCGGAGGGATTTTATTGTGTTATTGTTTGAGTTTGCAGTGGAGAAGTTGATTATGAATTGTGTTGTAAGGTGAGGGGGATGATATGAGTTTCGCATGGTGAGTTTGGGTGAAAGAGGGATGTGGTATAAAGGGGAAAGAAGAAGGTGAAAAACACAGTTGGTCTTGCGCAAAGGGGGTGAGGAATAGTGTTTTAAGATTGAATGTCACATTGAGAGGAGAGATTATGTGGGGTGGAAGAATGGTGAGAAGTTGTTGTGTGGTAAGTGGATGAAAGATCCTGGATAACGTGGAGCGAAGATGGAGATGTCAAGTGTTAACGTGTTTTCTACCATCTCAAAAGTTGAAGCTAGGGGTGGACAATCGGTCGGTTTCGGGCCCAAAACTTAAATCCGACGTAAACCATAGTTTCATTTTTATGGCGCAGTTTCGACCGGTAAAATTTCGGTTTTCGTCGGATTCGGTTAAGTCGGATCGGTTTAGTCGGTTTAATATTTATTAGAAAAAATTTATGAAAATTTTTTTTTTTTAATTTTTGTATAAAAAATATTAAATTTTTAGAATAAAACTATTTTTTTAATAAAAAATATTATTACGGAATAATATTTTTAATATTATTTGACATGAATTTTGATCATTATCATACTTTAACCAATAAACTAAATAATATACAAAATTTTATATTACATATCTTGTATTTTTGGGAGTATACAATGCAATCATCGATTTATAAAAATGATAGTATTCTCCAATATTATGAATTTCATTTTTATAGTGAGTCATTCATATAATAATAAAAATAAATAAAAAATATATTAATTAAGTTCGTTCGGTTTCGGTTTTCATCGGATCCAAAATTAGTATCCGAGTCCGACCGAAGCAACTCTATAATATTCAAATTAAGCAACTGAATCAACCCGACACCCGACCCGACCCGATCCATTTGCACAAAAAAGACAACGGGTCGGTCGGTTTCAATCGGTCAATTCAAATTTGTCCACCCCTAATATATATATATATATATATATATATATATATATATATATATATATATATATATATATATATATATGTGTGTGTGTGTGTATCAGAGCCTTATTAGGTGTTGATACGTGATTATCAAGATATTTTATTAATAGATAGTTTTATTTTCTCCAAATTATCTTTATTTCATACCCTGACCTTTAAGTCTAAGGTAGAAAACTTCTGAATAGCAGGTGGTCCACGTAGTAAAACCCGTTGAGTAAAGGGTAGTAAATCGGTTGGTCAGCTTGTTGAAGTAATCACTTAGAACAAACTATAAGGGGGGAAGAGAGTTAGTGAAAAGAAAAATAATTCTGTTTGTTCAAAAATTTCTGAAGTAATCATGTCAAGCATCGTTATGGCTTTGAGTTCACTAGGAAGTGGTAGGAGACCCCAGCGTCACCTTAATGAATTTAGTACTTCTGATTATAATAATGAACTAGATCAAGATACGTTCCAGAATAGAGAATTAGAAATCCAAGAGATGGAAAATGGATTAATAAATTGGTCTATGCCTGAGATTAAACTTAAAGAAATCTACAAAGTAGGAACTTTTAATTACAACGCTAAAAAAATCATACACACTGTAGAAAATGCTAGATCCATTAGTAACCAACAAGAAACCATAGAATTGTTAGATAGAAAACTATTAAAAGATCATTATCGTGAAAACTTTAAGTATATTCATTTGGGATTAATTTAAATCGTTGTTAAACCGTTACACAAATTAGGATTAAACACACCCATAATACTAATCTTAAGAGATACCAGAATTAAAGATATACATAATTCTACAATTGCTATTATTGAATCTAATCTTAACGATATGCCAGTTTACTTTAACTGCCATCCCAATTACTCTATGAGTTTAGCAGATGAATTCACCAAAAGTTCGTTAGTTATTATGATTGTAGGATTAGGAGACACCTTCGTACAGGGTGCCTCAAACCTAAGTATTATTAGTAGAGTAGCATATAAAGTTTCAACTGCTAATTATGATTTTAAATCTGTTAAGAGTACTCCTAGAAACCAAGGTTTTCTTTTAGAAGCTAACTTAAGACGATCAAATGTCATTACACCTAAAATATTGACTGCATATGAAATTATGGATAAATTACCAGTCGAATGGATATTAAAAGAAGTAATTAAACCTGAGAAAATTAAGTCTAGGTCAATCAAAAATGTTATACAGGATACTAATGGTACGGTAGCCATTAGGATGAACAGAAGTCAATCCTATAGATACCATAACTCTCCTAATATTAGTCAAGCGTCGAGCGCTACGCACTCAGTAGATTCTACTATTAGGGTAAACCTAGCTGGAGTTAACTTTAACCCTACTGTACCTCAATGTTTATATGAAGAAAGGATTTCAAGTTCCCCTTCTCCAACTGAATCACAGATACTAAATACCATTATTAGGGAAGAACCCTTTGTTATATACATAGCCTGGATTAGCGAAGACTTTGAGGCGATAAGAAAAGAGAGACTGGTTTTTCTCCACTTTTTCTGGACCTCAAACCCAAGACTTTTTACAATTATTTTACGCTTTCTTAGAAGCCCATGAAATTAATACTTATTTCTTTGTTTGGTTTGAATTATATTGTTTAGAAGAAAAGATTAAAAAACCTTTTGCCGCTAAGTTATTTATTGATACTAATAGAAGAATAAGCACTAAGTGGAAAACATCTAAAAAAGAAATAGTAGAGTCTATACATCCACCTTTAGAAGCTATTAAAATCTCCCCAGGAAAAGATATAGAAATAGATGCTGCACCCTTTAAGGCAATTGTTGCACCTACGCCTGATAGAAAAGATTTAAATAACTTACATAGTCAGTTACACTACTCCAATCAAATCTTACATACCATGTCACAACAATTAGATAGGATAGAAACATCTGGTTTCAAGCCAGCTGAATCTATCAAGTTAAATCCTACTAGACCTATTTATCATTATGATATACCTTCATCCTCAGAATTACAAAAAATAAAACTAGGAAATTCAACTCATGATAAAATAGAGGAATTACTGGAAAGATTAAAGGGTTTAGACTTAAGACCTGATCCCCAGGTCAACATGTTATCTAAAGAAGAGGAATTCGAAAGCCTAGTTACTGCCCTAGACATTCCTTTGCTGACGTTCAATTTGAAGAAAGATCAAACTTTATTGAAAACAATTATTCAGGATAAGCCATTGTAGAATGAAATATAGATGGAGCTTCTGAACAACAAATATTAGACACGATTCAAAACATGACTATGGTCGCTACCGCCTTTATGCTAAGAAAAAAATCAGATAAAAAGTCTAGAGAAATGTTAATAATGGGATTTACTGGCTAGCTGAAAGGTTGGTGGGACAACCTTCTTAGTCCTGAAGATAAAGAAATTATAGATAAAGCTATTAAGTCTGAAAATAATGAACCAGCTAGTGTCATTGCCTTACTCTATGCCATTACCAAATTTTTTGTAGGAGAACCTTTAAAGCTCCAAAAACGAGCTTTAGATCAATTAATGAACCTCTATTGTCCGACTATGTCTGATTATAGATGGTATAGGGATATGTTTCTCTCCAAGTTATGCCTAAGAGCTGATGGCTCTGCAGCTTTTTGGAAAGAAAAATTTATTAGTGGATTACCCAGACTTTTTGCTGAAAAAGTCAAAACAAGTATACAACAGAATTACCAAGGGGAAATTCCCTATGATAATTTAACCATAGGAGAATTATCCAATTACGTAGTTGAAACAGGAATTCAAATTTGTACAGATTATAAAATTCAGAACAAAATTAAAAATGAACAAGTTAGCAGCAGACGCGAAATGGGAACATTTTGCGAGCAGTATGGAGCTACTCCATTAAGAGCGCCTGGTAATCCTAAGAATAAAAGGAATATAAGTAAAGGTAGAAGAAATTATAAGAATTATAAAAATCATAGAAAATATGATAAACCTGATAAACAAGATCATTATAATAAAAAACCATACAAAAAACCCTATAAGAGAAAATTTGATAGAAATAAGAATAAAGATGTAAAATGTTGTAAGTGCGGACGTTTTGGTCATTATGCTAGTGATTGTAGAGTAAAAGAGAAAATAAAACAGTTAAGTAATTTAAATCTATCTGATGAATTAAAGGACATTTTGATTAATGCCTTAAATAAGATTATGCTAAATTCAGATCATGAAGACACCTCTTCAGAGGAATCTTCTTACGGAGAATTAAATCAAATCAATAGCTCGAGTGAATCTGAGTCTGAGTACAAAGAATGTTTAGGAATTGACTTTTGTGATTGTAAGAATTGTGCTAGGATAGCTAACGTAATAACTAATACCCAAGCTAATACCTTAATTACCATTTTAGATAAAATGGAACCTTCCGAAACTAGAAATGCCTTCATGAGGCAAATAAAAGACGTAATTGATGATAATGATCTTAATAAACATCAAGTAAATAAGATTGAATTTAAAGATGTGATGAATATGTTTAAAAAACCTTTAGAACAACCTTTATCTATTAAAGATTTACATGAAGAAATTCAATTATTAAAAAGGGAAATCCAAACTTTAAAAACCCGGTTGGATGAGTTAGAAGTTAAATATTTAGAGTTACAAGGTACAATGATAATTTAGAGTTACCTCAGGTTTGGAATAAAATCTGACACATAATTGAGACAACCTAAAAACCTTTGTAATTGGGTTTTATCTTTAATTTCGTTAGGGAATTTGCTAATAAATTCAGAAGACCTGGTAATTAGGGTGTACTCACCTTGACTAATGTCAAACCCTAGGAATCTGACTTTAGGTTGGAATAATTTTAATTTACTTTCAGACAATACTAGACCATTTTCTTTAATTATTATGTAAAATTGCTCTAAGTGTTGAAAATGTTGATTAATAGAATCTGAAAAGACTAGGATGTCATCTAGGTAAACTATAGTAAAATTTGAGTATTGATAAAAGATAGCATTCATTATATTCTAAAATTCAGAAGGTGCATTTTTTAATCCTAAAGGCATAATGTTCCATTCGTAATGACCAAAGGGTACCGTAAAAGCGGTTTTATACTTATCTTCTTCTTTGACTTGAATCTGATAATATCCAGATTTTAGATCAAATTTAGAAAAAATACTTTTATTATGTAACCTATTAATTAAATCTTTTTTATTTGGTATCGGGTATCTAATCCATTGTAATGTTGTGTTTAAAGGTTTGTAATTGATTACTAAACGAGGGCTTCCTCTTTCTAATTCCGAAGCGTTAATTACATAGAAGGCTGAGCAACTCCATGGGGACTTGCTGGGCCTGATTAAACCTTTATCTAGAAATCCTTGTATTTCTTTCTTACAATAATCTAGGTGTTGTTTATTCATTTGTATGGGTCTAGCTTTCGTAGGTATATTAGTTTCTTTAAAATCGGGATGGTAAGGTAAAGATATCTCATGAGTTTTCCTTGTCCAAAAAGCATTGGGTTGTTCTGAACATAAATTTTTAATAAATTTGGTTTGAAGTACATTAATTTTCTCTTTAATAACAGATGTTTGTAGTTGTTCAACTATTCGTTTGTAATGTATTTCTTTGTTAATAAAATTAATTTGTTTTTGCTTATTTGTAATAAGATTAACTATGCTTATATTTTGGTTTTGTACTGCATTAAGATCTCTAACCTTAGGCTTTTCTAAAAACTCAAAACTAACCTGGTGACCTAAGGCTTCAGTAGTAATAGCTTGATCATTAACGCTAAAGGGATATAACAAAGATAGAAATGGGGTTCCAAGAATAACTACTTCATGAAGATTTTTAATTAGTAAAAAAGATGTTTTATAACAGACTTTTCCTTTACAGATTCTAACATCTGGTAATTTATACGTAACTTGTAATCTGCTACCATTTGCTCCTCTAAGCTTTTCTTTAGTTTTCTTGTAATATTGAGTTGGTATTAATCCTTCTTGTATACAATTAAGATCTGCTCCTTAGTCGATTAAGGCTATTAATTCATAAGCTTTATCACGCATAATTAGATCTACTTTTGCATACCATTTATGGGCTATTATCTTTTCTATACTGAAAACAAATGGGTTAGGTCTTTTATCTTTGTCTTGTTCTTCTGACTTATCTTGATTTTCAGAAGTACCTAGGTCTTGTGATTTATTTGTTAAGGATTTTAATGTTTCAACAAAACTTTGATTTTGTACTATCATTGTACCTTGTAACTCTAAATATTTAACTTCTAACTCATCCTCCCGGGTTTTTAAAGTTTGGATTTCCCTTTTTAATAATTGAATTTCTTCATGTAAATCTTTAATAGATAAAGGTTGTTCTAAAGGTTTTTTAAACATATTCATCACATCTTTAAATTCAATCTTATTTACTTGATGTTTATTAAGATCATTATCATCAATTATGTCTTTTATTTGCCTTATGAAGGCATCTCTAGTTTCGGAAGGTTCCATTTTATCTAAAATGGTAATTAAGGTATTAGCTTGGGTATTAGTTATTACGTTAACTATCCTAGCACAATTCTTACAATCACGAAAGTCAATTCCTAAACATTCTTCGTACTCAGACTCAGATTCACTCGAGCTATTGATTTGATTTAATTCCCCGTAAGAAGATTCGTCTGAAGAGGTGTCTTCATGATCTGAATTTAGCATAATCTTATTTAAGGCATTAATCAAAATGTCCTTTAATTCATCAGATAGATTTAAATTACTTAACTGTTTTATTTTCTCTTTTACTCTATAATCACTAGCATAATGACCAAAATGTCAGTACTTATAACATTTTACATCTTTATTCTTATTTCTATCAAATTTTCTCATATAGGGTTTTTTGTATGGTTTTTTATTATAATGATCTTGTTTATCAGGTTTATCATATTTTCTATGATTTTTATAATTCTTATAATTTCTTCTACCTTTACTTATATTCCTTTTATTCTTAGGATTACTAGGCGCTCTTAATGGAGTAGCTCCATACTGCTCGCAAAATGTTCCCATTTCGCGTCTGCTGCTAACTTGTTCATTTTTAATTTTGTTCTGAATTTTATAATCTGTACAAATTTGAATTCCTGTTTCAACTACGTAATTGGATAATTCTCCTATGGTTAAATTATCATAGGGAATTTCCCCTTGGTAATTCTGTTGTATACTTGTTTTGACTTTTTCAGCAAAAAGTCTGGGTAATCCACTAATAAATCTTTCGTTCCAAAAAGCTGCAAAGCCATCAGCTCTTAGGCATAACTTGGAGAGAAACATATCCCTATACCATCTATAATCAGACATAGTAGGACAATAGAGGTTCATTAATTGATCTGAAGCTCATTTTTTGAGCTTTAATGTAATACCCCATATTATCTAATTGCTCAATTGGATATCAGATGAGATCAGATGAGCATCTTTGAGCTCTATCCTTGGTAAATTGGATTAATGGAATCCTCTAAGTACTTTAAGTATTATCAATTGGGATCAATAGAGCAACTATTGAACTCTGAAGAGATCAATTTATTATTAGTTCGAGAGAGAGTTTTATGATAACCCTAATAATTGATCAATTGGTCGAGATGACCAAATATCAATTGGAGATATTTTACTCTATTGGATTATATTATATAATATTGGTATATATGTATATATAGTTGGAAAGAGAAAGAAAAAGAGAAAAGAAGAAGTAGTAAAGAAGAAGAAGAAGAAGGAAAGAAGAGAAGAGAGAAAATGGAGAAGATGAAGAAGAGAAACCCATGGATCATCAGCATCTTCTTCAAACTCCTCTTTGTGTATCAGGTGGGTTCTAGTTAGACACTCTAAGTTCTAGAATTGAGGATTTAGAACTTAGGTTAGTTTTGAGAGAAAATGATCAAATGGAGAAATTAATGAAATCTAACGGATAGATTGCTGTATAATCTGTGTAGTATAATCCCTAGCCATGTATGATCATCTGTTAATATATGTTTTGCATGTTGGGGAAGTTTTGGGATGGGAAATGGGTAACCTAGCTCTGTTTTCATGCTGCTGGAAAAACCCAGATTTCCCAGATTCGCACTGCGAATCCCCCAGCGAAGGGGAATCGTGGACTCGCTGGACGTTCGCACGGCAAATGAGGAGGCAAATGTTCGCCAGTGGTCCGCACTGTGAACCTTAGCTTGTTTTGGTTATGCCTCTGTTCGCCAGACATTCGCACTGCGAATGGTGCAGCGAACAAGTGTTGGCTAGGCATTCGCTGGCAGCTTCGCACTGCGAATGAGTAGCGAGCACTCGCTGACTTCTTCGCATTACGAACATGACAGATCACCCAAGTTGTTTCCTTCATAATTTTTGATCCGTAACTCGGATCGGGACGTTCTTGGTGTCATTAGAAAATCTATAACGACCCTCTATCTGATAAAAAGTGAAAATCTTGGGTATGATGTGGGATATTTCTTTTAGTGGAAAATGAAGGAAAGTACTGTTTTGGGAAATGTTGGAATTGGCGTCTTTTGGATCGTAAATCCGATCGAGGCATATTTATAGCCGATGTAAAGCTGTGGAAATATCCTACGGGATAAGAGTGAGAAATATTGTTTTCGTTACCCAGTTTAATGAATCGAAGGGAGACCGAAAGTAATGTTTTATATGATTGAATTATTATATGTGATATGCTTTGCTTGTTATTGATGTTAACTTGACTAAAATAAATATGCATGTTTAAAATATGAATTAGGAAGAGTGAGGAAACTTTACCCCGAAACTGAATGGTATGATTCTAGGTTATGACTAGAAATTGATAGAAACTCTGTATGGCGACGCTCATGCATTCATTGACGAGTTCTGGCCTAGAGCAGATAACGTAATGACAACGCTCGTGCAGAAGAGGCTGAGGCGTGTGTCCATTACCGAATGGTTTAGAATGAGTGAAACACTAGTATGGAACATGTGTATATGTTATGTTTTATTGATAAAGGCATGAGAGGCCTAAAGGCTAATATGGCCTTGTGATTGTCGAATACAATCACGTTGTGTTTTGATCACGTAATCGTAACCATTTATCTTGCGGTGTAGTTTCATGAGACTAGACCACCTCCACTGAAACGTATGCACAATTACTTGGCAGGTTTGATTCCCGCGTATAGTACGATTGGAGCCTACGGGTAAAGAGACTTGTGACGGTGTACGGGCCGTGTGAAGTGATGGATCACGGTGTACGGGCCGATGATCCCGAATCTAATTCGTATGTCAAGTAATCACAAGGATCCATGACTCGGGCCGACTTCTAGACGTAGAAGAGGACGGGAAAAAGGGATGCCTTGGTATGGTTATCGATTAGTGATATTTTGAGTTGATGAACTCATGGCATGTTTCCATATAGTGTGAGATTGTGATTTGTGTACTCAAAGTATTTCCCTTCCCCCTGACTTGAGTTAGGATTGATAGAACCCTATAAAGCCGAGAGAATCTATAGGATAGGGAACTCACTGAGATTTGATGTATCTCACCCCACTATAGTTGCTTTATTTCAGGTAATTGCAGGTTTAATTGGCAAGTGGAGAAATGTTGGGATGTTTCAAGAGAAGCTTGGCTTTAGTATTTTCCGCTGTGTATTTGTTGTATACAATTAAGGATATTGTATATTCTTAGATGTTATTTTTTTCTTTGGCTAGTTTCCATGACTTGCGCCATTTTATTGTTTTTATGTCTTAGTTAATGGACAAGTATGTAAATTATGCCATTAGACACTTTTGATGTGTCAGTACCAAATAAAATGCGTGTATTGTATATATATATATATATATATATATATATATATATATATATAATACACGGCATTACATTTAAAGGTTCTCCTACAAAAAATTTGGTAATGGCATAGAGTAAGGCTGTGACACTAGCTGGTTCATTATTTTCAGACTTAATAGCTTTATCTATAATTTCTTTATCTTCAGGACTAAGAAGGTTGTCCCACCAACCTTTCAGCTGGCCAGTAAATCCCATTATTAACATTTCTCTAGACTTTTTATCTGAGTTTTTTCTTAGCATAAAGGCGGTAGCGCCCATAGTCATGTTTTAAATCGTGTCTAATATTTATTGTTCAGAAGATCCATCTATATTCCATTCTACAATGGCTTCTCCTGAATAACTGTTTTCAATAAAGTTTGATCTTTCTTCAAATTGAACTTCAGCAAAGGAATGTCTAGGGTAGTAATTTCTGGTAAGGTTTTTTGGAGGCCTTCCTAGTTTATTAACTAGGCTTTCGAATTCCTCTTCTTTAGATAACATGTTGACTTGGGGATCAGGTCTTAAGTCTAAACCCTTTAATCTTTCCACTAATTCCTCTATTTTATCATGAGTTAAATTTCCTAGTTTTATTTTTTGTAATTCTGAGGATGAAGGTATATCATAATGATAAATAGATCTAGTAGAATTTAACTTGATAGATTCAGCTGGCTTGAAACTATATGTTTCTATCATATCTAATTGTTGTGGCATGGTATGTAAGATTTGATTGGAGTAGTTTAAGTTACTATGTAAGTTATTTAAATCTTTTCTATCAGGCGTAGGTGCAACAATTGCCTTAAAGGGTGCAGCATCTATTTCTATATCTTTTCCCTAAAGGTGGATGTATAGACTCTACTATTTCTTTTTTAGATGTTTTCCACTTAGTGCTTATTCTTCTATTAGTATCAATAAATAACTTAGTGGCAAAAGGATTTTTAATATTTTCTTCTAAACAATATAATTCAAACCAAACAAAGAAATAGGTATTAATTTCATGGGCTTCTAAGAAAGCGTAAAATAATTATAAAAAGTCTTGGGTTTGAGGTCCAGAAAAAGTGGAGAAAAACCAGTCTCTCTTTTCTTTATTATAGATCGCCTCAAAGTCTTCGCTAATCCAGGCTTTGTATATAACAAAGGGTTCTTCCCTAATAATGGTATTTAGTATCTGTGATTCAGTTGGAGAAGGGGACCTTAAAATCCTTTCTTCATATAAACATTGAAGTGCAGTAGGGTTAAAGTTAACTCCAACTGGGTTTACCCTAATAGTAGAATCTACAGAGTGTCTAGCGCTCAATGCTTGACTAATACTAGGAGAGTTGTGGTATCTATAGGATTGACTTTTGTTCATCCTAATGGCCACTGTACCATCAGTATCCTGTATAACATTTTTGATTGACCTAGACTCAATTTTCTCAGGTTTAATTACTTCTTTTAATATTCATTCCTCTGGTAATTTATCCATAATTTCATATGCAGACAATATTTTAGGTGTAATGACATTTGATCGTCTTAAGTTAGCTTCTAAAAGACAAACTTGGTTTTTAGGAGTACTCTTAACGGATTTAAAATCATAATTAACAGTTGAAACTTTATACGTTACTCTACTAATAATACTTAGGTTTGAGGCACCCTGTACGAAGGTGTCTCCTAATCCTACAATCATAATAACTAACGAGCTTTTGGTGAATTCATCTGCTAAACTCATAGAGTAATTGGGATGGCAGTTAAAGTAAACTGGTCCATCGTTAAGATTAGATTCAATAATAGCAATTGTAGAATTATGAAAATCTTTAATTCTGGTATCTCTTAAGATTAGTATTATGGGTGTGTTTAATCCTAATTTGTGTAACAGTTTAACAGCGATTTGAATTAATCCTAAATGAATATACTTAAAGTTTTCACGATAATGATCTTCTAATCATTTTCTATCTAACAATTCTATGGTTTCTTGTTGGTTACTAATGGATCTAGTATTTTCTATAGTGTGTATCATTTTTTTAGCATTGTAATTAAAAGTTCATACTTTGTAGATTTCTTTAAGTTTAATCTCAGGCATAGACCAATTTATTAATCTATTTTCCATCTCTTGGATTTCTAATTCTCTATTCTGGAACGTATCTTGATCTAGTTCATTATTATAATCAGAAGTACTAGCTTCATTAAGGTGACGCTGGGGTCTCCTACCACTTCCTAGTGAACTCAAAGCCCTAACGATGCTTGACATGATTACTTCAGAAATTTTTGAACAAACAGAATTATTTTTCTTTTCACTAACTCTCTTCTCCCCTTATAGTTTGTTCTAAGTGATTACTTCAACAAGCTGACCAACCGATTTACTACCCTTTACTCAACGGGTTTTACTACGTGGACCACCTGCTATTCATAAGTTTTCTACCTTAGACTCAAAGGTCAGGGTACGAAATAAAGATAATTTGAAGAAAATAAAACTATATGTTAATAAAATATCTTGATAATCACGTATTAGCACCTAATATATATATATATATATATATATATATATTCAAATAATGAATGGTCGAATCTCTTATCAAATAAAATATATTGGTAAAAAAATTCAAACAAAAATAAATTGAGAATTTTGTTTCAAAAAGGGAGCAAATCAAGCAAAAACTCTTTATCTAAATTTTTTTTTAACATATCGATTTATTATTTACATTTAATTTATGAGTCTCCAAATCATAATTCAATTGACAAAAGCCTGCTCTTTCATAATGATTTATAAACAAAAATTAATATATAAAAAAAAAAAGTCAATTTTTTTTAAAATATGTTTTATGAATCTGTCTGAGATTTTTCAAACAATTTCTATTTATGATTCCCGTCATAAAAAATAAAGATCTATCCTCTGGATAGTGTATAAAGATCTTCTTTAATTATTTTAATCATGGCTTCAAGCCTATTAATATGTCTAATAATTTCAAATCTTTGTACTATTAAATGTATATAGTCATGATTAATTAATCTGTATTCAATCCATCTAAGTTCCTGTTTTAAATCCTTAATATAATTTTTATAGTCTTTTAATTCTAATCTTTCTTTGGTTAAATCCATTTCAGAGTATAAAATTATCCTGAAAAATAATTTTAGGCGGAATTTAAAATTATATATATATATATATATATATATATATATATATATATATATATATATATATATATATATATATATATATATATATATATCTGTGTGTGTGTGTATATATATATATATATATATATATATATATATTCTCTCCTCCATTATCACAACAACCCATGATTTCAATTAAAAAAGAAATTAAATTTTAAATAAATTTAAAATTTTCTCTCTTCTAATTGGTTGTTTCTAAGAATAAAGATTTAAGTTTATTTTCATTTAAGTTTTTCTCCCCCTTTTCCCTCTTTCTGTTAGCTATGTTTTTCCTTATTTCAAGTGGAGTGAGTGAATGGATCCAAGTGGATGGAGAGTATTGATCGGGAACCGTTGAATTTAATGGCCGATGAGTTAAGCTTTTATAGTAAATAAATTAGGATTTTTAAAATTAAATTTTTCCAATAGTTCCCCTTAGATATTGTGATCAAATTGAGTAAAAAAATAATGAAATAAAATTCAAATGATTTTAGTAAAACACAATAAAATCAAACTAAATATTTATTTATCTCTATTTATTTTTTTTTGACATTTTGATAAAAAACAAAAATAAAAAGAATTAAATCGAATAAAAATCGAGCGCAAAAATGCGCAAAAAAATGAAATGAATGCATTAATATAATCTACGCGAAATAAAATTTAGTAAAACTGACAATCACAGATCAAATCTCGTAGTTAAAAATATCTGGTTGAAAAGGCTCAGACAAATCAAAATGCGACCGCCCGAAGGCACGAAAAGTAAATCGAGCTCACCATGTTAAACTACGCGTAATGTAGTTCAATAAAACAGACAGTTGCAGACCAAAACCTAAAAAAACTGTTCACTAATTTCACGCACGGTTAAGAAATCGATTCAACCAGTCTGACTGTAAAACCGAAGTTTTATTCTAGACAAAACAAAATAATGTTGGATGCATAAAAGTTTAAAATGTTCAGACAAAATTAGGGTATCACAGCTACCCCTATTTAATTACCTTGAACTCGGAGGTATGAATGACAACGGTCTTTATACATTCATGGTGGAAGATAATTAAATACGAAAAGACTCAAAATTTATCCTAAAAGGCGGAGATGAAATGCAGTGAAGTTGGGAAAACAAATAAACTAGGATGGGAGACAAAATCAGTATCAACTCAGGGGTTAACACTTAGTACAAAAGAACAATGATCAGCGTAGGCTCGATGGTCGAAAATTAAGACAAGACACTATCAACTCAGGGGTTGAGAACACATCAAGACAACATCACTTGGGTGGTTGAGAACAAATCAACTCAGGGGTTAAGAAAATAAAGACAAGATCGACTCGAGGGTCGAAAACAGATCAACTCGGAGATTGAGAAAATAAAGACAACATCGACTCAGGGATCGAGAACAAATCAACTCGGAGTTGATTAAATAAAGACAACATCGACTCGCAAGTTGAGAACAAATCAACTCGGGGTTGAGAAAATAAAGACAACGCCAACTCGAAGGTCGAGAACAAATCAATTCGGGGGTTAAGAAAATAAAGACAGCGTCGACTCGGGGGGTCGAGAACAAATCAACTCGGGGATTGAGAAAATAAAAACAACGTCGACTCAGGGATCGAAAGCAAATCAACTCGGGGGTTGAGGATATAAAGACAACATCGACTCGAGGGTCGAGAACAAATCAATTCGGGGATTGAAAAAATAGAGACAAAATTGACTCGGGGTTGAGAAAAAAATAGAGAAAATTGGATGTAATATTTTTTAATCATTATAATTTATAGAATTTATTTTATAAAATAATAGTTTTTTAATAAAAAAGAGTTTTTTTGTATAAAAAAGTTTTTTTTGTATCAGTTTAAAAAAGTTTTTATCTCTAGGGAGACCAATTCTTATCACTCATTACTACTAAGTATGATTTGGAACCCCCAAGGGTTGGCCTAGTGGTGGAGGCTTGAGTCTTAAGAGTGTGCTCTTCTCAAGGTCTCAGGTTCGAATCTGATAGATAGTTTAATTGTTAATTATTAATTAGAATCAGTGTTTTAAAAACCGGACCGGACCGGCCAGTCGGACCGGTTGGACCAGGAACCGGCCAGGTTCACTTGCTTGATCGGCCATGTCTTCGAACCAGTGGGAACCGGTGGGAACCGGTGTGAACCGGTGCGAACAGGAAAAACCGGGAAAACCGGTGGTTCAACTGCTTATTTTAAAAAAAAAATTATTTTTTTTTTAAATTTTTTTTAAAATTTTTTTACCTCCAAGAATAATAGTGATCACTCATTTGATTCAAGTGATACACAAATTAAGTTTCGTAATATCCACAAAACTATTTTTACTATTTTGTATTTATATTGATTGAAAAACCATCATTCAAATATTTGTATAGAAATTTAAGAACACTGATTAAAAAACTAAATATAATATAATTTTAGACTTAACTGATTTCCATTATATATATATATGTATAGACTTGGAAAATTTATTATTTAGAATAATGTTAATATTTGTATTGTTTTAATTATTAACATTAAAACTGATTTTTTATTAACATTAAAACTATGAATTTAAATTAAACTTTGTTTAATTTAGACTCTGTTTAAAATTTACAATTAGACTATGTTTAAAATTTGAATTTAAATTATGAACCTGTGAATTTATAATATGATATTTTCAAAAAATTTAAGTGCTAGTTATATTTTTTAGAGACTGAATCATCCGGTTCAACCGATTTTACCGATTTTATACCTATTATAATGACAGGTTTATTCAACCGAGTTATCCGGTTTAATCCGGTTTGGTCATGCGGTTCGATCAATGACCCAATGGTTCGACCAATAAACCAGTGACCCAGTACCCTCATCGGTTTGATGATCGGTCCGATTTTTAAAACACTGATTAGAATATTTAAGTTATAATTTTAATATATTAGTTTAGATTAATTATTATAGTATTCTAGAATATTCTTAGCTCTTTGGGATAGTGCCACTTGGAAGGCTAAGATATATTTATAGTAGTATATATAGTGTAGTGCTCTATTTGTATTGACATCAAAGAAATCAATGAAAGTCTTTATTTTTATCTCTCTCTTAATTCAATTTGTCTTTTATTTTATTTAGAATTTATAGCTTTCTCTAGTCTTGTTAGGGTTCTAATTTTCTTTCTATCAATTGGTGCTTTCATTCTTGAACATCAACACCTCCTATGGCATACCCATCACCCTCATTTCCATCTTTTCCATGGGAACTTTTTACACCTTATTATACCAACACTGCATCTTCATCACCAAATTTGTATCTAAATCATGAATATTCACCACCTACACCTAACCCATATCCACCATCCATAAATTCATATCCTCCATGTTACTATTCATTCTCAAACCCTCCATTTTCAGCCTTTACTCTACACAGTCAACAACACCTAATTTCTACTCCGAATCAACAAACATTGTTTGCACCACCTAAACCCCCAGATCTGAAACCAACTTATGAATTAATGGAGTTCATGGATTCAATCTCAACAACTATCGAGGAGTACCCACAAAAATCATCCGAAATTATTCAACAATGTTTTCAGAAATTATTTGAAGCAGAAGAAAAATACAACAAGGAAAAGAAAGCTATTGAAGAGAAATATTCGAACAACAAAAAAATTATTGATGTGCAAATCCAACCCTCACTTACTTGTAAAGAAAGTTCTCAAAAACTTTCTATTTCATTCAAAAAAGCACCCGAAAAATTGAATGAAAATTATGTTGTGCAGAGAACTACAGAAAAAGAAATAAAAATGACGAAAAATATATCTCTGGCGACGTTGTTGACTCCGACGACGGTTCCAGCGTCTTCTCCGGCAACATTCCCGACTCCGGTAACATTCCCGACGTCTTCTCCACCAACTCCGATGTCACTTCTGATGACAAATTCAGTGTCAACTCCTCCGGCGAATTTGAAACCGTCTCCGGCGACATCTTCAGCGTCATCTCCGGCATTCACACCGGAACCACCAGATCTGCAACCGGAACTACATGTTTTTCATCCAAAAAATTCAGTTGAACAAGAATCTTCACATGTGGGAGATATTTTTTTTCCAAATCTAATTTCAAAAACAATGTTGAATTTTCAATCTACTCTTGAAGGTATAAAGTTGAGAGCTTTGCATTTGAAATCATCGTTTGTTAACGAAAAAGTGATTTTTTTTTCAACTTCCGACGCCGGCAACCGCTCCACCACCAAAACCTCCAGACTCACAATCGAAACCACCACTTTTAACTAATCTATGGTTGCGACCACCGCCGAAACTACCACCATTTTTACTTTGTATTCATCATTTTAATTTTAATTTGTAGTTAGTTTTATTGAAAAAAAAGAAAGAAGAACAAGCAGACACAGAAAAAGAGAAAGAGAAGAAGAAAAGGAAACAAAAAAAGAAAAAAGATGTAAAAAAAAAACGAAAAAAAAGAAACGGAGAAAAAAAAAGAGAAAAAGATGAATAGTTGAAATAGAAAACAGAAGAAGAAATAGAAAAGAGAAGAAAGGAAAAGAGAGAAGGAAGAAAGAGATAGAAAAGGTAAAAAAAAAAAAACAGACCGTAAAGAGAGAGAAAAAAAATGTGAGAGAGAAGAAAAATAAAAAAAAGTTAATTGCAATGTCATGTTGCTTTTCTCACATAGCAGTCATGTCCCATCCGCCCCAATTTAGAGTCAATTCAACTGCAATTTTTAAAATGTTGATTAGAATGGCGTGTAATGCTTTTTCTTTCTCATGTGGATGCCAGTTGTTTTTTTACTACGCTTACTTTTCATTTCTCATGTACTGATACTTATCATTGTCGCATGTCATGCTCTATTTACCACTTAATGCTAGCTGCCATTTACTATAAAGAAAGTGTCACTCAAGTAAAAATAGTAGTGGGTAAATTTGGTGTGGCAACTATGCAACGCATGAGTGAGATACAACTCATCCTTTCCAAGCCACATATATTCTCCTCTTACAATCCCATTTTTTTATCCTCTTTTATGTGTTGATGTTAATTTTAGAAGTTTGAGGACAAGGTTCAAGTGGACCCGGCAGCAATGATAAATAATTTAATTGTTAATTATTCTCTCTGTCTCATAAAAAGTGTCTGAAATAAAATATGTGCGGTTCTTAAGAAAATGATTGGAAGTATTAACTTTAAAGATAAAATTATATGTTTGTACTAAAATACCCTTACTTTATAATTAGTGGAGTAGTTGAAAAGCGTGAAAGTTAATAAATAGGGGTATAGTAGTGGAAAAAAATAATAAATATTATATTGGTATTCTAAAGAGACATTTATTTTGAGACATGAAAAAAGTGCAAATGAGACAATTTTTATGAGACGGAGA
The DNA here is from genome assembly GCA_022829125.1 of Lathyrus tuberosus. Taxonomy (NCBI): domain Eukaryota; kingdom Viridiplantae; phylum Streptophyta; class Magnoliopsida; order Fabales; family Fabaceae; genus Lathyrus; species Lathyrus tuberosus. The sequence goes on along the minus strand of JALAZF010000218.1, from coordinate 8,264,264 downwards.
GAGTATTAATTAGAATATTTAAGTTATAATTTTAATATATTAGTTTAGATTAATTATTATAGTATTCTAGAATATTCTTAGCTCTTTGTGATAGTGTCACTTGGAAGGCTAAGATATATTTAGAGTAGTATATATAATGTAGTGCTCTATTTGTATTGACATCAAAGAAATCAATGAAAGTCTTTATTTTTATCTCTCTCTTAATTCAATTTGTCTTTTATTTTATTCAGAATTTATAGTTTTCTCTAGTTTTGTTAGGGTTCTAATTTTCTTTCTATTAGAATCCTATTAGGTACAATTAACCTATGTGTGGGTCAGTCCATACGGAGCGTTGCTCCGGCTTTAAACGGGGCCTCCGCTAGTAGACGGTGAGATTGGTCCCTCTTAGATTAGTCGGTCGAAAGGCCGGATACCAAGATTTCCCAAAAAAAAAAACTAAGTATGATTTGGCATATCTAAGCCAAAAACACAACATTTTTGATTTGGCACCGCAGTACTAGTGAAACTGATATATTGCACAACTTTTTATTCTTTCTATCATTAGAATAGTACTCTTAGATTCCTAGTCAGAAACACCAAGCAAGACATATGCTGAATCATATCATACCAATCTATTCTCTGCCGAAAATTGAACATCAAATAACCTCTGTCTTGCCTTCATTGCCTGCATTAGTAAAACCACACAAATGAAATTAATACCTAAAAGAATGCTACCTCATGATCATTATAACATCATTTTTATCCAGAAGTTAAATGGCATACCAGTTGCTCCCAATTTATACATCTTGTTATGATAGAAAGAAGAACACATTGAACAAAAGCACCAACTTGTATACCAATCCAAAGTCCTTTTCCTCCCACTTGAACCCAGAATGCCAATGCAGCAGCAACAGGAATCCCACAGAGGTAGAAGGCCCCTAGATTGACATAAACTCCTAGGTGTTGCCATCCACAGCCTCTAGCAATCCCTGAATCAAAGAATAGTGAAACAGAATATCATGTTAGAATTAGTTGAAGTATTGTTTAACGTATTACAAGTTAGTTATGCCGAGAGGGGATTTTACCAGCGAGAACACCTTGTAAGCTGTCCAATATAACAGATATACAAACCAGAGGAGCCATGACAGTTACATAATCAACAACTTCCTTATCATTGCTGAAAATGTAACCATAGACATGACGGCATGCAAGAAGGGTTGCACTCACTATACTTGTTTCTATGAGCGATAGTGACAAAGCACCTAACACAGCAACGCGTGCTTCAAATGGATTCCCAGCTCCTAGTTCATTTGAAACTCTTGTACTATAATATTTCGGAGACAAAGAACGATAATTCTATTAGATATAATTCCAAAGGGTAGAATATTAAGAATGAATATTGTTTATGTTAAACTTTTAACCTTGCTGCAGCACCAATTCCAAATGGTACTGTATAGAGAGTTGCGATGGTATTGAGACTATATAAAAATGGAAAAAATAATTAGCAAAAATCTCCTAAGATAACTAAGATTGATGGAATAGTAGTAAAAAAAATTGAAGGCAACATACCAAACTGATAGAACTGATGTTTCAAGTTGTGGATTGGGTAACAGCCCGGAGAGTAAGACGATTAGCTCAAATGACCACCATTCAAGGCTACAATCATCAACATGAAAAATGATCATTATGGGAAAACTTTTTTGGGAAATTGAAAGATTAAATCAGCATTCTAGTCTTAAATACAGAAGGTTCGGTCAATTTAGTCCTTCAATTTTACAAAATTGCAATTTAGTCCCTTAAATTGAACGACTTTGGTAGAGGGACTACATTGGTCGACCCTTCTAATTTCGAGGACCGAAATGCTGATTTATCTCGTGGAAGAATATATACAAGTTGAGTTGAAGAGGAAGATGAATCACCAAATCATTACTGCAGAAGGTAAAGCAAAGCGGAAAAACTCCCAAATTCCTTGGAACAGCTCCATAGAAATCGGAGCTCTAGTTTTTGCACATAAAGAAGAGTATCTCATGTACAATGCAAGAAAAATCACATTTAACCAAATGGAAATGCTCATTGCAATTGCTCCACCAATATTATTCAATCCTGTCTTGAAAACCAAAGCCCAACAAAGAGGTATATGGACTACAAGAGTGACACAAGAACTCAAAAGCATTGGAAAAAGCAAGCTTTGTATTTGAAAATATCTAACTAGTGGTTGCAATATTGCATATGCAAAAAGTGCTGGAAGAAGCCAAATTGTGAATCTCCCTGCTTCGTGCGCAATTAGAGGGTCTTGTCCTGTGAAAACAAGTATGTTTTCAATGTTGATCCAAATGAAAGATAGTGGAAGACAAACCAAAATGAGAGAAAAGATAGCTGTGTATGTTTGCATTCCTATTCTTTGATACTGCTTTGCTCCATAAGCTTGTCCACATGTGGTTTCTAGTCCACTAGCCATTCCCATCTGTTAGCTCAGTTAAATCACCAATGCATTCAGTAAGTTGGAGGGAGAAAATTGTTAAATGAATTTATATCTCACTCTCAAAAGCTTAATAGTAAGATAAGGGTGTCCAAACATACGTATATACAAGGTTCATAACTTAATTTTCTTAGACTGAAATAGGACCACATTTATGGGTGACAAATTGAAACGGGCATGCACTTCCCCTCTAAATTAACTTAAGGGATTAATTATCTCTGGAGACACCCTAATACACGCATTTCAATTGTTTTTGATTCAGACCTCAATTAAATTAATAAATTTATTCCAAAAATATCTAGGCTTGACTATTGTTGCGCTTCTCTTAAAGCCTTAGGTTCGAATTCACGTTGCAGATCAAATTCATAAATTCTGGTGACCCCACAAATGGACGCATTGGTCTCTTAAATTTTTCTGTCAGAATGCATGATTCCGACTTTTCAAAATAAATAAATAGTAAAAAATATTCACGTCTAACTTCATGTTCATTCTTTCATTGTCGTAAATGGCGGCCCTGCCTCTTCATTACCCCTATTTAAATTATTAATCATATAAACCTAAAAGCTAGAAAAAAAACACTCTCACGTGACGTGTCCACAAAATCAAAACAACTTCATATTCTCTTCTACACTAGAAAACAAAACACTCATTTCAATTTTCATAAAAATAAAAATTAACCTAATCTTCTATAATTCACAATTAATTAAAAAAAAATAGAAACCACTCAAACAAGATAGTATCAAAAAATGCAGAAACTACACGTTACCAGGAAGCTGAAACCAGTAACACCGGCGAAGGAGATAGACAAGGAGGCGCTAGAGAGATAGAGTTCCCCCAAATGACCGACTATCATGGTAGAAACTACCTGCAACATATACTGCGACAAAACCACCGCTACCATAGGACCTGATAAGTAACAAATCCTCTTCATTTCCTTCAAGTAAATATCCTTACTAATTCCCTTCTTCTTCCTCTCTTCTTCTTCTCCATGGCTATCTGTTTTCAGATCAATCTCTTTTCCTAACAAACTCTCTTCCATGCCGGTTCTCTCTTCAGCCATATTGAAAGAAGTTTTGTATATGAGTCACTCTTACTTGGCTGTCATTTTATAAACCTCAATATAATAATACTATTATTTATTCCGTGACGCGCTGATTTCTTTTTTTACCGACTGCATTATTCGAAATCGATGTATTTGGCATCTTAATCAAATGGTTAATTATTGATCCATAGTATACATGCATATACAAACAAGTAATGTTTTTTATATATTATTTTTAAGAATAATTTTTTTGGTCTAGAATAATACTAGTAATTTTTATGTATTATATATGTCAACAAATTAGACGTATTAATATATATAAGTTAATTGTATCTATTGAGTATTTTTTATTAGTTTTGATGTTGACTTTTTATGAAACAGCATGTTTTATTTTAATTTTATTTTTTGAAAGTTTAGAAATAATGTTTGTTATTACTCCCTCCGTTCCACAATGAGTGACCCATTTGAAATAAAATTGTGTCTCAAAATATATGACCCATTTCAATTTCCAATACAACTTTTCCTATTTTACCCTCTAATTAATATTACTTTCATCGTTCCCAATACATCATAAGGATATTTTAGTAAAAATATCATTCTCTCTCTTTCATTTATTCCTTTTTTTTAATCTGTGTGAAAAGTCAACTGGGTCACTCATTGTGGGACGAAGGGAGTATTTTTATTTTGTTTATTAATTATTATGCACACAAATCATTCATAAGTTAATTATTTATTATTTTATAAAATTGACTTTTTACCTGTAATAAATATTCATTAAAAAACAAATTTTGTAGTGGTTAAAAGGTATAGATGTGCATTTCACTCCTACGAAGAGCGGGGATGCTTAGAGGTCTTAGTATGTATATTATGTTGTATGGTGATTAGGGCTTATCCACGAGGACGAGAAACGCTTACGGTGGTGTTTTTGGTGGTTTAAGATAATCTGCTCACGTGAGGTGATATGCTAGGTGTGAAGCATTGTGCTTTAAGTAATATGTATGTGTTCGTTGGGATCTATCCCCTCTTTTCTTGGGGAAAAATATTTATAAAGGTCTCTTGGACTTTGGGTTAGGAAACTGTTAGGGGTGGCAACCACTCCCTCATGGCCAGGGGAAACTGTTGACCACTTATTTTTCAAGGAATCGTGGTAGACTCTCTTTCCTCTGACCAACGGTATTATACATGTCGTTAATGCCAAGGACGGACCCCTTTGTTCTATGAGGATATCGCCTAGGCGACATCACTCTTAGGCGGGGACACCTAAGTCGCCCTTTGTTTAGGACTCTCATAAATATAATACTAGATAGTACCTCAAGCACGAGGACTTTGCTAATGGCAAAGTGTTTTCAAGGCATATTTCATTTGTGAGGTACGTCCCTCGTCCTGTGGCAAATCTCTTAGTTGATGGCGACTTTTTATTAAGAGGCGAGTCTATCAACGGAATTATACTTTTTATTAAGAGGTGAGTCCCTCATCTTAGAGTGAGCCCCTCAACCAAAAGTGAATTTTAATTGTGTAAGTCTTTAATTGGGGGGTGAGTCATCTTCCAGATGTCTTCTGATTAGCTGAAAATGTTAACTGAAAAATGTCAATCAATCATTCAGCTGGTCATGCTTATTTTTATTTTATGTAAGTAATGATGGCATGTTTTTCGTGGTGGAATCTATTCACTTAGGCGCTTTCCTTTTATTTTCATTTTTAGGTCGCTTTTCAGCACGGTTCGAACTTTCAACCGTGGTGAAAAGTGGCGTCTGGTCATGAGTTCGAATCCTAGCACCTACAATTTTGTTTTTTATTTATTTTAAGCCATTTTTACCACGTTTAGAACTTCCAACCGTGGTGAAAACTGGCGCATGATCATGAGTTCTGTAACACCCCAAAAATTTAAATTAATCATTTGTTTATTTATTTATTTAATTTAGAAGGAATTAAGAGGTTTTTGGTAATTTGGAGAATTATGGATTAAAAGAGTATTTTTAAATAATTTTAATAAAGTGAATAATCATGTATTATTTAGATTATTATTTATTATTTAGAAATATTAAGAAAAGGGCAAGGTAGTCATAAAGGAAAAAGAGTAAGGATAGAAGGGGAAGTTCATAAACTGGGATATTTTGTCTAAAGAGGAGATGACCGATCCCTTTTCTATCGGATCGTATTTTTGTGAAGAACGCTGAAGAAGAGAAGAGGAGGAGAAAACCTAGGGTTTTGAAGGATTTCTAGGAGAATCTTGGAGAAAGAAAGAAAAAGCTTCAGATTACTCTAAGGTATGGGGAGTTTTCACGGTTTATTATAATTTTATAGGAATTGGTTTATGAATAGATTAGGTTTTGTGGATTCTTGAATAATGGTGATGTTTGATGATATAGATTGTGTTAGGAGTGAGTTGTTGTGATGAGAATGAGTGAAACAAATTGGTGATTGTGTTGTGGAGATTATTGTTGATGATACTATGATGTTGTTGTTGATTATATCATGATGTTATTGTTGATTATACTATGATGTTGTTGTTGACTATGCTATGATGTTGATGTTGATTGTACCATGATGTTGTTGTTGATTATATCATGATGTTGATATTGATTATATCATGATGTTATTGTTGATGATACTATGATGTTGTTGTTGACTATGCTATGAAGTTGATGTTGATTATGCTATGATGTGGTGGTTGATTATGTTATGATGTTGTTGATTGATTATGCTATGATGCTGTTGTTGGCTATGCTATGACGTAGTTGTTGCCTTTCCTGTTCATTTTCCATGTACTTATATTATTATAATGAATTGTGATTTCTCACCCTGCCTGCTTGGAAATGTTTCCTCTTATGTGGGTAACTTGCAGATAACCAAGAGTAGATTCGCGACGATGGAGGAAGTAGCTTTGACGTGTCGTTATCGTTATCTAGTTTAGAGATGTCCTGCTCTGTGTCATGTAACATCGGGTTGGGATTTGTTGTGAACCTCGCGTTCTTTTGTTTTATGTTGAATTTTTACATTGTTGGTGATGATTTAATTTGGATATATTTAGGATGAAGTATTTTATTGAAATGACATAAAACTTGATTTCCGCTGTGTAGTTGTTGATTTTATTATTAAGAATGTGTAACCCGTGTTACGGGACAGGACAATGATTTTGAATGATGTTTTTGAATATATGTGGCACCTTTCTCAATGATGTTACTCTGATATTATGAATTATCTTTTCTAAAATTTCTTGTGGGGTAGAAGGGTGTTACATTAGTGGTATCAGAGCAGGTCGGTCTGTCAGGCCAAGTTGTCTATGTCGTTTATCCCTTGGTACGCGACAAGTGTGTGGAACACTGTCGGTACTTAGTTGTTTTCTAACCGTTGGCTCCCGGTGTTGGTTTGAAACAAGTGGGGGAGAAGTTTGCTTCCCGGAGATGTTTCTGGTGTGGGGAGTTAACTCAAGGTGATATTAAGGGTAAGAGTACAAGTGTTGTTGGAGTTGATTTGATTTTGTGCAAGTGTTGTCAGAACTGTGTTGTTGCGAATCGACGAAAGTATGGACTCGTGATTTTATCTGTCGGTCCAGTTGAGACATTTGAAGGAGGACGAGTCAGTATGACTGATGTTGCTTCTCGGAGAAGAGAGGGCAATGTGACGAATAGTGATATGCAAGTGGAGTATATTCGGAGTGAGGTCGGATGATTTTCAGAGTTGGGTGAAAAACAAGGATTGTTGGAAGGGTTTGGAAGCAAGAGAAAGAGGTGGAACTCATGTTCACCAATTTCGGTTTTATTTTCACATTTATGGAACAGCCGTCAGTAAAAGAGGCATAACTTTCTACTCGTAACTCCGATGAAAGCGATTATGGACTTTTCAGAAAGTTTACGAAATTACCTACAGTTTGCATATAAATTTTGTCTTCGGCATATTTTTGACCAGAGAGAAAGACACTTTTGAATAGTTGGGTCTGATGCTGATTTTGTTTGGTGGAAGTTTGTATACGAGATTTCTTGACCAGTCTCATTGCAAGGACGATAACTTTTTACTCGTAATTCAAATTTGAGCGATTCTTGAAGTTCTGGAATCTACACGAAATTCCCTTCATTTTGGAATATAATTTTGTGTATGGGAGGCCTGTATTGAAGAAGATAATCGTGTTTGAAGTTGGACAATTCTTGCTGGAAATAGTAGGATGAAGTCAAGTATGAAATGTTTAGTAATAAGAAGAAGAGTATCGGAGAAGCACATGGAAGTGTGACGCATGATAGTTGAGAATGATTAAAGTATAGAAATCGTTGAGGAATTTTAAATAGTAAAGTGGATCGTGTGTTGTTGGCGAGATGTGTCGGCATGAGTCGGAAATTTTTGGAAGTTATATCACCAACCAGAAGATGAGATGGTATTGTTGAGATTGTGATTGGAATGAGAATCAAGTGTGGAACTATACGGATCATCGAAGTTGTGAGATTAAAAGGACGATGAAGGATTGGTTAGGGTCGTCAAAGGTTTGAACTTAGATAAATGTTTCGACTGAAGTGGGTCGATTTGGATTGTACGTGATGTGGCAACGTTTCCGGTATTAGGAGGATATTTAATGATTGTGTTGTGCAACTAAGTTGTATAGGAGAACATGTACTGGATTTTGGACCTTTCGTATCATTGACGAGATGGAAAATAAGAAGAAAATTAAGAAAAACGTTTGTAAGCCTTAGAGAGATTTTGGAACAGTATGCTTAGAAAACTTCAAGAAAAAGGTAAAGGACGCTATTGTAGTTGGGTAATGATGATTTATGCCACCATTATGGTTGCTGGCTGTCTATTGACAAATTGAGGAACTGATCACCCTTAATCTCTTGTTGATAGTCGACGGGATCATGTTGGATGGAGTAGACGGGTCTTGCCAACTAGAATAGTATGCGCAGTGAATTGTTTGGGGTTGAACCAAGTGCTTATGAATTGTTTGAGTTGTCGATGCGGATTCCTATATAGGGAAATGAGGCGGACTTGAGAATGTTAGTATGAGGTTGCGAGTCGATCAGTGAGTAGTTTGGAAACTCACAGTTGTGTTCTGGATAACTTGGGTCTTGGTTTGTGGTGGATCGAGAATTCGACTGGCATGAGACTTGAAAAACTGTAGAGATAAACCAAGTAGGAAGTAAATGGTAATGTAAGACTATGATTTGACCAAGGATGTCGGATCGAGAAGGGTAGTGGCTGGTATGCCTTAAAGTGTATATATGAAAATATGAATGGTATTTTCCATACTTGTTTGGATAAGTTATAACTGGTGTTAGTTGTGGATATTCTGATGTTTATAAAATCAGAAGAAGAGCGCGTAGAGTATTTGAGAGTTGAGTTGCAAGTATTGAAAGAAGTGAAGCTATATGCTGAGTTAGCAAGGTGTGAATTATGATTTGTAAAGACGAAGTTGAGTGGTTATGTTAATTCGGATGAGGGATTTCGGAGACTTGTGCTAGTATGAGTAGTGAAATTCTGGTACAGATGTGTGATGTCTCGTGCAATGTCACAACATCGCAATCTGTTGTATGAACAAGGCAATAATAGTAACAGAAACACATAAACCACACACAAGGATTGTTCACCCAGTTCGGTCTAACTACCTACATCTGGGGGCATACCAAGCCAGGAAGGAAGTCCACTATTAGCAGTATCAAATTACAGACTCAACAAACCAGTTGACAATCTACCTAATTCAATCACTACCCAATGACCCTTCTATCTAAGTCCTCCCTAGATAAGAGACTCCATCTCACTCCCAATCATCACAATGATGTCTAGCAGTCAACAACTCCGCCACTGCATCAACAACTTGATTTCCAAAACTCTCTAACCGCATAGAAGACACTTTTCTATGACACAACTTGGAGTTGCTTCAAAGCTTCCTCCAAGAACAATACAATACTCATTACCTACAGGTTTTTGAGTAATACCACAGTGACCATCTCACAACCCGAGTGGTTCACTTAGACAAAGCCCTAATGATCTACATCTAGGACCCGTACCTTTTCTTAGGTTACAAGCATTCTATTTATAATATAATCCCAACTGGATTTGGGCCTTCAAAACATATCAAATCTTCTGTTCCCAATCTGCAACAGATTCTGCTACTAAATAGATCTTCAATCAAATCTTCAATTAAATCTTCAATCATTAACTCTAAATATTCTCCATATCTTTATGCATTAGATTCGCAACAAACTAATCTTCTTCACACATGATTGCAACAGAATATATCTCCCATGATATTCGCCTGCAATCTCTGATTTTCTTCAGCAGAATATTTCATTAAACCAAAACTATGTGCAGCCCTATACATCTCAGACCTGATGTCCACTACTGATGTCACGGCATCGGGTGTAACATCAGCATACAGCTGCAACCCTTACATCTTTAACAACCTGAAAGTTACCTAATCATATCAATAATGCTAGAAGCTCATGTTGCAACATCAACCATGACATCAGTATTGTTTTAACAAAATTTCAGCCAATTTCAAGAACTTACAATCTTCCCCTTTGGCTAATTTTGGCTAAAACACATATATAAACATTACAGCTCTAATTACAGCAGCAATTACAACCCTATACTACTGTTAGAAGTCATATGATCCTAACAATAAACAACAGTAGCTGCTGTGTACTGCATCCATGGAGAATCATCTTCTTGGCTAATTTTGAATGATGTTAGGACATGGACATCATGTTGGGCATAACATCATCATATAACAGCAACTCCAGGCAGCACATCAGGACCTAAGAACAAGACAGTCCTGGAGAATTGGTGCACATGAGGAAGAAGATATCTGACACTCCCCCTCAACACAACACATTTCTTTTTCCTTTCAGGTAAGACCCAGAACAAATGTAGAAGACTCCTCCAGAAAAGAAATCTCTATCTAGACATCAAAGACCAATGGTGGCATAAGAGAATTCTGCACACCATATTTGATCAGACGCCCCCAGTCGACCTGTGGCACACGATGACACATAAGAAGTGCCAATCTTCCAACCCAGGTAACTCAGAACACAAGTCACAACTGTATTCATAACTCAGGACACAAGTCACAAAGACTCAACACCAACTTAAGGATAGGACATCCTCTTCCACATCTGGAACTGCAGACTCCAGGCATAACATCTGCGTAAACCGTTCAGCAAGACTCAGACTCTCTCCTTTCTCCCCCTTTTTAGCCACAAATTGGCAAAGGAAGCCCTCACAGAACCAGACCCAAGTAGTGCTTACCCAAAAATGAACAAACGCCATAGAACTTATGAGACAAGCACGTTCACTGGCTGAAGGAGAACAAAATAACCCCTATAAATAGCAGATCAGTTACATTGGAATAACCGAGCTTTGAATAGTCAAAGTTCTTGGTCATAGAAACGCTATATTAGGCACTAAAAACTCCATTCAAATTCAATGTTTATCATCCAAAACAGTCTTGACCACTTTTATTGTTTCCTAACTGATTTTTACCATAAATTGTGCCAAAACAGTTCCATGCACAGTCGAAGCCACGTGTTCCACTTTATCCTTACACCACCATCCAAAATACTTCCTTGTTTGGCTCAAGAAAAACATGTCCTATATCATGTTCTGACATCGTAAAAGACATTGTCTGCTGGCTCCCAACATTAACACTCCAAGATACTTTGAAAGATTCCAAAAACACAAGCACGACATCTATTGATCCGCACAACACACAATCCTTTCTAGATTCCTTTAGACCAGCAGAAAAAGAAGATCAACTCCCCCTATCTAAGATAACTAGTGCACCTTTGCAAGAAGAACACCTTAAATGAATGGAAAACATAAGACTCATCTTCATGTCTTCAAGAGCGCACCCTCTGTTCAACTCACCTGCTGAATGCATTCACTTAATGCTTAATCCTCAAAACCAGACATAGTCTTCACAAGTTCTGAGGCACAAATACGCTGCCTTTTACTACACTATAAGTCAAGCCCTCTTACTTTGAATTAAAACCACACACCTAGACAAGCGTGACATCTCCCAAAAAAACTTTACTGAGTTCTTCCAGAAATTGCAGAGAAAAGTACATTCTCCCAGACATAAGCAAAGTTGCCCTTCAGACTCCTCCTCAGAGGCATGTGTGCATATGATTCAAACAATTAGCTACACATGGCTAGAATCATTCATGTCCACTCCAACATGTCTTCCAACAGCCTAATGTCATAACATGTTATCTGACATTATACCCTCATAAGATTCAACCAATCTTCACAATCTTGATCAGCATGTAATCTTCACAATGTATGTACCTTAGCAGCAAAATCCATAGACAAGGACTCCCTCAGTCATGTTTAACTAATGCTCTAGATGAAGATGAACATTTGAGCACACTTGCTGAGCTCATGCATTTTGGTACCATTGTCCCTTTCTCCAAAGGTGGTCATTCTCTATCATACTCTTCATTTTCAGACTTCCAATCAATCAATACCTGATCTACTTCAGTCTTCTCTACATTCTCCATCCAAGGCAGACCTTCTACTTCATCATTCTCCCGTATGACTATGTAGATGCTCCTTAGGCATAATGTAGGCACCAAGCTCCTGAACCAGGGCATAATCAACCTTCATCAAGGATATCCAACCAGATAATGTTCCAACACAAGTTAGAACATCTGCCACACACCAAGATAGCATCACCATGATGCTCCACCGACTGGACTTACTATTGCATAGTAATCCAAAGAACTTAGAGAAATAAACTCTCATCCACCTTCAAGAAGAATAATCTCCTTGAATCTTCAACTCATCACCCTTCTGCCCAAGAGTAACTTGTTCCAAGACAATCCTCAATAATAACCAGCTGCCACACTCTGATTATCTTGATTCTTCGAATCCACTTCTGAGATCAACCAGATGCCACAGTTTGATCACCTCATTCATGAATCCTCATATGAAAACAACAAAATGCCACATTTGGACCTTTATCACGTTTGTCAGAACTCTCACAAAGATATCTTGATCCACCAAGGAAACTTGATCTTCAAGTCACATGTTCCACTTGCTCACAAGCAAACACACTTAGACTCCCTAAGCCATGGTCATGTAACATCTTCTCCTTCCTGCAGCTCCCGCAAACTGCCATGAGAATGATCTTTTTGCAACATCTTATTGTTCATTCCTGTAGATCACCCTATCATTAGCTGATGTGCCACATCACCAGCTGAGACTCCTGATGTTAAGCTAGATGTCAGAACATTATGACATCCAACTGTTGAATTCAGCTCTTCCTTCTGCCACTCAAAAGAACCTCCTCCCTTTGCAGAAACAGATTTCCATGCTCTTATAGACTTGATTTAACAATCAAGTTTGAGTAGACAACCTCCATCCTGCTCAAAAACTTCAAAGACTTCAGACCTGCCATATCTGAATCTTCAGAAAATAAGTAGTCCAAGACTACCTCATAGCAGTACCAAAGAATGCCACTTCCCTTAGTAGAGCCGTCAATAGAAAGCCAGAGATAACTGCCACTTATCCTCGACCTTCACAACCAGAGCAAACACCATGCTCCCGACCACTTAGATCAGAGATAAACTGATCCAAGTTGAAACCCTCAAGGTTATGATGTCTTGAACAGCACCAATATAAAGCCACACAGAGAAGAGTATATTCTCACCATTTTAACAGTCCTGCACTTTTACATCAAACATGTACATAGTCTCCCGTCTATGTATTTTGTCATTAGTTGAAAGTACATCCTCAACAACTGATAAGTACTCAACACCAGTCAAGGTAGCCGCCATCTGCTGAATCTTCTCCAACACAACCCATCATGACTACCCCAAAACTCTTCCAGGTAAGGTCAGTGTCTTGATATTTTACTCTACTCTGAAATGATGTTTCAACATCAGTTCTGACATATCCCCTAATCAAAGAGTAATAACTGCCATCCTTCTATAGACAATCTGCTACTATGAATCCTTCAGGGCACAAAACAAAATGAGCTCAATTGACCACCAGCTGAACTACTGCATACAAACTCTTGGAAGCAATTTAAAAGTTGTTCAACTTCATAGCATCAGTGATCCTTCAAAAACATCTACAATCTCATAGGTCTTTGACTTAGCATTTATCATAAACTGCTAATGTGAAGCATGATGTCGAGACATTAGAATTGATATATTAAGCTCAGCTTCTTTCTTGGTGAAACCACAACTAAGCTTAAGAGATGAATGATCAAGATCTTCACTCCCGCATGAAAGATTTGACAGTGATACTCTTTTGCTTTGGCTCTACTCTCTTCTTTCACCAGAAGGAATCACTGTTCCGGACAGATTGATCTTCAATGTTTGATTTGAACTAAAACATCCATGTCATAAGATCCATTCACCTTTTGATCACTTAATCCTCAAGTATCTTTGAAGCTGTCTTGCAGAGAATATCCTGCTGAGGAGACCAAACCCTAATAACTTTCCAAGAGAATCATTACCGGAATCTTCCTAGAATCACAACACCAGAGACCATGCAGCGGAACACATAACAACTCCTCAACAACCTTCAGGCACTCCCATAAACCGTTTACCAACTATATCATGAATAGTCCATCCTTCATTCCAAGGGATCATCCAAACAACTATATGAACTGACCAAGTCCATAACTCAGCAAAACTATCTTCCTTGCTCATGTACCAGAAAGTATCTTCCCTAGATCTCATCCAAAAACAGACAGGATGCCTGCTCTGATACCAATTGAAATTTTGGTACAGATGTGTGATGTCTCGTGCAATGTCACAACATCGCAATCTGCTGTATGAACAAGGCAATAATAGTAACAGAAACACATAAACCACACACAAGGATTGTTCACCCAGTTCGGTCTAACTACCTACATCTGGGGGCATACCAAGCCAGGAAGGAAGTCCACTATTAGCAGTATCAAATTACAGACTCAACAAACCAGTGGACAATCTACCTAATTCAATCACTACCCAATGACCCTTCTATCTAAGTCCTCCCTAGATAAGAGACTCCATCTCACTCCCAATCATCGCAATGATGTCTAGCAGTCAACAACTCCGCCACTGCATCAACAACTTGATTTCCAAAACTCTCTAACCACATAGAAGACACTTTTCTATGACACAACTTGGAGTTGCTTCAAAGCTTCCTCCAAGAACAATACAATACTCATTACCTACAGGTTTTTGAGTAATACCACAGTGACCATCTCACAACCCGAGTGGTTCACTTAGACAAAGCCCTAATGATCTACATTTTGGACCCGTACCTTTTCTTAGGTTACAAGCATTCTATTTATAATATAATCCCAACTGGATTTGGGCCTTCAAAACATATCAAATCTTCTGTTCCCAATCTGCAACAGATTCTGCTACTAAATAGATCTTCAATCAAATCTTCAATTAAATCTTCAATCATTAACTCTAAATATTCTCCATATCTTTATGCATTAGATTCGGAACAAACTAATCTTCTTCACACATGATTACAACAGAATATATCTCCCATGATATTCGCCTGCAATCTCTGATTTTCTTCAGCAGAATATTTCATTAAACCAAAACCATGTGCAGCCCTATACATCTCAGACCTGATGTCCACTACTGATGTCACGACATCGGGTGTAACATCAGCATACAGCTGCAACCCTTACATCTTTAACAACCTGAAAGTTACCTAATCATATCAATAATGCTAGAAGCTCATGTTGCAACATCAACCATGACATCAGTATTGTTTTAACAAAATTTCAGCCAATTTCAAGAACTTACAAGTAGGACTTGAGGAATTAGTTTGTTTGATTGGTTTGGTTAATATGCCATGTTAGGTGTATGTTTTTGAGGCTAAATCTATGGCTATTGGGTTTTAAGCTCTGTTTGGAAGATGATTTTTTTTTCTTGTTGAGATTAATTAGACACATGTATCCTTATGCTGTGGTGAGGTTGTTATGCGTTGAGATGAATTTTGATGATGTGTTAATACAAGGTGGTGAAGTTATAGCTTATGTTGACGATAATTAGGAATTCTTGAAAATATCTATCCTATTCAAGATTTGGAGTTGGCTGCAGTTGTAGTTGTGTTGGATATTCGGAGGTATTGTTTACGGATCTAAGTTCGAAGTATTCAGTAATCACAAGAGTATAGAATGCCTGTTTGGATGGAATTTCCGATGGGTTAAGTTGAAAGGTCTTTTCTTATGTCTGCTTTGATGGTCGGAATGTCGATGTGAACTTGGTAGACTAAATAGCTGCGAGTACTCAGAGTGCGCAGCGAAAGCGCGGGTAGCACAGTTGGTTCTTATGTGGGTATCAACGATGTCGGTAGTTGGTTACGTTGAAATTGTGCTTTGGGCCTTTGTGTTCTTACCTTTGTTGTTGCCTTGTTACCTATGGTGATGGTTCGAGTGCGGGTAGCTAATTCCTATGGTGGGGAGTTAGGGGAGGGTTTCCTACGGTGATGGTAACGATCGTGTTATATTCTGGTTCATAGTGAACCTATATGTTCCTAACCTGATTATTCTCGGTGTTTTGAGTTGGTCGTCGAGTACATCGCGTGAGCATTTCATCTTGTTGTCGTTGGCATTGATGAGGTGTATTGTTGGATTGTGTTATTCGTGGTATTGCCACACGCGGCATGAGAGTTGATTAGTCGGAGGTGATAACGTATCTGGAGTGGTCTGCATCGAGTAAATTTTCGAGGACAAAATTTCTTGAAGTGGGGGAGAGTTGTAATACCCCAAAAATCTAAATTAATCATTTATTTATTTATTTATTTAATTTAGAAGGAATTAAGAGGTTTTTGGTAATTTGGAGAATTATGGATTAAAAGAGTATTTTTAAATAATTTTAATAAAGTGAATAATCATGTATTATTTAGATTATTATTTATTATTTAGAAATATTAAGAAAAGGGCAAGGTAGTTCATAAAGGAAAAAGAGTAAGGATAGAAGGGGAAGTTCATAAACTGGGATATTTTGTCTAAAGAGGAGATGACCGATCCCTTTTTTATCGGATCGTATTTTTGTGAAGAACGCTGAAGAAGAGAAGAGGAGGAGAAAACCTAGGGTTTTGAAGGATTTCTAGGAGAATCTTGGAGAAAGAAAGAAAAAGCTTCAGATTACTCTAAGGTATGGGGAGTTTTCACGGTTTATTATAATTTTATAGGAATTGGTTTATGAATAGATTAGGTTTTGTGGATTCTTGAATAATGGTGATGTTTGATGATATAGATTGTGTTAGGAGTGAATTGTTGTGATGAGAATGAGTGAAACAAATTGGTGATTGTGTTGTGGAGATTATTGTTGATGATACTATGATGTTGTTGTTGATTATATCATGATGTTATTATTGATTATACTATGATGTTGTTGTTGACTATGCTATGATGTTGATGTTGATTGTACCATGATGTTGTTGTTGATTATATCATGATGTTGATATTGATTATATCATGATGTTATTGTTGATGATACTATGATGTTGTTGTTGACTATGCTATGAAGTTGATGTTGATTATGCTATGCTGTGGTGGTTGATTATGTTATGATGTTGTTGATTGATTATGCTATGATGCTGTTGTTGGCTATGCTATGACGTAGTTGTTGCCTTTCTTGTTCATTTTCCATGTACTTATATTATTATAATGAATTGTGATTTCTCACCCTGCCTGCTTGGAAATGTTGCCTCTTTTGTGGGTAACTTGCACATAACCAAGAGTAGATTCGCGACGATGGAGGAAGTAGCTTTGACGTGTCGTTATCGTTATCTAGTTTAGAGGTGTCCTGCTCTGTGTCATGTAACATCGGGCTGGGATTTGTTGTGAACCTCGCGTTCTTTTGTTTTATGTTGAATTTTTACATTGTTGGTGATGATTTGATTTGGATATATTTAGGATGAAGTATTTTATTGAAATGACATAAAAAGTTGATTTCCGCTGTGTAGTTGTTGATTTTATTATTAAGAATGTGTAACCCGTGTTACGGGACAGGACAATGATTTTGAATGATGTTTTTGAATATATGTGGCACCTTTCTCAATGATGTTACTCTGATATTATGAATTATCTTTTCTAAAATTTCTTGTGGGGTAGAAGGGTGTTACAAGTTCAAATTCTAGCACCTAAAGTTTTGTTTTTATTTATTTTAAGCCACTTTTTACCACGGTTGGAACTTCCAACCATGGTTAAAAGTGGTGCATGTCGTGAGTTTGAATCCTACCACCTACAATTTTGTTTTTATTTATTTTTAAGCCACTTTTTTACCACGGTTGAAACCTCCAATCGAGTTCCAACCATGGTGAAAAGTCACGCAGGGTCATGGGAAAATATAAGCATATTTATTGAGTTTCTTCACCGTTCTTAAACAAATATTTAATATCAATGCTTAAGACGCTACCATTAATGATCCGTGTGAAACCTAAAACTTAGATGAACTTCATCTTCCACCTCCAAATATCATCTTCCATTTACGACGCTCTATTTCTCCACTAAACCAAGCTCGAAAACATTATTTCTTCCATAAACAAAACTGAAAAACATCATTTCTGTCATTAACAAATTTCAGAACTCCATCACCTCTTCTCCAACTTAAGTGAGACGAGGAAAACATGGATTCAAGTTAGCAATGTTAGTTGTTGTTATTCTTGTTGCTCTTTTTTTTTGTTATTGTTGCTGTTGTTGTTCTTGTTCTTGTTGTTGTTGTTATTATTGTTGTTGCTGTTGTTGTTGTTTTTGTTGTTGTTGTTGTTCTTGTTGTAGTTCTTGTGTTCTTATTTTTGTTCTTGTTGTTCTTGTTGTTGTTCTACTACTACTGCATTTTTTTATTTTATTAAAATACATACAAAAACGGTTGTTTAAAGTATCCATTGTGATAGGTTGATACATACAACAATAGGTGTTTAAAGTAATTGTTGTGATAGGTTATGCGGTACTTGCTTATAATCCCGGTCACACGACCGTGGTGGAAAGAATCATACATACAATCACACATTACTTCGAAACGGTTGGTCAGACGTGGTTGTATCCCTTTTCTAACCATTACGAGGGGTGTTTTCCATAGTAGTGATATTTAGCTTTGAGTGTATTTTTAACAACCTTTTCAATCAAAGAATTAACAATTTACCCTACATTTAAAATAAATTATGCACATATTCTATTATGCACATTTGAAATAGTAGAATAGTCTAAAACTCTTGAACCCTTATTGTCATTTCTGATGGGTTATGTCGGTGCTATTTTTGTTTTACTTTTATTTTATTGGCTATTTATTCCCTAACCAAAAAGTCCAATTCAATGTGTTTTGTTGAACATTTTTGTTGGTTATTTATTTTATTGCAGAACAAGGATTCGTTCGAAAAAGTAGAAGATTTTCTTTTGTTGATCATTTTACCCTAACAAAGAAAATGTCCAATTCAATGTGCTTTATTCTAGAATAAATCAAATGAGATGGATGGATGGATGGATGGATGGATGGATGGATGGATGGATAGATAGATAGATAGATAGATAGATAGATAGATAGATAGATAGAAAGAGAGAGAGAGAGAGAGAGAGAGAGAGAGAGAGAGATTGCACTTAGATTATAAATAGAATCTTTGGCACTTGATAATGTATTTTAAGTCCATGTAGAAGGAATTGCAGCCACAAAATCTCTAGAGTAACATATGCAAGGATTTTGTACTTTGCCTCAACATGAACCTGGAAACCACTATTTCTTTCTTAGCGCACCAAGACACCGAATTAGGCCGAAGAAAGATACAAACACCTGAGATAGATACTCTATTGTACTTGCTAAAAGTACAAATGTGTAACAACCTCTATTGATTAAGGGCTATCAGAGGCTTTAAAGTTGTTTTGAGGATGAGAGCTAGTTCACGTGGGGTGAAAAGCTCTTGCATGTGAATATTTATGTGTTGTAGTTTGTTTTTCCCAGTCACAGTATTAAGGTATTTATAATCATATTGATCCTGGATCCAAAACTTTTTAGGAAATCGCAACTACTCCATAAGTGGAAAATTTATCTCTTGATATTACGAGGAGCGTGGCCCACTTTCTTCATGACTCCTTCCATGACGTTAAAGGATGGTAACACGTCATTCCCTAATTCTCACGTTGAGCAACTCATCCTTGAGTAATGTGAGATATTTAGGAGAAGAACGACACCATAATAAATAGGTGATTGATCTATTAAAAGGGCGACTAAGAACCCCCACGTGCCTCTCATGACCTTCACTAAAATATAATGATACACGGTCCCTCGAGCACGAGGGCTTGAAAAAGGGCGAAGTGATTTTGTCTATTCTTCATTTTTGGACATTCTAGGAGAATCATAAGCGATATAATCTTAAGTTGAACTCAAAACACCATCGAAATCCCAAGGGCAAGAGGTTAGTTGAGTCCCTTAGTTGAGAGGCTACTTTACTCCCTCAGACAAAAGGCAGACTTATCTTCATGGGTGAGTCATGACACATTTCAGGTGTCCAGAGTGTGAAACATACGCCTGGATGGAGAAGATTGTGAGGAATTTAATTCCATCAATTATGACATAACCTTGGGATACCCAATTGACCTTACTTTTCTGGCACGTGTTAAAACGTGTAGAATCTTTCACATATGATTGAAAACCTAGGGCGACTTTGGCTTACCCCTAGTTTTCTTATCCTATTTAAAGGGATGAAGCTCCAGCTTTTTCACTTTTCCACACTTTCTCGCTAAAGTTTTCAAAATGTTTCTTTTACCTTCAACAGTTTTTGCACCTCCAATAGCTCAAGTTCATACCCAACATAGGTACAAATTCGATACTCCCTTTCTCCATTTTCTTTTAAATGGTAATTATCAGGGATTTAAATGAGAATGAAAATCTAGTTGAATCCTTAACTCATGAAGAGCATATAGCCCAGTGGAATTATTGTTAAAGGAATGTTATGCATCCTGAAGGGATTGTTGACTGTAGATTAATTGAGCTAGGAATGTTTGTTAGCTATGAGAGTTATCTTAATAATGATAGTGATACCAATGTCAGTAGTGATAATAACTCCTATTTCCATTGTGTTTTCTTAGGAAACAGGAAGATTATGGTCACCTTCGACCCTAAGCCCAATCTACATCACTGAGGATCAAATAACCTTCCTTCAAGAGAAACTTAATTTCTTTTCCTTCGTTGATGAAGAAGAAGTTATTTTGACGGTGTGCTCTTTTGCAGAGAGGGGCAACATGGCCTTCTACGACGCCTCTTCCACTTCTTCCTTTTACTTCTATTTACCCAACATTCATGAGGTTGAGGTTCACCACCATTTCTCTCCCTTCTCGGCAGAGATTCTCATAGTGCTCAATGTGGCCCCCTCCCAAATTACACCCAACGACTGGAGTCTGATTAGGAAATTTGAGGTTATATGCCAGCGGTTAGGGGTTTACTCAACCATCTGAATGTTTTTCTCTTTTTATTGCACCAAGGCGTTTGTTTGTTGGGGATGAGTAGGTCGCACTACTACAGAATACACATTTCACAACGCATGAAACAAAAATAAACCATGATTGAAGGTCTGTGGTAAAGTAAGGTGTGGTAATAAAGTGGATTACTTACCTCCACAAGCTATTGGCCATGGTAATAAATTGGAAAACGCGTTACATATCACCACAGTTGTAATAAACAACTGTGGTGAAAAAGTAAAAGGTTATGGGTTTGATACCCAACAACGCAAAGTTTGCCGTTTATTAATCTGGATAACGCGCTACATATAATCACGGTTGAAAAAATCAATCGTGGTGAAATAATTTGTGTAGTGTTTCTTTTTTGCCCTAAGAGGGGACATCTTACATAAAGGCAGGGAGGGCCAACGGAGGAACGAGGGAGAGTCGTCTAATAAAGCCCCGGATGCCCGAAATGGTCAATAAAGCCGCCCAAAATGGACCAAGAGGTCACTCAGATGAGGCAATACAGCCTGCCCGATTGAGCTCACATTGTCCAAATCTTTCAGTAAATGTGGGTGATGATTTGGGCCCACAATGCCCAACTAAAGAGAGTCAGTGAAGAGAGAGGGCATAACCGCCCACCAACTCTGCAATCCAAACCTACTAAGGTCTCTATAAATTCCTCAGCTCAAGGATGACGGGAACTCTTTATTTACACCCCAAAAGAGTATAATGCTTACTAAAGTCACAACACCACAACTAGCCATAACCATACGCTTACTTTAAAGCTTTACCGGTTATCCGCAGAGCCTCTCACCTCAGGTGAGCAGGACTCCTAAGTACTCTAAAACATCATTGTACAAGGTTTATCACCGTCGTGGACAAGCTCTAGCCACCATATCATGTTATAAACCTATTAATGCCTCTGAGTCTCCCTGCCTTTGTAGGGGAACACACATACACATGTACTTTTTGACAAGTACAGTAGCGTCCCCTGTAGAGCCCTAATAAAAGTAACTTGGACGTCAAGTTCCATACTCGCCTAACGCTTACGCATTACTCATGGAGACGGAAGAGAAGACAAGAATACTAGGGAGGATAGCTGTTGCGAAATGATGTCGTCAAGAACAAAACCAAAATATGAGAAAAAAATTGAGTTTCTTGAACAAACACAAGAAACTCTATTAGGTTTTACAAAAGAAAGAGAAGAAGGAAGAAGAAGAAGAAGAAAAAAAGAAGAAGATTTGGTTAAAATTGTTTTACTGTTCACTTTATCAATAAGGGTTCGAAGATTACAAGTAAATACCAACAATTAACCTCTCTCAACAACCTAAGAGAACTAGTTTATTTATAGACTACTAAGTTAACTTAAGCTACAAGCTAACTTAACAATTGAGCTTAAAAATTGTTTTCTCTCTTAATTAATTTTGTTTTCTAAATCTTTCTAATATTTGTTTTAATATCTGATTTTGGTTTCTAATGCATTCCTTGACCCATTTATTATTTTCTTATTTTTATTTCATCTTGAATCTATTCTCTTTTTTCCTTTTGGTTGATGAGATCTTAATGATCATAGAATGATGATTCACAAAGATGTTGAAGCTTCACTATTTCAAACATGTGGTTGAATGATCATTTGGATCATTCTCTACACTTCGGTATAGTGACAGGTTGCCTTTGATTAGCTAACAGAAGTTCTTGATTAAGATGAGACCGTTCTCATTTTCTTTTCGTGTGGCACAACTTTAGGAGAATGATTTACATATCATTTCTCTAGCATGTTTTAACACACATATTGTTATTGACCGGCCTCCCATAGTATGATCTTCATAATAGATCGTGCTACGATTGCTTAACATAGCGCTAAATTGGTCCCGATTCGAGAAAGCGATCATGCGACTAATAACCATTAACAACTAACATCTAACTTTTACATTTTCGCTCTTTATCTTCTTCCTATTTACTTTCCGCCATTTACTTTTCCGCAATTTATTTCCTTGTTCATTTATCATTCATGCCTTTACCATTATGTCATCTTCATCTTTTTTATCTTTGTTAAAAAATACAAAAAACATGATAAAATGATCAAAAACCCTAAAAAAACATTAAGCTTGGACTATGGTTACTATCCCTAGCATCATGGAGTTTTGGACCTTGTACTTAAACCCTAGCAAAGGAGACTTGGATTGGACTTCTCTATTTTCATTATCTTAGGACACCTTGCACAACATTCATAGCTTACTCTTGGGCTTTCTTACAATGAGACTTACTCAATTAATTACTTCTAATTAGTTGTTTAAAAGACTATCCCACTTTGCTAGTGCACTCGTAGTTTATTGTTTGGGTTGTGTGTTTATTGTTTATTCTTATCCCCATTCGAAAAATGTACCCCCACTCCCATGACATGTAATAATTTTACCGTTTTCTCTTTGTTTGCTTTTGCCTAGGTAGCCTCTAATGCAAGAATAAAACCAAACACCTATTTTCAAAAGAACACAAATAAGCTTGATCCAACGTCAAGCATTTTTCATAAAAAAATCAAATTCAATAGGATTTCCATCACCATCAACACTTAACCAATTATACTCCATTTTGCATTCACCCTTTGTAAGCCGATTACTTTTGCATCACCATAAACCTTCCCATTGACCAAAACATTTTCTTAATTGACCAAACAAACCCTTGATCCAACATCAAGTGGCTTTTTCTCAATAAACTCAAAAACACAATATGATACGATTAGGATTGTGCGCCACAAGTCTTAAGTGGTGGAGAAGGGTGAGAATGGAGCTTTCCTACACTCACTCTGAGTATTTTGGACACAAGACATTTGGCTTGGAGATTCGAAATATTTTCCTCTACCCATAGTCTTTAGTGCAATCCTAATCAAGAACAATTTCTCTCAAAAAATCCTAAAAACAACATCAACTCATCAAACTCTTTTTGCGCCTTAGGGCATCACTTTGAAAACCCTTTTTCAAGGTAAAATCAACTAACAAACACTTATTTTCTACTCCTAACTACGGAGCTATGATTCTTCATTTCATAATGGAGATACGTAGGCACGAGGGTTTTCATCCTTGGAGAGCACCCTAATAAAAAAAACCTCCATTTTCCCTTTAGCAAGTAAACCTTTAGACAATGACACCCGTTCGCACTTAGATGACCTAGATGGTTCCCGTTGTGTACAACGGATGTGAGGGGTGCTAATACCTTCCCCTTCATAACCGACATCCGAACCCGACATTGGTTACGAAGACCATGTCCTATCCTTTTCCGTCTGTGGGTTTTATCGATATTTTCTCTTTCCCTCTTTGGGAATAAATAAAGTTCGGTGGCGACTCTCTGTTAGTCCATTCACGAACTTTCTTTGCGAGGTCGTATTTTTCGAGGTATGACACGCTCCACCCTTTTAAGAATGGTTCGATTAAGCCTTTAAGCCAAACCATTTTGTTGGGGAGTCCCTGCAGTAGTTATGTGCCGGGCAATACCAAATGCAGCACAATAGCTGTCGAAAGTCTCATTGCAAAATTCAAGACCATTGTTGGTCCTAAACCTCTTGACCTTCATGCCAGTTTGGTTTTCAACCAGAGTCTTCCAACTTTTGAAATTTTCAAAAGTTTCATCCTTAGTCTTCTGGATGAATACACATAACTTTCTTGAATAATCATCAACTATGGATAGGAAATACTTTGCACCTGAGTGTGAAGGATTCCTTGCAGGCTGTTGAAGCGGTAAAGCGGCAAGCAAAAGTAAGTTTGGAAGAATTATGGGATTTGTCGTATCCACGGGGATCAGTGCGAGGGATCAAATGTCGTTCAAAGGTTTCTACATTTCTAAGCTTATGGTTACAAATTTTGGTTAAAAGATCGAAGCATAAAAGCGGAAAATATAAAGACAGAAAACATAAATTAAAAGACTGAAAATAAACTGAGCCTTGTCGAGATTGAAATTTCATCAATCGATAACATATGCATTCTTCTGACCAAGTTAAACACAAATCAATCATTCGTCTAATATCCTCATGTATCACCCATAACAGAGGTTATATCTAACGCGACATCAAGAGAACAACTGTATTGTCTCATTGGTGATGTCTCACGCAAATCAACAACACAGAGCATTAGGAACTGATACTCACGCAAATGCTAAGCCTAAATCTATGTCTAGAGTTTAGAACCTAACAGGTATTCATCCTAGATCCAGATCTGAAGCGTATATGTCTATAGCGGTTCAAATCAAAGATAAACAGGTAAAAAAAGATGATACCCATATCAGATAAATGATTGCTTCATATTAAATGCCATGATCAGAATACGTACATACGTTTAACAATTTTTACATGTATTCAACTAATTTAAGTATGTGAACATAATTCCTCGTCTTTATTATCACGCATCCTCACAATAACATTTATGTCTAAAGCGTTATCGTGGGCTTTACCGTATTTATCACTAGATGATGTCTCATGCTAACAATCAACACAATAATATAAAAACTTGATACTAGTGAATATCAAATCACAAATCTATGTCTAGAGTTTGCTCATTGATAGATGAATATTTTAGATCTAGGATTTAAAAGAGATTTCTCAATACCCACTCAAACCCACAAACATAAAATCAAAGACAACACCAATATTGAATCAAAACTAGTTCACAAAACAAAGATTAGAAGAAATACATAAGGTACCAATAGATTACATCTAACCCCAACAAGAGATCGAAGCACTTACTCGAAGATTAAGCTCCGATTTGCTTGGATTTGGACTTCTCTCTCTCTTAGGGTTTGTGTTTCTCTCTCTAAAAATATCTTATACAAATTTGAAAGTGAATAATATCATAATAATTACAAAATATCTCCAAGTTTCCCTTTTATACAAGACAAATAAAGTGCCTATAAATGGCACCGCGCTAAGCGCCATCAGGAGCGCGCTTAGCTAGATCAACACAAAGGCAGAAAATTCCCAGAAAGCGCGCTAAGCGCGGTTGGAGTGCGCTAACCGCGATAAAGGGTCCTTAGCTACTGCCTCTTCATCAAAACTGTGCTGAAAAGCGCGCTAAGCGCGAGTTGCCGACAGAAAGTTGCGAAAATGATCTTCTAGGCCCTCATCCATCCACCATATGTTCCAAGCATTATATATCAACAAGATGACCTGCCAAAAAGCATCAAAATGATCATAATTCACAATATTTACATACGAAAACGGAAACTTGCATATTTACACTAAAACATATGTATTTACTACTAAAACACCAAAGAAACAATTGAAAAGGGCCACAAAATACTATCTAGAATATGCACAATTTGGCACTTAACAACTCTCCCCAACTTAAACTTGTTTTTCCTCAAAAAGAATCAATCAAACATAAAGAAATAAGAGCAATTATCAAGAATCATGATCAAACAAGTTCTTACAAACGGAAACAAATGTATGGTCTAATTATCAAAAGTACAAACAAAGCAATGCTTACCACTAAACTACAACGACACAACGAATATGAAACAAAGTCTAAGCACAAAACACATATAAAAAATTCTAAAGCAATACAAATGTTCAAGAATGAATCACACCTAACACTCATTTTCAGAATAAGGATGAAGAAATTAACGCGTTTGCAACCGCGGGGCAATTTCACTCGCCTGACAAACAATGCAAATAACAATCCAATTCATACATTCATCTAATCAATCAAAAATGAAATCATGGAAGCAAGAGATCACTAAGGGCTTTTAAGGTTGTAACTTGGTCAGGTTCACAACGAAGGATCATTTCTAAAGGTCATTGAATCAAATTTGCCAATGCAAAAGAAACATTCACTATACATGGTATTTACACATCACAACTTCTTTTCACCATTTCCTTTTCTCAATTGTAAACCTTCTCAAACTTCCTTTTGCACAATTATTTCATTCTCTATTTTTCTTTTTCAAACAAGCATTCTTTTTCTTTTGTTTTTCACATTCAAATTCACAATTTTTCCATACTTGCTTGAAATTTTTCAAAATTTTTAGTAACCTACCACTTTTCTTTTCCATTCTCCCCAACTTGAATTCAACCAAACCTCAAGTGAATGCTCCTTGCTTTTTATGGCAAGGATATCAATTTAAACAATGTTCAAAGGTTCAAGAAAAATTCTTAGAATCTCACAAAATTCAATGATAAACTAAACTTTCAAATTATGTACAAAAACCAAGTTCATCACTAAAATGAGATCTAAACTGTTTAGGCTCAAAGGGATTAACAAATTCTCACTACTCACTGGTGTTGCGGTGAAAATCGGATAACAAGCTATTAATTAACTTGCATCATATTTCTTTTACAACCGACTTTGATTTATCCAAAGGAAAGGTTCAAGATCGTTAGAAAAACCTAAAGGGGGAGATCTAAGGTTCGGGGGTTGGTTATACAAAGGGAAGGTATTAGCACCCTATGTATCCGTAGTACTCTACGGGAACCTCTTGCTAAGTTTGTGTTATGTTATGTTTTGCTTTCTAAGGAATATCTATGCTAAGGTAAAGACCCAAAGATATGTACACTAAGTTTGCTCGCCAAGACATCGCATCTTGTGCCTACGTATCTGACTAAAGAATCAGAGCAATTGTAGTTCACCTAACTAAGGGTGAAAGAAAAGGAAACATTGACTATGGCCAACGTTCCAAAGGGAATTAGCATAAGCTCACGTAGAGTCCACGATAACTCTCTAAGTCTACGTTATGAAGGGAGGAAGTGAATTCTCATGATAGTGAGAACCACACAGAGTTCATGATAACTCTGTAAGTCTAAGTAAAAGGTAAAGTGAGTTCTTATGATAGTGAGAATCATATGGAGTTCATGATAACTCTATCCTATTACTAAACTATGAGGGAGACGGCTCTTATGAGGCCAAGGATGAAACGGGAGACGTTTGTGACTTAGGAATCAAAGTAAAGATCTTTCCTTTGGAAGGAGGGTCAAGCGTGAACAATCATGAATATGATATAAATAGTGTGAATATGAACAAAGATATAATCCGGATAATATGAACAGGATATAGACATGAATATGATCAAGATAGAATGAACAAGATATGAACATGGATATGATCAAGATAGAATGAACAAGATATGAACATGGTATATACAGTGACATCCAAGTCAAGTGATAATAAATCAAAGACTGATAGTATCCACATAGTATCATGTTAACATGCTAAAAAAACAATGCCAGGCAAACATATATACATGCAGACATAGAAAATGCATCAATGTAAATGAGCAAGAGATAGAAAGATCTGACCAGAATAGTGCATAAACACTTCCCACTGATGGGTCACTGACCAGCCAAGCAAGATCCGAAGACCAGAATACCAACTCCAAGAGCATAGGGTAAAAGTCCCAAATCTAAGTCCTCAGTCCAAAACACAATAGTAACCACAGTCCGGTCAATTGAGTTTTTTAGGGTTTCGATATTTATTAGTGTATTTTAAATGAACAAATAAAATGAACAATATACACAAGATATGAACAATGATAATATTAACAAGGATAATAATCGACATAAAGGATAGATCAAGATATATATATATATATATATATATATATATATATATATATATATATATATATATATATATATATATATATATATATATATATATATATATATATATATTGAGTGAAAGTAAATTTAGTGATTGTTGATTAATTTATTGGATTGACGAATCGGGTCCAATGTAGTGCTGATCCGTCGTGGTACGGTCTATGAGGAAGACCATACCATAAGAGGATGCACAATTTGATCTTTGTGTTAAGACACGATAGAGAAATGATATAGAAGATCATTCTCCGATGAAATCGTGCCACACGAAAAGAAAAGGTGGAGACCTCGTCTTGAGTCACAAACTCTCGTTGATTAGTCGAAGGTAACCTATCACGATCTCAAAGTATAGAAAGAAATCTCAATGATCACTCACTACAGATTTGAAATAATGAAGGTTCGTCGCTTCGCTAACAACGTTCGTGAATAGAAAGACTTCATCGGTCAAAAATGAAAATGAAGATATAAGAAAATACAGAATGAAGTAGAAATAAAGTTGGTCTCATCTTAATCATGATTTAATCGAGAAACCGATAATCTATGATATTCGACTTTCATCGACCGATAAAATAATGAAGGTGGCCTCATACATATCACGACTTTTAGTAATTTGATAAATCGACTAAGTCGTGATTTCTGTAATATCATCGGCCAAAAAATAAGGAAACGGGCTCGAAATGAAAATAAAATCGGTCTCATCTAAATAAAGATTTAGATCTTCATTGACCGATAAAAATAAAATAAAATGGCCTCATATAAATCATGATTTTTAGTGACTTGAATAAATCAACTAAAAATCAAGAGGTGGGTAATGTCATAGGCCCGAAAATAATGAAAATGGAATTGAAGATTGAAATTGAAGTAAATGTGATGAAATCTTTAATAATGTAAAACAAAATAATATAAAGATTCACAACATAAAATCTTTAAATTATTTCTAGAGAAAAATGAAATAATCATATAAAATAAAATAGAAAAATAAACAAGTAAACAAGGAGGGTGCGCATGGGTTGAGAGGGTGTGTGATCTGAAACAGAATCACCACGGGCTCAAAGGTCCATCTCACTAACACCAAGCACCGCTCCAAAAAAAAGAGAGGGTTTGAGAAACAAGGAGAGGGCGTATAAGAAAACAAGGGTGAAGAACATGTCGAATCAACACGGGCTTCCAAGCCCATTTCTACATAAGGCCACAGATCCACATAACAAAATAAGCCAATGAAAAACTCAGCAAACCAAGTTCAACAAAGTTTAAAACAAAAAAGCAAAGAAAAGGTCAAAAGAGGAACTAAGTTCTCTCCTTCCCTATTCACGCGCAAACGACAAACACAGAGCAACATTACAACTCAGTTCGCACGAGCACACAACAAGAGGTGAATGGAATCACGCGAAGCAAACTTTCTTCTTTGTTTCGACTCCATCTCATGCTTTCGTTCTGAACAGGTTCGGTCATTCTCTTCTGTTCGAAACGTTCTCTTCGTCTCTCACTGCTCCTGGATCCATTTCGATTGGGTTTATGGACAAGTTTGAAGAAAGCGTCACGGTTTGTTGTTGCGTTGTGGTCGAAGAAGATTGAGGAGAGAGGATTCGAGTTTCGATCTCAACTTCTTTTCATCTCTTTCTCTGGATATGGGTTTTTGTTGGGGTTTGAGATTTTGGTTTGAGGGGATTAAGAGGCTTCGTTTCGAGTTTCGAGGAAGATGAACAGCGTTGGTGATTTGTCGGTTCGTGGAGAAGAAGTTTGATTGATGGAGATTGAGGATGGAGGGTTCTGTCGTTTGGTAGTTTTTCGGTAAAAAAATGAAGGCTGAAAAAGGTGGTTGTTTTAAGTTAAAGGAGGTAGGTTTCGTTAAAGATGGTGTGTGGTTTATGGTTGAAGTGGGTTGAAGGAGAAGTTTTGGAGGCATGGTTTCTTTGTGTTGAAGAGGTCGAAGAAGGTTTGGTGGTTTTAAGATTGAACGTCCTGTTCTCTTTTTCAGAATGAAAGGTTATGTCCTTTTTTATGGTGTCAAGCTGGTTCCTCTTGTTTTTTTTAATTCTTTTTTAATCTTTGAATTAGTCCTATTAAGTCCATTTTCATGGCAGGATTTGGAGATGCTGTCCCTTTCTATGGCAGACCTTTATGCAGGTCGTGGGGTGCTCAAAGTGCAGGTGTAGACTGGTTGTAGCGATACAATTTTGAAGTGTTGTGGGAGGTAGCATGTTTTTGGTTGCTCTGCAAGTTTGTCTGTTGTGGCAGCGTGGCAGGTTTACACCAGTTTGGCAAGGCGTGGCAAGGAGGTCCTGGTGATCGCGTGGTATCATACTAATGTGCAGCAGGTCGTGGTGTGTAGTAGTAGATTTGTTGTATTAAAAAACTCTAATTTGTTCACAATTCTTTGCAAAGGTGGGTCAGTTTAATTGTAAATAAATAGCCCAATGAAATGGAACTTTTGGGTTTGGAATTAAATTGAAATGGTTTAGGGAAGTGGTTTAATGAAATGGATTTCTAACTTAAAATGGATTTTGGAAAAGTGGTTAAAAATGGATTATTAGAAAGAAATGGATAAAAGAGCAAAAATGTGGATAATTATGGAATTAAAATTGGAGTGTATTTATTTGAATTAAAATGAAATGGGGAAATAAATTGAATAAAGATGATGGAAATGGGTAAATGAAAATTTGGAAAAAATGGAAATGGATTAGAATTGAAAATAGATATTAAATCAAAAAAATGGAATATGGATGGATTTAATGGCTTAAAGCGAAATGGATAAGAGTGGATCGGATATCAAAATGGGTAATTGGAATGAAGAGAATTGGTTTATGTAAAAAACTAACTGGATGAAGTTTGGAATGAAAGTGGGATTGAAAAATGGATAAAATGGATACGGGAAGGAACATACGCCTCCACGCTTGAACAACACCTAAACCTTGCCAATTTCACTTGACTACCACCACTCCTGAACTACATAACCAAATACTTGCACACAACCTGAAACATACCAACTGCTCCAATCTCTTTGATGGCTCTGCACCCTCAATTGAACTGAAACAGTACTGCACACCATGAACCAGCTAGCCTTAGGAGACTCGACTGAACGATATTTGTCAATCATAGACTCCAAGGGTGAGAAACCCTAATCCTCGTGCCTTGAGTGCACACTTACGAAATAAATGACTTATTGAGGATCAAAACCTAATTCAGAATCTCTGCCACGGCCTGATAACCTGATACTGATACAAACCACTTGTTTGACCAAGATTAGGTCAAACTTCCACTGAACCTCAAACCATACCACACAAACCCTTAACCTGACGACCTTGTCTGGTACTTGAGGAAGAACTTGTGATGAAGACAAATTACATTGGATTATTGAGGAGAGGAGACCTCTTGAAACAAACCCTGATTTACAAGTGAAACAAAACAAACAAAACTGATAAAAATGGTTAGTTAACAATGCATAGGTGATTGATCTATAATGCTCATGCGAAAGATGTTATGACATCTAAGGGGTCAAAATTTGGGGTACAACAGTTGCCCCTATTTAAATAGCTTTACCGGCTGGCACGAGGAAAGGAAATCCTCGGGACATCAAGGTGAAAGGTATTTAAATATAGAAAACCGAAAATTTTTCCCTTAGATGGAATGCAGATGCTAAGGACAAGCGACGAACATGCAAATGCTGACATGCCATGAACTTCTATTATGATGGTATGATGCCATGATAGTGCAAAGATGCAGACAAACCAAGACATGCAAGGATAAAGAGCTACCAAACACAGGTGAGCTTCACTGGGGAAGGATGAAGGTTAGTATCCACAAGGAAGATCCACTGGGGATACAGGCTGACCAACAAAAATAAGACTCACCGGGGAGACTCTGAGGCAACACTGGGGATAGAAAAAGAAACTTGAGGGGAAACCCTATAAATCCTCACTGGAGATAGGAGCCAGAGAGGTGTTCTCCACTGGGAAGAGATCCAGGGAGCTAGACGACAGGTTCATATGTGACCGGACGACGCTGGGAAAAGACACATTCTTACTGGGCATGAAACCAGAAAAAAGACATGATCTCTACTGGGGATCAGTTTGAAATAAAAGGAAGGACATCCTACAAAGATTTTTTTGGGAATTTCTTATACTGAAGAGTTCAAACGGGATCTTCAAGAAAAGCCAGAAGAGATAGAGACAAACTCTGCGCGCTAAATGATGATCAATCATAAGGACTTTCAAAGGGATAATGATAATGACTGAACTTCTGCCGAGAACCAGATTAAAGTGCCAACAAGGATTGGACTCAAAAGTGATATGTCAGTATCCACCAATTTGAGCTGAATAAGGTACCAAATTGAGTTGGTAAACAGTTCATGATAACCGGAAAGCTTAAGTTCACGATAACCTGAAGCAAGCAAAAGGGTTCACGATAACGAGGAATTAAACAACGAGCTCACGATAACTCGAAGTTTAGGTTCAGGTTTGACTTGATTCAAACAAGAACGGTTTTAAACGACAGACTCACGATAATCTGAAGGTAACAAAGGATAAACAACGAGCTCATGATAACTCGAAGTTTAGGTTCAGGTTTGACTCGATTCAAACAAGAACAGTTTTAAACGACAGACTCACGATAATCTGAAGTTAACAAAGGATAAACAACGAGCTCACGATAACTCGAAGTTTAGGTTCAGGTTTGACTCGATTCAAACAAGAACGGTTTTAAACAACAGACTCACGATAATCTGAAGTTAACAAAGGATAAACAACGAGCTCACGATAACTCGAAGTTTAGGTTCAGGTTTGACTCGATTCGAACAAGAATGGTTTTAGACAACAGACTCATGATAATCTGAAGCTAACAATGTTTGACTCGATTCAAACAAAGATGGTTTTGACAACAGACTCACGATAATCTGAAGCAAACAAAGGATAAACAACAAGCTCACGATAACTCGAAGTTTAGGTTCAGGTTTGACTCGATTCAAACAAGAACGGTTTTAAACGACAGACTCACGATAATTTGAAGTTAACAAAGGATAAACAACGAGCTCACGCTAACTCGAAGTTTAGGTTCAGGTTTGACTCGATTCAAACAAGAACGGTGCCAATGATGATTGGACTTTAGGTTCAAATGAGGTCTGAAAAAGAAAAGATGCCAGTGATGACTGGACTTTAGGTATCCAAATGAGGTGATTAAATACCATATAGGTCAGTACTAGGGTTGCAGGTTAGATTTTCTGGGGAATAATGTACAAAGAGTCAAAATCTGGCATACGAGGGTAAAGACGGACGTAAGCCTAGCTTAGACAAAGATTTTGGAGATAAACCGGGAATGTCTTCACTTTACTGGTGAAATAAAGGTTCACATTGTCAAAGTGTATGAGAACAAAAAGAAGACATGATCTCCACTTGGGGATCAGTGTGAAACAAAAGGATAAGCATCCAACAACAGATTTCCTGGAATTTTCTTATAATGAAGAGTTCAAACGAGATCTTCAAGAAAAGCCAAAAAAGACAGAGACAAACTCTGCGTACCAGTATACGCTGGATTTTTGAATTCCTCATCAAACATATTGACGGCAAGAAAACTTCTCAAATAGGGATCACATCAAATGGGTTGATGGAAGATGACTGATTGTAACACCACTGGTAACTGTGGAAGTATGGATAAAACCACAAACGGATAAGCTTCTCAGGAAAGAGATTGCCACTTATCGTTGTAGAGGTAATGATAACAAAACAAGCTTCTCAAGGAGATTGCCACTTGTTGTTGGGTATAAATTCCAAAGAGATGTTGATATTACAACACTGCTGGAGGAATAATTTTGTCTTCAATGAAGATCTGTAAAAGGTTCTTCCTGCGAGACACAGTGCGAAATAAATGCACGTTCAAGATGGGTTTGAAAACCACACCTGCCAGGGATTTAAGTTCAATCTAGGAACAAGCTAGAAAGAAACGGTCAAACAAGACTCCAATTGAGGGATGAACTCAAATGGGGACTTATCTTATCCATATGTGGAAAAGACAACTGAAGCAACCATCATCCACGAGGATAAAACTCTGTGGGGAATTCAGAAGGAATGAGCACTTTATGCCTAGGGCTGACACCTCTATTGGAGAGAAAAGACAAACCCAGTCACTTAGGGAGATAAACGCCAAAGTGAACAACACAGGTAAACACCAGAAACATGTAGCAAAAATGATAATATGTTATGCATATGAGTGCTTATGCCATGCTTAAGCTTATGCTGACAAAACAGACGAGAAGCGAAACTGGAGATGAAATAAACATCTCGACGAGGATACCCAACCAAACTCAAAAGGTTGGACCATCACTGGGGCTGAAGTAGCTTTACTTCAAGGTTATGTTCTTCTCTGGGGGAAAAAGTACTCCACTTGATATAGCATCTTGACTTCACTAGGAATACCATCATGAGTTTAATTTCTTCATTGGGGAGAAGAGATCCATTGGGAAGTGCTAAGATTAGCTGAAGAGATAAATTACTGGGAGCTGGCAGAGACGCCACAAAAGCTGAGTAGTTCTGCATAACTCATCTGCCCCAAGGTACATGGTCTGTCAGAAGAATACATCAAGAGGATTTTATAGAAGAATTGGCATACAAGGTGCGTCAATATCTTCAAACTTTTGAAAAGATGAACCTCGACGTAACTGCCCATGTTCAAATGTATTTGCAATACAAAGTCCTTAGACTGTGGTAGAAACAGCTGGGAACAAAGTTGCCCCTGTTGATGGGTCATCGGAGTCCAAACTTGTCATGAAATGACCTCAAGAAGGCTTGCCTCAATATTCTGAACCTTGAAGAGTTCTTCCCCTGATTCTTGGCTATTAGGACGGTGGACTGGAAAATTCTTCGCACTTGGTTGCCCCTGATTGAGCTTCCCAAATCAAATTCCCTAGCTGACTGCATTTGCCGGGATTCCTTGATATTGAATTGCTTTGCAAACAAGTATTGTTCATTTAAAATTCGCAATTTCAATGCGAAAATTCATGCAAGCTTTTGAAAATAAATTTTATTGATGAAAACACACACAGTGGAATGATTAAACAATTAAAAACAAAGTGGATCTGGTCATTTATAGAATGGCGGATGAAGTGATCAACATACGCGATTAGCAAAGATTATTAGGAGTCAGGTTAATCAACCTTGCTGTAGCATGCTTTCAAAATAACCTTACCTCAATTAGGTCTTTTAAGGGTTGTAACGTGGTCTGGTTCACGGTTTTATGAAACAAAAGATAAAGGCTCAAAATTTATTTGGTACCCACCCCATCTTCGTGATGAACTCCATTCCTACGCTCAGTTAACCCAAGCTATACATTTAGATTTCCATAGGCTAGGAAATGAACTGATGATAGTTGATGATTCAGACACCTTTATAATCACTGCTCCCTTGCAGAATTTGGTTGTCTTTTGTTGTCTTT
Organism: Lathyrus tuberosus; assembly: GCA_022829125.1. Taxonomy (NCBI): domain Eukaryota; kingdom Viridiplantae; phylum Streptophyta; class Magnoliopsida; order Fabales; family Fabaceae; genus Lathyrus; species Lathyrus tuberosus. The sequence continues at coordinate 8,228,380 of JALAZF010000218.1, read as the reverse complement.
GCTGAGGTTATGACCCCTCCTTTTGTTTTGGTTGAGGTCACGATACCTCTTCTTTTGATTTGGTTGAGGTCATGATACCTCTTCTTTTGATTTGGTTGAGGTCAAGATACCTCTTCTTGTCTTTGATTGAGGTTTTGAGACCTCTTCTTTGTCTTTATGAGACCCCCTCTTTGCTTGATTGAGGTTATGAGATCTTTTCCTTTTCTCGATTGTTGTACGAACCTTCTTGTATAAGGCGAAGTTTTGGGCTTCCCATCTTTCTTGGCTTTTGCCTTGAAAGGGACTCGACTTATTCTTCGATTAAGGATTTCTTGACGATCCTTCCTTATTTGTTGCTTCGGGAACAACTTGTACAACGCTTATTCACTTAATTTGAGAGTGCTGACTGGTGTCTTGCATGAAGCGCTTGCATTAGAATGCATAATCAAGTTAAACTGAGAACTACCCACCCCAAGGTTGAGATTTAAGGGTTTTTTGTGTAAGGAAAGAAAACTCATACTTCTAGGCTCGAAGGGTTAACGAGGGATTATCTTCCTTATTTCTCCAGTGTTTGGGGATTTGAAACAATGCCTTACATCCTCGGCAAGGTATAATCGAAAGCATACCACAGCTATTAGGGATGTAATGTGTTCATCATCCTCCCCAATCTTTTCTTAACAACAAGTTTGATAAATGGAAAGAAACAAGATAAAGATATTTTTTGTTTTTTTGTTTTTTTTTTCACGAACGTAAAAGTAAATGAGTGAAACGAAAGGACTTAATCAAAAAATGCATAAACGTTTCATTAATCTTGCCAATTTGAAAAAACAACAGCTTATAAGCAAAAACAGATTCAAATATGCAAAGAAAATACAACAAAAATGCTAAACAGCCAAAAGATTGCCAGCTTCGGGGAACTGGAAATTCCTTCTTGATTTGCCAAGCTGAGATAACCGTCTTCAGAGTTGATTGTCGAGATCCGTCTGAGAATCGTCTTCACATCCACCCTCAGCAATTTCTTCCACTTCAGAGCCTGATGAACGCTTTTGATTAGGTGAAAGATTGTTGATTTGAATGCCTTGAGGTGTGAATGAGATCTTCTCGGAGTCTAACAGATTTTGAACCTTGTTTCTAAGCCCTCTACAATCTTCAGTTGAATGCCTCTGTGCCCCAGCATGGTAGTCACAACGGACGTCGGTGTCAAAAACCGGTGGGTCCGGAAAAGACGTGGGATCTATCTCCTCTGGCACTATCAATCCACTATTGATTAAATTTGGCAAGAACTGACTGTATGGTATTGGAAATGGAGTGAAATTCCTTTTTGGCTTTCTTCGTCGTGCGTGCTGACGCGGACGACGACGAAATGATTGTTGATACTGAGGAGGTCTGTGATTTGGAGAAAAATACTGACCCTGTAGAGAGGATGGTATCTGACGCTGAGACCCAAAAGATTGTTGACTCTGAATACTTGAGTTGCATGAGCGTTGAGGCTGAAGTTTTGGAGATTCCCAAGCAGAATTACCTTCTTTCTCCCATTCTTCTTGAGAACTGACAATTGATTCACTCTCCCTAGCAAGGATGTTTCTGGTGCCCTGGATTTTTCCGCTCTTGAGACCATTCTCAATGCGCTCTTCGGCTATTACCAGATCAGAGAAATTTGATGTCACCATGCTAAACAGCTTTTCTCGGTACGGGCCTTGCAAAGTATCTACGAACCAGTCAACTAATTTCCTGTCCAAAAGTGGTGGTTGGACGCTAGCTGCTACTTCTCTCCACCTCTGAGCATATCCTCTAAAGGATTCATTGTCTTCTTGAAATAAGTCCAGCAAATGCAGGCGACTGGGAGCTAAGTCAAGATTGTAGTTGTATTGCTTAACAAATGCATTGGATAGGTCTAACCATGGTTGGATGTGATTGCTTTCTAGCTGCGTATACCAACTCAGTGATGCCCCGCTCAGATTGTCTTGGAAACAGTGGATCATAAGTTTGTCGTTACGGACATGTGAAGTCATTCTCCTACAAAACATCACTAAATGCTGCTTCTGACAACTATCCCCTTTGTACTTCTCAAACTTTGGTGTTTTGAACTTAGGAGGCATCGCAAGGTCAGGTACCAAACACATGTTCAGAGCATTCCGATCAGCAGAGTCACGACCCTTAAGTGCATCAAGCTTTTCTTCCAAGGCACGACATTTTTCCATTAACTCAACGTCTCGTGGATCCTTGATTTTTAACACAGGGACTACCTCTTGGGAACCTAGCTTAGAGAAAGCGAGGCTTTTGATATTCCACTGCATCAACAGAAGAGGAACGTTCATCTTGGACAATGGCACACTCTTGTATAACCTGATTCTTAACAGGAATGTGCACAGGTTGAGCTTGGGCAACATCGTTCACAGAAGTCCTTTGAATGCTGTCATCTCTCTTTGCCAAGGCTATTATAATCTGATCCAACTGGTTTCTCAACAAATCAAAGTCTGCTCTGGTCACAAACTAGCTCTGCTCTTCTGAGTTCATGATCCTCCAAAATCTACTTCAAGTCCAATGATGGCTTCAGGAAGTCGACTGGGTTACAGACAAAGGACGGATGAGACTCAAGGCTGAGAAATGCAAATGCAATGCAAATGTGCATGCAATGCTAATGCAAACCAAATGGTTTCAAGGAACTCAAAGGCGAGCTGCAAACATTTTAGAAAACTGAAGAGTTTTGTTTTAAAATCCATGATCTCTAAGGATCTTTGCAAAGAAAAGAACGTCTGAGTTCCTTGAAACCATCAATGGATGTGATGAGATGTATGCAATGTACAAAACACGGGCACACAAAAACATAGATATATGTACACACAACAGCACACAAGCCCTAGGTTTAGGGGTCTCATGCATGGATGAACGTATGCACAAACACACATATACAGATATTCACAGATATGCACACACAAACAAGAGAGGGCCTAGGTTTGAAGATCACGAGCATGGAGCCATGGTCTACCCATCCCAAAAGGTGTGTACTATGGGTTTTCATCTACAGAACCGAGTTCTAAAAAGTTCCCAGAGTCTACGTAAATCCTTCGGATATTATCGGCCCATGTAACTACTTACAAGGGTTAATAATATTCTCAAGATAAACTCGTCTGAGTGTAGTATCGCGTGACAACTACTCGGGACTGGCTCCCTCATAGTCACCGCACTACATCCTAAAAGGCCAAGTGGGGTAAAGGTAACTACGGTCCTCAGAATCCCTGGCACTCAATTGAAAAAGTAATATCAATGTGACTGCTCACATCAGACATCAACAATCCCAAAGGGCCTCATCTGAGTGTGGTCATCATATGCCATAAATTGTTGGTACTACTGCCAACAACCGACTATTGATTACACCACGATCCTATCATATTTGTGCTCTCGAGTCCCGGTTAGGACTTATCTCACCACTCAATAGTAGCACCCTGCACACAGAAGATCTCAAACAAAGCATGTATACAGGTAATAATACAGATATGTACAAATATAGCAAGCAAGCATGAATAACACAAGCAAAAGCAAGGCGGGTTTAACCCTCAAAAGTAAGTGTCCCCAGTGAAGTCTCCATTTCTGTTGTGGTGAAAATCGGATAACAAGCTATTAATTAACTTGCATCATATTTCTTTTACAACCGACTTTGATTTATCCAAAGGAAAGGTTCAAGATCGTTAGAAAAACCTAAAGGGGGAGATCTAAGGTTCGGGGGTTGGTTATACAAAGGGAATGTATTAGCACCCTATGTATCCGTAGTACTCGACAGGAACCTCTTGCTAAGTTTGTGTTATGTTATGTTTTGGTTGCTAAGGAATATCTATGCTAAGGTAAAGACCTAAAGATATGTACACTAAGTTTGCTCGCCAAGACATCGCATCTTGTGCCTACGTATCTGACTAAATAATCAGAGCAACTGTAGTTCACCTAACTAAGGGTGAAAGAAAAGGAAACATTGACTATGGCCAACGTTCCAAAGGGAATGAGCATAAGCTCACGTAGAGTCCACGATAACTCTTTAAGTCTACGTTATGAAGGGAGGAAGTGAATTCTCATGATAGTGAGAACCACACAGAGTTCATGATAACTCTGTAAGTCTAAGTAAAAGGTAAAGTGAGTTCTTATGATAGTGAGAATCATATGGAGTTCATGATAACTCCATCCTATTACTAAACTATGAGGGAGACGGCTCTTATGAGGCCAAGGATGAAACGGGAGAGGTTTGTGACTTAGGAATCAAAGTAAAGATCTTTCCTTTGGAAGGAGGGTCAAGCGTGAACAATCATGAATATGATATAAACAGTGTGAATATGAACAAAGATATAATCCAGATAATATGAACAGGATATGGACATGAATATGATCAAGATAGAATGAACAAGATATGAACATGGATATGATCAAGATAGAATGAACAAGATATGAACATGGTATATACAGTGACATCCAAGTCAAGTGATAATAAATCAAAGACTGATAGTATCAACATAGTATCATGTTAACATGCTAAAAAAACAATGTCAGGCAAACATATATACATGCAGACATAGAAAATGCATCAATGTAAATGAGCAAGAGATAGAAAGATCTGACCAAAATAATGCATAAACACTTCCCACTGATGGGTCACTGACCAGCCAAGCAAGATCCGAAGACCAGAATACCAACTCCAAGAGCATAGGGTAAAAGTCCCAAATCTAAGTCCTCAGTCCAAAACACAATAGTAACCACAGTCCGGTCAATTGAGTTTTTTAGGGTTTCGATATTTATTAGTGTATTTTAAATGAACAAATAAAATGAACAATATACACAAGATATGAACAATGATAATATTAACAAGGATAATAATCGACATAAAGGATAAATCAAGATATATATATTGACTGAAAGTAAATTTAGTGATTGTTGATTAATTTATTGGATCGACGAATCGGGTCCAATGTAGTGCTGATCCGTCGTGGTACGGTCTATGACGAAGACCATACTATAAGGGGATGCACAATTTGATCTTTGTGTTAAGACACGATAGAGAAATGATATAGAAGATCATTCTCCGATGAAATCGTGCCACACGAAAAGAAAAGGTGGAAACCTCGTCTTGAGTCACAAACTCTCGTTGATTAGTCGAAGGTAACCTATCACGATCTCAAAGTATAGAAAGAAATCTCAATGATCACTCACTACAGATTTGAAATAATGAAGGTTCGTCGCTTCGCTAACAACATTCGTGAATAGAAAGACTTCATCGGTCAAAAATGAAAATGAAGATATAAGAAAATACAGAATGAAGTAGAAATAAAGTCGGTCTCATCTTAATCATGATTTAATCGAGAAACCGATAATCTATGATATTCGACTTTCATCGACCGATAAAATAATGAAGGTGGCCTCATACATATCATGACTTTTTGTAATTTGATAAATCGACTAAGTCGTGATTTCTGTAATATCATCGGCCAAAAAATAAGGAAACGGGCTCGAAATGAAAATAAAATCGGTCTCATCTAAATAAAGATTTAGATCTTCATTGACCGATAAAAATAAAATAAAATGGCCTCATATAAATCATGATTTTTAGTGACTTGAATAAATCAACTAAAAATCAAGAGGTGTGTAATGTCATAGGCCCGAAAATAATGAAAATGGAATTGAAGATTGAAATTGAAGTAAGTGTGATGAAATCTTTAATAATGTAAAACAAAATAATATAAAGATTCACAACATAAAATCTTTAAATTATTTCTAGAGAAAAATGAAATAATCATATAAAATAAAATAGAAAAATAAACAAGTAAACAAGGAGGGTGCGCATGGGTTGAGAGGGTGTGTGATCTGAAACAGAATCACCACGGGCTCAAAGGCCCATCTCACTAACACTAAGCACTGCTCCAAAAAAAAGAGAGGGTTTGAGAAACAAGGAGAGGGCGTATAAGAAAACAAGGGTGAAGAACATGTGGAATCAACACGGGCTTCCAAGCCCATTTCTACATAAGGCCACGGATCCACATAACAAAATAAGCCAATGAAAAACTCAGCAAACCAAGTTCAACAAAGTTTAAAACAAAAAAGCAAAGAAAAGGTCAAAAGAGGAACTAAGTTCTCTCCTTCCCTATTCACGCGCAAACGACAAACACAGAGCAACATTACAACTCAATTCACACGAGCACACAACAAGAGGTGAATGCAATCACGCAAAGCAAACTTTCTTCTTCGTTTCGACTCCGTCTCTTGCTTTCGTTCTGAACAGGTTCGGTCATTCTCTTCTGTTCAAAATGTTCTCTTCGTCTCTCACTGCTCCTGGATCCATTTCGATTGGGTTTATGGACGAGTTTGAAGAAAGCGTCACGGTTTGTTGTTGCGTTGTGGTCGAAGAAGATTGAGGAGAGAGGATTCGGGTTTCGATCTCAACTTCTTTTCATCTATTTCTCTGGATATGGGTTTTTGTTGGGGTTTGAGGGGATTAAGAGGCTTCATTTAGAGTTTCGAGGAAGATGAACAACATTGGTGATTTGTCGGTTCGTGGAGAAGAAGTTTGATTGATGGAGATTGAGGATGGAGGGTTCTGTCGTTTGGTAGTTTTTCGGTAAAAAAATGAAGGCTGAAAAAGGTGGTTGTTTTAAGTTGAAGGAGGTAGGTTTCGTTAAAGATGGTGTGTGGTTTATGGTTGAAGTGGGTTGAAGGAGAAGTTTTGGAGGCACGGTTTCTTTGTGTTGAAGAGGTCGAAGAAGGTTTGGTGGTTTTAAGATTGAACGTCCTCTTCTCTTTTTCAGAATGAAAGGTTATGTCCTTTTTTATGGTGTCAAGCTGGTTCCTCTTGTTTTTTTAATTATTTTTTAATCTTTGAATTAGTCCTATTAAGTCCATTTTCATGGCAGGATTTGGAGCTGTTGTCCCTTTCGATGGCAGACCTTTATGCAGGTCGTGGGGTGCTCTAAGCACAGGTGTAGACTGGTTGTAGCGATACAATTTTGAAGTGTTGTGGGAGGTAGCATGTTTTTGGTTGCTCTGCAAGTTTTTCTGTTGTGGTAGCGTGGCAGGTTTACACCAGTTTGGCAAGGCGTGGCAAGGAGGTCCTGGTGATCGCGTGGCATCATACTAATGTGCAGCAGGTCGTGGTGTGTAGTAGTAGATTTGTTGTATTAAAAAACTCTAATTTGTTCACAATTCTTTGCAAAGGTGGGCCAGTTTAATTGTAAATAAATAACCAAATGAAATGGAACTTTTGGGTTTGGAATTAAATTGAAATGGTTTAGGGAAGTGGTTTAATGAAATGGATTTCTAACTTAAAATGGATTTTGGAAAAGTGGTTAAAAATGGATTATTAGAAAGAAATGGATAAAAGAGCAAAAATGTGGATAATTATGGAATTAAAATTGGAGTGTATTTATTTGAATTAAAATGAAATGGGGAAATAAATTGAATAAAGATGATGGAAATGGGTAAATGAAAATTTGGAAAAAATGGAAATGGATTAGAATTGAAAATAGATATTAAATCAAAAAAATGGAATATGGATGGATTTAATGGCTTAAAGTGAAATGGATAAGAGTGGATCGGATATCAAAATGGGTAATTGGAATGAAGAGAATTGGTTTATGTAAAAAACTAACTGGATGAAGTTTGGAATGAAAGTGGGATTGAGAAATGGATAAAATGGTTACGGGAAGGAACATACGCCTCCACGCTTGAACAACACATAAACCTTGTCAATTGCACTTGACTACCACCACTCCTGAACTACATAACCAAATACTTGCACACAACCTGAAACGTACCAACTGCTCCAATCTCTTTGATGGCTCTGCACCCTCAATTGAACTGAAAGAGTATTGCACACCATGAACCAGCTAGCCTTAGGCGACTCTACTGAACGATATTTGTCAATCATAGACTCCAAGGGTGAGAAACCCTAATCCTCGTGCCTTGAGTGCACACTTACGAAACAAATGACTTAATGAGGACCAAAACCTAATTCAGAATCTCTGCCACGGCCTGATAACCTGATACTGATACAAACCACTTGTTTGACCAAGATTAGGTCAAACTTCCACTGAACCTCAAACCATACCACACAAACCCTTAACCTGACGACCTTGTCTGGTCCTTGAGGAAGAACTTGTGATGAAGACAAATTACATTGGATTATTGAGGAGAGGAGGCCTCTTGAAACAAACCCTGATTTACAAGTGAAACAAAACAGACAAAATAGATAAAAATGGTTAGTTAACAATGCATAGGTGATTGATTTATAATGCTCATGCGAAAGATGTTATGACATCTAAGGGGTCAAAAATTGGGGTACAACAACAGGTAAGTTACTTTTGGATACGGTTGTGCTCAATATAAAAAATGCATTGATCGTTTCTAATGCTTCCACAAAATCACAATAATCAAAAGATTAAGCATGAATCAAATGAATTAAACAAAGTTACCAGTCATCCAAGCATTTAGTAAATAATGGAGGTTTCTCACAATGGGCTATGAACTAAAATTATTCACAAATGAACAAAAATTGCAAGAGAATGAATGACATGTTATTTGTACAAAGCCTAAAGTTCATGTTCATGCTATGTTCTAGAAAGCACAAAACACATACCTCGACAATGCAACTTTCTTTTCAACCTTTTATCAATACCATGACATTTTCTTGTTGACACTCTCAAACTTGAACAATCACCACATGTCTCTTCAAGAAAATTAAAACAAGCTTTTTGGACAAACACAAAACAAGTCTCTAACAACTTAATAACTTTAAATTAAATTACTACTAAACATAAAACAAAATAAAGTCAAAGTGGGTCAAAAGACCAGGGTGAAAGGGGATAAATGGATGAGATATTTTTGCATGTAAAGCAGAGTGCGCTAAGCGCGAGCAGAAAAACTTAGATTTTCAAGTTCTTTCTCTCATCCAATCCCACCATTCTCACTCTTTGATAACTATACTACTCTGAAAAGCTATAACAAAGATATATTTCCTATCGTTGCTTCCTTTGGTGTGGCTAGTTGTTTTTGTTTCCTGGATTCGTTGATGTTCCTTCACCAACAGTTATCCCTAACTAACACTTGAGCAAACGTGAACGGAAACAAATATATATACAATATAAACAAATGTACAAAGCTAAAAAATATAGAAACTGTTGCGATGCAATTCAATATCTAAACACCAATCCCCGACAACGACGCCATTTTGTTGAAGCGGTAAAGCGACAAGCAAAAGTAAGTTTGGAAGAATTTTAGGATTTATCGTATCCACACGGATCAGTACGAGGGATTAAATGTCGTTCAACGGTTTCTACGTTTCTAAGCTTATGGTTATAAATTTTGGTTAAAAGATCGAAGGATAAAAGCGGAAAATATAAAGATTGGAAAATATAAATTAAAGACTGAAAATAAACGGAGCCTTGTTGGGATTGGAATTTCATCAATCGATAACATATACATTCTTCTGACCAAGTTAAACACAAATGAATCATTCGTCTAATATCCTCACGTATCACCCACAACAAAGGTTACGCCTAACGCGACGTCGAGAGAAACCAACCGTATTGTCTCATTGGTGATGTCTCACGCAACTCAACAACACATAACATTAAGAACTGATACTCACTCAAATGCTAAGCCTAAATCTATGTCTAGAGTTTAGAACCTAACAGGTATTCATCCTAGATCCTGATCTGAAGAGTATATGTCTATAGCGGTTCAAATCAAAGATAAACAGGTAAACAAATATGACACCCATATCAAATAAATGATTGCTTCATATTAAATGCCATGATCAGAATACGTACATACGCTTAACCCTTTTTACATGTATTCAACTAATTTAAGTATGTGAACATAGTTCCTCATCTCTATTATCACGCATCCTCACAATACTGTTTATGTCTAAAGCGTTATCGTGGGATTTACCGTATTAATCACTAGATGATGTCTTATGCTAACAATCAATACAATAATATAAAAGCTTGATACTAGTGAATATCAAATAAAAACTCTATGTCTAGTGTTTGCTCATTGATAGATGAATATCTTAGATCTAGGATTTAAAAGAGATTTCTCAATACCCACTCAAACCCACAAACATAAAATCAAAGACAACATCAATATTGAATCAAAACTAGTTCACAAAACAAAGATTAGAAGAAATACATAAGGTACCAATAGATTACATCCAACCCCAACAAGAGATCGAAGCACTTACTCGAAGATCAAGCTCCGATTTGCTTGGATTTGGACTTCTCTCTCTTAGGGGTTATGTTTCTCTCTCTAAAAATATCTTATATAAATTTGAAAGTGAATAATATTAGAATAATTACAAAATATCTCCAAGTTCCCCTTTTCTACAAGACAAATAAAGTGCCTATAAGTGGCACCGCGCTAAGCGCCATCAGGGGCGCGCTTAGAGCGATCAACACAAAGGCAACAAATTCCCAGAAAACGCGCTAAACACGGTTGGAGAGCGCTAAGCACGATCAAGGGTCCTTAGCTATTGCCTCTTCATCAAAACTGCGTTGAACCCGCGCTGAAAAGCGCGCTAAGCGCGAGTTACCGACAGAAAGTTGCGAAAATGATCTTCTAGTCCCTCTTCCATCCACCATAGGTTCCAAGCATTATATATCAGCAAGAAGACCTGCCAAAAAGCATCAAAATTATCATAATTCACAATATTTACATTCGAAAAATGGAAACTTGCGTATTTACACTAAAACATATGTATTTACTACTAAAACACCAAAGAAACAATTGAAAAGGGCCACAAAATACTATCTAAAATATGCACAATTTGACACTTAACACAGGCCCCCAAAGATTAGCATGAATGTAATCAAGGGATCTATGTGTTCTTTGTTTACTTTTGTTAAACTTCATTCTACAAGATTTACCAAATACACAAGGTTCACAAAACTCCAGTTTTTTTACCTTAGCACCACCCAACATATTTTGTTTTGAAAATTTGACCAGTCCTCTTTCACTGACATGGCCAAGTCTCTTGTGCCCTAGCTCAGCCTTCGACATAGGTTTCGTGGATGCCACATCTGCTGAACCACTTACAACCTCAACCTCAAGGGTATAAAGCCTTGTTTCTTCACGCTTCTCAAGACTTCCTTCGACCCCTTCATTACCCTTAGGATACTTTGCTCTCCTCTGAAAACATATCCTTTCTTGTCGAATTCAACAAGAGAAATCAAATTCCTCTTAAGATCAGGTACATACCTGACATCGGTCAATAGCCTTATTGACTCATCATGGAGCTACAACCTCACAGATTAAATACCTATAATTTTGCAGGCTTTGTTGTTTTCTAGCAGCACTAATCCACTATCTTAGTCACACAATTCCTCAAACACTTCTTTGTTTGGAGTCATGTTCTAAGTACACCCTAAATCCATAATCCACTCATTGCTAGTGTCACTGCTTGAAACCACCAGGACATCAGATGATTCATAACCATCTTGCATAATGGTTGCATTACCATTATCCTTTCCACAATGATTGTTCAGTCGACCAGAGCATACTTTTCTTTTATAACCCTCCTTTTTACAATGATAACACTTAATAGTATGAGCATTGCCACCATAAGAATTCTGTAGAACTTTACCCTTCTTCTTCTCAAACCTACCATCTTTCTTCAAGAATTTATTCTTAACAGACAAACCTTCACCAACAAAAGATTGCTTGTGCTCATTTCATTCGTTCAAATCCATAGAGTACAAGGCAGATTGAACCTCTTCAAAGGTCAACGACTCTCTTCCATACAAGAGAGTTTCTTTGAAGTGAGCATGAGACTTAGGTAAAGAGCACAATAACAACAATGTTTGATCTTCATCTTCAATCTTGACCTCGATATTTTCAAGATCAAGAATTAACTTGTTGAACATATCCAGCTGCTCAGCCAAGGCTTTGTCTCCACTAATCTTGAATGAATACAAAGCTTGCTTCAGGTAGAGACGATTAACCAACTATTTCGTCATGTGCAAGCCTTCAAGTTTCGTCCACACACCAGCTGCAGTTTCCTCTTTTGAAACCTGTCGAAGAACCTTATCACCAAGGATCAATAAAATGGCATTGTGAGCTTTTTCGATCATTATTGTCTTCTCCTTCTCCGATAGGGCAGTGACCATCTTCTCTGATCCTTTCAACGCTTCTAACAAACCCTGTTGAGCAAGAAAGGCTTGCATCTTCAAGCGCCACAACCCGAAATCATTCACACAAGTGAATTTCTCAATCTCATACTTTGTTAATGGCATATTCCTCTCCACGCTCACCGCACCAGTTTGTTGTGAAAGGATGTCGTCAAGAATAAAACCAAAATATGAGAAAAAAATTGAATTTTTTGAAACCTATTAAGTTTTACGAAAGAGAGAGATGAAGGAAGAAGAAGAGTCAGAATTGATTAAAACTTTTTTACTATTCAATTTCTCAATAAGGGTTCAAAGATTTCAAGTGGATACCAATAATTAACCTCTCTCAACAACTTGAGTTTATTTATAGATTACTAAGCTAATTTAGACTACAAGATAACTTAACAATTGAGTTTACAATCAAGATCCAATTCGATATGTTAACTTAAATACAAAGTTAAAATACTTCGACAACATGGTCAAACAGATATTTCATCTAATAAATTAAAATAAGAGTAATATCTATTAATAGATTAGATATCCTTGTTAATTAATTAAAACAACAATCATATATGTAAATTTGTGGTAATTATAACCATTTCTCTACGGAAAAACTCTATCAAAATGTTTAAAAAAATTATTATAAAAACTCTTACATGTAAGACATTAAAATTTATCAAAATTTCCATTAACAATGGTAAAGTGACTCTTTGGACACCAATATAATATGAATATATTTTTATCCAAATATTCTCTAATTATAACCCAAATCATCACTTTTTGTCAAAGCTTCATGATTAAAAACTATGACCTTTTAATTCTGATTTTATACTCCTTCCGTCTTAAATTATAAGACATTTTGAATATTTTACATATTTTAAGAAATGTAATTATTACTTTATGGAAAATTGAAATGATCTATAACTTTACAAAATTGTCATTTATTAATTATATTAAAAAGTGGACTAAAGGAATAAGGAGAAGAAAGAGAAATAAATGACAAAGGGTATATTAGGAAAAAAATCATTAATGTTGTATTGGGATTCTAAAGTGACTTATAATTTGAGACAAATATTTTTTGCAAAGTGACTTATAATTTGGGACAGAGGTAGTACTACTAACAAAAGTATATGCCTTTATTGGTCAAAGCCTCATGATTAATTATTACTCCCTCCGTTTCTTTATAAGTATTATTTTTTGACTTTTTACGCATACCAAGAAAATTAATCAATAGTGTTACTTTTCATACAATAATTATCATTTTACTTATAATACCCTTAATTATTTATTATATTTATTTTACTTTTCTTTCTCTGTAATAATTATCTAGGGGTAATTTTGACAAAAATGCATTTAATACTATTTTAAACTTTATAAGTGATAATTAAAAAAGACAAAAAATTATTCTAAAAGTGACACTTATAAAATAACGGAGAGAGTATGATTTTTAATCCTTATTTATAACAAAAGTATAAGCTTTTATTGCATTATTGAACTTTTTTACATGAAGTGGTTTTTCTTTCTCTTTCTCTTTCTCTTTTAAGTAAAGATGAGATTTAGGATATTGTAAAAAATTTCATGTGTTCCAACTAAACCTAATACTTTTACATAGATGGCAGAGATGTTTGCCACACAACACACGATTTTCCTCGGTTGTTAAAAATCTAAACCTAAATAATTGCATGTCTCGGTGGAAAATCACTTTTTGGACATCAATATATTTATAGGCACTATAGCTAAGGTTAGGACTTATAGGTAAGAGGAATATAGCATGATGCCTTTGCAGCCATTTGTATTGTAGATGTGTAGATATTTTTTTAAGCATAACTAATTTATCAACAACACATCAATGATGCCTTTGCAGCCATTTGTATTGTAGATGTGTAGATATTTTTTTAAGCATAACTAATTTATCAACAACACATCAATAATAACAATTTCAGCCAGCTGCACTTTTTTTAAACCACAAGTAAATTAAATAAAAATAAAAGATATTACAAAATACTGAGGGTAAAAAATCTAACTCAGTCACATGACATCAATAAATCGTAAACAATCTAAATAGATTATAAGAATTTTTTGAAATTCTATTAAGTTTTACGAAAGAGAAATGAAGGAAGAAGAAAAATAAGAATTAATTAAAACTCTTTTATTATTTAATTTTTTAATAAAAATTCAAAGATTTCAAGTGGATATTAAAAATTAACATCTTTCAACAATTTGAGAAAACTAGTTTATTTATAGACTACTAAACTAATTTAGACTACAAACTAACTTAACAATTGAGTTTATAATTAAGATTCAATTCGACATGCTAACTTAAATAAAAAGGTAAGATACTTTGACAACATAGTTGAACAGAATTTCGACTACTTCATGCACAACTCCTGTCGAACTATGAAGTCTCCCTTATCAATACTAGAATTCGATCAAAATACCGCAATAGCGAATGTACCTTTTGTCATAGACAAATCGGTTACTAACGACATCATCTCCTATTTTGCACTTATAAGCTGCATCGAAAGGTGACAAGAAATATCAAAAATACATTTCTTTCATTTTGTTAATTCAGAGGGCATTCTCATAAAGTTTTAAGCAACCCCTGTTATGCTAGAATAGAAGTGCTCGTGCAGCGCATTATTTACATTTAAGCCATAGCCACAGTACATAACCACGATTGTAGTGGGATCCGTTTAGAGGTCAAAACGTGTTGCCGAATTTTGTTCCGGCTTAGAAGAGAGTGAACGGTTATTACTCGCCACTGGAATGATAATAATAATAACTTATTATAAGAGGATCCATATTCATTATAAGATGAGATTGCTTTAATGATCTAGGAAACAAAATACAATTAAAAATAGTATATCTATTTACAGGACTCAGTAGATAGCATGTGAATGTATCTACTGTACACATTAAATTAGAGGTAGTAGTACGTATGGCATTGAGGACCCATATTATAAATTGAACTTGTCTAAGTAATAACTCTCTTTTCTCTTAAATGATAATATATATCTTAAATGAAAATATATATCTGTATCTCGTCAGCAAAGAAATGCAAGCACAGCTATCCTCTAATTCAATATGTCTGACATTTGAAACTTAATAAATAAATACAGCCAATGTGCAGAAAAACAGTAATGAAAAATACTGCCTACACGCTCACTAATCATCACTTATGCTATAACAAGAGTAGTTAGTTATTAAGTTGTGTTCATATATTAATGAGAAAACTCTTGGTGTGAAATTATGATTAATATAGATGTCAACACTAGATCATCCATTGCTTTTATTATCAGCTTACCTCTGCCTGTCACGTGTACTTAGTTAGTTACACCCCTTTATTTTTCAGTTATTTCTGTTATTGATTGTTGTATATAAACCTCTAATTCAGTTATTTTTCAGTTATTTCTGTCACGTGTACTTAGTTAGTTACACCCCTTTATTTCAGTTATTTCTGTTATTGATTGTTGTATATTATAAATTGAGCTTGTCTAAGTAATAACTCCCTTTTCTCTGAAATAATAATATATATCTGTATCTCGTCACCAATGAAATGCAAGCACAGCTATCCTCTAATTCAACATGTCTGACATCTGAAACTTAATAAATAAATACAGCCAATGTGCAGAAAAAAAAAGTAATGAAAAATACTGCCTTAAGTATAGTTGAATTAGTGTGCTTCACACGCTCACTGATCATCACTTATGCTATGATAATAGTAGTTAGTTATTAAGTTGTGTTCATAAATGAGAGAAAACACTTGGTGTGAAATTATGATTAATTTTGAAAATGTTCGTAACTAATAAAGACAATAAAGACATTAAGTTGATCACAATGTATAGATGCATAGACAATAAAATCACATTGGCTGGACATTTCAATCATTTGCCTTTTTCCTGTATTATCTTATTGTAGAACATCAGTGACAATCTGAATACTTAAAATTAATCTCATGAGGTATTTCTTATGACTTGGCAAGCAAACCAACCGGCAGACTCAACGAGGTAAATCTAGTGATCAAGGTTGACCGCATGGCAATTTCATAAACAGTCCGGGCATGATCATGAATATAAAGGACAAACCGAGTTGTTATGCAAAAGACAATAAATCGCCTACGAGAGGCAAAATGTGTCATGTGAGTAACAAAATACGAGCCACATTGCATAAATGTATCAAGTGAGATTGCCAACAAGACCAAGTTTGGATATAGGTTAGTTTATGTTTCACGTGATTATTTTTATTGTTGAATAAGGCGAGCCGTTGTCTCTGCCATTTGTAATTTCTTTGAGAACTCTGTAAACGTGTAAATAATGGGACTTCGCTCATTGTCTCTGCCATTTGTAATTTCTTTGAGAACTCTGTAAACTATATGTGTAAATAATGGGACTTCGCTCTTTCCCCGGAAGGGGCAAAGGCTTCTAAGGAGGTGCCCCTTCTCCTTTTTTAAGTTGCATAAATTTTGCAAGATGCACGTGGTAGACATAAGGAACCCGCATGATATTAAAAATGTTGGACTTCCACGAGAAGATCCTTCCCGCCTCTTAAGGCAACGCAAATACGCTGGACTTCCACATGAATATCCTTGCCGCTTATTAAGGCAATATGACGTGTGTTGGACTTCCACAGGAAGATCCTTTGCCGCCTATTAAGGCAATATGAAGGGCTTCCACAAGAATATCCTTGTCGCCTCCCAAATTAATATTTTTAATGTTGAACTTCATGCCGAAGTTCCTTGTCATCTCTTAAGGAAATATTTTCATTGTCGAACTTCATGGCAAAAATCTTTTCTGCCTCTTAAGGAAATATTTTCAATGATGAACTTCATGGTGAATATCCTTGCCGCCTCTTAAGACAACATTTTGTATGTTGTACTTCTTGGTGAAGATCCTTACCGCCCTTTAGGGCAATACGATTAAACTACCTAAACTCCGTGTCTGAGATACTTAGAGTTTCATCGGGAGGGACCAAACATATAAATATTGCCCAAGAGGCGCGAACGAAGTCTAGCCTGAGACATTTAACTTAAAGTCTTGTTTGAGGGCTTGATAGAAGTTCCTCCTGAGTGATGTAATGCCTTTCCTGAGAGACTTAGAGTCTCATAATTCAAGATCATTTTAAAACTTTGCCTGAGGGACTGTGATTTCCCAGCCAATCTAAACTCCCCACCTGATATACCTAGGGTTTCATCGGGCAATACCAAAATATAAGTCTCGCCCAAAGGACGCGACTGAAGTCTAGTCTTAGAGGTTTAACTTAAAGTCTGTTTGAGGGCCTGATAGAAGTCCCGCCCGAGTGGCTAACTACCTCGCCTGAGAGACTTTGAGTCTCATCAGTCATACTCAATATATAATCTAGCTTGGGGGACTTAGAGTCCCACTGAACAGGCCTATCTAAATGCTTTGCTTGAGGGACTTGGAGTTTCCTCGGGCAGGATCCAACATAAAGTCTCGCCCAAAGGACGTGCATGAAGGTTGGCCTAAGAGATTTAACATAAAGTCTTGCCTAAGGTCCTGATGGAAATCCCGCACGAGTGGCTTAACGCCCCGCCTTAGAGACTTACAATCGCTTCAGCTAAGCTCAATATATGATTTCTCCTGAGGGACTAAGAGTCCCATCGAACAGGCTCATCTAAACGCCTCGCTTGTATGACTTTGAGTCTCATCACCCAGGTTCAATATATAATCTTGCCTGAGGGACTTAGAGTCCCACCAAACAAGCTTATCTAAATTCATTGCCTGAGAGACTTCGAGTCTCATCAGTCAGACTCAATATATAATATTTCTTGAGGGACTGAGAGTCCCAACAAACTGGTGTAACACCACAAAATTTTCCCTCCTATTTATACCCAATAAGTGGCTTATGCTTCACATTTCATATGCATTTAGGTCATAAGCATCACACTTGCATCATTGGTTTCCCCAAGGCATGGTATCAAGGGTTCCTTCATCATTGATTGATCCAAAGCAAGAAGAATGGAATATACTCGATCAATCAAGCCACAAAGACCCTTCAAGACTCAAGATGCTTCATTTGGTTCACCATTTCATCAAGAGAGTGAGATTGGCAAGAGACTTGAAGAGAATCACCTTCTCCTAGCCCTTGATCCTCCAACTAGGGCTTTGGTCATCTGAGTATATGACAACTCCATTGAGCAAGAATCTTGAAGCCTTGATACCATCTTATCAACTACAACATCTTGGTTTAAGAGGATCTTCATTCACTCCAGAAGAATTAGGGTTTTGAAAGACAGTCAACATCTCTTATCATCTAGTGCCAAAACTAGGGTTTTGCCTAAAACCATTTTATTTTTTATTTTTTGGGCAAGACTTGATTCCATGACTCTTTGTGTGTTCTCAAGTATCTAGAGGTGGATTATGGACCATCAATGTCTTTCACAAGGGTTTCAATTGGCCAGATGATTGAAAATCAGACAGATTGAGAATAAAGTCAACTGATCAAGGAAAAAGTCAACTCTTGACTTTTTAGGTCAAGTTCATGTTCATCATGTCCAATATGGTCATTGGGTGAGATTTGATCAAGAAATATCAAAGGAATCATGAAAAATCAAGAATTATGGAAAGTTACCCAATTCGGAAAATTAGGGTTTTAGAAACTTTCCATTTTGGGAAAGTTTTGCATGGTTTGCAGCCAACTTCATGGCCAGTTTTCATCATGATACAAGCTTCATTTTAACTCTTGTTAAACATGAAAGTTGTAGTGTGTATTCCAAGCTTTCCAATCATATAAATAATGTTCTATTTGGATTTCTAGATCAAAAGTTATGATCAATCAAAGTTGGGATCATCAAGTTGTTCAAATGAAAAACTTAGAATTTTTTTTAAGTTCTAAAACTCAGTTTGGTGATCATGTTTTCAATGCTATTTTTCATCATTCTTTATACCTCTTTTCAATTTGATTTTTACATGAAAGTTGTAATATCAAGTGTCCTCTTTAATTTGGTACCAAGAACTTGAAGATTGGGTCAAAATCTAAGGAGATATGATGCTCCAAAGTCATGATCATGCAAGTTGTGAAACATGAAGTAACTTAGAAAATCTTGAGCACTTTTAGAAGCTTGTAACATGTGACTTTCATGGCCATTTTACAGGGTGATCTAGACTTCCATTCCACTTATTGCCAACATCAAAAGTGTTATATCAAATACCCTCTTTCCAATGGTACCAAGAGTGGACAAAACGACTCAAAACTCACCAAGTTATTTTGCTTCAAAGTCTCCACCATGAGTATGTTTCTCAAGCATGCAAGCCATGACATAACCTACTCAAATTGCCAATACAAAGCCTTGTATTGTGGCTTCTGAACCATTACCATGCATGTACCTCATCCTTACCACCTTTGCCACATTTAACCAAACCAAAACTTACATGTCATGCACATACATAACTTTACTCCACACAGCCATGAGAAAAGAAACAACTTAGTGAACAAGCATTGCTTCTGATTTATACCAATGCATCACCACCATCCATCACACATCCTCGTCATCATGCACTACCATAACACTCAATATACTCACTAAACCATCTAACCCGTTCCAAGCATAATCTCACTCTCATTTTTTCATTTTCATAACCAAGCTTGTAACCACACTTCTAACCATGATTAACTCTCTCTAACCACGCATATAAAGTTCCTAACAACCTCTAACAGAGTTAGTTACTCCACATTTTCAGAAAAACAGATAAAAAAATTTCATTTTTCCTCTGAACTTTATAGCTTCGAATCCACCATTTTGAGAGCTTTCTTCAAGGTTTCTCTCCACAATCATCATCACCAAGCTTCTCTCTTGCAACTGTATGCACTGATTCTCACCTGGAACACCTACACCATCATATACGGATTCTTCATCTTCCATCATCTAGCTGGTTTTCCCTCAAGATTCAAGAGGTTTTAGGCATTTATTTTGCCTACCAGAGTAGAGTACAAGATTTGCAGGAAGTTATTGGGTTTCTTGGCACTTGGGATCGCATCCAAAACAGGTCAGAAATGTCAAATTCTCTTGCATCATGTTAGGGTATTCCATGTGGTTAGAATCATATAGTTAGGCCTGCATCTGAAGGCCTCTCCATGGAGGCATTGTTTGTGGATAGAGATTAGGCCAGAATGTGAGTTTCAAGTTTTCTAGGGCTTAAGTTATTTGCTTCGATCTGCGTGATAGAGTGACCGGTTGAGTTTTTTGAGCTTAGATTCGGACTCAGCACGAAAAAACGAGTAAGGTGATGGTCGTTTCTTTTATTTCTGGGAGTTTTCATCAACTCATGGTGGGCATCCCACCGGAGAAGACGACCGAAGGTCTTCTCCGGCCACCCGAGTTCTAACCCTAGCCCTTGGTCAAACACGCGTGTGGTCTTACTATTGGTCCATGTCAATTTCCTTTTCTAGCGTGTTTTAGTCTTTACCCGCGTGTATATTTTATTTGAATCACCCAATAACGTTTCAACAACGCATTAATGAACCCATGTAATCCACACGTGGTTAATTCATTTCCCATCTTTTCTTTTTTTCTTTTTTTTTTTCTTTTTTTTCTCTAAAATAATAATCAATGATAATAATCTGAATAAGGAGATTTTTGGTGATTGGGCCCAGCGCGCATTGCCAGTGGCACCCCCAGTTTTGGGGCCCAATGATTTTTGAACATGGCTTTTACTATGTATGCACCCCCTAGCCAGTTTTGTGTGTTTTTATTTTTCTTTTAATACACGTTTGAAATTGCAATACTCAAAATATCTCTTTTTTCCCAAAAATTTCAAATAAATTCATTAATGTTCTATGTTTCTTTAATTAATTTTTGATGAATTTTATTTTCATTTTTGGATATATTTGATATTTTTCCTCAATTTCTTATTGGAGAGTGTTCATATTGACATACCTTGTGAATCAAGCCTTGACAGAGAACCTTCCCTTAATAGTTTTCACCCAATTTTTTGTGTGCACTTTTCCACTTCATGATAGGGCTCTTACATGTTTAATTTATGTTTTGGTCATGATTTTTGAGTCACTTTCTAAATGTTTTTTTGTGACTTGTGTTTGTATCATCCCTAATTGTAACATGCATAATGCTTACAATTGTTTGAACACTTTTGATGCATTATTTTGAGCCAATATTTTGTACTTGATCACCCACTGACCTTAAAATTACATGGTTAATTTCTCATAATTTTTAAAAGAATTTAACCATTTTTCATAGATATTTCAAAGTGTACCTATTGTGTTGATGTATGCCTAGAACTAGGTTCAGTTTGACACTTGCTAGTGGCCACTTTAGGCCAACTTTAAGAACATGTTTGAAAATATTCATGATGTCATTTTGTGTGCCTTTGTGATCCTTGAATGTTGCTTTTTGATCATGACTCACATGATTTCTTTGAACCTTAAATTGCCCACCCGACCTTACTCGATACTTGCTTAGGTGTTTTGGTTTGATGATGCATTTATGCAACCCTTCTTGGGATATTTTTGTGCATCATTTCACATGTGGTTTAGCATGATATAGAGTTTGTTCACATTACTTTATAGGTCATTTCACATGCCCCTAATTGGTATTATTCTTTCACAAGTTTGAACATGAATAAACATTCAACCTTGTTGCCTTGCACTTGAGCTTTGGGTGTGCCATATTTGTCCAATGCTTTTGGTATTCAAATGTGCCATTCCACATATCATTTACCACTGCCTTATGTGTGTGAATACTTGATTCACTTTACCTTGGCCTTGCTTTTACATGCTTGAACTTACTTTGGTTCTAGTGGAAGATTTAGTTGATTTTTTACCACTACTTGTGATATCTTTTGAGAACATGTTGCCATGATGATCTTGTGAACTCTAAATGCTCACTTTGAATATGGATAGCATGTATACATTGACATTAGCATGATTAGAAACTTCCTCATCCAATTTATAGGTCACTTGGTGTACCTTAAGTGCTTACTTTTGTGTGAATGAGAACATGATTTGTACAATAACTTTAACTACTTCCTTGACATCATTTGTGTGCCATATTTGCTGATTTCTTTTGGGATTCAAACATGAAATATTATAGGCCTTTTACCTCTGATGTGTATGCTTTTACCTTGCCTTTCCGTGTTATTTCTTTTCTCTTTGCTTGAGTGATACGTTACATGCTTTAAAGGATAGTTAAGTTTGGTTTTAGTCCTTACTTACATTAGCTTTGGAGATTGAGTTTGACATGAAAGGTTGTGACAATTTGAGGATGATATTAAGCATTGAATATATGTCTCTACTTCTGACCTAAGTCTTTCATGAGTTCTTTTCATATTTGCTTGCTCATTATGTAACCATGAATGATTAAAACATACTTAAGGTGACATCTTTGGATGCAACTCTCAAACCTCTTGGACATGATTTGATGTACATTCCATAATCATTTCTCACTACTTAAAGCTTGCATTTTACATGTTTATATCACATATGTTGCTTGAATACATGACTTGACTTCCATTTGTGTGACTTGTAGAGGTTAACTTGACATAGCTTGTGAATGACAAATGTTTGTAGGCTAGTGTAGGACATGACTTGTAATCTTTTGACAATGTTTAAGACATTAACATAGATAGGATATAGTAGGTTTAGCTACTATCCCTCTTAGGTTCATATCCTTTTAGGGTTCATTTCTCTTTGCTTATTGTTTAACATTACTCCTAGATTAGAATTAGGACATTTGCTTGTGCATTAGGACATAGTTTTGCTTTTGCTTTCAACTACTTGATAGTTGAGCTTGACTTGGAGATGGTAAGTTACTTATGGTAAGCCCAAGAGAAGGCATGAGAGCTTTTAAGAAGCCTAAGGGTCCTTGTACAATGCCCAAGAGGAGGCGGGGATGCTTTTAAGAAGCCTGTGGGTCCCCAAACCCCGAGAAGTTCAAGACATGCTATTCACCGAGAATAGATCAAGCCAGGAAAGTCTGAGAATTTGGAAGAAACTCAAGAGATGCCATTCACGGAGAATAGATCAACTCTGGGGAGTAGAGTTTCTTTGACAATTTCTAAAAAAGTGATAGTCTGAGAAAGGGTTCACCGAGAATGCTGCCTTTCACGTCTCCATATTGTGTAACCCCAAGAGGAGGGAAGACTGTATCTGGTAATCCTATGGGTGATCTAGTTTAGACTGTATTTAAGAGTGACCAACAGGCTTTACCTAGTTCTAAACGTAGTTGTCGGGGAAACTCTAAATAACTATACTAGTATTACACAGTTGATATTTGACAAGTATATAAAAGTTTGTGAAAGAAGACTTACAGTGAGCATCCCCACAATGCAGTTATATATATATGAAAGCGGATAAAGAAAACGGGTAAACACTTACTCGGTTGTAGAGCTTCCATGTTGTTTTGTTAGTTTGTTCAACAAAGAAAGCTTTGATAACAATATTATATTCAAAATCAAAGGAGAAAGTGCTTTGAAAGAATTGTTGGGGCTTACAGCTCAAGGAGAGGCCCAGATGATTTGTCAGTGATTGCACTGTTGTTTTGAATTTGTACAGGGTCTTATACAAGTGACTGAGGCCCTAAAAGGTTTTCTGTACAAAGGGATGGGTCTTACACTCTCTCAAGAGGCCCAAAGGTTTAAAGAAAATAAATGGGTCTTATAGCTCAAGGAGAGGCCCAGATGATTTGTTTTTGAATTGGCGATCGTGCCGAGATTTTTCTTTTAACGCAGAAGGACTTATACAATGACTGAGGCCCAAAAATTATTTAGGTTAAAAGGGGATTGGGTCTTACACTCTATTATAGGCCCAAAGATTTACTTTTGTACAAGTGATGGGGCTTACAGCTCAAGGAGAGGCCCAGGGTTTTTTATTAAAAAGACGACGATCGCGCTGAACTTTTTGACGGTATCGGGACTTATACAATACACTGAGGCCCAAAAAATTTTGGTTTCTACAAAGGGTTGGGTCTTACACTCTACCAAGAGGCCCAAAGAGTTTGAAAAAGTTTGATGAGGGTTGAATTAATCAAAAACCCTAATTTGTTTTCAAAATGTATTTTAATTGAATAAAAAATTCAATTAAAATGATCAAAATTGTTAAACATGTGGAAAACAAATTGTGACCTTGGATTAATGTTTCAAAAATCAGGTTTTGATCCACAAAATGATTGGAAATCACTAAAATTTGAAAAAATCAAGGGGAAAATATTTTAAATGTCAAAAAATAATTAAAATATTAATTCTTTACAAAAATATCAAGTATATGAAATAAATAATATTTTTGGGATTTTTTTGGGAAAAAAATATTTTAACATTTTTGTGAATTATTAAAAAAAGAATCAACTCAAAATCATTAAAACTCAGAGAGAAATTAATTTTTGAATCAATTAAATAAAATCACAAAAATTCAAATATTCAAATTTTCAAAAAGGGCGCCAAGAACATGGCAAGAACACGCGCCACCCTCTGTTTCTGCAGATTTGCGTTTTCTATCCAATCTCATTGAATCCTTGATGATATCATGCAATCTACATATCAATCTGCTCGTTTTCACCTCACGATCATGTCTATGGTCTTTAATTTCATTTATTTTGAGCATGGAATAAGAAATCAAAGAGAAACCTCAAGAATCCTAAAATTTGCATGAAGGTTCAGAAATTCCATACACGATTCAAACAAAGCAATTGATTAAGGGAAAATACTCTATGCATGATCATGAACATATGGCCAAATTATTGTGCAGCAAAAAATGCATGGATCATAGAGTTAGAAGAGCTCATGCTTACCTCTTGCAGCTGGTGATCGTGTTTTGTGTTAGAGATGTTATAGCTTGGTTCCAAGGATATGGACATTTTCCCTTGGTGCTATGGAGTGTGTCTGGGTGCTTGGAGTGGATTGAATTGAGCTGGAACTTAATTTGGCACCTCAACTGCAAATCTGTCAAATGCTTGTGCAGATGGCTGGTGATTTTGAGAATCTGGTGTTCCAGATGTTGTGTGAGTGTTTGGATCACTTCTATATGATGTTTATGAGGTGTGTGTGTGTGATTGGTTTGATTGGAATAGCTCTCAAACTCAAAACCCGATAGTGACTTGCTTTGGAAGGAAAATTTGGAAGTGAGAAGGTGATTTTGAGGAAAGCATCTGTTTGATGGCTTTGGTGTACTCAAACTGATCACAAATGAGCTCTATTTATAGTAGAGCAAGTTTATTTTTCAAGGAATAGTGAATGGCAACTGCTGCATAGGTTTGGCCAATGTTGATCAATGAGAATCCAAGTCTCCTCTAGCCATTGACTAGAGGTTAGGGCACAGGCTGCTGGTTCCCTTGGTCTTGGATAAGTCTTGACTGAATTCAATTGGAAATGGCTCAGTCCATGCCACCTTGGTGTATGCATTGAATGCTCTAAACCAAAATTGGAGTCTTGTCCCTCTTTTAGGCAATTCTAGGTTTGGCATGCTATTTTTTGTTCCAATGACTTGGGAGGCTTGGGATCAGAGTTGGTTCCTCCTTGGTCTCCCCTTGAGGTGTTCAGATGGATAAGTGTGTTTGTCATTTGTACAAATTTGGCAAATCGAGCAAAATACACAAATCTGCCTTGCTTTGACAGTTTTCAGCAAGGCATGTTGCCATTGTCATATCTCATGGCTCAAGTGGAATTTGATGGAGTTCTTGGCCATTTTGGAAAGCCCTTATATGATACAACAACTGTTTGATCATAATTGGTTTTGATACTTTTTGGATTCAAGTGAAAAATGCCCCTACATTTGGAAAAAAGTGAAGGCAGATTCTGACTTAGTGAAAATTTCACAAAGTGTTAGAAAAAGTGGCATTTCATGTTTTCAGCCATTTTGATCATTC
Source organism: Lathyrus tuberosus (assembly GCA_022829125.1). NCBI lineage: Eukaryota > Viridiplantae > Streptophyta > Magnoliopsida > Fabales > Fabaceae > Lathyrus > Lathyrus tuberosus. The sequence goes on along the minus strand of JALAZF010000218.1, from coordinate 8,202,439 downwards.
CATAACTCAAAATCCATGATGAATTGGAATGAGGTGTAGTTGAAGCTTTTGTAGAGGTCCATGAGGGCTACAAATCCAGCTTTGAATGGGGAAAATGGCCTTGTCGTTTAGGAGTTATGATCCTCCAAAGTTGGTACCCTAGCCACTTTGTTCCATAACTTAGAAAATTTCTAAGTTTTTATGGTTACCCCTTTTACAAGTTATCCCACTTTCTTTGATTTTTCTTGATGAATGTTGATTCAAATCACACATTAACATCATTTTAGGGTTAAAGAACCATAATTGTGAAAAATCTCAAAAAGTCAAAGTTTGACTTTTGTACACAATTGACTTTTTATCAGATGAATTCCAAACTGTGCGATCCTCTATGAAATTAAGTCCTTGACCTAAATCAAACTTGATGGATTCATTTCATAGGTGTTATAGGGTGTATTGAATCATGCCCTAGGGTTTGGGAGCATGTCCTTGTCTAAAGTCAAAGCTACAATTGACTTTTTTCCGCGAAACCCTAACTGTGGTTCAGATGAAATTGAAACTTGTTGCTCAAGCTTCTTGGATTAATCCATTTTTGTAAATGGATCAATGTAGTATGTTAGAGACCCTCAAACCATCTCTTGAGGTCTTGGCTCATGTTTTGTCCCAAAAGTCAACTTAGGGGTGAATTAGGTCGAGAAACCCTAATTCCTGATCTTTTGTGAATGCAACCCCTGAGGCTAAAATTGATTTGAGGATTGGGTTCATGATGTCCCTTGGAGCATCTTAAGTTATGCTTTGAAGCATTGGCTCATGCCCAGAGGAAAATTTCCATCTGGAGGCCCTGGTCAACCAAACCCTAATTTGGTGACACTGGCGATCTTGAGGCTTGATCCACCTGGAAGGGAGCAGCCTTGTGCTTAATCCCTTGATGTGGGAGTCCTCTTAATCCTTTGGGTATATTTGAGAGGTTAGACAAGTTGAAGATCATGCCATTCCTTGATTGATCCTTTGTCTAAGAGCTCTGAGAGGGTCTGAAACCCTAATTATTTTTTGTAGTGACTGCTTTCCCATCTTTGGGGAGACTGATGAGGCATGATGGTTCATCCATATTGTGATGATGATCTGCACAATGATGGGAAATCTTAGTGGTCAAAATTTGGGGTATGACAATAAGCTAGAGACTTCCTTTCTCAAACACACAAGTTTGAGACTTCATTTCTCTAGCATAGAAGTTGGAGACTTCCTTTGCTTAAACACACGAGTTTGAGACTTCCTTGCTCAAGCACACAAGCTAGAGACTTTGTTTTCTCAAACACACAAGATTTAGACTTCCTTGATCAAACACTTAGTAAGAGACTTCTAACAATCTACCAAGCAGATAAATGGTTGTTAGGTGAATACACTTGATATACAATCAGGGGTATATAAATAATAAAACTCAATAAGACTTAAGGAAAGATATACAAGGATAAGAAATCCTAAGTTTAGCTTGTGCTAATACTTTAATATAGTAACTTCTCTTTTGTTGTCAATTGATCTATATTAACATTTGTGTGCATGTACGTGTGTCTATATATGTGTGGATCTTTAAGGCTTTTGGCTTCTTAAATAGAGAAGAAAGGAGTCGTTGAAGATGCAGTAATAAAGTCCTTTGAGAAGTTTTAAAAGATACGTTGGGATGTTTCACCAAACTTTCAGGTTAGGTGAAAGCTAGTTTGAAAAACCTATGCTACAAAAGGAATTAGAAGTTGAATCCCAACAGACTCTATGAAGAAGATAGAGCTTAGGTAATCATGTGATAAAGTATGATCATAGATGAATAATGACCTATCAATGTCACCTTAGTCCTTGCGCTTTGGACGGCTCAGGTTCTGATCAGAAGCATACTTCTCCAAAGTATGGTCTTGAGAGGCGGACTCCTTTAGACTCTAAAGTCAGAATGTTTACTTCTTCTGAAAATGACTTCTTGAGAGTCAGATCTTTAGTGTTTAATCCATCAGAATTTGATCTTCACACTTCTCTTTGAATATTCAGAGTCAAAACTAATACTTTGATTTTATATGAAATTTTAGTATATGGTTCTGCACACTTGAACAAACATTAGTATACCCAGTGGTTCTTTAAATACTTTGTTATCATCAAAACCTAAGGGATTTGGTATAAACCAATTTTGTTCTAACATAAGCGTTTGTTTGTATTACGGTATAACAGAATAAACAATGCTCTTTTGTGAAAAGGTTTTCGACCGCGTTGGGGCGAGAAAATATATGTTTGATTTGTTGAGATTTGTTTTTGAGTGGATAAAGAATACTCGAACAGTGGGCTAATTATGACCATCACATGAATATTCGAGGTTACGAGGGACAGATACGTCCAACTCAACCTTTTTCAACTGATTTACTTATGAAACTTGTGTGGCAAATTAAGTCATGTTTCTTTAATGGATGACAAGTATTTGTGCGGAAGGATAATTACGGCCATCACACAATTACTCGGGATTACGAAGGATAAGTACATCTAACCCAATCTTTTTCGTCCATGAAAGAATAAACTTGATTCGATTCTTTAATAGGTTTTGAAGAGAATGACAGATAATCGAACGGTAGGCTAATTACGGCCATCACACGAATATTCGAGGTTAGAATGGATGGGTACGTTCAACCCAAACTTTTTTCAACTGAATGTTTATTGCGAAAGAGATTTTAAGTTTCGATGTGAAAAGGATTTTGATTGTGAAATGGTCTGGAAGAGTGGTTTTGAATCGGTGGTGAAAGTGGTTAAAAAATATGAGACGCGAATTGAAACGCAAAAATGCGAGTTCTAACGCAAGAAATGACTTTACGCCACACATCGTACGAAATGCAACACCGCATACACAATGAAATTATGAGGCAACAATGTGTATATAACAACTACAATCAACATGTATTCATTACAAAAGAATCGAAAAGTACACGTGCGTGTATCAAATTAAATGTGACGCGAGGATGCAAATTGAGTTCACGTAACGCAAGGTGGTGCAATACAAAGTTGTCAACGCAAAGTTTAAATCATATTTAAATGAAACGAAATCAAAATTTTGCATGCTACCACAAATCGAACAAGTTTCTAGTGCAAAGCACTGTCATCGTAAATCAATTTAACGCAACGAATCATATCACAAAGAAAGAAACGTATAAAACGCAAAGTAGAGAAATCAAACACGTATTGATGCTATGTTGAACTACAAAAAGCATGTACAATCTAAATCTAAACGTGACGACAATAGAATTGCAATGTTGCACATAGGCATAAATCAAAGCCAACAATTTACTAGCGCGAAACACGGTCGTCACAATCCGAACAAAATAGCAAAACCAATGCTAACGATTTCAACATTTAGACTTGGTTTTAACATGAGGTAAACGCAAACAGCATCACAATCCCAATTGAACATATTTACAATATTACAAATTATTTACATCATCAAAACATAAATCCAGCAGAGAATCTAGAATCGAATCACGTCGAATGTACGGATTGCTCAAATCCAATTTAATCATAATGATAACAAAGTACATCAATAAGCTTATAAATCATATCACCATCGTAATGCTATCGTAATCGATATACACGACGCAACATCACAACATAATATATATAACACTCAAAAGTATAATCGTAACAGCAACATATACACAACGCAAAATGAAAGGTAAACAGAATACAATACACAAAGCATCAACAAATTTGAACTGAGTAGTTACCGAATAAGGAGTCGTAGAGACAAATTAAACCCAAAAACAACACAATGTTTTAACATTTATCGAACATGCATATTTACGACATCGTAATCTCGTACGAAGCATTGAAGATGAAACCGACCACTCAGCTTGCTGAAATAACTCGCAAAATCGAACTCGACATCGCATCACACCTGTTAACAGAATAAACATCTTGCAAAATGAAATACACAAACAGCAAATGAAATCCAAAGCAAACACGATGGAAGTGAGTTTTGGTTTGGTGCAATGGTGGATGTGAGGTTTGACTGTCCGAAAGTTTATTGGAGGTGATGGTTGTTTTATATGAATCCTCTCAAGAAGGAAGTAGATCCATTTTTCTATTTCTTTTGTTAGTTTTCAACAAGTGAGAGAGAGTTTGATGGTTTGAAGGATTGGAGGTTATTAGTGGTTGTGCTTATGGTGGTGGTGGTGGAGGACAAACTTACTACAAATGATATGAGGATGGGATGTTGCATGTTGACAAAGAAGGTGGGAGGTATGTGTTTCACATTGAAGGAGTTGGAATGATGAAGGTGCGTTTAAGAAGGTTTGCAGCTGCCGGTCAGAGTTGTTGGTTGAAAAGTAAGGTAGCATCAATGTGCGGTTATGTTGGAGGGAGAAGACGTGTTAGTCGAGTGAGTTTGTGTGGTGACGGATGATCTGTGCAAAACGCATGAGGAGAGTGGAAAAATTACAAGGCGGAGGGATTTTATTGTGTTATTGTTTGAGTTTGCAGTGGAGAAGTTGATTATGAATTGTGTTGTAAGGTGAGGGTGATGATATGAGTTTCGCATGGTGAGTTTGGGTGAAAGAGGGATGTGGTATGAAAGGGAAAGAAGAAGGTGAAAAACACAGTTGGTCTTGCGCAAAGGGGGTGAGGAATAGTGTTTTAAGATTGAATGTCACATTGAGAGGAGAGATTATGTGGGGTGGAAGAATGGTGAGAAGTTGTTGTGTGGTAGGTGGATGAAAGATCCTGGATAACGTGGAGTGAAGATGGAGATGCCAAGTGTTAACGTGTTTTCTACCCTCTCAAAAGTTGAAGCACCTTTGCTTTTTATTCTCTTCTTTTAAATTGCAATGAGAGAGACGTGTCAATAAGTGGTTGGTGAATGAGAAAAAAATGATTTATGATGTGTGGATAACACGTGAAGAAAAGGATCCCTTTTCAGAAAAAACATAGATAGAAACAATCATAACCCTTGGCTTTACAAACAACCAATCACAATTTTTTAATTAATATTTATATATATATATGGGTCATGCTAATACACACCCATGTAGGTGTGTATTAGCAACATACACCTTAGTGTATTTTTGTGTGGGGCCCGCCAATTTTGGATGGGACCCACATTAGAAAGATGAAGAAAAAAATAGAAAGAAAATAGATGTAGTGTATTTTTGTGTGGAGACCACCAATATAGGGGTGTCAAAACGGGCCGCCCGCCCCGCTCCGCCAAAAGCCCGCCAAAAAAAAGAGCGGGGCGGGCATGCCCGCCAGGTAAAATGGGCATGAAATTCAAGTCCGCCCCGCCAAGGTGGCGGGTTGGCGGGCGGCGGGCCGGCCCGCCTTCGTTTTTTTTATAATTTATTTCCCATTTTTTTTAATAAATTAAAATGCTTTGTTTTTTTTTTACATTTCAAAGGTTAACACACCTACTCTCCGTACATGTTACCAAATTAGATTAATATAGCAAATTAGGAAATAATGATAAACTAGCAAATTAGATTAATATGACAAATTAGAAATATAGCAGTAACTAACATTAATGTTCACCCTAACCACATAATTCAACACTAATTTCATTACTCTGCTATGAGTATACATGCTACCTTTTCAAAAACACAGTAAAATAATTGGACTTGTTCCAAAGGTAAACACACCAACTCTCCATACATGTTACCAAATTATATTAAAACAATTAAAACTAATATAATAATATCATGACAAGCTAAACTAAAACTAATATAATATAAAAATTTAAACTAATACTAAAGACTTCCATAAATAATAATAGTTTAAAACAAATATTGGGCCATATATTTATTTTTTCTTTCCAAATGGGCCATGGACATTTTCTAATCTATGTAGTTATTTTTTATTTTTTTTAACGGGCTGGCGGGCCAACCCCGCCCCATTATGTATTCCGCCCGCGGGATTTTTTGTTTTGGCGGGGCGGGCGAAATGGGTAGGCGGGCCCAAAATCCATGCCCAACCCGCCATTTTTTGGCTGGTGGCGGGCCTCGACCAGTTTTGCCACCCCTATATATATATATATATATATATATATATATATATATATATATATATGTATCAGAGCCTTATTAGGTGTTGATACGTGATTATCAAGATATTTTATTAACAGATAGTTTTATTTTCTCCAAATTATCTTTATTTCGTACCCTGACCTTTGAGTCTAAGGTAGAAAACTTCTGAATAGCAGGTGGTCCACGTAGTAAAACCCGTTGAGTAAAGGGTAGTAAATCTGTTGGTCAGCTTGTTGAAGTAATCACTTAGAACAAACTATAAGGGGGGAAGAGAGTTAGTGAAAAGAAAAATAATTCTGTTTGTTCAAAAATTTCTGAAGTAATCATGTCAAGCATCGTTAGGGCTTTGAGTTCACTAGGAAGTTGTAGGAGACCCCAGCGTCACCTTAATGAAGCTAGTACTTCTGATTATAATAATGAACTAGATCAAGATACGTTCCAGAATAGAGAATTAGAAATCTAAGAGATGGAAAATAGATTAATAAATTGGTCTATGCCTGAGATTAAACTTAAAGAAATCTACAAAGTAGGAACTTTTAATTACAACGCTAAAAAAATCATACACACTGTAGAAAATGCTAGATCCATTAGTAACCAACAAGAAACCATAGAATTGTTAGATAGAAAAGTACTAGAAGATCATTATCGTGAAAACTTTAAGTATATTCATTTGGGATTAATTCAAATCGCTGTTAAACTGTTACACAAATTAGGATTAAACACACCCATAATACTAATCTTAAGAGATACCAGAATTAAAGATTTTCATAATTCTACAATTGCTATTATTGAATCTAATCTTAACGATAGACCAATTTACTTTAACTGCCATCCCAATTACTCTATGAGTTTAGCAGATGAATTCACCAAAAGCTCGTTAGTTATTATGATTGTAGGATTAGGAGACACCTTCGTACAGGGTACCTAAAACCTAAGTATTATTAGTAGAGTAACGTATAAAGTTTCAACTGTTAATTATGATTTTAAATCCGTTAAGAGTACTCCTAGAAACCAAGTTTGTCTTTTAGAAGCTAACTTAAGACGATCAAATGTCATTACACCTAAAATATTGATTGCATATGAAATTATGGATAAATTACCAGAGGAATGGATATTAAAAGAAGTAATTAAACTTGAGAAAATTGAGTATAGGTCAATCAGAAATTTTATACAGGATACTGATGGTACGGTGGCCATTAGGATGAACAGAAGTCAATCCTATAGATACCACAACTCTCCAAGTATTAGTCAAGCGTCGAGCGCTAGGCACTCAGTAGATTCTACTATTAGGGTAACCCTAGCTGGAGTTAACTTTAACCCTACTGTACCTCAATGTTTATATGAAGAAAGGATTTCAAGGTCCCCTTCTCCAATTGAATCACAGATACTAAATACCATTATTAGGGAAGAACCCTTTGTTATAGACAAAGCCTGGATTAGCGAAGACTTTGAGGCGATCTATAATAAAGAAAAGAGAGACTGGTTTTTCTCCACTTTTTCTGGACCTCAAACCCAAGACTTTTTACAATTATTTTACGCTTTCTTAGAAGCCCATGAAATTAATACCTATTTCTTTGTTTGGTTTGAATTATATTATTTAGAAGAAAAGATTAACAATCCTTTTGCCACTAAGTTATTTATTGATACTAATAGAAGAATAAGCACTAAGTGGAAAACATCTAAAAAAGAAATAGTAGAGTCTATACATCCACCTTTAGAAGCTATTAAAATCTCCCCAGGAAAAGATATAGAAATAGATGCTGCACCCTTTAAGGAAATTGTTGCACCTACGCCTGATAGAAAAGATTTAAATAACTTACATAGTCAGTTAAACTACTCCAATCAAATCTTACATACCATGTCACAACAATTAGATAGGATAGAAACATCTGGTTTCAAGCCAGCTGAATCTAAACAGTTAAATCCTACTAGACCTATTTATCATTATGATATACCTTCATCCTCAGAATTACAAAAAATAAAACTAGGAAATTCAACTCATGATAAAATAGAGGAATTAGTGGAAAGATTAAAGGGTTTAGACTTAAGACTTGACCCCCAGGTCAACATGTTATCTAAAGAAGAGGAATTCGAAAGCCTAATTAATAAACTAGGAAGGCCTCCAAAAAAACCTACTAGAAATTACTACCCTGTACATTCCTTTGCTGACGTTCAATTTGACGAAAGATCAAACTTTATTGAAAATAGTTATTCAGGAGAAGCCATTGTAGAATGGAATATAGATGGAGCTTCTGAACAACAAATATTAGACACGATTCAAAACATGACTATGGCCGCTACCGCCTTTATGCTAAGAAAAAACTCAGATAAAAAGTCTAGAAAAATGTTAATAATGGGATTTACTGGCCAACTGAAAGGTTGGTGGGACAACCTTCTTAGTCCGGAAGATAAAGAAATTATAGATAAAGCTATTAAGTCTGAAAATAATGAACCAGCTAGTGTCACAGCCTTACTCTATACCATTACCAAATTTTTTGTAGGAGAACCTTTAAAGCTCCAAAAATGAGCTTCAGATCAATTAATGAACCTCTATTGTCCGACTATGTCTGATTATAGATGGTATAGGGATATGTTTCTCTCCAAGTTATGCCTAAGAGCTTATGACTCTGCAGCTTTTTGGAAAGAAAGATTTATTAGTGGTTTACCCATACTTTTTGCTAAAAAAGTCAAAACAAGTATACAACAGAATTACCAAGGGGAAATTCCCTATGATAATTTAACCATAGGAGAATTATCCAATTACGTAGTAGAAACAGGAATTCAAATTTGTACAGATTATAAAATTTAGAACAAAATTAAAAATGAACAAGTTAGCAGCAGATGCGAAATGAGAACATTTTGCGAGCAGTATGGAGCTACTCCATTAAGAGCGCCTAGTAATCCTAAGAATAAAAGGAATATAAGTAAAGGTAGAAGAAATTATAAGAATTATAAAAATCATAGAAAATATGATAAACCAGAAAAACAAGAACATTATAATAAAAAACCATACAAAAAACCCTATAAGAGAAAATTTGATAGAAATAAGAATAAAGATGTAAAATGTTATAAGTGTGGACGTTTTGGTCATTATGCTAGTGATTGTAGAGTAAAAGAGAAAATAAAACAGTTAAGTAATTTAAATCTATCTGATGAATTAAAGGACACTTTGAGTAATGCCTTAAATAAGATTATGCTAAATTCAGATCATGAAGACACCTCTCCAGAGGAATCTTCTTACGAAGAATTAAATCAAATCAATAGCTCGAGCGAATCTGAGTCTGAGTACGAAGAATGTTTAGGAATTGACTTTTGTGATTGTAAGAATTGTGCTAGGATAGTTAACGTAATAACTAATACCCAAGCTAATACCTTAATTACCATTTTAGATAAAATGGAACCTTCCGAAACTAGAGATGCCTTCATGAGGCAAATAAAAGACATAATTGATGATAATGATCTTAATAAACATCAAGTAAATATGATTGAATTTAAAGATGTGATGAATATGTTTAAAAAACCTTTAGAACAACCTTTATCTATTAAAGATTTACATGAAGAAATTAAATTATTAAAAGGGGAAATCCAAACTTTAAAAACCCGGAAGGATGAGTTAGAAGTTAAATATTTAGAGTTACAAGGTACAATGATAGTACAAAATCAAAGTTTTGTTGATACATTAAAATCCTTAACAAATAAATCACAAGACCTAGGTACTTCTGAAAATCAAGTTAAGTCAGAAGAACAAGACAAAGATAAAAGACCTAACCCATTTGTTTTCAGTATAGAAAATATAATAGCCCATAAATGGTATGCAAAAGTAGATCTAATTGTGCGTGATAAAGCTTATGAATTAATAGCCTTAATCGACTCAGGAGCAGATCTTAATTGTATACAAGAAGGATTAATACCAACTCAATATTACAAGAAAACTAAAGAAAAGCTTAGAGGAGCAAATGGTAGCAGATTACAAGTTACGTATAAATTACCAGATGTTAGAATCTGTAAAGGAAAAGTCTGTTATAAAACATCTTTTTTACTAATTAGAAATCTTCATGAAGTAGTTATTCTTGGAGCCCCATTTCTATCTTTGTTATATCCCTTTAGCGTTAATGATCAAGCTATTACTACTGAAGTCGTAGGTCACCTGGTTAGTTTTGAGTTTTTAGAAAAGCCTAAGGTTAGAGATCTAAATGCAGTACAAAACCAAAATATTAGCATAGTTAATCTTATTACAAATAAGCAAAATCAAATTAATTTTATTAACAAAGAAATACATTACAAACGAATAGTTGAACAGCTACAAACATATGTTATTAAAGAGAAAATTAATGTACTTCAAACCAAATTTATAAAAAATTTATGTTCAGAACATCCCAATGCTTTTTGGACAAGGAAAACTCATGAGATATCTTTACCTTACCATCCTGATTTTAAAGAAACTAATATACCTACGAAAGCTAGACCCATACAAATGAATAAACAACACCTAGATTATTGTAAGAAAGAAATACAAGGATTTCTAGATAAATGTTTAATCACGCCCAGCAAGTCCCCATGGAGTTGCTCAGCCTTCTATGTAATTAACGCTTCGGAGTTATAAAGAGGAAGCCCTCGTTTAGTAATCAATTACAAACCTTTAAACACAATATTACAATTGATTAGATACCCGATACCAAATAAAAAAGATTTAATTAATAGGTTACATAATAAAAGTATTTTTTCTAAATTTGATCTAAAATCTGGATATTATCAGATTCAAGTCAAAGAAGAAGATAAGTATAAAACCAATTTTACGGTACCCTTTGGTCATTACGAATGGAACGTTATGCCTTTAGGATTAAAAAAATACACCGTCTGAATTTCATAATATAATGAATGATATCTTTTATCAATACTCAAATTTTACTATAGTTTACCTAGATGACATCCTAGTCTTTTCAGATTCTATTAATCAACATTTTCAACACTTAGAGCAATTTTACAAAATAATTAAAGAAAATGGTCTAGTATTGTCTGAAAGTAAATTAAAATTATTCCAACCTAAAGTCAGATTCCTAGGGTTTGACATTAGTCAAGGTGAGTACACCCCAATTACCAGGTCTTTAGAATTTATTAGCAAATTCCCTAACGAAATTAAAGATAAAACCAAATTACAAAGGTTTTTAGGTTGTCTCAATTATGTGTCAGATTTTATTCCAAACCTTAGGACAATATGTCTACCTTTATTCAAAAGGTTAAGAAAAAGTCCACCTCCTTGGGATGAAACTATGACTCTAAGTATTATCGAGTTAAAACAGGTTGTTAAGAAATTACCATGTCTAGGAATCCCAGATCCAGATGCCAATCTTATTGTAGAAACCGATGCTTCAGACATTGGATTTGGATGTATTTTAAAACAAAAATTACCGGGTACTGATAAGGAACAAGTAGTCAGATATTACTCTGGAACTTGGTCTTCAGCCCAATTGAACTATAGTACGATTTAAAAAGAGATTTTATCTATTGTACTTTGTATTACTAAATTTCAAGACGATTTATATTCAAAATCATTTTTGCTAAAAATTGAATCAGCCAGAAGTGTTTTACAAAAAGATGTCAAAATTTTAGTGTCAAAACATATATTTTCCAGATGGCAGTCATTACTTGCATGTTTTGATTTTGAGATCATACATATTGATGGTATTAAGAATGCATTACCAGATTTTTTAACTATAGAATTTTTACAGGGAAAAAATGAGTAACAAATCTACCTCAAAAGATTCTTACGGTCCTCCATTACAAAAACCAGAAAACCAAAAACAATTGATATTAGGATCACCTTCCTACATATCAAAAATTAATTCTCCCGTTTCCTCTTTAAAGGGAATAGGAGCCAACCCTGCGTTGGTTTCACCTTCGCAGTTTGTTCAGGATATTACGTCATCTTCCAAGATGACACCCATTAAGAGCAAATTAGCTTATTACACTCCTCCTCGGGGAGTAAAATCAAAATTTGTTACCAAAGAATTATCAGTTCCCATTATTACTCTAGAAGATTCTTATTGTTCTAATGAAGGATCCTTACTTCAGAATATCAGCAAAATATTCCCTCAGGGAACCCACTTCATTAACTCCGATGTTAATAAAACATGATCCTTCTATGAATTTATTTTGGTAGATACAAACTCCATTACTTTAACCCATGTTAAAGACGAAGCTACTGGAAATATTAAATTCTCCAAATTCAAGATTAATAAAGTCCTCTCTCCTTCCGACTGGGGAACTCATCCTTACCACGCCGAAAGCTTTACAAGGATTTTCAATCCCCAACATTATCTTACAGTTAGGCCATATGACCATACTTGGTTTATTTGGTGTAACAAGAATATATCCTTAAAATTCCCTAATTGGTTCATTAAGTGGTTCGAAGTCTTTGGTTTAGACACCTGCATCTTTCCAGATTTGGCGTCAAAAGCATATCAAGAATTTTGTGATCTTACTACGTGCCCCAAGCACAAAAGATTGTTAGCTTTTACAGCTACTTTTGGTATCACCTGGATTATGTCTTGGTCCTTCACCACAGACCAGATGTGGCCAGATGCTACGGCCTCTCAATTAGTCAGAAAAATTTCAATTAAATGGTGGCATGCTTTTAATCCAGCACTCTTTTCTCCTGAAATAAGAAATGCTTGGTACGCTAAGCATCCTCATTTATGCAAGACTACTACAACCTCCTCAGATGCTAGTTTCTTAACTAATAAAAGCAAGTTGTTAGCCTCGCTTACAGCCATTTCGGATCCTAAAAAGTTTACAGAAAAATTACAAGAAGTCATAGGAGCCATGTCAGATTGTGCCAGCTCCTCCAACTCAGTTGATGCTACACCATAAAATGAGGACGATTGTTATGGGATTTTTGATTAGATCTCCTACAGCCTAATCATGATCTTACTTTTGGGAAAAACGACAAGTTACTAAAATTTGATCTTATCACTTGGAATTCCTTTCTTTGTTACCTCCATTATCAGGCCTAGAGGGCCTGGCTACTTTTGTTACTTTCTTAAAATTATTAGCAGGCAATGTGGGCCATATTACTTTACTTTATAAAAGATAATACTCCTTATCTTTGGCTTTACTTTTCAGGCCATTTGTATTTGTCGGCCAGTACTTGCTTTTGCTTTTCTTTACCAGGCCATTTAGTTGTGTCGGCCACGTATGTGAAAATTATGTTGTAATTTTATTTTCTTTGAAGTCTGAATGCTATATAAGCATTCACTCGTGATTGTTGAAGGCATGCTCAATTTTCACTCATACTTGAGTTGAAACCTAAACCCTTCAAGAATCTCCTATTGTAAGTTTTTACTCATCAATAAAATCATGTCTTTATCAATTGCTATCTTCATAAATTATTCTTCTGCATATCGTTTTAGAAACTCTGATATTTTACCAAATATGAACTTATATATTCAAATATACCTTAATTTCAACATTTCTTCAGCTATTTATATTACTTTTACATCTTCCACTACTTCTCGATAAAGAGGATCGAGAAGTAGTGGAAGATGTAAAAGTAATATAAATAGCTGAAGAAATGTTGAAATTAAGGTATACTTGAATATATAAGTTCATGTTTGGTAAAATATCAGAGTTTTTAAAACGATATGCCGAAGAATAATTTATGAAGATAGCAATTGATAAAGACATGATTTTATTGATGAGTAAAAACTTACAATAGGAGATTCTTGAAGGGTTCAAGTTTCAACTCAAGTATGAGTGAAAATTGAGCATGCCTTCCACAATCACGAGTGAATGCTTATATAGCATTCGGACTTCAAAGAAAATAAAATTACAACATAATTTTCACATACGTGGCCGACACAACTAAATGGCCTGGTAAAGAAAAGCAAAAGCTAGTAATGGCCTGAAAAGTAAAGCCAAAGATAAGGAATCTTATCTTTTATAAAGTAAAGTAATATGGCCCACATGGCCTGCTAATAATTCTGAGAAAGTAACAAAAGTAGCCAGGCCCTCTTGGCCTGATAATGGAGGTAACAAAGCAAGGAATTCCAAGTGATAAGATCAAATTTTAGTAACTTGTCGTTTTTCCCAAAAGTAAGATCATGATAAGGCTGTAGGAGATCTAATCAAAAATCCCATAACAGTCATCCTCATTTTCTGGTGTAGCATCAACTGAGTTGGAGGAGCTGGCACAATCTGACATGGCTCCTATGACTTCTTGTAATTTTTCAGTAAACTTTTTAGGATCCTAAATGGCTGCAAGCGAGGCTAACAGCTTGATTTTATCAGTTAAGAAACTAGCATCTGAGGAGGTTGTAGTAGTCTTGCATAAATGAGGATGTTTAACGTACCAAGCATTTCTTATTTCAGGAGAAAGGAGTGCTGGATTAAAAGCATCCCACCATTTAATTAAAATTTTTCTGACTAATTGAGAGGCTGTAGCATCTGGCCACATCTGGTCTGTGGTGAAGGACCAAGACATAATCCAGGTGATACCAAAAGTAGATGTAAAAGCTAACAATCTTTTGTGCTTTGGGCACGTAGTAAGATCACAAAATTCTTGATATGCTTTTGACGCCAAATCTGGAAAGATGCAGGTGTCTAAACCAAAGACTTCGAACCACTTAATGAACCAATTAGGGAATTTTAAGGATATATTCTTGTTACACCAAATAAACCAAGTATGGTCATATGGCCTAAGTGTAAGATAATGTTGGGGATTGAAAATCCTTGTAAAGCTTTCGGCGTGGTAAGGATGAGTTCCCCAGTTGGAAGGAGAGAGGACTTTATTAATCTTGAATTTGGAGAATTTAATATTTCCAGTAGATTCGTCTTTAACATGGGTTAAAGTAATAGAGTCTGTATCTACCAAAATAAATTCATAGAAGGATCTTGTTTTATTAACATCTGAGTTAATGAAGTGGGTTCCCTGAGGGAATATTTTGCTGATAGTCTGAAGTAAGGATCCTTCATTAGAACAATAAGAATCTTCTAGAGTAATAATGGGAACTGATAATTCTTTGGTAACAAATTTTGATTTTACTCCCTGAGGAGGAGTGTAATAAGCTAATTTTCTCTTAATGGGTGTCATTTTGGAAGATGACGTAATATCCTGAACAAACTGCGAAGGTGAAACCAACGCAGGGTTGGCTCCTATTCCCTTTAAAGAGGAAACGGGAGAATTAATTTTTGATATGTAGGAAGGTGATCCTAATATCAATTGTTTTTGGTTTTCTGGTTTTTGTAATGGTGGACCATAAGAATCTTTTTAGGTAGATTTGTTACTCATTTTTTCCTTGTAAAAATTCTCTAGTTAAAAAATCTGGTAATGCATTCTTAATACCATCAATATGTATGATCTCAAAATCAAAACATGCAAGTAATGACTTCCATCTGGAAAATATATGTTTTGACACTAAATTTTTAACATCTTTTTGTAAAACACTTCTGGCTGATTTACAGTCAGTTTTTAGCAAAAATGATTTTGAAAATAAATCGTCTTGAAATTTAGTAATACAAAGTACAATAGATAAAATATCATTTTTAATCGTACTATATTTCTATTGGGCTGAAGACCAAGTTCCAGAGTAATATCTGACTACTTGTTCCTTATCAGTACCCGGTAATTTTTTTTTAAAATACCTCCTATAACACCCCATTTCTACCCGGCGGATAATTATAAAATCAGAGTTTCAAAATTTCAACATACAAATGAGATGCTACATTTTGAACTTAAAAACGACTTCATATTATCGCATGTTAATCAGATACATAACACTTTAACTCGGATGAACCGATAACAACAAAATTAGTCTTTAAAATAAAACAACCTTTATTAACTAAATAGCGGAATTATACTTTTCAACTCAAATGACATAACATCTTTTGTTCATCTGAAAACAACTGCAACATAACAAGTATTCAATGACATCAACTTATAATTTCAACAACTGAAATATAACAACTATAAAACAACGATCATTCATCCTCCCGAGTGTTACGTATCAGAGCAAGACCCTCTTGACTTGCAATAAAGCAACATAAGGACTCCAAAATTTATTCTGAACTGCCACTGCTATTCTTGAGTACCTGCCCATTTCCCATGGTAGGGGAAATATCAGCAGAAGGGGTGAGATATCTAACAATATAATAAGATGTATGATAAATAATATATTAGAATTTAGATCATATAAAATTTCCACTTTACAGCTTATAACAACAATTATCACAACCAGTCATCAACTTAATATCACAACCATTTAACCAACTTAATATAACAACTTTCAAACTACAAATATAACAACAAAACCCTCAACAGGTTATAACAACATTTTTATAGCTTTCAGACAGTACCTGTCACAACAAGTCAACAACATAATAACAACGAATATATCATCACAACAACTCAAAATGCAACATGAAATGCGACTCATTACGATGCACATGCATGTGGTACCATTGGAGTAGAACTCCCAACTTAATAACGGAGCAAAACTCCCAACTTAATAATTGTCAATTAATAGAGGCGTCACAAGGCATAAGCCTTCTTCGCAGGTTGCCAATACAGGCCAAGGCATAAGCCTTCAACTTAAATATTTTGCAAGTCCAGGCCAACTTGGTATGCTATGCATGCGACGCAACAACTACAGCATCAATTATTCAACAACAACAACACAACAACAACAACACAACCACGACAACATAACAACAACAACACAACTGCAACTTAACAACAATTCAACATTGGCCACAAGCCTACAACTTAAGAACAATTCAACACTGGCCATAAGCCTACTACTTTATATTTCAGCAACAACATATCATCAACAATAATTAAACAACAACTTAACAATGATACTCAACATTGACAATAAGTCTACAACTTCATCTTGCCATTAAATAGAGGCAACACAACATATAATCACCACCTGCAATTTCATAAATTAACAACGACAACAACACAACAACTTATATATACTAATACTATTATCACAAGTCCTATTAATACTACTTGTGTATCACTGCCAATTTTACCTATTACAACTAAGTATACAACACACCATATCAACTAAAATATACAACAAATGTTCCGTATAGTTATTCGGACAATTCGACTAAATCTGGCTAATTAGTCTTCTGCTAAAATACTTGATACTTGCTACTCTGAACCAATGTACTTATTAGCTCTCTGTTAATTTAATACTACACTGCTACCAAATATAGGTACACCAGTTACTGTTGACTTTTCCACTAATACTACTAATTCTGCTACTACAGATTAATTATCTCTCTGCTAAATAAATGAAACTATCATTTTTCTGCCACTAATTCATACATACTGCTACTACCAAATTATTCTGCTTGTTATCAAACCACACTGCTATTTAATAACGCTATAAATTAATCGTCTACTAAAATCACCAACATTTCTGCTTGTCATGCTATTTATCAAATCTATACTGTTACTACTAATATCAGTATTACCTCTACACTTGCCACTAAAATTATAGTTTACTACTAGTTACTATTATTTCCGGATAAATTACTAACCCTGCTATTATTACTGAAATATGCTATTCACTGCTACCAAATATCTCTTCCCTATGTGATATTATTCTGCTACTCAATTTTCTATACCGTTAATATTTTATCAACTACTAATATTATATGTATTGACCTGATACTAAATTAAATGAATTAAACTAAATTCTAGAACAACACTATATGCCTACCATCACCAATTCCATGCCTATCGTCACACTTTCATGACCTTCGTCACAGGTGTGTGTGACGGTCGTAACAAGGGGGTGACAGTCGTCACATTCCCCAGACGGACGCCCCAATATTTGGGACGGTCGTCCCAAGCTCTCATTGCGTGACGGTCGTCCCACCTCCTGGCGGAAGTCATGCTCCCAATTTCTTCATCCTCAGCATTCCTTCCGCTCCCGTTTTCCTCGTCCCAGTTTCACATACTCATACCAATTCCATGACAGACACCCATCTCAGTATAACAGCAACACATAAACCACAATTAAACAACACAGACTAATTTTCCACCATCGATCAACTTAGAATTCAACTTCGGTATTAACAAAAACAGAAAGACATAACAGAGGCAATTCTATAAACTAACCCCACATATCATTCATCAAATATCCAGTTATAGAGTCAGAACCCCCACCCTTACCTTGGATTGGAGACCGCTCTATTCCACTGACTGCACCAAGCTTTGCCATGACTTCAAACCTTTGCCTCTTCTCTCTTTTTCCTCCTCTGCAACTTTTCACGATCAATTCTACACGACCTTTCTCTTTTCTCTACAACTTCCACATACAGCATGTTTTACTCCTTCTCTCAACCCTTATTTCCTCTACTAATCAAAACCTAATTTTCTTTTGTTCCACTTAATCAATATAATAACACTATTATTTTATTATTCTTATTGGGTCTACTATCAACACCCCCAATAATTCTACTTCTAACCATTAAAAGCCCAAAATAACTAATAATAGTATTATTCTAATACTATTTATACCACTTAATCAATTCATGAATCAACTAACAACAACACAACTTAAATCAACATTTCACAACATCAACAATTAACTCGAAAATATTTCGAAAATATTTAATTAAATAATTAATTAAATATCGAGCGTTACAACTCTCTCCCACTTAGAATATTTTCGTCCTCGAAAATCTACTCGATACCACCACTCTTAACGCGAATTTCGCATCCAACTCTCTGATCCCCAAGTCGCATTTGGCAACCCTTCGACCACTACTTTTCCGACATAACTACAACTCAACATGACTTCAATCCAATACACACATGCTAATCATTCAACATCTTCTCGACATAATCATCAATAATTTATTAACCACTCGATAATATCTTGACATATCAACATCTAAGTAGCCACATCCATACACACTTATACCTAGATATACATAGTCACATTACCATCTTATCAACATTCTCAACACTACAACACATCCACAATCTCATTCTCATATATGCGTATGTCACTCATCAACAAAATGTCAACAACTTATTCATATCGTTGTATCACTCTTATAGTGGCATCAACCTAGCCAACATAATCAACTTCGTCATACCATGCAGTATTACTCACCCTTATATCAACAATCCACCCAGTCAAACATGTAGATCAAGACTTATCATTCCCTTAGGCTTCTGATATTTAGTCCTTCACTTCTAACGAGTCGTACACGCATAACAAATGCGCCACATCACGCTTCAGCTGCGCAACTCTGATCATCCATCTTAAGTCACCGTCCTTATTAAAATTTCTGCCAACTATATGGTTTACAAGTTTCAATCTAGTTTCGTACTTTCTTTAACATCCGCCATAAAATTGCCGTTCACTTGATATTCTCAATCTTTCACCTTGCGATGTTAGCTCGCATATAAACCCGCTACTCCAAATTGTTCAATACGTCTAAACTCTTTCCTAGCCACTCCTCTATTAATCCACACCAACTGGTGAGCGACTATCCTCACGATATAACATCAATCAATTTACACACTATTAAGATAGCAAGACAAGTCTATACCATCCAACACGATCTCGTCTACTATCAACAAGAGATTAAGGGTGATCAGTTCCTCAATTTGTCAATAGGTAGCCGACAACCATAATGGAGTATACGCCCTCATTACCAAACTATAATAGTGTTCCTTTAGAACTTGTACACAAGTCACCTAAAGCACCATAATCCAATAATTTCCAATGAGGTTTACAAATACTCCCACAATTTCCCTCTCATTCGATCTTGTCGATGAGGCACCGACGCCTAACACATTACACGGTCCACGTTACACTCACTTAGCCTCACACGAAGGTTAAGTATTCTCTGACTCAAGAATCACTACTATACCAGTACATTACACGTCGTCTCGTTCCAATTGAAATCTCAACAATGCCGTTCCACACCGCTTTGGTGATAGAACCTCTCCAATTCTTCTTTTACATATGCCACTACCTTGGCATCATAAACACGACTCTAATTCCTCTTAAAAGCATCTTCCTTAAAAAGGACAACTTTATTCTAATCGTTGTTAATCATCATAAGCTGCATCTCTATGCACTTCTCCAATACTTTCACATCCTTTTTAATGCTGAACATCTCATTTCTCGACTCATTCGCCAACAACATATTACGCTTGACCTCGTCTCGAACAACTGCGATAATAACCATTTATGCCCAAAAGTCTCTAGTTCCGTAACCTACTTCAGAGCCCTTCCATATAGGAATACATCTACCGTATTTGAAAACACTTTCATAGGATATAATATATTTTTACCTCCTCATATGTTCAAACAGAACATCAATCTGATACTCGGAACACAAGATATGAATTTCCAAAGTTATCCGAAAATGCGAACACCGACATCATGCAACGACATACTTACACACGCCTTACGATAACATCGGAACAGAATTTCTTCGTACCAGTACCAACACTTATCATTCTTGAAATCGTACTCATCTTCTCGCATTTTCGACTCTGACTCGCGATTCAAACATTCCAACAACTTTTACAACTTTTTTTTTAATCACTCGCAAGGATCCCACGACACGGTCTACAGCAATTTGTTACTCCATCACTGTTCAAACATCGACATCTTACGCAAAGGCTACTCAAACCGACAACTTCACAGTCCTCCCGCAACGCTGAAACATCGCAACTTTCTAAATTCCATCTTCTAAAAATTATCCTTGTTACTTAACAATCACCTTCAGAAACATCAGGGATTTACACTCTACTCGTATATCAATAATCGTTACATTGATCCTCAGCCTTCGAGAAGTAAATATCAACAACGTCTAATCATCTTTTCTCAAGGCGCTCCAACTTGATTAACAACAAAATCTTGAATCCATGTCTTCTTCGGATTCGGGAAACAACATACTTCAACAATACTTGCATTGTCGCCATCAGCAGCATGCTGAACCAACATCTTACAACCAAGACATATCCGAGAAGCACAGCTTCTCCCCCACTTATCTTCAACCCAACTCCTTCACACAATTGATTAGAAAAGCAAACTAGTACCGACAGTGTTCCACACACTTGTCGCGTACTAAGGGATAAACAACATTAGACAACTTGGCCGGACAGACCGACCTGCTCTGATACCACTAATGTAACACCCCATTTCTACTCGGTGGATAATTATAAAATCAGAGTTTCAAATTTTCAACATACAAATGAGATGCTACACTTTCACCTTAAAAACGACTTCATATTATCGCATGTTAATCAGATACATAACACTTTTACTCGGATAAACTGATAACAACAAAATTAGTCTTTAAAATAAAACAACCTTTATTAACTAAATAGCGGAATCATACTTTTCAACTCAAATGACATAACATCTTTTGTTCATCTGAAAACAACTGCAACATAACAAGTATTCAATGACATCAACTTATAATTTCAACAATTGAAATATAACAACTATAAAACAACGATCGTTCATCCCCCCGAGTGTTACGTATCAGAGCAAGACCCTCTTGACTTGCAATAAAGCAACATAAGGACTCCAAAATTTATTCCGAACTGCCACTGCTATTCTTGAGTACCAGCCCATTTCCCATGGTAGGGGAAATATCAGCAGAAGGGTGAGATATCTAACAATATAATAAGATGTATGATAAATAATATACACTACGCCAAAAATAGGAATAGACAGCACCAAAAAGACAGCGCTTTTATAAAAAAATGCTGCTAAAAAGAATAAAAAAATTTCGCTAAAAAAAACGCAGTAAAAGACAGGCTTTAGAAGTGCTTTTAAAAAGCGCTGTTAAATGCAATAAATGGGTGCCACTTTAGAAAGCGCTTTTTTGGAAAGCGCTGTTATAGGTATTACTTTAGACAGCGCTTTTAAAAAGCGCTGTTTAAAGTTAACCTTAGAAAGCGCTTTCAGAAAAGCGCTCTTATAGGTCTTAAATTCTTTTCACTTTAGAAAGCGCTTTCTAAGGGAAGCGCTCTTATAGGTTGCACATAAGAAAGCACTTTCTTAAAAGCGCCCTCTAAGGTCATTTACGAATTAAAATATAAAACAATTTCTACACATTTTCAGACACTTCTATTCATTTTCTTCTCTTGACCGTTTCTTCTACTGAAACCCTTGCCGTCGTTCTTGCATTGCCATTGTCGTCGTTCTTGCATTCCCATTGCCGTCACCGTTGCCATCACCGTTGTCGTCATTGTTGCATTTCATTCGTGAAAACGTTATTGTTGTTGTTGTTCTTATTCTCTTATCCTCTGAAAACGAATAAGGTACGTTGTTGCTCTTTTATTATTCATTTCTCTGTTTTTAATTTTTGTTTTTGATTTGATTTTTATGCGGAAAAAGTTTTCACGATGAGGATAAAAGCTCCCTCTTTTATTGTTGCATAATCGAACCTATTTTTTGCTTTTATTTTTCATGTATATTTGGCAAAGTATCAATCCTTAATCTTTCACGATGAGGATAAAAGCTCATTGTGTTATGCATTCTTTAGGTATTTTCATAAGGAAACTAATATTAAAGTATCTTCACAACGATGACTATTATTGAAAAGATACTTCATGATACAACCTAGTTTTGTGGAAGGTTACTTTTAAATATTTCCTACTGTATGTTTGGCAAAATTGATTAGTATAAACAACCTAGTATTGATTGAAATTGTATTTCGCTAGTTGTGTTGTACTGTTTTTCCAATTGATTGTGTTTGGTCTATCCTTTTTTTCCAAGTTCATTTCTTTTATTTTCTAGAACTTGTGACTTTTTGTTATAAGTTAGTTGTCTACTTTATACTTATTGAGGAGAGAATTTTTTTTATACTTTAAATTATAATTTTTCGTGGTTTTTAAAGTTATATTATAAGTCAATGAGCCTGTATTAATGGTTGTCTCTCACCTTTCTTCTTGTATTTTGATCTGTTCTCTAAACTTAGTGATTCTAAAGTATTTATTTTGCTCTTGAGTACTTGGAATATGTAGGTGTTTACCTCTAATTGTTGCTTGTTTGTGATTACATGTTGCCACTTATCAAGTTATGACTCATAATTGGTCAATTAATGATATTTCATTTTATGATACGTGTATAGGGGTTACTTGTGTTCAAAGTGTGAAAGTCGGATCGTTTCCCTACAAGTATAACATTTTTTCTTTTTGTTTTTGTTTAGTTTAATTAGTATAACTATGGATAAGAAATGGATGTCTTCAATTCGATTGTCGAAAGAGTACGACAATGGGGTATCGAAATTCGTTAAGTTTGCTGTTGCGCACGCCAAAGACCCCAGTCGAATGATATGTCCTTGCTTGGGTTGCTGTTTTGGGAGTTGGGTTGACGCGGTTCAGTTGGCATCACATTTATTGAGGAGTGGAATTGATAGAAGTTATACATGTTGGAATTTGCATGGTGAGAAAATTAACGGGAATGTTGAATCGGGGGATAATATGACCTACGCTTCATACGACAATGGCACAGATACATACGATTCTGATCGAGTCGAAGAGATTGCAGAAGCACTTGAAGAAGATCTTAAGGATTGTCCCAAAATGTTTGAGAGGTTGGTAAGCGATGCAGAGAAACCGTTGTATAATGGTTGCACCAAATTTACAAGATTGTCTGCGGTATTAAAGTTGTACAACTTAAAGGCGGGCAATGGATGGTCGGATAAAAGTTTCACAGAATTATTGGCCCTTATGAAAGATATGCTTCCAGAGGATAATGCTCTTACCAATCGAACATATGAGGCCAAAAAGATGTTGTGCTCTATTGGCATGAGCTATGATAAGATACATGCCTGTCCAAACGATTGCGTATTGTTTCGAAATGAGTATGCATCGTTAAATGAGTGTCCTAAATGCGGTGTCTCTCGATATAAGAAAAAGTTGTCTCCAGCAAAAGTCTTATGGTATTTTCCTATAATTCTGAGATTTAGACGCATGTTTCGTAGTGAGACCGATTCAAGACACTTGACTTGGCATGCAGATGAAAGAATTATTGATGGAAAGTTTCGACATCCGGCAGATTCACCACAGTGGATGAAAATTGATGATGATTATCCTGAATTTGGAAAAGAAGCAAGAAACCTTCGCTTGGCATTATCTACTGATGGAATGAACCCACACGGTATTCAAAGTATCTCACATAGAACTTGGCCTGTGATCATAATGATTTATAACCTACCTCCATGGCTATGTATGAAGCGTAAGTACATGATGTTATCTATGTTAATTTCTGGGCCTAGACAACCAGGGAATGACATAGACGTATACTTGGCACCCTTAATCGAAGATTTAAAATTTTTGTGGGAGAACGGTGTGGAGGTTTATGATGGGTATAGGAAAGAAAGTTTCAACTTGAGGGCGATGTTGTTTGGCACAATTAATGATTTTCCAGCATACGGAAATCTATCAGGGTACAGCATAAAAGGTCAATGTGCGTGTCCTATTTGTGAAGATAAAACAGATTGGACGCGATTGGAGTTTGGTCAGAAGAATGTCTTTCTCGGTCATCGTAGATTCTTAAATTCTAATCATCACTATCGTGGGTGGAGAAAAACATTCAATGGAGAGCCAGAACATGGTAGAGCTCCAACTATATTTCACTACTACAATTTCACCTTACAATAGCGCTAATTTAATAGCACTTTTTAATAAAATGCTATTAAATATCTCACACTAAAGCTTACAATAGCGTTTTTTATTGAATGCTATTATAGGAGTCAATCAAAAATAACACTTTATGTAAAACGCTATCATAGTTTGCCAAGTAGAAAAATAATAAATAAAAGAAGAGACCAATATTAGCGCTTCTATATTAAACGCTATTACATATGTACCCCATCAATAGCACTTTTGCATTAAACGCTAATATAGATATATGCTCTGTATTAGCGCACTATAATAAACGGTATTATAGTGATGTGAATTCTATATAATTAAAAGTAAAAATAAAAATAGGTTAATGATGAATTTCATTTGACGCTCATAACTTCTTCTCCTACTTCACACCAACTTTTGATAATTCTTCTTCTTCCCCCGAATTCAGATGCCCACGTCTTCCAAAGCAAAACCACCTAAACGACTCTGTATTTTCTCTCTGTTAAACTCACCCTACATTCATGAACTCAAAAACCCTAAATCAAAAATTGGTTGAACTTATAACTCAAAAACTAACAATGTTGATTGAAAACCTAAAAACAAAATGAGCTCAGAACTCTTAAACCGATTGAAACCCTGAAACCCACCTTCCGATGGAACAAATCCCACACCTTTATTTCTTCCAATGTACAGGTAACACACCGAATCATTACTCACAAAACTACTAACATTCACCTCTGTTACATCTATAGCCACTGTTGTATCCCCATTTTCAGTCTTCTCCAGAAGTCACATTAGCGATACGCTACATGGTGTCCGTGACCAAATTCTCCCTCTAATGCTCGTTTCTGCTACAGGTCCTCGAAATTTCCTCTCCGCCACCACAAGACTCATACTAGAGGAAATCGAATATGTCTGAATCATTAACCCACGCACATGTGCATATCATGTTGGTGTTGTCATTTGTAAGGATAATGACCGATAAGTTTTTTGACCAGTTATATCAACAGTTTTATTATTAGCAAGCAGTTTTCTTATTTGCAACATCCTGTAAGTTTGTAATTTGATATTCGTTCAAACTTTTTGATGTATCAGGAACCCACAATATGACTTGCAAGCTCAAGATCAAGCTCATAGGACCAGTCCTCAATGAGAGGATTCGTTGCAAGTATGGAATAGGCGTGTTATGAATGCTAAAAAAGCTATTAAGTAAATTATAACGGTGAAGGAACAACAGAAGAAGGGGGCATACAAAGTTGAAAAGTGATGAAGAGGATACATATGTTTCCTTTAGTTATAAGGTATACCCTTACACACTTTATTTTGGGGACTATGTTATGCATAAAAATGATAGTATTAGAAATTTATTTGGAATCAGATTTAATAGTTTGAAGAATTTTGTTGAACCTGCCGAGTATGTTTCAATTGAGTATGACGATGGAATAGCAAAGGTTCATGTTTAACTAGTGTCTAAAAGGCTTTGTAGATGTAGTCTGTAGGTTTTCTTTTGAACCCTTAATTAGTCTTTTTTTGTAAATATTCATTTTGATTTTTAAATAGGTTAGTCTTTTTGTTGGTTAATTTAATCTGTGAATCGAACGTGTCTTTCATTAGCTAATTAGTTATTGAACGTGTCTTCAATTTACTTCATAAAATTACTAACAAATGAGATACTTGGGTATGTTTTTAATTTCGATACATTCAATGACGATATTGACAATGCCTTACACATTTAGGGACCCAAAAGACTATTTACTTCTTTTTAATTGGTTGAACTTTAGAGGATGGTGATATAGTAGTTTGAATTGCTTCAATAATATATGACTCACTTGTTACTTGTTGTGTGGACTTTAGGGTAAATTTTTTTACAAATCAAAAGAAAACAAAAAGCTTAGGACATTGAGCAAGTTCAATGATACTAGTGTTTGGTTGAAAAGAAATATCAAAGGAAAAGTTATTAGCTAAATTGAAAGTACAGGATGTTTCTTATGGAATAGGAACAGGTAACTTCTGTTATGATTTTTTGGGGTCAAATTCAATGTCCTGGCTGCAAGTTCTTTTTTTCCATTTAGCAATTTTTGTACTATTCAAATAGTACTTCATAACGTTTTATAATGGATGTCCAATTTGAAGATTTATTTGTGTTGCATTAAGTATTAAGTATAGGCTTTCATTCAATTTTTACAAATGGCATCTTATACCACATACATGATTCTTATTTATCTTTCAAATTTTAAAGTAGCTCACTAATTTCTTCTGTAAAATGTATGAAGAATTTTTACATGATATTAATTTGCCTTGTTGTTTATGATATACTCATATACATAGTTGTATCTTTTCAGAACAATTCTTTTATTATAATTACCTTTCATTTTCCTTTTTAATTTTGATTTAAAAATAAATTTACTCACCTTTGGAAAGAACGGTAAAGAGCTGTTATTATAAGTTGAATGTGGAATATATAATAAGAGAACTCACCCTACTAATGTATATAATGTATCTATTATAGAATAATGAAAATATGTTTACTTTGTGGAATATATAAGTTGAAACGGTGAATAACAGGCCTTCGGATACCGTTTTGTCTCGGCCATTTTTGCGGTAACAGACCATTAATTAAAATTTATATATATATATATATATATATATATATATATATATATATATATATATATATATATATATATATATATATATATATATATTTATTTATTTATTTATTCATATATTTATTTATTTATTTATATGTGTGTGTGTAACAAATTATTATCAGATTAGAATTTAGACAAGTTTATATGACCCAGTTTTTTTACAAGGTTTTTTTTTTTTTAATAAGCAAAAGTGTATTATATTGAGGACACAAAAAGGTGTCCCAACCGTATACAAAAATGCCACTATCTAAAATCAGGGCCTACAAAAAATCAAAAGGGGTGTTAACCCACATATAATAGTTACAGTTAGAAGCATTTTTACCCTTCTTTCCTATCCACCACCAAGATAACAAAACGACTCGATTAGAAATAGAATCTAGTTCCCAAAATTCATCTCTAAACATAATATTGTTCCTAGTTATCCAGATAGCCCAGCAAACTAATAACCAAAGCCCAGCCCCATTCCTAACAGAAAAACTTTTCTTCACACAACTGTCCATCCAAAAAGAGAGGTGATTGAGGACATCGCCTATAGTTGTTAATTTGTTTAATTGTAAGAAATTAGATTAATAAAAAGATTGAATTTTTATTATGTTTGATGATGTTGATTATAGGATTAGGAAGGAATCTAAACACATGGTGGATAGTAGCTCTTGTAGATGCGAGAGGGGCCGTTGTTGGATTATTGACTGTGTTTGATGTTTTAAAGGCAATATTGATGAAAAGAGTTGGGAAGCATTGAGGTAGTTGAATTGGGTTGTATATACCTTATGATTCATAGATCTAATTTTAGAATATTATTAGGTGTAAATAAAATACCAAGGAGACTTTGTATAGTTCTGACTAAAGGAAATAAAAAGTGAATCGGAAAGGTGGAAATGACTCTTTCTTGTGCTTTTGATTGAAATCTTAACACTAGGCCCTTTAAAAGTTTTTCTTTTAAGTGAATTATGGTTTTCTAAATGAAATATAATAAGCTTTTCCTCACTTTTAACTTGCATACATGATTCTTGTTTGTAGAATTAATATGCCTAGATAAATTACCTAATTGTGTTGATTTAATATTTTGTACACTTGTATTTTTAATAATGAGAACATACAGGTTTAGGCCATGAATTCTTATCAATGTTAGCAGGATAGTCATGCATGTCATCTTATGTCCTCTACTTCAAAGTGTTCATGCCAATCTTGACTACTCCAACTAGCATGCAGAAAATAACTCATGTTGAGGTTGTTTTAAGCAATATTTTGGGTGTGTGTTTTCTACTTGAAAACTATAAAGTAATTGAAAATTCTGTTTTTTTCTTCCTTTGCATTTCAAATAGGTAATCAAGCACATAAGCTGCACATGGAAGATTCGTCTTAGTATAGAAATGAAATGAGCTTATCTTCATGAAGAATAAACATTGAAAAGAGTACACTCATCCATTAAGGCAACTAAGGTATTGCTTGACAAGGATCTGAATGCCAAGACCTTTGAATTTGGTTTACCCATACCTTAAGAAGGGAATAACATATTAGTACACAGATAACTAGAATAATGTTAGTAATTTCCACATCTATTTTCTTTTGCAGCTATAGTTGAGCTTCTTGATAACATTGTTAGCCATATGATTATTCGTGTTGTTAGCCATGTGATTATTCATGTTGTTTGAACTATTATAATATTATCTAGTATCTGCCGTTTTCTTTTGGCATATGTAGCATACTAAGTTAACTATTATCAACAAACAATAGACTGTCTTGTCTATTGCTTTGTGGAATTGGTATTTTCATGTAGTACAAATAGCTTTAATTCTATATAATTATTTCATTCTGTTATATGTGTGAAGAATGAATGTGTTCTTTTTGTAAGCTAAAAAAATAATAAAATAAGGGTCTCTAAACATAGTGTTCTAAGATAGCGTTTTATGGATAAATGCTATTAAAAACAGGACCTATAATGCCATTTTTTACGAAAGCGCTATTAAATTCAGTATGTACTACTGACGCATCACTATGTTAGCACTTTTAAGAAAAGTGCTATTAAAGTTTAAGCATTTAATAGTGCTTTCATGAGGAGTGCTATTAAAGGTTAAACATATAATAGCACTTTAAAAACGCTATTATAAGTAGCCAACTTATAATAGCGGGGGCTTTAATAGCACTTTTAAATGCTATTAAACGCCAAAAAAAGCGCTATTAAAAATACTTTTTGGCGTAGTGTTTACAGGTGATCAAATTTTTGAAAAGGTGAAAGATGTGAGAACTCGGTTTGGAAAGCCTTTTGCACATACACTTGTCAAGAGTGGGTGGAAGAAGAGGTCAATTTTTTTTGAACTGTCATATTGGAAGTCGTTGTATGTAAGACATTTTCTCGATGTTATGCATATTGAAAAAAATGTATTTGACAGTGTTATTGGTACGTTACTCAATATACCAGGAAAGTCTAAGGATGACTTTAAAGCAAGAAAGGACTTGGTACATATGGGGATAAGAACTGAATTAGGACCCTTGAAGAAAGGAAAACGAACATATCTACCACGTGCTGCGTATACTTTATCTAGAAAGGAGAAAAAAGTATTGTGTAAGTTTCTAAGTGAAGTTAAAGTTCCAGAAGGATACTCTTCAGATATTAGAAGACTTGTGTCTATGAAAGACCTCAAGTTAAAGAGTTTAAAGACGCATGACTGCCATGTTATAATGGAACATTTTCTACCAATAGGTATACGTTCTATTCTGCCAGAAAAAGTAAGAAGCGCAATAACTAAATTGTGTTTTTTCTTCAAGTCAATTTGCAGTAAGGTGATCGATCCTGCGATCTTACCAACATTGCAAAAAGAAATAGTTATTACTTTGTGTGATCTTGAAATGTATTTTCCTCCCTCGTTTTTTGACATAATGGTTCATCTAGTTGTTCATCTGGTGAAAGAGACACACTTGTGTGGACCGGCTTATATGAGATGGATGTACCCTGCTGAACGTTATATGAAAATATTAAAAGGGTATGTGAAAAACCGAAGTCGACCAGAGGGTTGTATTGCCGAACGATACATTGTTGAAGAAGCGGTTGAGTTTTGTACTGAATATCTGTCCAATGTACAATTAATTGGACTCCTCAAATCTCATATTGTCGAAAAAAAAGAAGGAAAAAAGTTAATTGGAAATGAAGTTGTGACAGTATCAAGGGTCGAACGGGATCAAGTGCATTTGTATGTTCTGCACAATGAGAATGAGGTTGAGCCGTATGTTGAAATGCACAAGGATGTTCTTCGAGGTTTAAATCCGAATAGAAATGAGAATTGGATAGTACGAGAGCATAATCGAAGTTTCATACCTTGGTTTAAGGATCATATTTATTCAAAGTATTATTCAGACCGCGCTTCAATAACAGAAAGGTTGAGATGTTTAGCATATGGTCCAAGTATGGTCGTGTTTTCTTATAGCGCATACGCAATTAATGGATACACATTTTATACCAAAGAACAAGATGATAAAAGTAATATGCAAAATAGTGGTGTCACCGTGGTAGCTGAAGCAATGCACATTTCAAGTGTGAAAGACTTAAACCCCAAATTTGCAAATCTGTCATATTTTGGGGTTATCGAGCGCATTTGGGTGTTTGATTATGAGAAGTTTCAGATTCCTATATTTCGTTGCAAGTGGGTTGAAAATAATAATGGCGTACGAATGGATAAGTCAGGATTTTTGCAAGTGAATCTTAATAGGGTGGGGTACAAAGATGAGCCTTTTATTCTAGCCTCTCAAGCTAAACAAGTGTTCTATGTCACTGATCCGACAAGTACAAAATGGTCTATAGTGCTTTTATCTAACAAAGTAATTGATGAAAACGTTGGAGATCAAGGTGATATTGATGTTGATATTGAATCATTTACTAGAAATGATCAAGATGAAAATATTATAGCGAATGAATCATATACTAGAAATGATCATAATGAGGGTATTTGGATCAATCCACCCGTCCGTGTTGTTAAGAGACGGGTAGAACATACTCCAAACAAGAAAAGAAAGAGACGGTAGTGAAAAAGGTACTAGTTGTAAAATTATAGCTTATATCATTCAATATAGCTTATATCATTCAATGGATTAGGATTATGGATTTTTATATTTGTCATTTAATTTCTGTTTTTTTCTTTCTTACAGGTCAAATGTCTAGTAACCAGGAAGATACGCACGAGTAGCACGGGCTAGAGCAACCAATATTACATGGGTCAAAGTGGAGGTATATTAATTTTCACAATATTGCTTATTAGCGATGCTACTTGATAACACAAAACATCTATATATTATTTCTTATTTTTTTTGTCTATGTGTAGTGCCCTCGTCAGCGTAATGGCATAGACTGCGGGTACTTCGTTTTGAGGTTCATGAGAGAAATCCTTCAAATGGGACAATTGGAGATTCCTATTACGGTATGCATGGTTTTATAACTTAGGATTTATTTTAATATTTATCGGATATGTCATATAATTTATTACTTTTAACTAAATAATGCGTATTTTGTTTTGTTATGTAGTATTTCGATGATATGGCGTGTCCTTATTACACGAGGAAACAATTGCAAGATACTAAGGAGGAATTGTGCGAATTTTTTATTGCAAGAAGAATTCTTTCTTGAATGTAAATTCTAGTTTATTGAAATGTAAATTCTATACAGGTTTGAAACCATACAATAGAATTTGTGCGAATTCTGCATGTAAATTCTAGTTTATTGAAATGTACAAATTCTAGTTTATAGAATTTGTGCGAATTCTGCATTAATGTAAATTCTAGTTTTGAAATAGAATTTGTTGATGGAAATGCGTATCCATACTGGTTTATTGAAATGTGAATTATACAGGTTTATGGAAATGTGAATTATACAGGTTTCTGCATTTAAAAATGGTTAAAATGGGATTTTTAAAAAAAATCTTCAAAATTATACGTAGACAAAAGACAGCGCTTTTGAGAAAAAAGCGATGTCTAAAGGTATATAAAAAAATCATTATACGTATACATTAGACAGTGCTTTCGAAAGCGCTGTCTAAAGTCCCACTTTATAGAGCGCTTTTGAAGAAAAAAGCGCTCTCTAAAGTATATAAAAAAATTCTTTAAAATTTTAAATGTATACATTAGACAGCGCTTTTAAAAGCGCTGTCTAAAGTCCCCTTTTAGATAGCATTTTTTCATAAATAAAAAAGCGCTGTCTTTACCTACGACAGCGCAGGCTTAGACAGCGCTTTTAAGCGCTGTCATAGGCCAAAAAAAGCGCCCTCTTTTCCCTTGTTTGGCATAGTGATATTAGAATTTAGATCATATAAAATTACCACTTTACAGCTTATAACAACAATTATCACAACCAGTCATCAACTTAATATCACAGCCATTTAACCAACTTAATATAACAACTTTCAAACCACAAATATAACAACAAAACCCTCAATAGGTTATAACAACATTTTTATAGCTTTCAGACAGTACTTGTCACAACAAGTCAACAACATAATAACAACGAATATATCATCACAACAACTCAAAATGCAACATGAAATGCGACTCATTAAGATGCACATGCATGTGGTACCATTGGAGCAGAACTCCCAACTTAATAACGGAGCAAAACTCCCAACTTAATAATTGCCAATTAATAGAGGCATCAACAAGGCGTAAGCCTTCTTCGCAGGTTACCAATACAGGCCAAGGCATAAGCCTTCAACTTAAATATTTTGCCAGTCCAGGCCAACTTGGTATGCTATGCATGCGACGAAATAACTACAACATCAATTATTCAACAACAACACAACAACAACAACACAACCACGACAACACAACAACAACAGCACAACTGCAACTTAACAACAATTCAACATTGGCCACAGACCTACAACTTAACAACAATTCAACACTGGCCATAAGCCTACTACTTTATATTTCAGCAACAACATATCATCAACAATAATTAAACAGCAACTTAACAATGATACTCTACATTGACAATAAGTCTACAACTTCATCTTGCCGTTAAATAGAGGCAACACAGCATATAATCACCACCTGCAATTTCACAGATTAACAACGACAACAACACAACAACTTATATATATTAATACTATTATCACAAGTCCTATTAATACTACTTGTGTATCACTGCCAATTTTACCTATTACAACTAAGTATACAACACACCATATCAACTAAAATATACAACAAATGTTCCGTATAGTTATTCGGACAATTCGACTAAATCTGGCTAATTAGTCTTCTGCTAAAATACTTGATACTTGCTACTCTGAACCAATGTACTTATTAGCTCTCTGTTAATTTAATACTACACTGCTACCAAATATAGGTACACCAGTTACTGTTGTCTTTTCCACCAATACTACTAATTCTGCTACTACTGATTAATGATCTCTCTGCTAAATAAATGAAACTATCATTTTTTTGCCACTAATTCATACATACTGCTACTACCAAATTATTCTGCTTGTTATCAAACCACACTGCTATTTAATAACGCTATAAATTAATCGTCTACTAAAATTACCAACATTTCTGCTTGTCCTGCTATTTATCAAATCTATACTGTTACTACTAATATCAGTATTACCTCTACACTTGCCACTAAAATTATAGTTTACTACTAGTTACTATTATTTTCGGATAAATTACTAACCCTGCTATTATTACTAAAATATGCTATTCACTGCTACCAAATATCTCTGCCCTATGTGATATTATTCTGCTACTCAATTTTCTATACCGTTAATATTTTATCAACTACTAATATTATATGTATTGACCCGCTACTAAATTAAATGAATTAAACTAAATTCTAGAAAAACACTATATGCCTACCATCACCAATTCCATGCCTATCGTCACACTTTTATGACCTTCGTCGCAGGTGTGTGTGACAGTCGTAACAAGGGGGTGACGGTCGTCACATTCCCAAGACGGACGCCCCAACATTTGGGACGGTTGTCCCAAGCTCTCATTGCGTGACGGCCGTCCCACCTCCATGGCAGACGTCACCCTCCCAATTCCTTCGTCCTCAGCATTCCTTCCGCTCCCATTTTCCTCATCCCAATTTCAGATACTCATACCAATTCCATGACAGACACCCATCTCAGTATAACAGCAACACATAAACCACAATTAAACAACACAGACTAATTTTCCACCATCGATCAACTTAGAATTCAACTTCGGTATCAACAAAAATAGAAAGACACAACAGAGGCAATTCTATAAACTAACCCCACATATCATTCATCAACTATCCAGTTATAGAGTCAGAACCCCCACCCTTACCTTGGATTGGAGACCGCTCTATTCCACTGATTGCACCAAGCTTTGCCATGACTTCAAACCTTTGCCTCTTCTCTCTTTTTCCTCCTCTGCAACTTTTCACGATCAATTCTCCACGACCTTTCTCTTTTCTCTACAACTTCCACGTACAACATGTTTTACTCCTTCTCTCAACCCTTATTTCCTCTACTAATCAAAACCTAATTTTCTTTTGTTCCACTTAATCAATATAATAACACTATTATTTTATTATTCTTATTGGGCCTACTATCAACACCCCCAATAATTCTACTTCTAACCATTAAAAGCCCAAAATAACTAATAATAGTATTATTCTAATACTATTACTACCACTTAGTCAATTCATGAATCAACTAACAACAACACAACTTAAATCAACATTTCACAACATCAACAATTAACTCGAAAATATTTCAAAAATATTTAATTAAATAATTAATTAAATATCGAGCGTTACACCTCCAAATCCAATGTCTGAAGCATCGGTTTCTACAATAAGATTGACATCTGGATTTGGGATTCCTAGACATGGTAATTTCTTAACAACCTGTTTTAACTTGATAATACTTAGGGTCATGGTTTCATCCCAAGGAGGTGGACTTTTTCTTAACCTTTTGAATAAAGGTAGACATATTGTCTTAAGGTTTGGAATAAAATCTGACACATAATTGAGACAACCTAATTGATACAAAAAATTTGGTAATGGCATAGAGTAAGGCTGTGACACTAGCTGGTTCATTATTTTCAGACTTAATAGCTTTATCTATAATTTCTTTATCTTCAGGACTAAGAAGGTTGTCCCACCAACCTTTCAGCTGGCCAGTAAATCCCATTATTAACATTTCTCTAGACTTTTTATCTGAGTTTTTTCTTAGCATAAAGGCGGTAGTGACCATAGTCATGTTTTGAATCGTGTCTAATATTTGTTGTTCAGAAGCTCCATCTATATTCCATTCTACAATGGCTTCTCCTGAATAACTGTTTTCAATAAAGTTTGATCTTTCTTCAAATTGAACGTCAGTAAAGGAATGTCTAGGGTAGTAATTTCTGGTAGGGTTTTTTGGAGGCCTTCCTAGTTTATTAACTAGGCTTTCGAATTCCTCTTCTTTAGATAACATGTTGACCTGGGGATCAGGTCTTAAGTCTAAACCCTTTAATCTTTCCACTAATTCCTCTATTTTATCATGAGTTGAATTTCCTAGTTTTATTTTTTGTAATTCTGAGGATGAAGGTATATCATAATGATAAATAGGTCTAGTAGGATTTAACTTGATAGATTTAGCTGGCTTGAAATCAAATGTTTCTATCCTATCTAATTGTTGTGACATGGTATGTACGATTTGATTGGAGTAGTTTAACTGACTATGTAAGTTATTTAAATATTTTTTATCAGGCGTAGATGCAACAATTGCCTTAAAGGGTGCAGCATCTATTTCTATATCTTTTCCTGGGGAGATTTTAATAGCTTCTAAAGGTGGATGTATAGACTCTACTATTTCTTTTTTAGATGTTTTCCACTTAGTGCTTATTCTTCTATTAGTATCAATAAATAACTTAGTGGCAAAAGGATTTTTAATCTTTTCTTCTAAACAATATAATTCAAACCAAACAAAGAAATAGGTATTAATTTCATGGGCTTCTAAGAAAGCGTAAAATAATTGTAAAAAGTCTTGGGTTTGAGGTCCAAAAAAAGTGGAGAAAAACCAGTCTCTCTTTTCTTTATTATAGATTGCCTCAAAGTCTTCGCTAATCCAGGCCTTGTCTATAACAAAGGGTTCTTACCTAATGTTGTACCCTAAATTTTTACCCTTATAGGTCATCTTCATTTGTGCATCTTAGGTCAAGCATCTCTGCATTGTTTGAACTAACTCATATCTTGCAGATTGTTTCTTTGTGTTTAAATTAGGTTTGCATATCACCATGAAGCTCCACAAGTTGTTTTGAAGCAAGCCAAGTCAACAAAAGATCTCCAGTGCAAGAACTTTGGAATTAGGGTTTTGCTCTGAAGAAATCACTGAGAATTTGGCTCTATCAAGTCAAGATTTGTGTGGTTCACTTACCACTTAAGGTCATCTACCTCCAAGAGACATCATTCAACAGGAATCCAAGATCTATGGGTCCTCAACAGGAGAAGTTTGAGCCTCAGCCTCTCTATATCTCCAAATTAGGGTTTCTGTGACACTTATCAGTCAATGGCTTTGATTTTCATCAAGATGAACTCCCAAACCCTAATCCTTGATTCTATTGGTTTATCAACATCCTCAAGAGTCTCCTAAGGCCTTTAGATGAGAAGGAAGAAGCAAGCTTACAAGATTTAACCTCAGTGCATTCACAGTCAAAATTAGGGTTTGACTGAAACCCTAATCCTTGGAAATTTTGGTTCAAATGAAATGTCAATGGTTCTAATCATCATAGAATGTCTCATGAAGTGTTCAAAGTATCCATATCAAGTTTCATGAGGTTTCTTGCAAGAGAAGTAGGGTTTTGACCAAGAAAGATTTCATATGTGAGATTTTCCCTCTAATGGCACATTTTGAAATGACCATAACTCCTAAACCACACACCCAAATGGAGTGACTCAAAGCTTATTGGAAAGCTCTTTTCAAGATATTCAATTTGTTCCATATGACTTTTTGTCTAAAAATGCTTGGTTTTTGAGTTATGAAGCTTGCAAGATATTTTGACCAAACACTTAGAAAATTTTCAAGCACTTTCCTTCACATTTTTCTCTAACTTTGACATCACTTTTCACCCATTTCCATTTGGATTCAAGACTTGGGTCCCAAATGAAAGTTGTAGAGCATGATGAGAGCTTTCCAACCATATGTGGAACATCTCATTTGAATAAGCCATTCTCAAGTTATGGTTCTTTAAAGATGGGTGATTCAAAGTGTAAAAATCCAATAACTTAGAAATATTTTCTAAGTCTTTTGGTTTGCCCATGCGCATGACTTTAGTGCATTCTTTCTCAATATTGCCAAACTCATCTCAAATGACTTTCTACATGGAATATGTTCTACCAAGTACCTACTTTCCGAAGGTCCAAAGGACTCACTAAATGGTGCATGATTCAACAAGAAATGTTGTACCAAAGTGGGCATGTCACAAAGTTTTACACTCTTGGAAGTTCTGGTTTGGTGCCACAAGTTTCCATGTATTCTTAAAATCAAATTTCCAACTTCCACCAACAAATAAGTCAGCCTATCCTATGCCAGCTGTCCAAGGAACTCAAAAGCATTTTTGTTTGGCGCATGGTTGGCAATGGGTTCGTGTAAAAAAGGGATCACAATGCAGTTTACACTTCTTTAAATCTTTCTAGCAAACCAAACCAAGTCTGAGCAAGATAAACCACAAGTACACCAACGGATCTTTTTTCCATCAACTCCAATGTTTCTCTTGCCCTAAAAACCGTGAAAGCAACTATCCAAGTACAGGTATTTTGTACTTTGTAAGCTGGCACACCAAAAGTCAAATGAGAAACCATTATGTAACGCCTCGTGCTTCTTTTCTCTATGGGTCCCTAGTCCACTTTCTCTGCTGACATAAACTCTAAGACTGAAAACAAGCAACCATCATAATGTACACATGGCTCAAGAATGATAAAGAAGGAGAACCGTGCATACCAAAATCTTCCTCATGATATTTCTCTCTAGAACAAAGTCATTACCCTTTGTGTTTCTAGTACGATAGACCAGCCTGTTTTCCTATAAAAGGAGAGTTATTCTCCTTTGTTTGGCATCAACAACAAACACTAGCAAAAACCACAAACAACTCTGAAAACAAACTTTGCTCCTTGGGAACCCGAGCTAGCCGCAGAGGAGGAAGTTGTTGTTGTTTACTTGGGAACCAGGTAAGTTCCTCAACCTTCCACTTATTATGTTAGAAATCATATGCTTTGTTGAATATATTTCAGTTTAATCATATGCAGTTTTAATGTTTGTATGTTCATGATGTATATGCATGGTGTGTATGAACTTTTGTTGAGATTATTTTAGAAGTTTCGTACATCTTCTTGATTTCCATAATGTATGAACAAGGTTGCCATGATAGAACACTTATTAACCTGTGTTAAAGTGAATGCCAGTCGAGTATGTATTTGCTTTGATCATATTATCCATGCTGCCATTATGAACCTCTTTGAATATTTTGAAATATGGCTTGATGCACTGTTAGTTGTTTGAAGCATTTTGATGTTAGCAGCTTTGCATACTTTGACTTGGGTGTTTGGGTTTTATTGTGGATGCCTTTCTATGTGTTTATTTTGAGGATACGATCAGTATTTGTCCTCACATCTTTCAATCCATAAACCTTTTGTCTCAACCTTGCCATTATTACCATGTCGTGTATTCAAGCCAAAGCCACATGTGATAATGTTAGATAATGATATTTGGAGAATATAGTGCTTATTTGTTGTTGATGTTGTAAGGACCATGTCTTATGTTTTAGCTGGACACTCAGTGCTCATTTTGTTCACGCTTGTGCCAAGATAGGGTGGATAATATAAGGATGTTGGTTGGAGTTCAATCATTATGACCGTTGTGGTTCTCCTTCTTGCTACCTTGCTATAACCTTGCTTTGAGGCATTTTGAACGTGTTATTATTCTGCCACTATGCTTTCATGATTGATGCTCAACCATTTTGAATGATTCATATGTCTATGTTATGCATCTAAGTTAACTTTAAATGACATTACGTCTATTTGTTTGAGCTTGCATTGTGCATCATGTTTCTACTAGCTCGTAACGGTTTGGATACATGATCTTCGTTGCCTTATTTCTCTAAGTTTAGTTTGTTGGTTTTGTGTTGTGCAAGTTCAGAATCATTCTATGATTTAAGTACTGCATGTTTGGGTTTTATTTCACAATATTTGGTTGAGAATTGAATGCTTGGAGTTTGATTAAAGTTGGGATTGCAGTTTGTTTTGTATACGAGTTCACTATGTTTTGAGCTTTTGTTTCAATATGCATGAGCATGGTTTGGTGGTCTGTCAGCATGTGATTGGCGAGTTGTCGTTTTTGTCTTTTAGTAACTTAATGTTTTACTTGACCAATTGATGTATGTTGTGGTACACGTTCAGTTCATATAGCGCGCATGTGTTCTTTCCATTTAATGCATTTTGTGAGCTGTTTTGGTTTATATTAATTATGAAGCGTATGTTTATTGGATGAACACGCCGTCCCAACGGCCACACACTAGCACTTGCCATTGCCTTTCACTCGCCAAACCTGGGTTCGATCCTGCGGATCAACCCTTTTGTTTTTTTTCCATTTTGCCTTTTTTTTCTTTTGGATGCTGGGCCTTGTGCTGTCCGCACCCCCCTGCTGGCCCACTTCTTACTCTTTTGTTTTTTAAAACTAATTCATATTACTTTTGCACCCCCTCTGCGTTTTGTTATTTTATTTTTCTTTTTCAAACATTTCTATTTTAATTTCAAATCTTTTTTTAAAAAACATTTTATTTTATTTATTTAAGACATTTTCTTTATTTCAAAAACTCCACAAATATTTTTATTTTGATTTTAATTATCAATTTATTTCTTAATTTTTTATTTGAGTATTATTTATTATTATGTGATTATTTCTTAATTGTTTAGTAATATGTTAATGGTTTTATTTTTTTTCTCTTATTTATTTTAAGCTTAATTTTAATATGTAATTTGTTTCTTAATTGTTTATGTAATCTTAATTAATATGGGGATTATTTCTTAAGTGTTGCTTGTTTATTTAAGCTTAATAACTAATATGTGAATTATTCTTAATTGTTTCTTAAATGGATTACTTGTTAACATTATTTATGAGCCACCTTTGTTGATCATGTGAGTGTTTATTCACTATTTTTTTTAGGTCTTGAACTAATCTATCCATGTTTAAATTCATTATGTATTTGACTTGGATGTGTGAATATCATCCTTAATTAATATCATGCTCTTTATCTTGTGATTGTTCTTTATGTTTGTCTTCCTTAAGATTGAAATATATTGATATGTCTTTATGATGATCATGTTCACTTTTATCCATGCTTATCTATGAAGTACTTCTTGCCATATTCATGCTATTGTTGTTATCTTCTCTTTAAATATCTTTTAGTATCTAAACTGTCTTTCCCCCCATTCCAAAGGAAGGTGATTAATGTTGACTCTTAAAGTCATAGCCCCCACCTTAACCTAGTAACCTCTTAGGAGAAAACTTTATTTCTTGGCCTCATCAGAGCCATAGAATCATAACTGGCTTTAGGAGAGAGTTCTTACACTCTTGGTGATATTCATCCTAATGAATCATCACTTTCCCCTACTGACTAAAACATAACATAGGTCCATTACAACTAGATTTAGAGAGTTCTTAAACTCTACAATGTGCTTGTACTCATTTCCCCTCTGAATATTGACCATAGTCAATCATTCAGTAGAAGTAGAACTACGCATACTCTGATTCTATTCCAGAGGATACGTAGGCGCAAGGTGCGATGCCTTGTCGAGTATACTTAGATACTAACCCCTAGGGGTTTCAAACCTTTAGCATAGAACCTTTAGCAAACATAAGATAACAGTTAAACAAGAGGTTCCTGTAGAGTACTACGGACGTTTAGGGTGCTAATACATTCCCTAGGCGTAACCAACCCCTGAACCTTAGATCTTTCCCCTTTAGGTTTTTCTAACGATCTTGAACCTTTCCTTTGGATAAATCAAAGTCGGTTGTAAAAGAAAATGATGCAAGTTAATTATTAGCTTATTATCCGATTTTCACCGCAACACCTAATAATGGTATTTAGTATCTGTGATTCAGTTGGAGAAGGGGACCTTGAAATCCTTTCTTCATATAAACATTGAGGTACTATATGGTTAAAGTTAACTCCAGCTAGGTTTACCCTAATAGTAGAATCTACTGAGTGTCTAGCGCTCGACGCTTGACTAATACTAGGAGAGTTGTGGTATCTATAGGATTGACTTCTGTTCATCCTAATGGCCACCGTACCATCAGTATCCTGTATAACATTTCTGATTGACCTAGACTCAATTTTCTCAGGTTTAATTACTTCTTTTAATATCCATTCCTCTTGTAATTTATCCATAATTTCAGATGCAGTCAATATTTTAGGTGTAATGACATTTGATCATCTTAAGTTAGCTTCTAAAAGACAAACTTGGTTTCTAGGAGTACTCTTAACGAATTTAAAATCATAATTAACAGTTGAAACTTTATACGTTACTCTACTAATAATACTTAGGTTTGAGGCACCCTGTACGAAGGTGTCTCCTAATCCTACAATCATAATAACTAACGAGCTTTTGGTGAATTCATCTGCTAAACTCATAGAGTAATTGGGGTGGCAGTTAAAGTAAACTGGTCCATCGTTAAGATTAGATTCACTAATAGCAATTGTAGAATTATGAAAATCTTTAATTCTGGTATCTCTTAAGATTAGTATTATGGGTGTGTTTAATCCTAATTTGTGTAACGGTTTAACAACGATTTGAATTAATCCCAAATGAATATACTTAAAGTTTTCACGATAATGATCTTCTAATAGTTTTCTATCTAACAATTCTATGGTTTCTTTTTGGTTACTAATGGATCTAGCATTTTCTACAGTGTGTAGGATTTTTTTAGCGTTGTAATTAAAAGTTCCTACTTTGTAGATTTCTTTAAGTTTGATCTCAGGCATAGACCAATTTTTTAATCTATTTTCCATCTCTTGGATTTCTAATTCTCTATTCTGGAACTTATCTTGATCTAGTTCATTATTATAATCAGAAGTACTAGCTTCATTAAGGTGACGCTGGGGTCTCCTACCACTTCCTAGTGAACTCAAAGCCCTAACGATGCTTGACATGATTACTTCAAATAGAATTATTTTTCTTTTCACTAACTCTTCCCCCCCCCCCCCTCCCTTATAGTTTGTTCTAAGTGATTACTTCAACAAGCTGACCAACCGATTTACTACCCTTTACTCAACGGGTTTACTACGTGGACCACCTGCTATTAATAAGTTTTCTACCTTAGACTCAAAGGTCAGGGTACGAAATAAAGATCTACCTTAGACTCAAAGGTCAGGGTACGAAATAAAGATAATTTGGAGAAAATAAAACTATCTGTTAATAAAATATCTTGATAACCACGTATCACCACCTAATATATATATATATATATATATATATATATATATATATATATATATATATATATATATATATATATATATATATATATTCTCTCTCCTCCATTATCACAACCACCCATGATTCCAATTAAAAAAGAAGTTAAATTTTAAATAAATTTAAAATTTTCTCTCTTCTAATTGATTGTTTCTAAGAATAAAGTTTTAAGTTCATTTTCATGCAAGTTTTTCTCCCCTTTTTTCCCTCTTTCTGTTAGCTATGTTTTTCCTTATTTCAAGTGGAGTGAGTGAATGGATCCAAGTGGATGGAGAGTATTGACCGGGGACCGTTGAATTCAATGGCCGATGAGTTAAGCTTTTATAGTAAATAAATTAGGATTTTTAAAATTAAATTTTTCCAATAGTTCCCCTTAGATATTGTGATCAAATTGAGTAAAAAAATAATGAAATAAAATTCAAATGTTTTTAGTAAAACACAATAAAATCAAACTAAATATTTATTTATCTCTATTTTTTTTTTTGACATTTTGATAAAAAAACAAAA
The DNA here is from genome assembly GCA_022829125.1 of Lathyrus tuberosus. Taxonomy (NCBI): domain Eukaryota; kingdom Viridiplantae; phylum Streptophyta; class Magnoliopsida; order Fabales; family Fabaceae; genus Lathyrus; species Lathyrus tuberosus. Next base: position 8,159,182 of record JALAZF010000218.1, on the reverse strand, counting down.
ATAAAAAGAATTAAATCGAATAAATATCGAGCGCAAAAAAATAAAATGAATGCATTAATATAATCTACGTGAAATAAAGTTTAGTAAAACTGACAATCACAGATCAAATCTCGTAGTTAAAAATATCTGGTTGAAAAGGCTCAAACAAATCAAAATGCAACCGCCCGAAGGCACGAAAAATAAATCGAGCTCACCATGTTAAACTACGCGTAATGTAGTTCAATAAAACAGACAGTTGCAGACCAAAACTTTAAAAAAAAACTGTTCACTAATTTCACGTGCGGTTAAGAAATCGATTCAACCAGTCTGACTGTAAAACCGAAGTTTTATTCTAGACAAAACAAAATAAAGTTGGATGCATAAAAGTTTAAAATGTCCAGACAAAATTAGGGTATGACAGCTACCCCTATTTAATTACCTTGAACTCGGAGGTATGAATGACAACGGTCTTCATACATTCATGGTGGAAGATAATTAAATACGAAAAGACTCAAAATTTATCCTAAAAGGCGGAGATGAAATGCAGTGAAGTTGGGAAAACAAATAAACTAGGATGGAAGACAAAATCAGTATCAACTCGGGGGTTAACACTTAGTACAAAAGAACAATGATCAGCGTAGGCTCGATGGTCGAAAATAAAGACAAGACACTATCAACTCAGGGGTTGAGAACACATCAAGACAACATCACATGGGTGGTTGAGAACAAATCAACTCAGGGGTTAAGAAAATAAAGACAAGATCGACTCGAGGGTCGAAAACAGATCAACTCGGAGATTGAGAAAATAAAGACAACATTGACTCAGGGATCGAGATCAAATCAACTCGGAGTTGATTAAATAAAGACAACATCGACTCGCGAGTTGAGAACAAATCAACTCGGGGTTGAGAAAATAAAGACAACGTCAACTCGAAGGTCGAGAACAAATCAATTCGGGGGTTAAGAAAATAAAGACAGCGTCGACTCGGGGGGTCGAGAACAAATCAACTTGGGGATTGAGAAAATAAAAAAAACGTCGACTCAGGGATCGAAAGCAAATCAACTCGGGGGTTGAGGATATAAAGACAACATCGACTCGGGGGTCGAGAACAAATCAATTCTGGATTGAAAAAATAGAGACAAAATTGACTCGGGGTTGAGAAAAAAATAGAGAAAAATTGGATGTAATATTTTTTAATCATTATAATTTATAGAATTTATTTTATAAAAAAATAGTTTTTTAATAAAAAAAAGAGTTTTTTTGTATAAAAAAGTTTTTTTTTGTATCAGTTTAAAAAAGTTTTTATCTCTAGGGAGACCAACTTCTTATCACTCATTACTACTAAGTATGATTTGGCATATCTAAGCCAAAAACACAACATTTATGATTTAGCAACGCAGTACTAGTGAAACTGATATATTGCACAACTTTTTATTCTTTCTATCATTAGAATAGTACTATTAGATTCCTAGTCAGAAACACCAAGCAAGACATATGCTCAATCATATCATACCAATCTATTCTCTGCTGAAAATTGAACATCAAATAGCCTCTGTCTTGCCTTCATTGCCTGCATTAGTAAAACAATACAAATGAAATTAATACCTACAAGAATACTACCTCATAATCATTATAACATCATTTTTATCCAAAGGTTAAATGGCTTACCAGTTGCTCCCAATTTATACAACTTGTTATGATAGAAAGAAGAACACATTGAACAAAAGCACCAACTTGTATACCAATCCAAAGTCCTTTTCCTCCCACTTGAACCCAGAATGCCAATGCAGCAGCAACAGGAATCCCACAGAGGTAGAAGGCCCCTAGATTGACATAAACTCCTAGGTGTTGCCATCCACAGCCTCTAGCAATCCCTGAATCAAAGAATAGTGAAACAGAATATCATGTTAGAATTAGTTGAAGTATTGTTTAACGTATTACAAGTTAGTTATGCCGAGAGGGGATTTTACCAGCGAGAACACCTTGTAAGCTGTCCAATATAACAGATATACAAACCAGAGGAGCCATGACAGTTACATAATCAACAACTTCCTTATCATTGCTGAAAATGTAACCATAGACATGACGGCATGCAAGAAGGGTTGCACTCACTATACTTGTTTCTATGAGCGATAGTGACAAAGCACCTAACACAGCAACGCGTGCTTCAAATGGATTCCCAGCTCCTAGTTCATTTGAAACTCTTGTACTATAATATTTCGGAGACAAAGAACGATAATTCTATTAGATATAATTCCAAAGGGTAGAATATTAAGAATGAATATTGTTTATGTTAAACTTTTAACCTTGCTGCAGCACCAATTCCAAATGGTACTGTATAGAGAGTTGCGATGGTATTGAGACTATATAAAAATGGAAAAAATAATTAGCAAAAATCTCCTAAGATAACTAAGATTGATGGAATAGTAGTAAAAAAAATTGAAGGCAACATACCAAACTGATAGAACTGATGTTTCAAGTTGTGGATTGGGTAACAGCCCGGAGAGTAAGACTATTAGCTCATATGACCACCATTCAAGGCTACAATCATCAACATGAAAAATGATCATTATTGGAAAACTCTTTTGGGAAATTGAAAGATTAAATCAGCATTCTAGTCTTAAATACAGAAGGTTCGGTCAATTTAGTCCTTCAATTTTACAAAATTGCAATTTAGTCCCTTAAATTGAACGACTTTGGTAGAGGGACTACATTGGTCGACCCTTCTAATTTCGAGGACCGAAATGCTGATTTATCTCGTGGAAGAACATATACAAGTTGAGTTGAAGAGGAAGATGAATCACCAAATCATTACTGCAGAAGGTAAAGCAAAGCGGAAAAACTCCCAAATTCCTTGGAACAGCTCCATAGAAATCGGAGCTCTAGTTTTTGCACATAAAGAAGAGTATCTCATGTACAATGCAAGAAAAATGACATTTAACCAAATGGAAATGCTCATTGCAATTGCTCCACCAATATTATTCAATCCTGTTTTGAAAACCAAAGCCCAACAAAGAGGTATATGGACAACAAGAGTGACACAAGAACTCAAAAGCATTGGAATAAGCAAGCTTTGTATTTGAAAATATCTAACTAGTGGTTGCAATATTGCATATGCAAAAAGTGCTGGAAGAAGCCAAATTGTGAACCTTCCTGCTTCGTGCGCAATTAGAGGGTCTTGTCCTGTGAAAACAAGTATGTTTTCAATGTTGATCCAAATGAAAGATAGTGGAAGACAAACCAAAATGAGAGAAAAGATAGCTGTGTATGTTTGCATTCCTATTCTTTGATACTGCTTTGCTCCATAAGCTTGTCCACATGTGGTTTCTAGTCCACTAGCCATTCCCATCTGTTAGCTCAGTTAAATCACCAATGCATTCGGTAAGTTGGAGGGAGAAAATTGTTAAATGAATTTATATCTCACTCTCAAAAGCTTAATAGTAAGATAAGGGTGTCCAAACATACGTATATACAAGGTTCATAACTTAATTTTCTTAGACTGAAATAGGACCACATTTATGGGTGGCAAATTGAAACGGGCATGCAGATCCACCTCTAAATTAGTTGAAGAGATTAATTATCTATGGACGCACCCTAATACACGTACGTCCTCCGGTCACTATTATAAACAAAAGAAACACTTTAAATCTTGATCACTATTATAAGCAAAAGTCATTAAATTTTAGACTAATTAATACTTGTATTACTATTATATCCTTAATTTAATTCAAAAACATTTAATGTTGAAAGTTGATTCATAAAATAAACTAAAGATATTATCGTAAATTTTATTTTGATTGTACATGAAATAAAGAAAATTAATTACACTTAACTAACTTTCTTAATACGTGTAAAAGTAATTATTTTAGCTTATAATTGTGACTGGAGGGAGTATTTCAATTGTTTTTGAGTCAGACTTCAATTAAATTAATAAATTTATTCCAGAAATATCTAGGCTTGACTACTGTTTAGGGGTGAACAAATTTGAACCGACCATTGTCTTTTTTGTGCAAATGGATCGGATCGGGTTGGATGTCGGGTTGATTCGGTAGCGTAATTTGGATATTATAGGGTTACTTCGATCGGGCTCGGATACTAATTTTGGATCCGACGAAAATCGAAACCGACCGAACTTAATTAATATAGTTTTTATTTATCTTTATTACTATATGAATGACTCATTATAAAAATGAGATTCATAATGTTGCAGGATACTATCATTTTTATAAATTGATGACTGTATTGTATACTCCCAAAAATACAAGATATGTAATATAAAATTTTGTATATTATTTAGTTTATCGGTTAAAGTATGATAATGATCAAAATTAATGTCAAATAATATTAAAAATATGATTCCGTAATAATAATTTTTTTTAAAAAATAGTTTTATTTTAAAAATTTAATATTTTTTATACAAAAATTAAAAAAATAATTTTTATAAATTTTTTCTAATAAATATTAAACCGACTAAACCGATCCGACTTAACCGCCAAACCGACTTAACCGAATCCGACGAAAACCGAAATTTTATCGGTCGAAATTGGACCATAAAAATAAAACCGTGATTTAGGTCGAATTTAAGTTTTAGGTCCGAAACCGACCGTAGCCGACCGATTGTCCACCCATACTACTGTTGCGCTTCTCTTAAAGCCTTAGGTTGGAATTCACGTTGTAGATCAAATTCATAAATTCTGGTGACCACCACAAATGGACGCATTGGTCTCTTAAATTTTTCTGTCAGAATGCATGATTCCGACTTTTCAAAATAAATAAATAGTAAAAAATATTCACGTCTAACTTCATGTTCATTCTTGCATTGTTATAAATGGCGGCCCTGCATCTTCATTACCCCTATTTAAATTATTAATCATATAAACCTAAAAGCTAGAAAAAAACACTCTCACGTGGCGTGTCCACAAAATCAAAACAACTTCATATTCTCTTCTACACTAGAAAACAAAACACACATTTCAATTTTCATAAAAATAAAAATTAACCTAATCTTCTATAATTCACAATTAATTAAAAAAAAATAGAAACTACTCAAACAAGATAGTATCAAAAAATGCAGAAACTACACGTTACCAGGAAGCTGAAACCAGTAACACCGGCGAAGGAGATGGACAAGGCGGCGCTAGAGAGATAGAGCTCCCCCAAATGACCGACTATCATGGTAGAAACTACCTGCAACATATACTGTGACAAAACCACCGCTGCCATAGGACCTGACAAGTAACAAATCCTCTTCATTTCCTTCAAGTAAATATCCTTACTAATTCCCTTCTTCTTCCTCTCTTCTTCTCCATGGCTATCTGTTTTCGGATCAATCTCTTTTCCTAACAAACTCTCTTCCATGGCGGTTCTCTCTTCAGCCATATTGAAAGAAGTTTTGTATATGAGTCACTCTTACTTGCTGTCATTTTATAAACCTCAATATAATAACACTATTATTTAATCCGTCACGCGCTGATTTCTTTTTTTACTTGGCACACAAATCATTCATAAGTTAATAATTTATTATTTTATAAAATTGACTTTTTACCTATAATAAATATTCATTAAAAAACAAATTTTGTAGTGGTCAAAACACTACTACGAAAAACTCATTTAACAACGGTTGAGAATGACATATAATGACGCGGACGAAGGCGTTGTTATGTAGATTGTCGTTGTAAGTTCGCTGTTTCTACAACGGTCTGGAAATCGTTGTAATAAATTGGAAAACACGCTACCTATAATGACGATTATTTTAAATACTCGTTGTTGTATGTCTTTTAAAAAAAATGCAGCATTAGAACTACCTATTATGACGGTTATTTTAAATAACCATTGTTGTATGTCTTTTAATAAAAAAAAATTGCAGCATTAAAACAAGAACATTAGCAAGAACAAGAACAACAACAAGAACAACAAGAACATCAAGAACAACAATAAGAACAACAACAACAACAACAACAACAACAAGAACATCAAGAACAACAATAAGAACAACAACAACAACATCATCAACAACAACAACAACAAGAACAACAACAAGAACAACATCAACAACAACATCAACAACAACAACAACAACAACAACATCAACAAGAAGCAACAACAACAACAACAACAACAATAACAACATCAAGAAGAAGAAGAAATTTGTTCTGAAATTTGGTTTAGTGGAGAAATAGAGTATCGTAAATGAAAGATGATGTTTAGAGGTAGAAGATGTCTAAGTTTTAGGTTTCACGCGGATCACTAATATTAGTATCTTGGCCGTTGATAATCACTAAATGGACGACCAAGATTTGTTTAAGGATAGTGAATAATCAATATGCACGCCACCTATAATGTTGGTAATGAGACTTGAAAAATGTTGGTTGTAATGTCCCAAATTAATTAAAATGTTTATTTAATTAATTTTATTATAGAATTGTGTGAATATTATGATTTTGGATTGCTTTAATGAAAAGTTATGATTTAAGTGAAGTTGGAATTATTTTGAGAATTTTGGGAACAAGTTAGATTAATTAAATTAGATTTGTGTAATTAGAAAATAGAATAGAATTGGTGTTGGATGAGTGTAAGGGTATTTTAGTAAAAGGTGGAGACTTAGTGAGGGCAATAGAGGAAAATCATAAAAAGAGGTTAAAGGGTTATAGGGAGGAGTAGGGTTTTGGAAAAAATTGGCACTGTTGCATAGCGTTGGAAAAAAAAAGAGGCAGAAAGGAGAGAGAAGCAGTTAGGCTTGGAGATTTTGCAGATAGGAATGAAGAACACGAAGAAGAGGATTCAAGGCTAAGGATTTACTCAGGTATGGGGAGTGAAATTGTGTTATTATAATCGATTTAAGTTTTAGGTAGTTGTAGAATGTTTGAACAATCAATCGATGATGAATTATGAGGAGGGTTTAAGTAGATTAAACAAATAGAATTTTCGATTAGTATAAAATATTGAGGATCCCATAAAATGACTGAATCAAGGGAAGTGTGGAACTCTGGGTTGAAATTGCTAATTGAAATTTTACTGAAACTATTTTGATGGATAGAATAAGGAAGGAAAAAGAAAAAAAAAGAATTAAAGGAATGGTGGCGCAAGCCACTATGAGTAGGTGGCGTCAGCCACATTGTAAAGGGGTGGCGCAAGCCACCCATTAAGTAGGGGAATTGTATTTTTTTTCTTCTTCCAGTTTTCTTCTAAAAATCATATCTTTTGTTTACGAACCCGTTTTTGATGCCGTTTGAGGCTATGGAAAGGTAATGAAATCATCTATACCATGGCAAAATAAAATAGATCATATAGTTTAATCCTCCAATCGAAATTGATAGACTAAATGATGAGTGTCTTGTATTGATATACTGTAAGTTACATGTCTGTCTGAAAATTGCAGAATTGTATCTAGGAGTGATTTAGTTGATATTAGTGATAGTGAAATGATAATAATATGAGGATGATGGAGAGATTATGAGGTTTGAATATGCTATCATAATGTATTGACGTTCTGTGATGAAACTGTCAGTGGGTGTGTTGTATGAAAAATCTCTGATTTATGATTTATGCCTGGAAGTGCCTTTTGGCGTGGATTATATTAACATGCTACTGTTTGATCATGATATGTGTGTTATGATATATGTGAAGAGTACATAATGAATTTGATGATGTTGATATTGTGTGGACTGTGGTGATGATATTCTGCTGTGTGTGATGAATTATGGTGAGTGATCATATGAATGGTGATGCGTTTGACTAGCAGTGGTCGTGTTTTGTGAATTATTATGCATCATGCATTCATAGCATATTTGTAGGAAAAATTGTCCAGTGAAGTTTGCAGGATGAATATCCAGTGAAGTTGTAGGACTTATAGTCCAGTGATGGCCTTAATCCCATGGTGTGGATTAAGTGCAAATTATGAAGTGCTCTGGTTCCAAGTGGGAACCGATCCTATTGGTGGGGATCTTTGGAGATTGAAGATGACTAAGTCATCAGTTAAGTTTCGGTACCGCATGCATGTTGCATTTCATGATTGGTGGCATTGCATAATGTTGTTGTTCCTTGAGGATTTTTTATTGATTTCTGATAAGTGATGTTATAACAAAAAATGTGGATTCACTGTTGTGTTTTATCTACAATTTACTTGCTGTATAATTTATATGATGTTATGACAAAGACAAGGAAATTTGTGAAGTTACTGTTGAGTTATATTATTGAAGTAATATGCTGCTATGAGTTACTTGTTGTGGTGTTGCTGTTGTTCAAATTATTAATACTACTATGCCTTTTACTTACATCTTTTATAATGATTATGATTTACTCACCATGTCTGTTGAATGTTTCCCCTATCTGGGCAACGCGCAGGTAACCGGAGTAGCTATAGACGCATTGGACATTTAGCTTCAGAGTCATTTATTTATATTTTGGTGGATTAGAAGGTGTCTTGCTCTGATATATGTAACACCGGGGTTGGGATCGTCTGATTGGAACATCTGCATTATTTCCCTTCTGTTTGGTTATTATTGGAGATTTATGTATTGTTTCCATGAATTTTATTTAAATGTTGAATTTTGAGTTATTGTTTGATGAAGATATGATGAAGTATTTTAGTAAAGAATTTGAGACTAGATTTTCCGCTGTGAAGTTTAATTTAAATGCAATTTAAATGCTGAATTTTCTTGGAGAATGATAATTATGAAAAAATTTTAGAACCAGTGTTACGGAGCAGGAATATATTTATGATGTGATTTTATGGAATGAAGTGTGACACCCTTTCTTTGTGAAGATACTCTGATTATTTATTGAAATTATTGTGTGAAAATGTCGTGGGGTAGAAGGGTGTTACACTGGTGCTGGGACTTGAACCCATGACAAGACGATACCTATAATGACAGTTGGTTTAAATTACCCGTGGTGAAAGGTCCGTAAGCATTTTGAAAAAATAAGTAAAAAACGCCACCTATAATGACGGTTGGTTTAAATACCTGTGGTTAAAGGTCTGTCAACATTTTAGAAAAATAGGAAAGAAGTAACATGATTAAAATAAATTCAAAAAATCTAAAAACACGAAATTTAATCTAATTAGGTAAAATAAGAATTTTGAGAATTTTTTTGGAATTTTTTGAGACTATGAAAACAGTAAAATATTCATTAAAAATAGAAAAAAGATGAATTTGGGGTTTTGAGGGTGAAGTCCCGTAACTCTTTTAGAGTACGGGACTAATGACCGCATGATTTTTCTGCTTCAGATGCACGAAACAGATCTAAAAAAGGAGACGATTTTCCCTAAAACCGATTTTTTGAAGTGCAAGACCTAAAACTAAACTATAGGCTATAATGACGGTTGAAAACATAACCATGGTGAAAAAGGTTGTTGGCATTTTGAAAAAATATTTAAAAACCATAAATGTTGTTGCTGGGAATTGAACCCATGACCAGGCGCTACCTATAATGACGGTTCTTTAAATACCTGTGGTGAAAGACCTCACATTTCACCACGGTTGGAATTTTAACCATCATTAAAAAAATGCGCGAATCTATTACAACGGTGTATAGGCAAGCCGTTATAAGCCTGACGTTGTTGTTTGCGCGTTTTGTAGTAGTGAAAGGTACAGATGTGCATTTCACTCCTACGAAGAGCGGGGATGCTTAGAGGTCTTAGTATGTATATTATGTTGTATGGTGGTTAGGACTTACCCACGAGGATGAGAAACTCTTACGGTGGTGTTTTTGGTGGTTTAAGAGAATTTGCTCACGTGAGGTGATATGCTAGGTGTGAAGCATTGTGCTTTAAGTAATATGTGTTTGTTGGGATCTATCCCCTCTTCCCTTGGGGGAGAAATATTTATAAAGGTCTCTTGGACTTAGGGTTAGGAAACTGTTAGGGGTGGCAACCGCTCCCTCATGACCAGGGGAAACTGTTGACCACTTATTCTTCAAGGAATTGTGGTAGACTCTCTTTCCTCTGACTAACGGTATTATACATGTCGCTAAAGCCAAGGACGAACCCCTTTGTTCTATGAGGATATCGCCTAGGCGACATCACTCTTAGGCGGGGACACCTAAGTTGCCCTTTGTTTAGGAATCTCATAAATATAATACTAGATAATCCCTCAAGCACGAGGACTTTGCTAACGGCAAAGTGTTTTCAAGGCATATTTCATTTGTGAGGTACGTTCCTTGTCCTGTGGCAAATCTCTTGGCTGATGGCGACTTTTTATTAAGAGGTGAGTCTATCAACTAAATGATACTTTTTATTAAGAGGTGAGTCCCTCAACCAAAAGCGAATTTTAATTGTGTAAGTCTTTAATTGGGGGATGAGTCATCTTCCAGATGTCTTCTGATTAGCTGAAAATGTTAACTGAAAAATGTCAATCAATCATTCAGCTGGTCATGCTTACTTCTATTTTATGTAAGTAATGATGGCATGTTTTTCGTGGTGGAATCTATTCACTTAGGCGCTTTCCTTTTATTTTCATTTTTAGGTCACTTTTCACCACGGTTCGAACTTTCAACCGTGGTGAAAAGTCGCGCCTGGTCATGAGTTCGAATCGTAGCACCTACAATTTTGTTTTTTTATTTATTTTAAGCCATTTTTACCACGTTTAGAACTTCCAACCGTGCTGAAAACTGGCGCATGATTATGAGTTCAAATTCTAGCACCTAAAGTTTTGTTTTTATTTATTTTAAGCCACTTTTTACCACGGTTGGAACTTCCAACCATGGTTAAAAGTGGTGCATGTCGTGAGTTTGAATCCTACCACCTACAGTTTTGTTTTTATTTATTTTTAAGCCACTTTTTCACCACGGTTGAAACCTCCAATCGAGTTCCAACCATGGTGAAAAGTCACGCAGGGTCATGGAAAAATATAAGCGTATTTATTGAGTTTCTTCACCGTCCTTAAACAAATATTTGTCGTCCATTTAGTGAATATCAACGCTTAAGACACTACCATTAATGATTCGTGTGAAACTTAAAACTTAGATGAACTTCATCTTCCACCTCCAAACATCATCTTCCATTTACGACGCTCTATTTCTCCACTAAACCAAGCTCGAAAACATTATTTCTTCCATAAACTAAACTCGAAAACATCATTTCTGTCATTAACAAATTTCAGAACTCCATCACCTCTTCTCCAACTTAAGTGAGACGAGGAAAACATGGATTCAAGTTAGCAATGTTAGCTGTTGTTGTTCTTGTTTCTCTTTTTTTGTTGTTGTTATTGTTGTTGTTGTTGTTGTTGTTGTTGTTGTTGTTGTTGTTGTTATTGTTGTTGTTGTTGTTGTTATTGTTGTTGTTGTTGTTGTTGTTGTTGTTGTTGTTGTTGTTGTTGTTTTTGTTGTTGTTATTGTTCTTGTTGTAGTTCTTGTTGTTCTTATTTTTGTTCTTGTTGTTCTTGCTGTTGTTGTTGTTGTTGATGTTCTACTATTACTGCATTTTTTTATTTTATTAAAATACATACAACAACGGTTGTTTAAAGTATCCATTATGATACGTTGAGACATACAACAATAGGTGTTTAAAGTAATTGTTGTGATAGGTTGTGCGGTACTTGCTTATAATCACGGTCACACAACCGTGGTGGAAAGAATCATACATACAATCACACATTACTTCGAAACGGTTGGTCGGACGTGGTTGTATCCCTTTTCTAACCATTATGAGGGGTGTTTTCCATAGTAGTGATATTTAGCTTTGAGTGTATTTTTAACAACCTTTTCAATCAAAGAATTAACAATTTACCCTACATTTAAAATAAATTATGCACATATTCTATTATTGACCTGAAAAAGGTGAAGAAAATATATTTTAATGTCTTAGTCCAATTGAAATAGTAGAATAGTCTAAAACCCTTGAACCCTTATTATCATTTCCGATGGGTTATGTCGGTGCTATTTTTGTTTTACTTTTATTTTATTGGCTATTTATTCCCTAACAAAAAAGTCCAATTCAATGTGTTTTGTTAAACATTTTTGTTGGTTATTTATTTTATTGCAGAACAAGGATTTGGTCGAAAAAGTAGAAGATTTTCTTTTGTTGATCATTTTTCCCTAACAAAGAAAATGTCCAATTCAATGTGCTTTATTCTAGAATAAATCAAATAAGATAGATAGATAGATAGATAGATAGATAGATAGATAGAGAGAGAGAGAGAGAGAGAGAGAGAGAGAGAGAGAGAGAGAGAGAGAGAGAGAGAGAGATTGCACTTAGATTATAAATAGAATCTTTGGCACTTGATGATGTATTTTAAGTCCACGTAGAAGGAATTGCAGCCACAAAGTCTCTAGAGTAACATATGCAAGGCTTTTGTACTTTGCCTCAACATTGAACCTGGAAACCACTATTTCTTTCTTAGCGCACCAAGACACCGAATTAGGCCCAAGAAAGATACAAACACCTGAGGTAGATACTCTATTGTACTTGCTAAAAGTACAAATGTGTAACAGCCTCTAGTGATTAAGGGCTATCAGAGGCTTTAAAGTTATTTTGAGGATGAGAGCTAGTTCACGTGGGGGTGAGAAGCTCTTGCATGTGAATATTTATGTGTTGTAGTTAGTTTTTCCTAGTCACGGTATTAAGGTATTTATAACCATATTGAGCCTGGATCCAAAACTTTTTAGGAAATCGCAACTACTCCACAAGTGGAAAATTGATCTCTTGATATTACGAGGAGCGTGGCCCACTTTCTTCATGACTCCTTCCATGACGTTAAAGGATGGTAACACGTCATTCCCTAATTCTCACGTTGAGCAACTCATCCTTGAGGAAGGTGAGATATTTAGTAGAAGAACGACACCATAATAAATAGGTGATTGATCTATTAAAAGGGCGACTAAGAACCCCCACGTGCCTCTCATGACCTTCACTAAAATATAATGATACACAGTCCCTCGAGCACGAGGGCTTGAGAAAGGGCGAAGTGATTTAGTCTATTCTCACTTTTGGACATTCTAGGAGAATCATAAGCGATATAATCTTAAGTTGAACTCAAAACACCATCAAAATCCCAAGGGCGAGAGGTTAGTTGAGTCCCTTAGTTGAGAGGCTACTTTACTCCCTTAGTCAAAAGGAAGACTTCTCTTCATGGGTGAGTCATGACACATTTCAGGTGTCCAGAGTGTGAGACATACGCCTAGATGGAGAAGATTGTGAGGAATTTAATTTCATCAATTATGACATAACATGGGATACCCAATTAACCTTACTTTTCTGGCACGTGTTAAAACGTGTAGAATCTTTCACATATGATTGAAAACCTAGGGGGACTTTGGCTTACCCCTAGTTTTCTTATCCTATTTAAAGGGATGAAGCTCTAGATTTTTCACTTTTCCACACACTTTCTCGCTGAAGTTTTCAAAATGTTTCTTTTACCTTCAACAGTTTTTGCACCTCCAAAAGCTCAAGTTCATACCCAACATAGCTACAAATTCGATACTCCCTTTCTCCATTTTCTTATAAATGGCGATTATCAGGGACTTAAATGAGAATGAAAATCTGGTTGAATCCTTAACTCATGAAGAGTATATAGCCTAGTGGAATTATTGTTAAAGGAATGTTATGCATCCTGAAGGGACTGTTGACTGTAGATTAATTGAGCTAGGAATGTTTGTTAGCTATGAGAGTTATCTTAATAATGATAGTGATACTAGTGGTGGTAGTGATAATAACTCCTATTTCCATTGTGTTTTCTTAGGAAATAGGAAGATTATGGTCACCTTCGACCCTGAGCCCAATCTACATCACTGAGGATCAAATAACCTCCCTTTAAGAGCAACTTAATTTCTATTCCTTCATTGATGAAGAAGAAGTTATTTTGGTGGTGTGCTCTCTTGCAGAGAGGGGCAACATAGCCTTCTATGACGCCTCTTCCACTTTTTCCTTTTACTTCTACTTACCCAACATTCATGAGGTTGGGGTTCACCATCATTTCTCTCCCTTCTCGGCAGAGGTTCTCATAGTGCTCAATGTGGCCCCGTCCCAAATTACACCCAACGACTGGAGTCTGATTAGGAAATTTAAGATTATATGCCAGCGGTTAGGGGCTTACTCAACCATCTGAATGTTTTTCTCTTTTTATTACACCAAGGCGTTTGTTTGTTGGGGATGAGTAGGTCGTACTACTACAGAATACACATTTCACAACGCATGAAACAAACATAAACCATGATTGATGATCTGTGGTAAAGTAAGGTGTGGTAATAAAGTGGATTACTTATCACCACAGGCTATTGGCCATGGTAATAAACTGGAAAGCGCGTTACATATCACCACAGTTGTAATAAACAACTGTGGTGAAAAAGTAAAAGGTTATGGGTTTGATACCCAACAACGCAAATGTTGGCATTTATTAATCTGGATAACGCGCTACATATAATCACGGTTGAAAAAATCAACCGTGGTGAAATAATTTGTGTAGTGTTTCTTTTTTTCCCTAAGAGGGGACATCTTACGTAAATGCAGGGAGGGCCAACGGAGGGACGAGAGGCGAGTCGTCTGATGAAGCCCCGGATGCCCGAAATGGTCAATAAAGCCGCCCAAAATGGACCAAGAGGTCACTCAGATGCGGCAATACAGCCTGCCCGATTGAGCCCACATTGTCCAAATCTTTCAGTAAATGTGGGTGATGATTTGGGCCCATAATGCCCAATTAAAGAGAGTTAGTGAAGAGAGAGAACCACTTCTTTCATGATTCTAGAAAGAATAAATCTTTCTTGGACCACTTTCCTGGTCATGGAGTTAGGGCATAACCGCCCACCAACTCTGCAACCCAAACCTACTAAGGTCTCTATAAATTCCTCAGCTCAAAGATGAGGGGAACTCATTATTTACACCCCAAAAGAGTATAATGCTTACTAAAGTCACAACACCACAACTAGCCATAACCATACACTTACTTTAAAGCTTTACCGATTATCCACAGAGCCTCTAACCTCAGGTGAGCAGGACTCCTAAGTACTCCAAAACATCATTGTACAAGGTTTATCACCGTCGTGGACAAGCTCTAGCCACCATATCATGTTATAAACCTATTAATGCCTCTGAGTCTCCCTGCATTTGTAGGGGAACACACACACATGTACTTTTTGACAAGTACAGTAGCGTCCCCCGTAGAACCCTAATAAAAGTAACTTGGACCTCAAGTTCCATACTTGCTTAACGCTCACGCATTACTCATGGAGATGGAAGAGAAAACAAGAATACTAGGGAAGATAGTTGTTGTGAAACGATATAATCAAGAATAAAACCAAAATATGAGAAAAAATTGAGTTTCTTGAACAAACACAAAAAACTCTATTAGGTTTTACGAAAGAGAGAGAAGAAGGAAGAAGAAGAATAAGATTTGGTTAAAATTGTTTTACTATTCACTTTATCAATAAGGGTTCGAAGATTACAAGTAAATATCAACAATTAACCTCTCTCAACAACCTGAGAGAACTAGTTTATCTATAGACTACTAAGCTAACTTAGGCTACAAGCTAACTTAACAATTGAGCTTAAAAATTATTTTCTCTCTTAATTAATTTTGTTTTCTAAATCTTTCTAATATTTGTTTTAATATCTGATTTTGGTTTCTAATGCATTCCTTGACCCATTTATTATTTTCTTATTTTTATTTCATCTTGATTCTCTTCTCTTTTTTCTTTTTGGTTGATGAGATCTTAATGATCATAGAATGATGATTCACAAAGATGTTGAATCTTCACTATTTCAAACATGTGATTGAATGATCATTTGGATCATTCTCTACACTTTGGTATAGTGATAGGTTTCCTTTGATTAGCTAACAGAAGCTCTTGATTAATATGAGACCATTCTCATTTTCTTTTCGTGTGGCATAACTTTAGGAGAATATTTACATATCATTTCTCTAGCATGTTTTAACACACATATTGTTATTGACCGACCTCCCATAGTATGATCTTCATAATAGATTGTGTTACGATTGCTTAACATAGCGCTAAATTGGTCCCGATTCGAGAAAGCGATCATACGATCAATAACCATTAACAACTAACATCTAACTTTTACATTTCCGCTCTTTATCTTCTTCCTATTTACTTTCCGCCATTTACTTTTCCGCAATTTATTTCCTTATTCATTTATCATTCATGCCTTTACCATTATATCATCTTCATCTTTTTTATCTTTGTTAAAAAATAAAAACAAAAAACATGAGAAAATGATCAAAAACTCTAAAAAAAACATTAAGCTTGGACTATGGTTACTATCCCTAGCATCATGGAGTTTTGGACCTTGTACTTAAACCCTAGCAAAGGAGACTTGGATTGGACTTCTCTATTTTCATTATCTTAGGACACCTTGCACAACATTTATAGCTTACTCTTGGGCTTTCTTACAATGAGACTTACTCGATTAATTACTTCTAATTAGTCGTTTAAAAGACTAGCCCACTTTGCTAGTGCACTCTTAGTTTATTGTTTGGGTTGTGTGTTTATTGTTTATTCTTATCCTCATTCGAAAAATGTACCCCCACTCCCATGACATGTAATAATTTTACTGTTTTCTCTTTGTTTGCTTTTGCCTAGGTAACCTTTAATGCAAGAATAAAACCAAACACCTATTTTCAAAAGAACACAAATAAGTTTGATCCAACGTCAAGCATTTTTCATAAAAAATCAAATTCAATAGGATTTCCATCACCATCAACACTTAACCAATTATACTCCATTTTGCATTCGCCCTTTGTAAGTCGATTACTTTTGCATCACCATCAACCTTCCCATTGACCAAAACATTTTCTTAATTGACCAAACAAACCCTTGATCCAACATCAAGTGGTTTTTTCTCAATAAACTCAAAAACACAATATGATACGATTAGGATTGCGCGCCACAAGTCTTAAGTGGTGGAGAAGGGTGAGAATGGAGCTTTCCTACACTCACTCTGAGTATTTTGGACACAAGACGTTTGGCTTGGTGATTCGAAATATTTTCCTCTACCCATAGTCTTTAGTGCAATCCTAATCAAGAACAATTTCTCTCAAAAAATCCTAAAAACAACATCAACTCATCAAACTCTTTTTGCGCCTTAGAGCATCACTCTAAAAACCCTTTTTCAAGGTAAAATCAACTAACAAACACTTATTTTCTACTCCTAAATACGGAGCTATGATTCTTCATTTCACAATGGAGATACGTAGGCACGAGGGTCTTCATCCTTGGAGAGCACCCTAATAAAAAAACCTCCATTTTCCCTTTAGCAAGTAAACCTTTAGATAATGACACCCGTTCGCACTTAGATTACCTAGATGGTTCCCGTTGTGTACAACGTATGTGAGGGGTGCTAATACCTTCCCCTTCATAACCGACATCCGAACCCGACATTGGTTACGATGACCATGTCCTATCCTTTTCCGTCTGTGGGTTTTATAGAAATTTTCCCTTTCCCTCTTTGGGAATAAATAAAGTTCGGTGGCGACTCTCTGTTAGTCCATTCGCGAACTTTCTTTGCGAGGTCGTATTTTTCGAGGTACGACATACCTCACTCTTTTCATAATGGTTCGATTAAGCCATTAAGCCAAACCATTTTGTTGGGGAGTCCCTACAGTAGTTATGTGTCGGGCAATACCATATGCAACACAATAGCTGTCGAAAGTCTAATTGCAAAATTCAAGACCATTGTCGGTCCTAAACCTCTTGACCTTCATGCCAGTTTGGTTTTCAACCAGAGTCTTCCAACATTTGAAATTTTCACAAGTTTCATCCTTAGTCTTCTGGATGAATACCCATAACTTTCTTGAATAATCATCAACTATGGATAGGAAATACTTTGCACCTGAGTGTGAAGGATTCCTTGCAGGCTGTTGAAGCGGTAAAGCGGCAAGCAAAAGTAAGTTTGGAAGAATTATGGGATTTGTCTTATCCACGGGGATCAATGCGAGGGATCAAATATAGTTCAACGGTTTCTACGTTTCTAAGCTTATGGTTACAAATTTTGGTTAAAAGATCGAAGCATAAAAGCGGAAAATATAAAGACAGAAAACATAAATTAAAGACTGAAAATAAACTGAGCCTTGTTGAGATTGGAATTTCATCAATCGATAACACATGCATTCTTCTGACCAAGTTAAACACAAATCAATCATTCGTCTAATATCCTCATGTATCACCCACAACAGAGGTTATGTCTAACGCGACATCGAGAGAACAACCATATTGTCTCATTGGTGATGTCTCACACAACTCAACAACACAGAGCATTAAGAACTGATACTCACGCAAATGCTAAGCCTAAATCTATGTCTAAAGTTTAGAGCCTAACACGTATTCATCCTAGATCCAGATCTGAAGCGTATATGTTTATAGCGGTTCAAATCAAAGATAAACAGGAAAACAAAGATGACACCCATATCAGATAAATGATTGCTTCATATTAAATGCCATGATCCGAATAGGTACATACACTTAACCATTTTTACATGTATTCAACTAATTTAAGTATGTGAACATAATTCCTCGTCTCTATTATCACGCATCCTCACAATACCGTTTATGTCTAAAGCGTTATCGTGGGCTTTACCGTATTAATCACTAGATGATGTCTCATGCTAACAATCAACACAATAATATAAAAGCTTGATACTAGTGAATATCAAATCACAAATCTATGTCTAGAGTTTGCTCATTGATAGATGAATATCTTAGATCTAGGATTTGAAAGAGATTTCTCAATACCCACTCAAACCCACAAACATAAAATCAAAGACAACATCAATATTGAATCAAAACTAGTTCACAAAACAAAGATTAGAAGAAATACATAAGGTACCAATAGATTACATCCAACCCCAACAAGAGATCGAAGCACTAACTCGAAGATCAAGCTCCGATTTGCTTGGATTTAGACTTCTCTCTCTTAGGTTTTGTGTTTCTCTCACTAAAAATATCTTATACAAATTTGAAAGTGAATAATATCAGTATAATTACAAAATATCTCCAAGTTCCCCTTTTATACAAGACAAATAAAGTGCCTATAAATGGCACCGCGCTAAGCGCCATCAGAGGCGCACTTAGCTAGATCAACACAAGGGCGGAAATTCCCAGAAAGTGCGCTAAGCGCGGTTGGAGCACGCTAAGCGCGATCAAGGGTCCTTAGCTACTGCCTCTTCATCAAAACCGCGCTAAAAAGCGCACTAAGCGCGAGTTGCCAACAAAAAGTTGCGAAAATGATCTTCTAGGCCCTCATCCATCCACCATATGTTCCAAGCATTGTAAATCAGCAAAAAGACCTGCCAAAAAGCATCAAAATGATCATAATTCACAATATTTACATACGAAAACGGATACTTGCGTATTTACACTAAAACATATGTATTTACTACTAAAACACCAAAGAAACAATTGAAAAAGGCCACAAAATACTATCTAAAATATGCACAATTTGGCACTTAACAACTCTCCCCAACTTAAACTTGTTTGTCCTCAAACCAAAATCAATCAAACATAAAGAAATAAGAGCAATTATCAAGAATCATGATCAAACAAGTATTTACAAATAGAAACAAATGTATGGTCTAATTGTCAAAAATACAAACAAAGCAATGATTACCACTAAACTACAACGACACAACGAATATGAAACAAAGTCTAAGCACAAAACACATAAAAAATTCTAAAGCAATACAAATGTTCAAGAATGAATCACACCTAACACTCATTTTCAGAATAAGGATGAAGAAATTAATGTGTTTGCAACCGCGGGGCAATTTCACTCGCCTGACAAACAATGCAAATAACAATCCAATTTATACATTCATCTAATCAATCAAAAATGAAATTATGGAAGCAAGAGATCACTAAGGGCTTTTAAGGTTGTAACTTGGTCAGGTTCACAACAAAGGATCATTTCTAAAGGTCATTGAATCGAATTTGCCAATGCAAAAGAAACATTCACTATACATGGTATTTACACATCACAACTTCTTTTCACCATTTCCTTTTCTCAATTATAAACCTTCTCAAACTTCCTTTTGCACAATTATTTCATTCTCTATTTTTTTTTTCAAACAAGCATTCTTTTTCTTTTGTTTTTCACATTCAAATTAACAATTTTACCATACTTGCTTGAAATTTTTCAAAATTTTTAGTAACCTACCAGTTTTCTTTTCCATTCTCCCTAACTTGAATTCAACCAAACCTCAAGTGAATGCTCCTTGCTTTTTATGGCAAGGGAATCAATTTAAACAATGTTCAAAGGTTCAAGAAAAATTCTTAGAATCTCACAAAATTCAATGATAAACTAAACTTTCAAATTATGTACAAAAACCAAGTTCATCACTAAAATGAGATCTAAACTGTTTAGGCTCAAAGGGGTTAACGAATTCTTACTACTCACAGGTAAGTTACTTTTGGATACGGTTGTGCTCAATATAAGAAAATGCCTTGATCGTTTCTAATGCTTCCACAAAATCACAATAATCAAAAGATTAAGCATGAATCAAACGAATTAAACAAAGTTACCACTCATCCAAGCATTTAGTAAATAATGGAGGTTTCTCACAATGGGCTATGAACTAAAATTATTCACAAATGAACAAAAATTTCAAGAGAATGAATGACGTGTTATTTGTACAAAGCCTAAAGTTCATGTTCATGCTATGTTCTAGAAAGCACTAAACACATACCTTGACAATGCAACTTTCTTTTCAACCTTTTAACATTACCCTGACATTTTTCTTGTTGACACTCTCAAACTTGAACAATCACCACATGTCTCTTCAAGAAAATCAAAACAAGCTTTTTGGACAAACACAAAACAAGTCTCTAACAACTTAATAACTTTAAATTAAATTACTACTAAACATAAAACAAAATAAAGTCAAAGTGGGTCAAAAGACCAGGGTGAAAGTGGATAAATGGATGAGATATTTTTGCATGTAAAGCAGAGCGCGCTAAGCGCGAGCAGAAAAAATTAGATTTTCAAGTTCTTTCTCTCATCCAATCCCGCCATTCTCACTCTTTAATAACTATACTACTCTGGAAAGCTATAACAAAGATATACTTCCTATCGCTGCTTCCTTTGGTGTGGCTAGTTGTTTTTGCTTCCTAGATTTGTTGATGTTCCTTCACCAACAATTATCCCTAACCAACACCTGAGCAAACGTGAACGGAAACAAATATATATACAATATAAACAAATGTACAAAGCTAAAAAATATAGAAACTATTGTGATGCAATTCAATATCTAAACACCAATCCCCGGCAACTACGCCATTTTGTTGAAGCGGTAAAGCGACAAGCAAAAGTAAGTTTGGAAGAATTTCGGGATTTGTCGTATCCACAGGGATCAGTACAAGGGATCAAATGTCGTTCAACGATTTCTACATTTCTAAGCTTATGGTTACAAATTTTGGTTAAAAGATCGAAGGATAAAAGCGAAAAATCTAAAGACAGAAAATATAAATTAAAGACTGAAAATAAACGGAGCCTTGTTGGGATTGGAATTTCATCAATCGATAACATATACATTCTTCTGACCAAGTTAAACACAAATGAGTCATTCGTCTAATATCCTCACGTATCACCCACAACAAAGGTTATGTCTAACGCGACGTCGAGAGAACAACCGTATTGTCTCATTGGTGATGTCTCACGCAACTCAACAAAATAGAGAATTAAGAAGTGATACTCACTCAAATGCTAAGCCTAAATCTATGTCTAGAGTTTAGAACCTAACAGGTATTCATCCTAGATCCTGATCTGAAGAGTATATGTCTATAGCGGTTCAAATCAAAGATAAACAAGTAAACAAAGATGACACCCGTACCAGATAAATGATTGCTTCATATTAAATGCCATGATCAGAATACGTACATACACTTAACCCTTTTTACATGTATTCAACTAATTTAAGTATGTGAACATAGTTCCTCGTCTCTATTACCACGCATCCTCATAATACTGTTTATGTCTAAGGCGTTATCGTGGGCTTTACCGTATGATACTAGTGAATATCAAATAAAAAATCTATGTCTAGTGTTTGCTCATTGATAGATAAATATCTTAGATCTAGGATTTGAAAGAGATTTCTCAATACCCACTCAAACCCACAAACATAAAATCAAAGACGACATCAATATTGAATCAAAACTAGTTCACAAAACAAAGATTAGAAGAAATACATAAGGTACCAATAGATTACATCCAACCCCAACAAGAGATCGAAGCACTTACTCGAAGATCAAGCTCCGATTTGCTTGGATTTGGACTTCTCTCTCTTAGGGTTTGTGTTTCTCTCTCTAAAAATATCTTATACAAATCTGAAAGTGAATAATATCAGAATAATTACAAAATATCTCCAAGTTCCCCTTTTATACAAGACAAATAAAGTTCCTATAAGTGGCACCGCGCTAAGTGCCATCAGGGGCGCGCTTAGCGCGATCAACACAAAGGCGGTAAATTCCAAGAAAGCGCGCTAAGCACGATTGGAGCAAGCTAAGCGCGATCAAGGGTCCTTAGCTACTGCCTCTTCATCAAAACCGCATTGAACCCGCGCTGAAAAGCGCGCTAAGCGCGAGTTGGCGACAGAAAGTTGCGAAAATGATCTTATAGGCCCTCTTCCATCCACCATAGGTTCCAAGCATTATATATCAGCAAGAAGACCTTCCAAAAAGCATCAAAATGATCATAATACACAATATTTACATTCGAAAAATGGAAACTTGCGCGTATTTACACTAAAACATATGTATTTACTACTAAAACACCAAAGAAACAATTGAAAAGGGCCACAAAATACTATCTAAAATATGCACAATTTGACACTTAACACAGGCCCCCAAAGATTAGCATGAATGTAATCAAGGGATGCATGTGTTCTTTGTTTACCTTTGTTAAACTTCATTCTACAAGATTTACCAATTACACAAGGTTCACAAAACTCCAGTTTTTCGACCTTAGCACCACCCAGCAGATTTTGTTTTGAAAATTTGACCAGTCATCTTTCACTGACATGGCCAAGTCTCTTGTGCCCTAGCTCAGCCTTCGACATAGGTTTCATGGATGCCGCATCTGTTGAACCACCTACAACCTCAACCTCAAGGGTATAAAGCCTTGTTTCTTCACGCTTCTCAAGACTTCCTTCGACCCTTTCATTACCCTTAGGATACTTTGCTCTCCTCTGAAAACATATCCTTTCTTGTCGAATTCACCAAGAGAAATCAAATTCCTCTTAAGATCAGGTACATACCTGACATCAGTCAATAGCCTTATTGACTCATCATGGAGCTTGAACCTCATAAATCCAATACCTATAATTTTACAGGCTTTGTTGTTTTCCAGCAACACTAATCCACCATCTTGGTCACACAATTCCTCAAACACTTCTTTGTTTGGAGTCATGTTCTAAGTACACCCTAAATCCATAATCCACTCATTGCTAGTGTCACTGCTTGAAACCACCAGGACATCAGATGATTCATAACCATCTTGCATAATGGTTGCATTACCATTATCCTTTCCACAATGATTGTTCAGTCGACCAGAGCATACTTTTCTTTTATGACTCTCCTTCTTACAATGATAACACTTAATAGTATGAGCGTTGCCACCATAAGAATTCTGTAGAACTTTACCCTTCTTCTTCTCAAACCTACCATCTTTCTTCAAGAATTTATTCTTAACAGACAAACCTTCACCAACAAAAGATTGCTTGTGCTCATTTCATTCTTTAAAATCCATAGACTACAAGGCAGATTGAACCTCTTCAAAGGTCAACGACTCTCTTCCATACAAGAGTTTCTTTGAAGTGAGCATGAGATTTAGGTAAAGAGCACAACAACAACAATGCTTGATCTTCATCATCGATCTTGACCTTAATATTTTCAAGATCAAGAATCAACTTGTTGAACATATCCAGCTGCTCAGCCAAGGCTTTGTCTCCACTAATCTTGAATGAATACAAAGCTTGCTTCAGGTAGAGATGATTAACCAACTATTTCGTCATGTACAAGCCTTCAAGTTTCGTTTACACACCAGCTGCAGTTTTCTCCTTTGAAACCTGTAGGAGAACCTTATCACCAAGGCTCAATAAAATGACACTGTGAGCTTTTTCGATCATTGTTGTCTTCTCCTTCTCCGATAGGGCAGCGACCATCTTCTCTGATCCTTTCAACGCTTCTAACAAACCATGTTGAGCAAGAAAGGCTTGCATCTTCAAGCGCCACAAATCGAAATCATTCACACCAGTGAATTTCTCAATCTCATACTTTGTTAATGACATCTTCCTCTCCACGCTCACCGCACCAGTTTGTTGTGAAAGGATGTCGTCAAGAACAAAACCAAAAATATGAGAAAAAAATTGAATTTTTTGAAGGGGATGTCGTCAAGAACAAAGCCTCATGATTAATTATTATGATTTTTAATCCTTAATTATAACAAAAGTATAAGCTTTTATTGCATTATTGAACTTTTTTACATGAACTGGTTTTTCTTTCTCTTTCTCTTTTAAGTAAAGATGAGATTTAGGATATTGTAAAAAATTTCATGTGTTCCAACTAAACCTAATACTTCTACATAGATGGCAGAGATGTTTGCCACACAACACACGATTTCCCTCGGTTGTTAAAAATCAACCTAAATAATTGCATGTTTCGGTGGAAAATCACTCTTCGGACATTAATATATTTATAGGAACTATAGCTAAGGTTAGGACTTATAGGTAAGAGGAATTTTCCTTAGGAAATAGTACTAAAAAGCAATATAGCATGATGTCTTTGCAGCCATTTGTAGTTGTGTAGATAGTTTTTTAAGCATAACTAATTTATCAACAACACCATCAATAATAACAATTTCAGCCAGCTGCACTGTTTTTTAAACCACAAGTAAATTAAATAAAAATAAAAGATATTACAAAATATTGAGGGTAAAAAATTTAACTCAGTCACATGACATCAATAAATAGTAAGCAATCTAAATAGATTATAAGAACTTTTTGAAATTCTATTAAGTTTTACGAAAGAGAGATGAAGGAAGAAGAAGAATAAGAATTAATTAAAACGCTTATACTATTCAATTTTTTAATAAAGGTTCAAAGATTTCAAGTGATACCAATAATTAACATTTCTCAACAACTTGAGATAAATAATCTATTTATAAACTATTAAGTTAATTTAGACTACAAGCTAACTTAATAATTGGGTTTACAATTAAGATCCAATTCGACATGCTAACTTAAATACAAAGTTAAAATACTTCGCCAATATGATTGAACAGAATTTCGACTACATCATACACAACTCCTGTCGAACTATGAAGTCACCTTTATCGATATTAGAATTCGATCAAAATACCACAATAACGAATGTAACTTTTGCCATAGACAAATCGGTTACTAACGACATCATCTCCTATTTTGCTCTTATAAGCTGCATCGAAAGGTGACAAGAAATATCAAAAATACATTTCTTTCATTTTGTTAATTCAGAGGGCGTTCTCATAAAGTTTTAGGGTCCGTTTGGTTGGAGGTAGATGGAGGGGAGGGGAGGGGAGGGGAGGGGATGTTTTTAAATATATTTGTTTGGTTCATTTTTTATAAGGGGAGGGGAGGGGAGGGGAGGGAAGCAAAATGCCTCCTACACTCATATTTTGCTCCCCCTCAAATTGGGGGATTTGGAGGAGAGGGAAGATTCATTATTTATAATTTTATTGTGTTCCCTAATTTAACCTCAATTATTTTTTTAATTTCATAATTATCCTTTATTAAATATTAGGTTTTTTCTCTAACTTTTCATTTGTGAAGCTGCTATTTGTTTTTACTGAATTTATCTCTCTCTCTCTCTCTCTCTCTCTCTTGCGGCTTCCTTTGTTGCTCTATCAGGTTTGTTTTCTACAAATGCAATCTCTATAATTTTGTATTACATTAATTATCATTAAATGTTTCTTTCTAATTATTATAATCATTCAATTATTGCATATGAATTATGATAACGTTGTTTAATGTTAATTTATAATTCATCATTTTCCTACCATTGCCAATTGATTTTGAGTCATGCATAGGAATCACTTTTTCTTTTTTTCCTGATTACGTGTTGCTATTACTTTTTCAGAGGTAATGGCTTTATCCTTCTCTTCACAAAATAGTAATAATTAAATGATGCCTAAACCCTAGCACTTGATAGGTTTATGAAATAGTAATAATTAGGAATCACTTCCACAAATATAATGCTCACAACACAACATGCCTGAGTGTAAATATTTTACAGAGGAATTCAAATTGACAACCTTCTCCAATAAAATTCACAAAATCCGCTAGACTACGTCCTAAATAAGTTCTGTGTGAATAATACACTCATTCATATCACCTTCTTTCTACCATGTATTGTTTAATTATCCAATCAAATTTAACATAGATATATCACTAACAATTTATCTAAAAAAAATTTAAATTAAAGTTTTTATATATAGTTTATCTTATTTGTATTTTACCATTTAATGTCATTTTATTTATCCAAGAACAACGTTTCCTTTTTCTTTATTTATAACATCTTTTAATAATATAACTCATTTTATATATTTTTTATTTTTATTAAAAGTATATTTTAAATTAAAAAACATAAACTCAACAGTGGATTATTCTTTTAGATGTTTTCTTCCCTTTCTATTTCATATTAAATCTCAACGAAAAACTTAAATTGTAAAATTAAAGAATTTACAAATACTCTAAGGATTTTAAATTATCTATTAATTTTAGAAACAAAATTATATATCATCTATCTTATTATATTTCTAAAATTAAGGGCCTTAATTATTGTAGTACATGCACAATAGAAACTTTTTATAATCGTATTAGATATATGATTATAAAACAATTTTCAAACTAACTGTTTATATAACAAAATAATTTAGAAATTAAAAAAGATGTCTATAATAAACAGTATTAGATATATGATAGATGAAACAATTTTAAACTACCTATTTATCATAATAAGTGATATACTAGTTGATATATTATATGAGATTGTGCATACTACACAGAGAGTAGTCGACTAAACAATTAGTATTCAGACCAAAAAGGCAACAAAATTAGATATATGAAATTTTATGTCCTTTGAATTTTAGCTCTAACATTATTTTATTTATTTTAGTTTTTAAATTAACTAACATTATTTTATTTATTTTTAATTAAAAAATTAATTTTTTGGATTAGATGGATCATGAAGATCGAAGAATTGTTATTAACAAATGGTTTGATTTACGTCGAAGAGCTATAATTCAACTAGTGTGTGCTGTTGCTTACTGTTATGTCCGAATGTCTCGTAAGAAAAAAATGTGTTATAGTATGAGCTCTGAGAGAGAGAGGGTTCGCGAAGAAATAATGTATCGAATTAGTAACAGTGAAACTAGTAGAAATATAATAAGAATGGGTCCTAAAACTTTTATGAGCTTATGTGGTCTGTTAGAAAGAGAAGGGGGATTACAAGCTACCCGATGGTCAAGTGTGGAAGAGCAAGTTGCAAAATCAATCTACATATTAACACATAATGCTAAAAATCGTGAAGTCAACTTTTGGTTTCGTCGTTCTGGAGAGACTATCAGTCGTCATCTTCATCAAGTTTTGAGAGCTATTCTTGAATTGGAAGAAAAATTTCTAGTCCAACCTGATGGCTCAACAGTCCCTCCTGAAATTTCTAGTAGTTATAGATTCTACCCGTATTTTAAGGTAAATTTTGTTATTAATAAATTATATTTCTTACACAAAAATACTAAAAATTTTAGTAGTCACAATTTTTATTGATAAAAATATATAATATTGTGTTAGGATTGTGTTGGTGCAATAGATGGAACACATATACGTGTCAAAGTACCAGCAAAAGATGCTCCTAGATATCGCGGTAGGAAAGACTACCCGACACAAAATATTTTAGCAGCATGTACTTTTGATTTAAAGTTCACTTATGTGCTCGCGGGATGGGAAGGGTCTGCCTCTAATTCGAGAATAATAAAGAATGCATTAACACGTGAAGATAAACTTAAAATCCTCAAGGTAATATAAGAATAATCTAGAGTTAGAGTTATTTATATTATATATGTTAAACTATCACATTTATCATTTACCTTTACTATAGGAAAATATTATCTTGTTGATGCTGGATTCATGTTGACAAGTGGATTAATTACACCTTATAGAGGAGTTCGGTATCACCTGAAAGAATATTCGGCAAGAAATCCACCCCAAAATTCTAAAGAATTGTTTAATCTTCGACATTCGTCTTTACGCAATGCAATTGAAAGAGCCTTTGGTGTATTGAAAAAAAGATTTGAGATTTTATCTAATTCAACAGAGCCAAATTATGGAGTCAAAGCTCAAAAGTTAATCATTTTTGCATGTTGCATTCTTCACAATTATCTAATGAGTGTAGACCCAGATGAAGATCTTATAGCTGAAGTAGATGCTGAAATTGCAAATCAAAATGTATCTCATGACAATCATCAAGGTTCAAGAAGTGATAGAGATGAACTTGTTTTGGGCGGGGTTATAAGAGATAGTGTAGCACATCAAATGTGGTTAAATTATCAAAATAACAATTTAGCTTAAAGAGTCTGACTTGTATTTTATATTATTACTTTTATGTTTATTTTTCCTTGATGAAATATTACCAATTATGATCTGTATTGTGATATTGCGACTTCCTGTTAATTATATTTATTAACTTTATTGTGTTATAATTGTTCATTTTCATAGTTTATGGCATCGAAAAATCAATTACCAATTAATAGTGGCAATTCTGGAACTTTGACTTGGAATAGAGTCATGGATGATGCTCTTGTTGACGCTTTTATGCATGAATATGAAAAAGGTAATAAAGTCAATGGTACATTCACTACATCAGCATACGAAAATATTGCAGCTGAACTTCATGCAATGTTTGGAAGCAAAGTTGACAAGGTGAAGATAAAAAACCGTTGGAAAATTTTGAAAAAAAACTTCACTGAATATTATGACATTTTTAAAGGTGGTATGAGCGGGTTTTCTTGGAATTCAACTACACAATTATGGGATGCCGAGTCAGAAGTTTGGGATGCTCTAATTGAGGTAACTTTTGATGAATTTTTTATATTTTTAAAATATTTTATTAATAAATAATTGTATAACTTTTATTAATCTTATATCTTTTATTTATCATAATTTTTTCAGTCAAAACCAAAAGCAGCAAATTGGAAAAATGTACCACTTCCAAATTATGAGAAGATGGTGATACTTTATGGACCTAACCGAGCTGATGGAGAGGAATCTGGAACTTTAAAAGAGACAAGAAAACAAAAGTCATCGGTCACCAATGAAGACTTTGTTGAAAGTATTCAAGATATCGATGACCATGTTGCTCGAAATGAGGTGAATTTGGAAAGCTTTGATGCTAATTATGATTTTTCTGTACCCGAAACACAATCACCAGACCCTTTAAGCGGTAGTAAAAGGAAGAAAATGAAAGTTGTTAAAAACAAAGATGCAAACAACGATATTACTGAACTCCAAGAATCATTTGTCTTGGTTGCAAATGCACTAACAGAAGGAAATGCTGCAATACGAGAAGGAAATGAAATAATGAGAGAGCGTCAAAAATATGAGATGCCTCCAATTTCAGGAGAAGAAACATGGAATTTAATAAAGGAGTGTGGATGTGATGCAAAGTTATTGCCTCAGATATATTGCACTGTCATGAAAGATGTTGACAAACTTAGAATGATTCTCTAATGTCCGCTAGAAGCACGCAAAGCAGTGATAATGCAAATGGTCTTTGGCTCATCTGATTGATCATCTTATAATAGTCTTATAACTTTTATGAATACTTTGTTTACAACTTAATATGTTTTTGAATATTTTGTTTACATTTTAATATATTTCGGAATATTTTGTTTCAATTTATATTGGTTATGAATGAAAGTTTTTATTTAGTGATATTTACTCAAAACTATTTTTATTTAGAATTATTTTTACTAAATACAAGTGATAATATTTGTAAGGATAAAAAAGTAATTTAGTTTTAAATTCCCTCCCCTCCCATTGTGAACCAAACATATATGTAGTTAAAAATCCTTCACCTCCCATCCCCTCCCCTTTTTTGAACCAAACATATATTTAGTAAAAATACCTCCCCTCCCTTCCCCTCCCCTCCCTTCCCCTCCCCTCTATTAAATTCCCTCCCCTCCCCCTCCCTCCGTTGAACCAAACGGACCCTTAAGCAAACCCTGTTATGCTAGAATAGAAGTGATCGTGCAGCGCATTATTTACATTTAAGCCATAGCCACAGTACATAACCACGATTGTCGTGGGATCCATTTAGAAGTCAAAACGTGTTGCCGAATTTTGTTCCGGCTTAGAAGAGAGTGAACGGTTATTACTCGCCACTGGAATGATAATAATAATAACTTATTATAAGAGGATCCATATTCATTATAAGATGAGAGATTGCTTTAATGATCTAGGAAACAAAATACAATTAAAAATAGTATATCTATTTACAGGACTCAGTAGATAGTATGTGTATGTATCTACTGTACACATTAAATTAGAGGTAGTAGTACGTCTGGCATTGAGGGCCCATATTATAAATTGAACTTGTCTAAGTAATAACTCCCTTTTTTTTTTCTTAAATGATATTACTTCCGAATAAAAAGGGTTAATACATCTTTTATTCTTTATCATATGGACGAAATTCTAAAAACACTTCTGTAAAAAAAAAAACATAGATTTCATCCCTATTCTTTATAGATTTTCTCGTTTTGTCCTCTGAGTATATTTGATCAGCAAAATTGATGATGTGGAGCTATTTTGTTGACTTTTTTTTTTATTTTTTTTATTATTACGTGGAAATGCCACATGGACTTTTATTTTAGTATTATATTTAGAAAATATGTTAAACACAAAAATTTGATAGAGGTGTGAATTGAACCCACCCCTACCACTAGGCTAAAGGATTCATCTTATAATTCAATTGCCTTTAAACATACATATTATACATTTGCATATTTGTTTTCATTTTGATCAATTATTATTATTAGAATATATTGTAACTATATTATATATACTATAACTATTATTAGAATATAGTTAAATAACATATCGTAAACATTATACTATATTATACTGTAACTATATATTTTTTTTACATATTATACATATTATAACTATATTAAAATATACATATTATACATATTGTATATTTAATATTTCAATTTAATATAAAATAAATATTAATTAATAATAAACTGAAATTAATTAATATATTTATAGTTAAAATATTGGTAAATATAATTACAGTAAAATATAAATATTTGTACTTAAATATAGTTATAGTTAAATATTTATAAATATAGTTATTAACGTAGCTAAATTATTAATATTTACCGTAGCTAAATTTAATTGATTATTTTACTGTAGCTAAATTCTAAATATTTACTAAATATTAATATTAAAACACATTTACTAAATTATTATTTATATTTTAATAATTATTAATTACAGTAAATAATAACTAAATAATTACTATTACTAAATTTATTAAAATATTAATTAAATTTACAGTAAATAATGACTAAATAATTATTATTACTAAATTAATTACTGTAATATTTATGTTAATAATCTATTGTAATATTTATGTTAATAATCACTAAATTAATTACTATAATACTTACTAAATTATTAAAAATATTTAGTAAATTATTAAATAACTAAAAAACTAATATTAATTATTACAAAATATTAATTTAGAATAATCATGTTCTGGACTGGGCTAGGGCATGCTCATCGGTCGAGCAGGTCCAACCCACAAGGCCAGGGACGACCCAATAAGAGCCTCTAACAAGATCACTGCCGAGCACAGGCTCACCTCCACAGGTCGGGCATACGCCTAACCTCGGATGTGTACGACACCCTTGGTTGGGTCGTCGGGTGCAGGTCCTAAGCTCCCGGGCTCGCCTCACCTCGACGCCCATGTGCTCCTCCCCGGGATAAGCCATCTTCGCCCGCAAGTTAGTCCTCCCCGACACACAAGAGTCCTCCCCGCGAGGACACGTTCTCATGTAACTGTCCCACTTCCGATGGAATCGGTCTGCCCTAATTCCGGAGATTTAGGAATGGTTACCCCAGGGCGAAGACCACGTGCTGGTCTTCACTACGCCACGTAAGCCCTGACAGTTACTTGGATTGGGCCTGACAATCCAGCCCAATGCAAGTAACCGTTGGCCCCACGCTGGGGGCTCTCTATAAACACCCTCTTACTTGAGAGGGTCAGGTTATGTTCACTTTCACCTTCTTCTTCTGTACTTGCTTTTTCTCTGACCGTTACCTTACTTGAGCGTCGGAGTACCTTGCAGGTACACCCCCTGCCGTCTTTCAACCGCACCGGAGCTGAAGCCCCTGTGGAGATGAGCCTGTGCTTGGCAGTGATCTTGTTAGGGGCCCTTATTGGGCCGTCATTGGCCTTGTGGGTTGGGCCTGCTCGTACCTGGATCGGACAGTTTCTGTGGTCAACAACGTCGTCTGGGCTTCAGCTCTGGTGCGGTTGAAAGACGGCCGGGGGTGTACCTGCAAGGTACTCCGACGCTTAAGTAAGGTAACTGTTAGAGAAAAAGCAAGTACAGAAGATCCGCTACCAAAGCTCTGGACACCGTCCTCGCGACTCGAGAACGGGAACCACCGCGAAGACGCTGCTGCCCTCCACGCCGAAGAAGGCGACGTGAGAGACGGGCAAACCGCCTCCCCAGACTCTCAAGACGTGGCTTACAACGCCGCCCACCAAGACGATCAGCAGGCCATTTTTCAGCCAGTTGCTCCTCCACCCAATGCAGACGCGAGCACCGTGGCCCTGTTCACCTTGATCAATCAGACCAATTAGCTGATCCCGCACAAGAATACCAGAATTGAAGTGCTGGAGCAAGGGCGGGCACGCAGATCTTCCCCGCGAAGACATCGCCGTCCACCGTCGCCTCGTCGTTCCCCTTCCCCGTGAAGGACTCCTTCAGACGAATCTCGGATCCCCCGTCGGTACGCGAGGGTCGTCGACCACGTCTCGAGTGCCCCCAGCCGACGATCTCCCAGAAACGCCCTCGTTCCCCGCTTCGGAAGGAACCCAGGGCCTCCACCACTACCAAGAAGTCCAAGCAGATCGAAGAGAGGCCGAGGCACCGCTCGAGGAATTCCCCTCCACGACATCAACGATCTCCTTCGGTATCCCCGACAGGGAGTGACGACGACGACCAGAGGACCCCGCTGTCGTGGGAGATCATGAATGCCCCAATCCCCCCGGGCATGGAGAAACCTCCACCGCTGGGGACCTACGAGGGTCTCTCCAACCCCGATGATCACATCGAGAGTTTTGAAGCAATGCTCGACTTCTGAAACGTCAGAGGAGCCATCAGGTGAAGGCTTTTCCCCACCACCTTGCGGAAGGGCGCGATGACTTGGTACAAGGGTTTGGAACCTGGGTCGATCACGTCCTGGAAGCAGCTAAGACGACGCTTCACCAAACACTTTACTGCGTCTCGATGACACCCGAAGACGGAAGCTGCCTTAGAAAGCATCTTCCAAGGGAAGAAAGAACCTCTCCAAAATTACATCGAGAGATTCAACAGAGAAGTTGTCGAGGTCCATACGACCGACGACATGAAGAAGTATTTAATCATCCATGGACTGCGTTCCGGATCTGATTTTTCCAAGTCCGTAGGCCTCCGTAGACCCCGCCGTCTCAAGGACCTCCTCTAACGAGCTCAGTCGTATATCGAGCTCGAGGAATCCGAGGCAGCGCAGATCACCCTTGAGTCGAGGCGCAAAAAAGGCCCCCGCGGCCACAAAGATGAAGACTCTCTTTCCCGGCGGGGAGGAGAAAGAAAGAAAGAAAATCGCCCCCGTGATCCTTGTGAACCGCGCGGACCAGCTGGCCGGTTCACGGAGTACACCCCGCTAAACGCTCCCCGCGCACGTATCCTCTCCGAGTGCCAGAACTCAGAATTTGTGAAATGAGGAGTCCGCTTTCCGAAGCCCACTGCCCCCAAATCAAATGTTGACAAGTCAAAATACTGCAGGTTCCACCGTAGCCACGGGCATGTCACCGAGGACTGCATCCATCTCAAAGATGCGATTGAAATTCTGATCAAGGAGGGCCACTTGAAGAAATATGCCCAGAAGAACGATACTCCTCGTCCCAGCTCCCGGGAAGCCCAGAACGTCGAGGAGACGACGCCTCCTCCCAACGAGAGTCGCCTTCAAGTCGCCCTCAGTGTCACCCGACCCGAAGACTTCTTTGTCCCCCCAATCATTGAAGGCCAAGAAGCAGTTCGCAACATGTGGGCGACCTTCCCCCACGAGGACCCCGTTACTGCCCGTAGCACCTGGGAAAGCTTCCCCAGGGCGATGGTCATCTCCGAGGGAGGTCCAGAGAAGCTATCCGTCGGATCGATCAAGCGGAAATTTGACAAGCTGGAATCCGCAACGTCGGCGAAGGCAACCACCCTCGAGAAAATGCGGGGAAACTCCAACCCTGTCACCTTCTACCTCGTGGAACTCCCCGGGGGAGCACCAAATGCCACTATTCCCCTCCTGGTCAGGGCGCAGATGGTGAACTTTGACGTTCGAAGGATCCTAGTCGACCAGGGGAGTTCGGTCGACATCATGTATGCTCATCTGTTCGGGATCCTTCAGCTCGACGAAAGGCATCTGACCCCGTACGTCGGTTCAGATCTACAGGGGTTCAATGGAACCACCACCAGACCATGGGGTTACGTGGAGCTAATGGTTACGTTCGGGGCCGAAGACACTGCCCGACAGGTGAAGATCCGTTTCCTGGTGGTCAAATGCCCGTCCCTTTACAACTGCATCCTCGGGAGGACCACCTTGGCTGAACTTGCGGCGGTATCATCAACGGTCCACCTCAAAATGAAGTACTACACGACCAGGGGACGAGTAGTGATGATGCACGGGGACATCAACGCGGCCAGAAGATGCTTCGACGCCGCCATCAAAGGCCTGAGTTCCATCGGCCCCAAACCCAAGACCGTGGCCAAGCCACCCTAGGACGCCGAACAGGCACCTCTCCCGCGCGTCAACGAGGTCGAACTCGACAGTAGGTTCCCGGGCGAACCCGATGAAGACGGGGCAGAAGACCTCTACCTCCAGGCAGAGAACGACGGGCGGCCTCTCTACCCAACGCGCCCCATCCCAGACGGGGACTTTGAGCTCGTGGTCCTCGGGGACGATCCAGATCGTAACGTGAAGATTGGAACCGGGATCCCCGACCTGGCAAAGGAGCAGCTGAAGGCATGTCTGAGGGAGAATGCTGATCTTTTCGCGTGGAGCGCATCCGAGATGCCTGGCCTCGACCTCGAGGTGGCTTGTCATCAGCTCGCAGTAGATCCGGCCGTTAGGGCCATAGCACAACGTAGGCGTAAGCAGTCTCTCGAAAAAGCGGAGGCTGCTGAAAAAGCTGTAAAAGCCCTCCTAGAGGCAAATTTTATTTCGGAGGCCAAATACACGACCTGGCTGTCCAACGTTGTACTTGTTAAAAAGAATAATGGAAAATGGAGAATGTGCGTTGATTATACTGATCTTAACTGGGCTTGCCCGAAAGACTGTTACCCCTTGCCTAACATCGACCAACTGGTCGACAATTCTGCAGGTTACAAACTATTATCCTTCATGGACCCTTACTCGGGATACAATCAAATTCCCATGGACAAGGTCGACAAACAACACACGGCCTTCATGACCCCGTCGGGCAACTACTACTACAACGTAATGCCCTTCGGTCTAAAGAACGCTGGTGCGACCTACCAACGGATGATGAACAAGGTTTTCCGGGCTGAAATCGGCGACATGCTCGAGGTCTACATGGACGACATGATCGTTAAATCCGCAGAAGAAGTCGATCATGCCGTGCACCTCAAGAAGGTGTTCGACACGGCGAGGAGATGCAGCATGAGGTTTAACCCCGACAAGTGCACCTTCGGCGTTCGGGCAGGTAAGTTCCTCAGATTTTACCTCACAGAATGAGGAATCGAGGCCAACCCCGACAAGGGTAGGGCTTTCTCCGAGCTCCCTACTCCGGACTCAAAGAAGTCGATACAATCATTGAACGAGATGCTCACCGCCCTCTCCCGCTTCGTCGCCAAATCCGCACAGTATGCACTCCCATTTTTCAAACTTCTTCGACAAAAAACGGAGTTTGAGTGGAGCGAGGAATGCGAACAGGCGCTCGTCCACTTAAAACAAGTCCTATCACAACCCCCGGTCCTCTCACGACCTGAGAACGGGGAGACACTCTTCTTGTATCTTGCAATCACGAGTGAAGCAGTCAGCGCCGTCCTCATTCGGGAAACCCCGAACGGGCAGAAGCTAGTTTACTTCACGAGCAAAGCCCTCCAAGGCCCCGAGCTCAGATATCAGCAGATTGAGAAAGTCGCCCTGGGCCTCGTCACCGCGGCCAGGAGGCTATGCCATTACTTCCTCACCCACACCGTCGTCGTAAGAACCGAACAGCCTATAAGGCAGCTCCTCGGACGACCGGACATGGCGGGGAGGATGCTCAGGTGGTCACTCGAGCTCACCGAGTTTGACATCCAATACGAAGGGAGAAAAGCCCTGAAGGCACAGGTATTGGCCAACTTTGTAGCAGAGATGACCGTCCCGGAACCTTCGACCAACAGATCACAGAAATGGACGATCTATGTTGACAGAGCATCCAGCCCGAAGGGAAGCGGGGCGGGCATCATCCTCGAAAATGAGGAAGGCATCCTGATCGAGGTATCCCTCAAACTATCCTTCCCGACATCGAACAACCAAGTCGTATACGAGGCCTTCCTCGCGGGACTCCGGCTGGCCGAGGACCTCGGCGCCAAGGAGGTCAAACTCTTCACCGACTCCCAGCTCGTGGCCTCGCAAGTCCGAGGAGAGTACCAAGCAAAGAACGACAACCTCATAGAATACTTGGCCTTGGTAAAAGAAAAGATGAAAAAGTTCACCTCCACGGAAGTAACTCACATCCCCCGCGAGCACAATGCCCGAGCAGATGTCTTGTCCAAATTGGCGAGCACAAAGAAGAAAAGCGGGAACAAATCTGTCATACAAGAGGTGTTTTCCCGCCCGAGCATCGACAAACCGGCCATGGTTTCGGACATCAACGCCATCGGGGACAGCAATTGCTGGATGACCCCGGTATACGAATACCTCACGACGGGCAAAATGCCCGAAGATCCCAAAGAAGCAGGAATGGTCAAGAGGCGGGCATGCTCGTACACTATAGTCGAGGATAAGCTATACCGACGAGGGTTCTCTATTCCCCTCCTCAGATGTGTCGAGGAGACCAAGGTCCCTCGCATACTCCAGGAGATCCATGAGGGAATCAATGCGCAGCACCTCGGCGGGCGATCGTTAGCCCGTAAGGCGCTTCGAGCAGGGTATTACTGGCCCACCATGCAACAGGACGCCAAGGAACACGTCAAGAAGTGCGACAGATGCCAACGACACAGGGACATGCACCTTGCTCCTCCCAACCAGCTTAGTCCATTGTCCTCCCCTGGCCATTTGCGTGGTGGGGAATGGATATCCTCGGACCTTTCGTCCAGGGGTCGTATCAAAACAAATACCTCATCGTCGGGGTGGACTACTTCACGAAGTGGATTGAGGCGGAAGCATTGGCCAAAATCACAGCCTTCAACATACTGCGTTTCTACAAAAGAAACATCCTCGCTCGGTTCGGCGTGCCTCAAGCCATTGTCACCGACAACGGAACACAGTTCACCGACAGGAACTTCCAAGACTTCGTCACAAAACTAGGCACGAAGCAACACTTCACGTCGGTCGAGCACCCTCAAACGAACGAACAGGCTGAGGGCGAACAGAGTGATCCTTCGAGGATTAAGACGTCGACTAGGTGACGCCAAACAACGGTGGGTCGAGGAGCTGCACAATGTCCTCTGGGCCTATCGGACGACCCCACACTCCACAACCGGGGAGACCCCCTTCCGTCCGACCTACGGAACCGAAGCGGTGATCCCCGTGGAGATCAGGGAACCCTCGAGGAGGACAGAAGCCCCCCTCGACGGGGACGCGAACGACGAAGCCTTGAGGGAAGAGCTCAATTTTGTCGAGGAGATACGTTCAGATGCTTCTCTCCTAGAAGCTTCGCTTAAGCAGAAAATAACTCTACGTTATAACAAAAAAGTTATTAAACGTGATTTTCAGGTGGGCACCCTCGTCCTACGAAGGAACCAGAAAGACTCGCGAGAAGGCAAACTCGCCGCGAACTGGGAGGGCCCGTACCACGTCTACGCGAAAACGGGGACAGGAGCCTATTTCCTCAAAAATCTGCACGGGGAAGAACTTGCTCGACCGTGGAACGCTGAAAAGCTAAAACAATATTACAGTTAAGCACTGCCCGCGACACACTAGCACCGCAACTACGGGGACGCGCTAAGGTACGAGCGCGACACCCCTAGACAGAACACGATGATCGAAGACTGCGTTGTGTGTGCGCGAGGACTTTGATCCGACGAGGATACCTCAACCGAGCTCCGCCGTCGTTGTACCAATTAGGCAGAACACCCAGCTCGTGATGGGAAGTTCACGCCACGAAGCTAAGACCTCGACCGAGCTCTTAGCCTCGTTGAAGGTCGGAATACATCTCCGACCACCCGACCAGCTCTCCACGCGGTCAGGGACTATCAAGGTCGAGCAATCCCAAAGTCTTTGTTACTTAGACAGAAAAACAAAGTACAGAAGTCTTTAACACTTAGACAAAAAACAGTATAGCAAATGCATTAATATCACACACAATTAAAACCATGCAAACAATACTAGCAGATAAACAAAGGTTCATTAAAACGGGCAGAAACCCAGTGTACAAATATTACAATCAAAGGTCAAAAAGCCCCTGGCACGCAGGCCGGGCAGAAATATCACAGTAGATAAAAATGGCTCGAAGGCCGAATAAAATAGGAAAGAAAATCCTACTCAGTTGCGGTCCCCTCAGGCTGCTCGGGATCATGGACCTCATCGTCACTCATCGATTGCACGATCTGACCGTCGACCACCTCGTAGTCGGGGTCAATCCCCTCGGTCAAAAGATCGGGGTTGAGGACCCGAAGCTGCTCCACCGCGTTCCTGAAACTTATGCCCGCGGTCGCGAGGTTGTCTTCCTCGGCTTCCCGGAGCTTCGCTATCAGTGCTGCCCGCGAAGTCAGCAACCTGTCATCCTCGGTTTCCTCTTCAGCGGGGCGGATAGCCTCCTCCAATTCAGCGTTCCTCGCCAGGAGTCGATCCCTCTCCTCCTCGACACCGGCAAGATGTTTCCTCTCCTCTTCGGCACTCTTCAGCTTTTCCTCCAATTTCTGTTGAAGCTCGAGTTGGGCCTGGTTCTGGCTTTTGCAGTCGGCCAGCTCCTTACCCACCTTCTCCATTTCGGCCGAGATGGATTGAAAACTTTCTCCCAACCTGTTCAACTCGCTTGCGGGGCACGCCTCGTCGTTCAGAACCAAGGCGGCCGCGCAAACCCGTATCACGGAAGACACGTCATCCACCAGCATCCTTCGCCGAGAAGCCTTGTCGACGCTTAAGATGGCCTGAGTTTCGGAGCCACCCACGCAGAGCGAATTATTCCCCACGAAGAAGTTCGGCCTTGTATGACAAGGCGGTAGCACAAATTTCATGGCAGGGGGGCTCTCGTGCTCGGTAAGGTCGATATCCACTGTAGCTGCAAGCCGTTGCCTCTTCGGAGATCTCTGGGGGCTGGGAGAATCACTACCCTGGTGAGAGCCAGAGGAACCCCCGGGTGTCGGGGCGGGAACGGACATCTGCACTCGGAGCTGGTCGACACGACTCTTGCCTCCTTTCTTCGCAGCACGGTTGGCCTTCAGCTTCTTGAAGCGCTCCTCAGCATCTGACATCTTATCTACAAAGAAAACAAAGAGGTTAGTAGTTTGAAAAGAAAGGTAAAAGGAAGGACATGTCGGGGAGACCACCCCCACCTAACAACTCTAGGGCCTCCTCGTCAGAAAACGCCTCGAGGAGAGCCCTAGTATTGATCACTCGACGCCTCGTCAAGACCTGCCCGTCATCACCCCGAATGAAGTCCCCGTTTGGCGTCACGAGCTTTGCTTTGTTAAAACCACTGACGAACTTAACAATGGCCTTGTGAGCCAAGCGATCCCCTTCACAAATTTTGTCGGGGCTGATGATGTAGCTGTCTGTTCCCCTCTTAAAGTGTTCTTCAGTCCAGAACAACGGGAACTTAGGCACAAGGGTCTCCTCTTGTCGTCCGCCCACCTGTTTGACGACCCGAGTGTACATAGTATTCACGACTTCATGTGTGATCGGCCTCACGAGGTAATACCGGTACTTGAAATTCTGCACGGAGTCCATATACGTGTGAAATAGGTTGTTCACCTGTTTGAAGGACACCCAACTGTGCCTACCGTCCCCGGCCTGTCGCTGGAGGTGGAAAATGTGGAAAAACAAGGGCACAGTCGCCCCGATCTTCAAATACTTGCATACCAGCTCGAAGGCCCTAATAAATGCAAGAGAGTTGGGGTGGAGTTAAGAGGGGGTCAAACGCAGCCAGATAAATACGGCCTGCTGGAAGTCCGTGAAAGGCAGATGCCACCCCGCCTCGTCAAACATAAACTCGTAGACGGGGAACCGCATCCCGCTGTACGTCGAGCAGATCCGATGGTGTGGCAGAGGCCTAAACACGTTCCACGACTTCGGGGAGCCGATAAGGCGATGCTCGACAGTGCAAAATATTCCCTCTTCATCCAGGTCGACGAACTCAGACATCATGTTCACGGCCTCCTCGCAGGCCCAATCGTCGGGCGTTCTCTCCCCAGCGCTGAATGTCTCCGCCATAGGTGAACTAGGCCCGTCGTAGATATCCAAAGACCCCACAACCACTTGCAACACATCCATTTACCTGAAAAACAGAAGGAAACGGTGAATTCGATGACCCATATCAAATCCACCCCTTCCACCGCTGATCAAGTGAAAGGGCGAGGAGGGAACGTTGGGGAACGGGAACCCGCGACCGTCCTCAGGTCCGCGGGGGCACCCCGAGATATTCAACCCACGTCCCCGTGACATTCTGCGTTTCCACGGGGATTTCACCATTTATCCCCGGGAGATTCAACAAAAAGAACTGAGAGACGTTCATCCCACGACCCCGGGACATTCTTCATGTCCTCGGGGATTTCATCGTCTCTCCCCGCGAGATTCAACAAATAAACTATGAAATTCCGCCGTTTTCGCTGGATATTTCGTGATTTCCATGGGAACTTCATCAGCTCGCCTTAAAAATCACCCTACAAATGTAAACAAAAGGGGGAAAAGAGAGAACATACTTCAAAAAGTACTTTCGATAGGGTTCCGGTGCGGCTGTCTGCGGCGGCGAACGGAGGCGATCGGAGGTTAAAGGGAGAGCGAAGGAAGAGAAAATTAGAGCAAAGGGAGAGCGAAAAACGTGCAAATGGCACGGGCTTCCCCTATTTATGGGGCTCTCACGAGTCTCGAGGGCTCCTAGGAAATCGATTGCGCTACCCTAGGGTAGCCGCCCTAGGGAATGATAAGTTGTGACGCGTGGCACACGTTTCCCCACACGCGTCTTTTCATTTCCCAACGGGCGCCTTCCCATTCACCTCGCTTCAGACTTCTCACCTCCCTGCAACGTCGCTCAGATTCGGTCAGCCCATCCCGAGGGTCGATTTGTCTCTCCCCTCTTGACCTACAGCTCCTCGTCAGTATTCATTCCTCGATGCGTCCTCGACATGGCTAGCCCTTAAGTTATCACTCTGATGCTCAGAGCAATGACTTGGGGGGCTCCTGTTCTGGACTGGGCCAGGGCATGCTCATCGGTCGAGCAGACCCAACCCACAAGGCCAGGGACGGCCCAATAAGGGCCCCTAACAAGATCACTGCCAAGCACAGGCTTCCCAGGCTCGCCTCACCTCGACGCCCATGTGCTCCTCCCCGGGAGGAGCCATCTTCGCCCGCAAGTTAGTCTTCCCCACGAGGACACGTCTCTCCCCGACACGCAAGAGTCCTCACCGCGAGGACACGTCTCTCCCCGACATGCAAGAGTCCTCCCCGCGAGGACACGTTCTCATGTAACCGCCCCACTCCCGATGAAATCGGTCTGCCCTAATTCTGGAGATTTAGGAACGGTTACCCTAGGGCGAAGACCACGTGCTGGTCTTCACTACCCATGTAAGCCCTGACAGTTACTTGGATTGGGCCTGATAATCCAGCCCAATGCAAGTAACTGTTGGCCCCGCGCTGGGGGCTCTCTATAAATACCCTCTCACTTGAGAGGGTCAGGTTATGTTCACTTTCACCTTCTTCTTATGTACTTGCTTTTTCTCTGACCGTTACCTTACTTGAGCGTCGGAGTACCTTGTAGGTACACCCCCCCAGCCGTCTTTCAACCGCACCGGAGCTGAAGCCCAGACGACGTTGTTGGCCACAGAAACTGTCTGATCCAGGTACGATCAAATTATAAACTAAAAAACATTACCGTTATTATAAACTAAAAAATATTGCCACGTTTCGTTTTTTACTATAAGTTATTTTGTCACTTTCAACTTTATTAAAAAAATATAATTAATCATTTGCAAACTAGCTCAATTAGTAAAAATTCAATATTGTTAGGATTAACGTTTTTCAACAATAAGTCTCATATGGCAGAATTAATGTTTTTCAAAAGTTATGTAATATATATATTTAAGTAGAATATAATAACAAAGCAAAGCAGTTAGTCTAGTGGTAGTGATCCATGCAATTGAATGGAAAGTCCTGGATTCAACACCCCTTGGGACCAATTTTGGTGTTACTCAGGGGCAAAACAAGGGAATCTACAAATAGCAAAAAAGATGAAATCTGTGTTTTTTTTACAGGGTTGTTTTTGGGATTTCACATTAATTATTTAAGAAATATAAAAAAATGAAATGTTTCTTATAAAAAAGACCGGAGGGAGTAATATATATATATATATATATATATATATATATATATATATATATATATATATATATATATATCTTAAATGATAATATATATCTGTATCTCATCAGCAAAGAAATACAAGCACAACTATCCTCTAATTCAATATGTTTCACATTTGAAACTTAATAAATAAATACAGCCAATGTGCAGAAAAACAGTAATGAAAAATACTGCCTTAAGTATAATTGAATTAGTGTACTTCACATGCTCACTAATCATCACTTATGCTATAACAAGAGTAGTTAGTTATTAAGTTGTGTTCATATATTAATGAGAAAACTCTTGGTGTGAAATTATGATTAATATAGATGTCAACACTAGATCATCCATTGCTTTTATTATCAGCTTACCTCTGCCTGCCACATGTACTTAGTTTGTTACACCCCTTTATTTTTCAGTTATTTCTGTTATTGATTGTTGTATATAAACCTCATGGTGTAACTACTCTATCCAATAAATAATAGTTTTATCCTTTCTCTTATGTTCATCATCTTCTTCTTGATGTTGCTCTGCAACTTTTCCATGGAGTTTGTGGCATACCCATGAATTATCGACATGGTATCAGAGCTATCATAGCTCTGGTAGCCATTGTATCTCCTTCTTTTTCTCGCTTCAGCATCCTCTAGTTTGTCTCCTTCTTTCGGTTTTTCATCTTCTTTCTTCCTCTAATATGGCTTACCAGAACTACATTGATTACTCCACAAATTCCACAAACCCTTTCTACTTGCATCCTAACGAAAATCCTGCTATCGTTCTTGTTTCTCCATTGCTTGATGATAAAAACTATCACACATGGTCTCGATCAATGCACATTGCATTAATCTCCAAGAACAAAGAAAAGTTTATTGATGGAACTCTCACCAAACCTCAGGTTTTAGATC
Organism: Lathyrus tuberosus; assembly: GCA_022829125.1. NCBI lineage: Eukaryota > Viridiplantae > Streptophyta > Magnoliopsida > Fabales > Fabaceae > Lathyrus > Lathyrus tuberosus. The sequence goes on along the minus strand of JALAZF010000218.1, from coordinate 8,115,338 downwards.
CACTCTATGCACCGTGGATTCGTTGCAATACCATGGTCCTTTCATGGCTTCATCGTTCGATTTCTGAGTCGATAGCTAAGTTAGTCCTTTGGATCGATGGTGCTGTGGGTGTTTGGCGTAATCTGTAGACTCGATTTTCACATAGCGGCATTTTTCGCATTTCAGATATTCACGAAGATCTGTATAAGCTTCTTCAAGGTACTCTTGACGTTTCTAACTACTTTACTCAGTTGAAGGTTTTATGGGATGAACTTGACAATTACCGACCGATTCTTGGTTGTCCTTGCGCTATACCGTGTTCATGTGGAGCAATTGCTTCAATCAAAACATACAGGGAACAAGATTGCGTCCGTTTTCTCAAAGGCTTGAACGAGAAATTCACTCACTCTAAATCGCAGATCATGATGATGAATCCACTGCTAGATATAGATAAGGCATTTTCTTTGGTAATACAGCAAGAACGTGAAATGAATAATTCTGTTGCTGTTGTTACATGTTGGAGCGGTAAAGCGACAAGCAAAAATATTTATTTTCGGAAGAATTCCCTCCGGGATTAATGTCGTGTCCACAGAGATCGGTTTGAGGGAAAGAATGTCGTTCGACAATCTCTCGCGTTTATGAGTTTGAATTAAAATGGGTAGAAAGTAAATGCAGAAAAGTAAACATTAAAACAAAAAGAAATCATTAATCAAAGAGACGAACTTATCCGGTCATGCACATAATCGACTCCTCACAAACATAAACTTACCGACCAGTTATACTCCACCTACAATACTCCTCAATATCACCCAGCATCGCTCACAACAAAGGTTATGTCTAACGTAAAGTTGAGAGAACAACCGTGGTACCATCATCGACACTCTCGCACCCGACTCAAGACACGGAGGCATTAAGCTTCGACGCCTATTGAAGATTGTTAGCTCTAAATCTATCTCTAGAGTCCAGAAACTAACAGATAATCATCCCTAATCAAAGTTTGCGAGGATTATCTCTAACGCAACTCAAACTCCGGGCATAAAGCAAAAATCAAGGACAATCACCAATAAAGATTTGTAAAGCAGATATCATATAACGCCATGGGCGACAAATATACATGAGTTCAGAACAAATACCTATACACAACCCAACAAAGAAGAAAAACACAAAGAAGAAGAGAAATAAAGCAAATATCTCGCGGTTTGTCAACGCCGATCGATGATCAATCCACCCCGGTTCATCCGTATGCAAGCTTCCATGTTGTTTTCTAAGCTAATCTACTGAAAAATGAAATTTGATGGAGTTGGGAGCAAAAATCCCCAAAACCCTACCCTAAAAAGTGACAGAAATCTATTAAATACAATTACAAAATTCGTGTATTCGCTAAGCGAACGATTCACTCGCAAAGCAAGCCTAAAAAAATGGCACTTAAGTGCCTCTGAAATACTAAACCGCCTCTGCAAAATTCTAGAAGTTCGCAGTGCGAACGATTTATTCACAAAGCGAATGCTCGATGCACAGTTCGCAAAGCAAACTTTGGTTTTTTCTCCCCTGTCCAATTCCGGGAGCCTTCGCTGGGAACTCGCTAGTCATTCGCAAAGCGAACATTCGCTGGCACACTCGCAAAGCGAACATGACAGTAAACTAGACCTTAATTTGACCATAACTTCTGCACCGTAACTCTGATTTACACACGGTTGGAAGCGCTGGAAAGCTTATTAAATTCTCTTTATGAATATGGCAAGATACCCTTGATTGAATACCTGCAAAAATGAAAGAAAATCAATTAAAATCATTGATATTTACACGATAGGCAATATGTATTTATAAACAAACCGGGATTTATTCGAACGATATTAACCAAAAATTATCGATAAGTGCAACAAAACTTTTATACAAAAATAGTTACATTTTACACTTATCAAACTCTCCCCAACTTAAACTTGTTTGTACGCAAACAAGAATCAAACAAACTTAAAAACACAAAAGCAATAACCAAAGAATCACGAATCAACAGGTTTTTGAAAAACGGAAACAAATGTATGGTTAAAATGAAAAATGGTACACACAAAGTAAATACTTACCACTAAACTACGACGATAACATAGTCACGAAACAAATGCAAAATACAAAAATCATGTCAAACATCCTAAAACAACACAAGTTCAAATGTGAATCACACCTAGCAAAAACAATCATCGGTAGATGAAAAACACAAAATGAGGTACTTATCACTCACACAACAATCATGCAAATAATAGAATAAATTATGCAGCCATCCAAAAATTCACTTTGAACATACAAAGGCACAAATCACCAGGACTTTCAAGATTGTAGCATGGTCGGGTAAACAAACAAGGGGCAATTTCTAAAGGTAATTGAAACAAAAACTTGTCTAAACCTAAGGGAGTGATCAACTCACAAAGACTCAAACAAAAAATTCCAATCAACTTCTTCCAAAATCACAAGTGTTACACAAAACATAATACTTATTTAGCACAATTATTTGAACTCTTTTTGTTTCCTTTCTCAAGGATTTTCTTTTTCTTTCTTTTTCACATTTTTATTTTCTTTTCTTTGTCATATTTTTCTCTTTTTTTCTCTTTTCTTTTTCAACCTCGTAGAAACCAACCAATGAGTAAACAATCATTCTCTCCCCAACTTGAATTCAATCACATCATCATGTGAATACTCCCTACTTTCTAAGGCAAGGAAAAAAATCCATACAACAACACAAAGTTGAGGGTTCAAGAAAAAACAAAATCCATTCAAAAATAAGTGAACTAAATACTCATAGACAAGCATTAAGTTCAAATAAAACATGGATCAAAAAGCTCAAAGGGGTTACGAATGATCACACGCTCACAAGGTGAATGACTATTTGGATAGGTAGTTGTGCTCAAAATGAAACAAAATGCCTTGATCATTTTCATGCATTCACATAATCAACACAAACAAAAGATTAAGCATAATAAAATCCAGTTAGAATAAGAATGTTGGTACTCCGCATATATGAACAATGGAAAGCTACCTCACAAAAAGGTGGGAACTAAAGTGATTCACAACAAGAACAAGTATACAAAAGAATGAATGGCATGGAAGTTTGTAAAATGCCTAAGTATCATGAATATGCTAAAGTCAAGAAACCGATAAACACATACCTTGGACATGTACAAAACTTAACAATATCATTACCATACATCCGCAAGTTGAAACGATCAAACTTGGAAAATCACAAAATGCATCCTCAAATTAGCCAACCAAAATTTGCGTCCAAATAACAACAAAAACATTAGAAACTAAAAACAATTAAACGTGCTTGTTTTACGTCGTAAGCTCGACGCCTTTACAGTGCTTAGCTAGCAACTTCCTTCCTTCATGCCATGGTGATGCCTCACCGCGCAAACCAAAAGCAAGTGCCTTAACCAAACACTTAAACAAACGTTACGGGAACAAAATGTATACAACACTTAAACAAACATATGGAAAATAAAAGCAAAACAAGTATCAATATAAACAAGTGAAAATATACAATATATACGATATCTACAAAACTCAAGAACAAAGAAATTGTCACAATGCGATTCAATATCAAAACCGATCCCCAGCAGCGACACCATTTTGTTGGAGCGGTAAAGCGGCAAGCAAAAATATTTATTTTCGGAAGAATTCCCTCCGGGATTTATGTCGTGTCCACAGAGATCGGTTCGAGGGAAAGAATGTCGTTCAACAATCTCTCGTGTTTATGACTTTGGATTAAAATGGGTTGAAAGTAAATGTAGAAAAGTGAATATTAAAACAAAAAGAAATCATTAATCAGAGAGACGAACTTATCCGGTCATGCACATAATCGACTCCTCACAAACTTAAACTTACCGACCAGTTATACTCCACCTACAATACTCCTCAATATCACCCAGCATCGCTCACAACAAAGGTTATGTCTAACGCAAAGTTGAGAGAACAACTGTGGTACCATCGTCGACACTCTCGTACCCGACTCAAGAAACGGAGGCATTAAGCTTCGACGCCTATTGAAGATTGTTAGCTCTAAATCTATCTCTAGAGTCCAGAAACTAACAGATAATCATCCCTAATCAAAGTTTGCGAGGATTATCTCTAACGCAACTCAAACTCCGGGCATAAAGCAAAAATCAAGGACAATCACCAATAAAGATTTGTAAAGCAGATATCATATAACGCCATGGGCGACAAATATACATGAGTTCAGAACAAATACATATACACAACCTAACAAAGAAGAAAAACACAAAGAAGAAGAGAAATAAGCTAAACATATCGCGGTTTGTCAACGCCGGTCAACGATCAATCCACCGCGGTTCATCCGTATGCAAGCTTCCATGTTGTTTTCTAAGCTAATCTACTGAAAAATGAAGTTTGATGGAGTTGGGAGCAAAAATCCCCAAAACCCTACCCTAAAAAGTGACTGAAATCTCTTAAATACAATTACAAAATTCGTGCATTCGCTATGCGAACGATTCACTCGCAAAGCAAGCCTCAAAAAATGGCACTTAAGTGCCTCTGAAATACTAAACCACCTCTACAAAATTCAAGAAGTTCGCAGTGCGAACGATTTATTCGCAAAGCGAATGCTCGCTGCACAGTTCTCAAAGAAAACTTTGGTCTTTTTCTCCCCTGTCCAATTCTGGGAGCCTTCGCTGGGAACTCGCTAGTCATTCGCAAAGCGAACATTCGCTGGCACACTCGCAAAGCGAACATGACAGCAAACTAGACCTTAATTTGACCATAACTTCTGCACCGTAACTCTGATTTACACACGGTTGGAAGCGCTGGAAAGCTTATTAAATGCTCTTTATGAATATGGCAAGATACCCTTGATTGAATACCTGCAAAAATGAGAGAAAATCAATTAAAATCATTGATATTTACACGATAGGCAATATGTATTTATAAACAAACCGGGATTTATTCGAACGATATTAACCAAAAATTATCGATAAGTGCAACAAAACTTATATACAAAAATAGTTACATTTTGCACTTATCAAACTCTCCCCAACTTAAACTTGTTTGTACGCAAACAAGAACCAAACAAACTTAAAAACACAAAAGCAATAACCAAAGAATCACGAATCAACAGGTTTTTGAAAAACGGAAACAAATGTATGGTTCAAATGAAAAACGGTACACACAAAGTAAATACTTACCACTAAACTACGACGATAACATAGTCACGAAACAAATGCAAAATACAAAAATCATGCCAAACATCCTAAAACAACACAAGTTCAAATGTGAATCACACCTAGCAAAAACAATCATCGGTAGATGAAAAACACAAAATGGGGTACTTATCACTCACACAACAATCATGCAAACAATAGAATAAATTATGCAGCCATCCAAAAATTCACTTTGAACATACAAAGGCACAAATCACCAGGACTTTCAAGGTTGTAGCGTGGTCGGGTAAACAAACAAGGGGCAATTTCTAACGGTAATTGAAACAAAAACTTGTCTAAACCTAAGGGAGTGATCAACTCACAAAGATTCAAACAAAAAATTCCAATAAACTTCTTCCAAAATCACAAGTGTTACACAAAACACAATACTTATAAATTATTTGAACTCTTTTTGTTTCCTTTCTCAAGGATTTTCTTTTTCTTTCTTTTTCACATTTTTATTTTCTTTTCTTTGTCATATTTTTCTCTTTTCTTTTTCAACCTCGTAGAAACCAACCAATGAGTAAACAATCATTCTCTCCCCAACTTGAATTCAATCACATCATCATGTGAATACTCCCTACTTTCTAAGGCAAGGAAAAAAATCCATACAACAACACAAAGTTGAGGGTTCAAGAAAAAACAAAATCCATTCAAAAATAAGTGAACTAAATACTCATAGACAAGCATTAAGTTCAAATAAAACATGGATCAAAAAGCTCAAAGGGGTTACGAATGATCACACGCTCACAAGGTGAATGACTATTTGGATAGGTAGTTGTGCTCAAAATGAAACAAAATGCCTTGATCATTTTCATGCATTCACATAATCAACACAAACAAAAGATTAAGCATAATAAAATCCAGTTAGAATAAGAATGTTGGTACTCCGCATATATGAACAATGGAAAGCTACCTCACAAAAAGGTGGGAACTAAAGTGATTCACAACAAGAACAAGTATACAAAAGAATGAATGGCATGGAAGTTTGTAAAATGCCTAAGTATCATGAATATGCTAAAGTCAAGAAACCGATAAACACATACCTTGGACATGTACAAAACTTAACAATATCATTACCATACATCCGCAAGTTGAAACGATCAAACTTGGAAAATCACAAAATGCATCCTCAAATTAGCCAACCAAAATTTGCGTCCAAATAACAACAAAGACATTAGAAACTAAAAACAATTAAACATGCTTGTTTTACGTCGTAAGCTCGACGCCTTTACAGTGCTTAGCTAGCAACTTCCTTCCTTCATGCCATGGTGATGCCTCACCGCGCAAACCAAAAGCAAGTGCCTTAACCAAACACTTAAACAAACGTTACGGGAACAAAATGTATACAACACTTAAACAAACATATGGAAAATAAAAGCAAAACAAGTATCAATATAAACAAGTGAAAATATACAATATATACGATATCTACAAAACTCAAGAACAAAGAAATTGTCACAATGCGATTCAATATCAAAACCGATCCCCAGCAACGACGCCATTTTGTTGGAGCGGTAAAGCGGCAAGCAAAAATATTTATTTTCGGAAGAATTCCCTCCGGGATTTATGTCGTGTCCACAGAGATCGGTTCGAGGGAAAGAATGTCGTTCAACAATCTCTCGCGTTTATGACTTTGGATTAAAATGGGTTGAAAGTAAATGTAGAAAAGTGAATATTAAAACAAAAAGAAATCATTAATCAGAGAGACGAACTTATCCGGTCATGCACATAATCGACTCCTCACAAACTTAAACTTACCGACCAGTTATACTCCACATACAATACTCCTCAATATCACCCAGCATCGCTCACAACAAAGGTTATGTCTAACGCAAAGTTGAGAGAACAACTGTGGTACCATCGTCGACACTCTCGTACCCGACTCAAGAAACGGAGGCATTAAGCTTCGACACCTATTGAAGATTGTTAGCTCTAAATCTATCTCTAGAGTCCAAAAACTAACAGATAATCATCCCTAATCAAAGTTTGCGAGGATTATCTCTAACGCAACTCAAACTCCGGGCATAAAGCAAAAATCAAGGACAATCACCAATAAAGATTTGTAAAGCAGATATCATATAACGCCATGGGCGACAAATATACATGAGTTCAGAACAAATACATATACGCAACCTAACAAAGAAGAAAAACACAAAGAAGAAGAGAAATAAGCTAAACATATCGCGGTTTGTCAACGCCGGTCGACGATCAATCCACCCCGGTTCATCCGTATGCAAGCTTCCATGTTGTTTTCTAAGCTAGTCTACTGAAAAATGATGTTTGATGGAGTTGGGAGCAAAAATCCCCAAAACCCTACCCTAAAAAGTGACTGAAATCTCTTAAATACAATTACAAAATTCGTGCATTCGCTAAGCGAACGATTCACTCGCAAAGCAAGCCTCAAAAAATGGCACTTAAGTGCCTCTGAAATACTAAACCGCCTCTGCAAAATTCTAGAAGTTCGCAGTGCGAACGATTTATTCGTAAATCGAATGCTCGCTGCACAGTTCGCAAAGCAAACTTTGGTCTTTTTCTCCCCTGTCCAATTCCGGGAGCCTTCGCTGGGAACTCGCTAGTCATTCGCAAAGCGAACATTCGCTGGCACACTCGCAAAGCGAACATGACAGCAAACTAGACCTTAATTTGACCATAACTTCTGCACCGTAACTCTGATTTACACACGGTTGGAAGCGCTGGAAAGCTTATTAAATGCTCTTTATGAATATGGCAAGATACCCTTGATTGAATACCTGCAAAAATGAGAGAAAATCAATTAAAATCATTGATATTTACACGATAGGCAATATGTATTTATAAACAAACCGGGATTTATTCGAACGATATTAACCAAAAATTATCGATAAGTGCAACAAAACTTATATACAAAAATAGTTACATTTTGCACTTATCAAACTCTCCCCAACTTAAACTTGTTTGTACGCAAACAAGAACCAAACAAACTTAAAAACACAAAAGCAATAACCAAAGAATCACGAATCAACAGGTTTTTGAAAAACGGAAACAAATGTATGGTTCAAATGAAAAACGGTACACACAAAGTAAATACTTACCACTAAACTACGACGATAACATAGTCACGAAACAAATGCAAAATACAAAAATCATGCCAAACATCCTAAAACAACACAAGTTCAAATGTGAATCACACCTAGCAAAAACAATCATCGGTAGATGAAAAACACAAAATGGGGTACTTATCACTCACACAACAATCTTGCAAACAATAGAATAAATTATGCAGCCATCCAAAAATTCACTTTGAACATACAAAGGCACAAATCACCAGGACTTTCAAGGTTGTAGCGTGGTCGGGTAAACAAACAAGGGGCAATTTCTAACGGTAATTGAAACAAAAACTTGTCTAAACCTAAGGGAGTGATCAACTCACAAAGATTCAAACAAAAAATTCCAATAAACTTCTTCCAAAATCACAAGTGTTACACAAAACACAATACTTATAAATTATTTGAACTCTTTTTGTTTCCTTTCTCAAGGATTTTCTTTTTCTTTCTTTTTCACATTTTTATTTTCTTTTCTTTGTCATATTTTTCTCTTTTCTTTTTCAACCTCGTAGAAACCAACCAATGAGTAAACAATCATTCTCTCCCCAACTTGAATTCAATCACATCATCATGTGAATACTCCCTACTTTCTAAGGCAAGGAAAAAAATCCATACAACAACACAAAGTTGAGGGTTCAAGAAAAAACAAAATCCATTCAAAAATAAGTGAACTAAATACTCATAGACAAGCATTAAGTTCAAATAAAACATGGATCAAAAAGCTCAAAGGGGTTACGAATGATCACACGCTCACAAGGTGAATGACTATTTGGATAGGTAGTTGTGCTCAAAATGAAACAAAATGCCTTGATCATTTTCATGCATTCACATAATCAACACAAACAAAAGATTAAGCATAATAAAATCCAGTTAGAATAAGAATGTTGGTACTCCGCATATATGAACAATGGAAAGCTACCTCACAAAAAGGTGGGAACTAAAGTGATTCACAACAAGAACAAGTATACAAAAGAATGAATGGCATGGAAGTTTGTAAAATGCCTAAGTATCATGAATATACTAAAGTCAAGAAACCGATAAACACATACCTTGGACATGTACAAAACTTAACAATATCATTACCATACATCCGCAAGTTGAAACGATCAAACTTGGAAAATCACAAAATGCATCCTCAAATTAGCCAACCAAAATTTGCGTCCAAATAACAACAAAGACATTAGAAACTAAAAACAATTAAACATGCTTGTTTTACGTCGTAAGCTCGACGCCTTTACAGTGCTTAGCTAGCAACTTCCTTCCTTCATGCCATGGTGATGCCTCACCGCGCAAACCAAAAGCAAGTGCCTTAACCAAACACTTAAACAAACGTTACGGGAACAAAATGTATACAACACTTAAACAAACATATGGAAAATAAAAGCAAAACAAGTATCAATATAAACAAGTGAAAATATACAATATATACGATATCTACAAAACTCAAGAACAAAGAAATTGTCACAATGCGATTCAATATCAAAACCGATCACCAGCAACGACGCCATTTTGTTGGAGCGATAAAGCGGCAAGCAAAAATATTTATTTTCGGAAGAATTCCCTCCGGGATTTATGTCGTGTCCACAGAGATCGGTTCGAGGGAAAGAATATCGTTCAACAATCTCTCGCGTTTATGACTTTGGATTAAAATGGGTTGAAAGTAAATGTAGAAAAGTGAATATTAAAACAAAAAGAAATCATTAATCAGAGAGACGAACTTATCCGGTCATGCACATAATCGACTCCTCACAAACTTAAACTTACCGACCAGTTATACTCCACCTACAATACTCCTCAATATCACCCAGCATTGCTCACAACAAAGGTTATGTCTAACGCAAAGTTGAGAGAACAACTGTGGTACCATCGTCGACACTCTCGTACCCGACTCAAGAAACGGAGGCATTAAGCTTCGACGCCTATTGAAGATTGTTAGCTCTAAATCTATCTCTAGAGTCTAAAAACTAACAGATAATCATCCCTAATTAAAGTTTGGGAGGATTATCTCTAACGCAACTCAAACTCCGGGCATAAAGCAAAAATCAAGGACAATCACCAATAAAGATTTGTAAAGCAGATATCATATAACGCCATGGGCGACAAATATACATGAGTTCAGAACAAATACATATACACAACCTAACAAAGAAGAAAAACACAAAGAAGAAGAGAAATAAGCTAAACATATCGCGGTTTGTCAACGCCGGTCGACGATCAATCCACCCCGGTTCATCCGTATGCAAGCTTCCATGTTGTTTTCTAAGCTAATCTACTGAAAAATGATGTTTGATAGAGTTGGGAGCAAAAATCCCCAAAACCCTACCCTAAAAAGTGACTGAAATCTCTTAAATACAATTACAAAATTCGTGCATTCGCTAAGCGAACGATTCACTCGCAAAGCAAGCCTCAAAAAATGGCACTTAAGTGCCTCTGAAATACTAAACCGCCTCTGCAAAATTCTAGAAGTTCGCAGTGCGAACGATTTATTCGCAAATCGAATGCTCGCTACACAGTTCTCAAAGCAAACTTTGGTATTTTTCTCCCCTGTCCAATTCCGGGAGCCTTCGCTGGGAACTCCCTAGTCATTCGCAAAGCGAACATTCGCTGGCACACTCGCAAAGCGAACATGACAGCAAACTAGACCTTAATTTGACCATAACTTCTGCACCGTAACTCTGATTTACACACGGTTGGAAGCGCTGGAAAGCTTATTAAATGCTCTTTATGAATATGGAAAAATACCCTTGATTGAATACCTGCAAAAATGAGAGAAAATCAATTAAAATCATTGATATTTACACGATAGGCAATATGTATTTATAAATAAACTGGGATTTATTCGAACGATATTAACAAAAAATTATCGATAAGTGCAACAAAACTTATATACAAAAATAGTTACATTTTGCACTTATCAAACTCTCCCCAACTTAAACTTGTTTGTACGCAAACAAGAATCAAACAAACTTAAAAACACAAAAGCAATAACCAAAGAACCACGAATCAACAGGTTTTTGAAAAACGGAAACAAATGTATGGTTCAAATGAAAAACGGTACACACAAAGTAAATACTTACCACTAAACTATGACGATAACATAGTCACGAAACAAATGCAAAATACAAAAATCATGCCAAACATCCTAAAACACCACAAGTTCAAATGTGAATCACACCTAGCAAAAACAATCATCGGTAGATGAAAAACACAAAATGGGGTACTTATCACTCACACAACAATCATGCAAACAATAGAATAAATTATGCAGCCATCCAAAAATTCACTTTGAACATACAAAGGCACAAATCACCAGGACTTTCAAGGTTGTAGCGTGGTCGGGTAAACAAACAAGGGGCAATTTCTAACGGTAATTGAAACAAAAACTTGTCGAAACCTAAGGGAGTGATCAACTCACAAAGATTCAAACAAAAAATTCCAATAAACTTCTTCCAAAATCACAAGTGTTACACAAAACACAATACTTATAAATTATTTGAACTCTTTTTGTTTCCTTTCTCAAGGATTTTCTTTTTCTTTCTTTTTCACATTTTTATTTTCTTTTCTTTGTCATATTTTTCGCTTTTCTTTTTCAACCTCGTAGAAACCAACCAATGAGTAAACAATCATTCTCTCCCCAACTTGAATTCAATCACATCATCATGTGAATACTCCCTACTTTCTAAGGCAAGGAAAAAAATCCATACAACAACACAAAGTTGAGGGTTCAAGAAAAAACAAAATCCATTCAAAAATAAGTGAACTAAATACTCATAGACAAGCATTAAGTTTAAATAAAACATGGATCAAAAAGCTCAAAGGGGTTACGAATGATCACACGCTCACAAGGTGAATGACTATTTGGATAGGTAGTTGTGCTCAAAATGAAACAAAATGCCTTGATCATTTTCATGCATTCACATAATCAACAAAAACAAAAGATTAAGCATAATAAAATCCAGTTAGAATAAGAATGTTGGTACTCCGCATATATGAACAATGGAAAGCTACCTCACAAAAAGGTGGGAACTAAAGTGATTCACAACAAGAACAAGTATACAAAAGAATGAATGGCATGGAAGTTTGTAAAATGGCTAAGTATCATGAATATGCTAAAGTCAAGAAACCGATAAACACATACCTTGGACATGTACAAAACTTAACAATATCATTACCATACATCCGCAAGTTGAAACGATCAAACTTGGAAAATCACAAAATGCATCCTCAAATTAGCCAACCAAAATTTGCGTCCAAATAACAACAAAGACATTAGAAACTAAAAACAATTAAACATGCTTGTTTTACGTCGTAAGCTCGACGCCTTTACAGTGCTTAGCTAGCAACTTCCTTCCTTCATGCCATGGTGATGCCTCACCGCGCAAACCAAAAGCAAGTGCCTTAACCAAACACTTAAACAAACGTTACGGGAACAAAATGTATACAACACTTAAACAAACATATGGAAAATAAAAGCAAAACAAGTATCAATATAAACAAGTGAAAATATACAATATATACGATATCTACAAAACTCAAGAACAAAGAAATTGTCACAATGCGATTCAATATCAAAACCGATCCCCAGCAACGACGCCATTTTGTTGGAGCGGTAAAGCGGCAAGCAAAAATATTTATTTTCGGAAGAATTCCCTCCGGGATTTATGTCGTGTCCACAGAGATCGGTTCGAGGGAAAGAATGTCGTTCAACAATCTCTCGCGTTTATGACTTTGGATTAAAATGGGTTGAAAGTAAATGTAGAAAAGTGAATATTAAAACAAAAAGAAATCATTAATCAGAGAGACGAACTTATCCGGTCATGCACATAATCGACTCCTCACAAACTTAAACTTACCGACCAGTTATACTCCACCTACAATACTCCTCAATATCACCCAGCATCGCTCACAACAAAGGTTATGTCTAACGCAAAGTTGAGAGAACAACTGTGGTACCATCGTCGACACTCTCGTACCCGACTCAAGAAACGGAGGCATTAAGCTTCGACGCCTATTGAAGATTGTTAGCTCTAAATCTATCTCTAGAGTCCAAAAACTAACAGATAATCATCCCTAATCAAAGTTTGCGAGGATTATCTCTAACGCAACTCAAACTCCGGGCATAAAGCAAAAATCAAGGACAATCACCAATAAAGATTTGTAAAGCAGATATCATATAACGCCATGGGCGACAAATATACATGAGTTCAGAACAAATACATATACACAACCTAACAAAGAAGAAAAACACAAAGAAGAAGAGAAATAAGCTAAACATATCGCGGTTTGTCAACGCCGGTCGACGATCAATCCACCCCGGTTCATCCGTATGCAAGCTTCCATGTTGTTTTCTAAGCTAATCTACTGAAAAATGAAGTTTGATGGAGTTGGGAGCAAAAATCCCCAAAACCCTACCCTAAAAAGTGACTGAAATCTCTTAAATACAATTACAAAATTCGTGCATTCGCTAAGCGAACGATTCACTCGCAAAGCAAGCCTCAAAAAATGGCACTTAAGTGCCTCTGAAATACTAAACCGCCTCTGCAAAATTCTAGAAGTTCGCAGTGCGAACGATTTATTCGCAAATCGAATGCTCGCTGCACAGTTCGCAAAGCAAACTTTGGTCTTTTTCTCCCCTGTCCAATTCCGGGAGCCTTCGCTGGGAACTCGCTAGTCATTCGCAAAGCGAACATTCGCTGGCACACTCGCAAAGAGAACATGACAGCAAACTAGACCTTAATTTGACCATAACTTCTGCACCGTAACTCTGATTTACACACGGTTGGAAGCGCTGGAAAGCTTATTAAATGCTCTTTATGAATATGGAAAGATACCCTTGATTGAATACCTGCAAAAATGAGAGAAAATCAATTAAAATCATTGATATTTACACGATAGGCAATATGTATTTATAAACAAACCGGGATTTATTCGAACGATATTAACCAAAAATTATCGATAAGTGCAACAAAACTTATATACAAAAATAGTTACATTTTGCACTTATCAAACTCTCCCCAACTTAAACTTGTTTGTACGCAAACAAGAATCAAACAAACTTAAAAACACAAAAGCAATAACCAAAGAATCACGAATCAACAGGTTTTTGAAAAACGGAAACAAATGTATGGTTCAAATGAAAAACGGTACACACAAAGTAAATACTTACCACTAAACTATGACGATAACATAGTCACGAAACAAATGCAAAATACAAAAATCATGCCAAACATCCTAAAACAACACAAGTTCAAATGTGAATCACACCTAGCAAAAAAAATCATCGGTAGATGAAAAACACAAAATGGGGTACTTATCACTCACACAACAATCATGCAAACAATAGAATAAATTATGCAGCCATCCAAAAATTCACTTTGAACATACAAAGGCACAAATCACCAGGACTTTCAAGGTTGTAGCGTGGTCGGGTAAACAAACAAGGGGCAATTTCTAACGGTAATTGAAACAAAAACTTGTCTAAACCTAAGGGAGTGATCAACTCACAAAGATTCAAACAAAAAATTCCAATAAACTTCTTCCAAAATCACAAGTGTTACACAAAACACAATACTTATAAATTATTTGAACTCTTTTTGTTTCCTTTCTCAAGGATTTTCTTTTTCTTTCTTTTTCACAATTTTATTTTCTTTTCTTTGTCATATTTTTCTCTTTTCTTTTTCAACCTCGTAGAAACCAACCAATGAGTAAACAATCATTCTCTCCCCAACTTGAATTCAATCACATCATCATGTGAATACTCCATACTTTCTAAGGCAAGGAAAAAAATCCATACAACAACACAAAGTTGAGGGTTCAAGAAAAAACAAAATCCATTCAAAAATAAGTGAACTAAATACTCATAGACAAGCATTAAGTTCAAATAAAACATGGATCAAAAAGCTCAAAGGGGTTACGAATGATCACACGCTCACAAGGTGAATGACTATTTGGATAGGTAGTTGTGCTCAAAATGAAACAAAATGCCTTGATCATTTTCATGCATTCACATAATCAACACAAACAAAAGATTAAGCATAATAAAATCCAGTTAGAATAAGAATGTTGGTACTCCGCATATATGAACAATGGAAAGCTACCTCACAAAAAGGTGGGAACTAAAGTGATTCACAACAAGAACAAGTATACAAAAGAATGAATGGCCTGGAAGTTTGTAAAATGCCTAAGTATCATGAATATGCTAAAGTCAAGAAACCGATAAACACATACCTTGGACATGTACAAAACTTAACAATATCATTACCATACATCCGCAAGTTGAAACGATCAAACTTGGAAAATCACAAAATGCATCCTCAAATTAGCCAACCAAAATTTGCGTCCAAATAACAACAAAAACATTAGAAACTAAAAACAATTAAACATGCTTGTTTTACGTCGTAAGCTCGACGCCTTTACAGTGCTTAGCTAGCAACTTCCTTCCTTCATGCCATGGTGATGCCTCACCGCGCAAACCAAAAGCAAGTGCCTTAACCAAACACTTAAACAAACGTTACGGGAACAAAATGTATACAACACTTAAACAAACATATGGAAAATAAAAGCAAAACAAGTATCAATATAAACAAGTGAAAATATACAATATATACGATATCTACAAAACTCAAGAACAAAGAAATTGTCACAATGCGATTCAATATCAAAACCGATCCCCAGCAACGACGCCATTTTGTTGGAGCGGTAAAGCGGCAAGCAAAAATATTTATTTTCGGAAGAATTCCCTCCGGGATTTATGTCGTGTCCACAGAGATCGGTTCGAGGGAAAGAATGTCGTTCAACAATCTCTCGCGTTTATGACTTTGGATTAAAATGTGTTGAAAGTAAATGTAGAAAAGTGAATATTAAAACAAAAAGAAATCATTAATCAGAGAGACGAACTTATCCGGTCATGCACATAATCGACTCCTCACAAACTTAAACTTACCGACCAGTTATACTCCACCTACAATACTCCTCAATATCACCCAGCATCGCTCACAACAAAGGTTATGTCTAACGCAAAGTTGAGAGAACAACTGTGGTACCATCGTCGACACTCTCGTACCCGACTCAAGAAACGGAGGCATTAAGCTTCAACGCCTATTGAAGATTGTTAGCTCTAAATATATCTCTAGAGTCCAGAAACTAACAGATAATCATCCCTAATCAAAGTTTGCGAGGATTATCTCTAACGCAACTCAAACTCCGGTCATAAAGCAAAAATCAAGGACAATCACCAATAAAGATTTGTAAAGCAGATATCATATAACGCCATGGGCGACAAATATACATGAGTTCAGAACAAATACATATACACAACCTAACAAAGAAGAAAAACACAAAGAAGAAGAGAAATAAGCTAAACATATCGCGGTTTGTCAACGCCGGTCGACGATCAATCCACCCCGGTTCATCCGTATGCAAGCTTCCATGTTGTTTTCTAAGCTAATCTACTGAAAAATGAAGTTTGATGGAGTTGGGAGCAAAAATCCCCAAAACCCTACCCTAAAAAGTGACTGAAATCTCTTAAATACAATTACAAAATTCGTGCGTTCGCTAAGCGAATGATTCACTCGCAAAGCAAGCCTAAAAAAATGGCACTTAAGTGCCTCTGAAATACTAAACCGCCTCTGCAAAATTCTAGAAGTTCGCAGTGCGAACGATTTATACGCAAAGCGAATGCTCGCTGCACAGTTCGCAAAGCAAACTTTGGTCTTTTTCTGCCCTGTCCAATTCCGGGAGCCTTCGCTGGGAACTCGCGAGTCATTCGCAAAGCGAACATTCGCTGGCACACTCGCAAAGCGAACATGACAGCAAACTAGACCTTAATTTGACCATAACTTCTGCACCGTAACTCTGATTTACACACGGTTGGAAGCGCTGGAAAGCTTATTAAATGCTCTTTATGAATATGGCAAGATACCCTTGATTGAATACCTGCAAAAATGAGAGAAAATCAATTAAAATCATTGATATTTACACGATAGGCAATATGTATTTATAAACAAACCGGGATTTATTCGAACGATATTAACCAAAAATTATCGATAAGTGCAACAAAACTTATATACAAAAATAGTTACATTTTGCACTTATCAAACTCTCCCCAACTTAAACTTGTTTGTACGCAAACAAGAATCAAACAAACTTAAAAACACAAAAGCAATAACCAAAGAATCACGAATCAACAGGTTTTTGAAAAACGGAAACAAATGTATGGTTCAAATGAAAAACGGTACACACAAAGTAAATACTTACCACTAAACTACGACGATAACATAGTCACGAAACAAATGCAAAATACAAAAATCATGCCAAACATCCTAAAACAACACAAGTTCAAATGTGAATCACACCTAGCAAAAACAATCATCGGTAGATGAAAAACACAAAATGGGGTACTTATCACTCACACAACAATAATGCAAACAATAGAATAAATTATGCAGCCATCCAAAAATTCACTTTGAACATACAAAGGCACAAATCACCAGGACTTTCAAGGTTGTAGCGTGGTCGGGTAAACAAACAAGGGGCAATTTCTAACGGTAATTGAAACAAAAACTTGTCTAAACCTAAGGGAGTGATCAACTCACAAAGATTCAAACAAAAAATTCCAATAAACTTCTTCCAAAATCACAATTGTTACACAAAACACAATACTTATAAATTATTTGAACTCTTTTTGTTTCCTTTCTCAAGGATTTTCTTTTTCTTTCTTTTTCACAATTTTATTTTCTTTTCTTTGTCATATTTTTCTCTTTTCTTTTTCAACCTCGTAGAAACCAACCAATGAGTAAACAATCATTCTCTCCCCAACTTGAATTCAATCACATCATCATGTGAATACTCCCTACTTTCTAAGGCAAGGAAAAAAATCCATACAACAACACAAAGTTGAGGGTTCAAGAAAAAACAAAATCCATTCAAAAATAAGTGAACTAAATACTCATAGACAAGCATTAAGTTCAAATAAAACATGGATCAAAAAGCTCAAAGGGGTTACGAATGATCACACGCTCACAAGGTGAATGACTATTTGGATAGGTAGTTGTGCTCAAAATGAAACAAAATGCCTTGATCATTTTCATGCATTCACATAATCAACACAAACAAAAGATTAAGCATAATAAAATCCAGTTAGAATAAGAATGTTGGTACTCCGCATATATGAACAATGGAAAGCTACCTCACAAAAAGGTGGGAACTAAAGTGATTCACAACAAGAACAAGTATACAAAAGAATGAATGGCCTGGAAGTTTGTAAAATGCCTAAGTATCATGAATATGCTAAAGTCAAGAAACCGATAAACACATACCTTGGACATGTACAAAACTTAACAATATCATTACCATACATCCGCAAGTTGAAACGATCAAACTTGGAAAATCACAAAATGCATCCTCAAATTATCCAACCAAAATTTGCGTCCAAATAACAACAAAAACATTAGAAACTAAAAACAATTAAACATGCTTGCTTTACGTCGTAAGCTCGACGCCTTTACAGTGCTTAGCTAGAAACTTCCTTCCTTCATGCGATGGTGATGCCTCACCGCGCAAACCAAAAGCAAGTGCCTTAACCAAACACTTAAACAAACGTTACGGGAACAAAATGTATACAACACTTAAACAAACATATGGAAAATAAAAGCAAAACAAGTATCAATATAAACAAGTGAAAATATACAATATATACGATATCTAAAAACTCAAGAACAAAGAAATTGTCACAATGCGATTCAATATCAAAACCGATCCCCAGCAACGACGCCATTTTGTTGGAGCGGTAAAGCAGCAAGCAAAAATATTTATTTTCGGAAGAATTCCCTCCGGGATTTATGTCGTGTCCACAGAGATCGGTTCGAGGGAAAGAATGTCGTTCAACAATCTCTCGCGTTTATGACTTTGGATTAAAATGGGTTGAAAGTAAATGCAGAAAAGTGAACATTAAAACAAAAAGAAATCATTAATCAGAGAGACGAACTTATCCGGTCATGCATATAATCGACTCCTCATAAACTTAAACTTACCGACCAGTTATACTCCACCTACAATACTCCTCAATATCACCCAGCATCGCTCACAACAATGGTTATGTCTAACGCAAAGTTGAGAGAACAACTGTGGTACCATCGTCGACACTCTCGCACCCGACTCAAGAAACGGAGGCATTAAGCTTCGACGCCTATTGAAGATTGTTAGCTATAAATCTATCTCTAGAGTCCAGAAACTAATAGATAATCATCCCTAATCAAAGTTTGCGAGGATTATCTCTAACGCAACTCAAACTCCGGGCATAAAGCAAAAATCAAGGACAATCACCAATAAAGATTTGTAAAGCAGATATCATATAACGCCATGGGCGACAAATATACATGAGTTCAGAACAAATACATATACACAACCCAACAAAGAAGAAAAACACAAAGAAGAAGAGAAATAAACCAAATATCTCGCGGTTTGTCAACGCCGGTCGACGATCAATCCACCCCGGTTCATCCGTATGCAAGCTTCCATGTTGTTTTCTAAGCTAATCTACTGAAAAATGAAGTTTGATGGAGTTGGGAGCAAAAATCCCCAAAACCCTACCCTAAAAAGTGACAGAAATCTCTTAAATACAATTACAAAATTTGTGTATTCGCTAAGCGAACGATTCACTCGCAAAGCAAGCCTCAAAAAATGGCACTTAAGTGCCTCTGAAATACTAAATCGCCTCTGCAAAATTCTAGAAGTTCGCAGTGCGAACGATTTATTCGCAAAGCGAATGCTCGCTGCACAGTTCGCAAAGCAAACTTTGGTCTTTTTCTCCCCTGTCCAATTCCGGGAGCCTTCGCAGGGAACTCGCTAGTCATTCGCAAAGCGAACATTCGCTGGCACACTCGCAAAGCGAACATGACAGCAAACCAGACCTTAATTTGACCATAACTTCTGCACCGTAACTCTGATTTACACACGGTTGGAAGCGCTGGAAAGCTTATTAAATGCTCTTTATGAATATGGCAAGATACCCTTGATTGAATACCTGCAAAAATGAGAGAAAATCAATTAAAATCATTGATATTTACACGATAGGCAATATGTATTTATAAACAAACCGGGATTTATTCGAACGATATTAACCAAAAATTATCGATAAGTGCAACAAAACTTATATACAAAAATAGTTACATTTTGCACTTATCAAACTCTCCCCAACTTAAACTTGTTTGTACGCAAACAAGAATCAAACAAACTTAAAAACACAAAAGCAATAACCAAAGAATCACGAATCAACAGGTTTTTGAAAAACGGAAACAAATGTATGGTTCAAATGAAAAACGGTACACACAAAGTAAATACTTACCACTAAACTACGACGATAACATAGTCACGAAACAAATGCAAAATACAAAAATCATGTCAAACATCCTAAAACAACAGAAGTTCAAATGTGAATCACACCTAGCAAAAACAATCATCGGTAGATGAAAAACACAAAGTGAGGTACTTATCACTCACACAACAATCATGCAAATAATAGAATAAATTATGCAGCCATCCAAAAATTCACTTTGAACATACAAAGGCACAAATCACCAGGACTTTCAAGGTTGTAGCGTGGTCGGGTAAACAAACAAGGGGCAATTTCTAAAGGTAATTGAAACAAAAACTTGTCTAAACCTAAGGGAGTGATCAACTCACAAAGACTCAAACAAAAAATTCCAATCAACTTCTTCCAAAATCACAAGTGTTACACAAAACACAATACTTATTTAGCACAATTATTTGAACTCTTTTTGTTTCCTTTCGCAAGGATTTTCTTTTTCTTTCTTTCTCACATTTTTATTTTCTTTTCTTTGTCATATTTTTCTATTTTTTTCTCTTTTCTTTTTCAACCTCGTAGAAACCAACCAATGAGTAAACAACCATTCTCTCCCCCAACTTGAATTCAATCACATCATCATGTGAATACTCCCTACTTTCTAAGGCAAGGAAAAAGATCCATACAACAACACAAAGTTGAGGGTTCAAGAAAAAACAAAATCCATTCAAAAATAAGTGAACTAAATACTCATAGACAAGCATTAAGTTCAAATACAACATGGATCAAAAAGCTCAAAAGGGTTACGAATGATCACACGCTCACAAGGTGAATGACTATTTGGATAGGTAGTTGTGCTCAAAATGAAACAAAATGCCTTGATCATTTTCATGCATTCACATAATCAACACAAACAAAAGATTAAGCATAATAAAATCCAGTTAGAATAAGAATGTTGGTACTCCGCATATATGAACAATGCAAAGCTACCTCACAAAAAGGTGGGAACTAAAGTGATTCACAACAAGAACAAGTATACAAAAGAATGAATGGCATGGAATTTTGTAAAATGCCTAAGTATCATGAATATGCTAAAGTCAAGAAACCGATAAACACATACCTTGGACATGTACAAAACTTAACAATATCATTACCATACATCCGCAAGTTGAAACGATCAAACTTGGAAAATCACAAAATGCATCCTCAAATTAGCCAACCAAAATTTGCGTCCAAATAACAACAAAAACATTAGAAACTAAAAACAATTAAACATGCTTGTTTTACGTCGTAAGCTCGACGCCTTTACAGTGCTTAGCTAGCAACTTCCTTCCTTCATGCCATGGTGATGCCTCACCGCGCAAACCAAAAGCAAGTGCCTTAACCAAACACTTAAACAAACGTTACGGGAACAAAATGTATACAACACTTAAACAAACATATGGAAAATAAAAGCAAAACAAGTATCAATATAAACAAGTGAAAATATACAATATATACGATATCTACAAAACTCAAGATCATCCCTGTTGAAGATTCGACGCCTGTTGAAGATTGTTAGCTCTAAATCTATCTCTATATTCCAGAAACTAACAGATAATCATCCCTAATCAAAGTTTGCGAGGATTATCTCTAACGCAACTCAAACTCCGGGCATAAAGCAAAAATCAAGGACAATCACCAATAAAGATTTGTAAAGCAGATATCATATAACGCCATGGGCGACAAATATACATGAGTTCAGAACAAATACATATACACAACCTAACAAAGAAGAAAAACACAAAGAAGAAGAGAAATAAGCTAAACATATCGCGGTTTGTCAACGCCGGTCGACGATCAATCCACCCCGGTTCATCCGTATGCAAGCTTCCATGTTGTTTTCTAAGCTAATCTACTGAAAAATGAAGTTTGATGGAGTTGGGAGCAAAAATCCCCAAAACCCTACCCTAAAAAGTGACTGAAATCTCTTAAATACAATTACAAAATTCGTGCATTCGATAAGCGAATGATTCACTCGCAAAGCAAGCCTCAAAAAATGGCACTTAAGTGCCTCTGAAATACTAAACCGCCTCTGCAAAATTCTAGAAGTTCGCAGTGCGAACGATTTATTCGCAAAGCGAATGCTCGCTGCATAGTTCGCAAAGCAAACTTTGGTCTTTTTCTCCCCTGTCCAATTCTGGGAGCCTTCGCTGGGAACTCGCTAGTCATTCGCAAAGCGAACATTCGTTGGCACACTCGCAAAGCGAACATGATAGCAAACTAGACCTTAATTTGACCATAACTTCTGCACCGTAACTCTGATTTACACACGGTTGGAAGCGCTGGAAAGCTTATTAAATGCTCTTTATGAATATGGCAAGATACCCTTGATTGAATACCTGCAAAAATGAGAGAAAATCAATTAAAATCATTGATATTTACACGATAGGCAATATGTATTTATAAACAAACCAGGATTTATTCGAACGATATTAACCAAAAATTATCGATAAGTGCAACAAAACTTATATACAAAAATAGTTACATTTTGCACTTATTAAACTCTCCCCAACTTAAACTTGTTTGTACGCAAACAAGAATCAAACAAACTTAAAAACACAAAAGCAATAACCAAAGAATCACGAATCAACAGGTTTTTGAAAAACGGAAACAAATGTATGGTTCAAATGAAAAACGGTACACACAAAGTAAATACTTACCACTAAACTACGACGATAACATAGTCACGAAACAAATGCAAAATACAAAAATCATGCCAAACATCCTAAAACAACACAAGTTCAAATGTGAATCACACCTAGCAAAAACAATCATCGGTAGATGAAAAACACAAAATGGGGTACTTATCACTCACACAACAATCATGCAAACAATAGAATAAATTATGCAGCCATCCAAAAATTCACTTTGAACATACAAAGGCACAAATCACCAGGACTTTCAAGGTTGTAGAGTGGTCGGGTAAACAAACAAGGGGCAATTTCTAACGGTAATTGAAACAAAAACTTGTCTAAACCTAAGGGAGTGATCAACTCACAAAGATTCAAACAAAAAATTCCAATAAACTTCTTCCAAAATCACAAGTGTTACACAAAACGCAATACTTATAAATTATTTGAACTCTTTTTGTTTCCTTTCTCAAGGATTTTCTTTTTCTTTCTTTTTCACAATTTTATTTTCTTTTCTTTGTCATATTTTTCTCTTTTTTTCTCTTTTCTTTTTCAACCTCGTAGAAACCAACCAATGAGTAAACAATCATTCTCTCCCCAACTTGAATTCAATCACATCATCATGTGAATACTCCCTACTTTCTAAGGCAGGGAAAAAAATCCATACAACAACACAAAGTTGAGGGTTCAAGAAAAAACAAAATCCATTCAAAAATAAGTGAACTAAATACTCATAGACAAGCATTAAGTTCAAATAAAACATGGATCAAAAAGCTCAAAGGGGTTACGAATGATCACACGCTCACAAGGTGAATGACTATTTGGATAGGTAGTTGTGCTCAAAATGAAACAAAATGCCTTGATCATTTTCATGCATTCACATAATCAACACAAACAAAAGATTAAGCATAATAAAATCCAGTTAGAATACGAATGTTGGTACTCCGCATATATGAACAATGGAAAGCTACCTCACAAAAAGGTGGGAACTAAAGTGATTCACAACAAGAACAAGTATACAAAAGAATGAATGGCATGGAAGTTTGTAAAATGCCTAAGTATCATGAATATGCTAAAGTCAAGAAACCGATAAACACATACCTTGGACATGTACAAAACTTAACAATATCATTACCATACATCCGCAAGTTGAAACGATCAAACTTGGAAAATCATAAAATGCATCCTCAAATTAGCCAACCAAAATTTGCGTCCAAATAACTACAAAAACATTAGAAACTAAAAACAATTAAACATGCTTGTTTTACGTCGTAAGCTCGACGCCTTTACAGTGCTTAGCTAGCAACTTCCTTCCTTCATGCCATGGTGATGCCTCACCGCGCAAACCAAAAGCAAGTGCCTTAACCAAACACTTAAACAAACGTTACGGGAACAAAATGTATACAACACTTAAACAAACATATGGAAAATAAAAGCAAAACAAGTATCAATATAAACAAGTGAAAATATACAATATATAGAATATCTACAAAACTCAAGAACAAAGAAATTGTCACAATGCGA
Organism: Lathyrus tuberosus; assembly: GCA_022829125.1. Taxonomy (NCBI): domain Eukaryota; kingdom Viridiplantae; phylum Streptophyta; class Magnoliopsida; order Fabales; family Fabaceae; genus Lathyrus; species Lathyrus tuberosus. The sequence continues at coordinate 8,090,575 of JALAZF010000218.1, read as the reverse complement.
TTCAATATCAAAACCGATCCCCAGCAACGACGCCATTTTGTTGGAGCGGTAAATTGGCAAGCAAAAATATTTATTTTCGGAAGAATTCCCTCCTGGATTTATGTCGTGTCCACAGAGATCGGTTCGAGGGAAAGAATGTCGTTCAACAATCTCTCGCGTTTATGACTTTGGATTAAAATGGGTTGAAAGTAAATGTAGAAAAGTGAATATTAAAACAAAAAGAAATCATTAATCAGAGAGACGAACTTATCCGGTCATGCACATAATCGACTCCTCACAAACTTAAACTTACCGACCAGTTATACTCCACCTACAATACTCCTCAATATCACCCAGCATCGCTCACAACAAAGGTTATGTCTTACGCAAAGTTGAGAGAACAACTGTGGTACCATCGTCGACACTCTCGTACCCGACTCAAGAAACGGAGGCATTAAGCTTCGACGCCTATTGAAGATTGTTAGCTCTAAATCTATCTCTAGATTCCAGAAACTAACAGATAATCATCCCTAATCAAAGTTTGCGAGGATTATCTCTAACGCAACTCAAACTCCGGTCATAAAGCAAAAATCAAGGACAATCACCAATAAAGATTTGTAAAGCAGATATCATATAACGCCATGGGCGACAAATATACATGAGTTCAGAACAAATACATATACACAACCTAACAAAGAAGAAAAACACAAAGAAGAAGAGAAATAAGCTAAACATATCGCGGTTTGTCAACGCCGGTCGACGATCAATCCACCCCGGTTCATCCGTATGCAAGCTTCCATGTTGTTTTCTAAGCTAATCTACTGAAAAATGAAGTTTGATGGAGTTGGGAGCAAAAATCCCCAAAACCCTACCCTAAAAAGTGACTGAAATCTCTTAAATACAATTACAAAATTCGTGCATTCGATAAGCGAATGATTCACTCGCAAAGCAAGCCTCAAAAAATGGCACTTAAGTGCCTCTGAAATACTAAACCACCTCTGCAAAATTCTAGAAGTTCGCAGTGCGAACGATTTATTCGCAAAGCGAATGCTCGCTGCATAGTTCGCAAAGCAAACTTTGGTCTTTTTCTCCCCTGTCCAATTCTGGGAGCCTTCGCTGGGAACTCGCTAGTCATTCGCAAAGCGAACATTCGTTGGCACACTCGCAAAGCGAACATGATAGCAAACTAGACCTTAATTTGACCATAACTTCTGCACCGTAACTCTGATTTACACACGGTTGGAAGCGCTGGAAAGCTTATTAAATGCTCTTTATGAATATGGCAAGATACCCTTGATTGAATACCTGCAAAAATGAGAGAAAATCAATTAAAATCATTGATATTTACACGATAGGCAATATGTATTTATAAACAAACCGGGATTTATTCGAACGATATTAACCAAAAATTATCAATAAGTGCAACAAAACTTATATACAAAAATAGTTACATTTTGCACTTATCAAACTCTCCCCAACTTAAACTTGTTTGTACGCAAACAAGAATCAAACAAACTTAAAAACACAAAAGCAATAACCAAAGAATCACGAATCAACAGGTTTTTGAAAAACGGAAACAAATGTATGGTTCAAATGAAAAACGGTACACACAAAGTAAATACTTACCACTAAACTGCGACGATAACATAGTCACGAAACAAATGCAAAATACAAAAATCATGCCAAACATCCTAAAACAACACAAGTTCAAATGTGAATCACACCTAGCAAAAACAATCATCGGTAGATGAAAAACACAAAATGGGGTACTTATCACTCACACAACAATCATGCAAACAATAGAATAAATTATGCGGCCATCCAAAAATTCACTTTGAACATACAAAGGCACAAATCACCAGGACTTTCAAGGTTGTAGAGTGGTCGGGTAAACAAACAAGGGGCAATTTCTAACGGTAATTGAAACAAAAACTTGTCTAAACCTAAGGGAGTGATCAACTCACAAAGATTCAAACAAAAAATTCCAATAAACTTCTTCCAAAATCACAAGTGTTACACAAAACACAATACTTATAAATTATTTGAACTCTTTTTGTTTCCTTTCTCAAGGATTTTCTTTTTCTTTCTTTTTCACAATTTTATTTTCTTTTCTTTGTCATATTTTTCTCTTTTTTTCTCTTTTCTTTTTCAACCTCGTAGAAACCAACCAATGAGTAAACAATCATTCTCTCCCCAACTTGAATTCAATCACATCATCATGTGAATACTCCCTACTTTCTAAGGCAGGGAAAAAAATCCATACAACAACACAAAGTTGAGGGTTCAAGAAAAAACAAAATCCATTAAAAAATAAGTGAACTAAATACTCATAGACAAGCATTAAGTTCAAATAAAACATGGATCAAAAAGCTCAAAGGGGTTACGAATGATCACACGCTCACAAGGTGAATGACTATTTGGATAGGTAGTTGTGCTCAAAATGAAACAAAATGCCTTGATCATTTTCATGCATTCACATAATCAACACAAACAAAAGATTAAGCATAATAAAATCCAGTTAGAATAAGAATGTTGGTACTCCGCATATATGAACAATGGAAAGCTACCTCACAAAAAGGTGGGAACTAAAGTGATTCACAACAAGAACAAGTATACAAAAGAATGAATGGCATGGAAGTTTGTAAAATGCCTAAGTATCATGAATATGCTAAAGTCAAGAAACCGATAAACACATACCTTGGACATGTACAAAACTTAACAATATCATTACCATACATCCGCAAGTTGAAACGATCAAACTTGGAAAATCACAAAATGCATCCTCAAATTAGCCAACCAAAATTTGCGTCCAAATAACAACAAAAACATTAGAAACTAAAAACAATTAAACATGCTTGTTTTACGTCGTAAGCTCGACGCCTTTACAGTGCTTAGCTTGCAACTTCCTTCCTTCATGCCATGGTGATGCCTCACCGCGCAAACCAAAAGCAAGTGCCTTAACCAAACACTTAAACAAACGTTACGGGAACAAAATGTATACAACACTTAAACAAACATATGGAAAATAAAAGCAAAACAAGTATCAATATAAACAAGTGAAAATATACAATATATAGAATATCTACAAAACTCAAGAACAAAGAAATTGTCACAATGCGATTCAATATCAAAACCGATCCCCAGCAACGACGCCATTTTGTTGGAGCGGTAAATTGGCAAGCAAAAATATTTATTTTCGGAAGAATTCCCTCCTGGATTTATGTCGTGTCCACAGAGATCGGTTCGAGGGAAAGAATGTCGTTCAACAATCTCTCGCGTTTATGACTTTGGATTAAAATGGGTTGAAAGTAAATGTAGAAAAGTGAATATTAAAACAAAAAGAAATCATTAATCAGAGAGACGAACTTATCCGGTCATGCACATAATCGACTCCTCACAAACTTAAACTTACCGACCAGTTATACTCCACCTACAATACTCCTCAATATCACCCAGCATCGCTCACAACAAAGGTTATGTCTTACGCAAAGTTGAGAGAACAACTGTGGTACCATCGTCGACACTCTCGTACCCGACTCAAGAAACGGAGGCATTAAGCTTCGACGCCTATTGAAGATTGTTAGCTCTAAATATATCTCTAGAGTCCAGAAACTAACAGATAATCATCCCTAATCAAAGTTTGCGAGGATTATCTCTAACGCAACTCAAACTCCGGGCATAAAGCAAAAATCAAGGACAATCACCAATAAAGATTTGTAAAGCAGATATCATATAACGCCATGGGCGACAAATATACATGAGTTCAGAACAAATACATATACACAACCTAACAAAGAAGAAAAACACAAAGAAGAAGAGAAATAAGCTAAACATATCGTGGTTTGTCAACGCCGGTTGACGATCAATCCACCCCGGTTCATCCGTATGCAAGCTTCCATGTTGTTTTCTAAGCTAATCTACTGAAAAATGAAGTTTGATGGAGTTGGAAGCAAAAATCCCCAAAACCCTACCCTAAAAAGTGACTGAAATCTCTTAAATACAATTACAAAATTCGTGCATTCGCTAAGCGAATGATTCACTCGCAAAGCAAGCCTAAAAAAATGGCACTTAAGTGCCTCTGAAATACTAAACCGCCTCTGCAAAATTCTAGAAGTTCGCAGTGCGAACGATTTATTCGCAAAGCGAATGCTCGCTGCATAGTTCGCAAAGCAAACTTTGGTCTTTTTCTCCCCTGTCCAATTCTGGGAGCCTTCGCTGGGAACTCGCTAGTCATTCGCAAAGCGAACATTCGCTGGCACACTCGCAAAGCGAACATGACAGCAAACTAGACCTTAATTTGACCATAACTTTTGCACCGTAACTCTGATTTACACACGGTTGGAAGCGCTGGAAAGCTTATTAAATGCTCTTTATGAATATGGCAAGATACCCTTGATTGAATACCTGCAAAAATGAGAGAAAATCAATTAAAATCATTGATATTTACACGATAGGCAATATGTATTTATAAACAAACCGGGATTTATTCGAACGATATTAACCAAAAATTATCGATAAGTGCAACAAAACTTATATACAAAAATAGTTACATTTTGCACTTATCAAACTCTCCCCAACTTAAACTTGTTTGTACGCAAACAAGAATCAAACAAACTTAAAAACACAAAAGCAATAACCAAAGAATCACGAATCAACAGGTTTTTGAAAAACGGAAACAAATGTATGGTTCAAATGAAAAACGGTACACACAAAGTAAATACTTACCACTAAACTGCGACGATAACATAGTCACGAAACAAATGCAAAATACAAAAATCATGCCAAACATCCTAAAACAACACAAGTTCAAATGTGAATCACACCTAGCAAAAACAATCATCGGTAGATGAAAAACACAAAATGGGGTACTTATCACTCACACAACAATCATGCAAACAATAGAATAAATTATGCAGCCATATAAAAATTCACTTTGAACATGCAAAGGCACAAATCACCAGGACTTTCAAGGTTGTAGCGTGGTCGGGTAAACAAACAAGGGGAAATTTCTAACGGTAATTGAAACAAAAACTTGTCTAAACCTAAGGGAGTGATCAACTCACAAAGATTCAAACAAAAAATTCCAATAAACTTCTTCCAAAATCACAAGTGTTACACAAAACACAATACTTATAAATTATTTGAACTCTTTTTGTTTCCTTTCTCAAGGATTTTCTTTTTCTTTCTTTTTCACATTTTTATTTTCTTTTCTTTGTCATATTTTTCTCTTTTCTTTTTCAACCTCGTAGAAACCAACCAATGAGTAAACAATCATTCTCTCCCCAACTTGAATTCAATCACATCATCATGTGAATACTCCCTACTTTCTAAGGCAAGGAAAAAAATCCATACAACAACACAAAGTTGAGGGTTCAAGAAAAAACAAAATCCATTCAAAAATAAGTGAACTAAATACTCATAGACAAGCATTAAGTTCAAATAAAACATGGATCAAAAAGCTCAAAGGGGTTACGAATGATCACACACTCACAAGGTGAATGACTATTTGGATAGGTAGTTGTGCTCAAAATGAAACAAAATGCCTTGATCATTTTCATGCATTCACATAATCAACACAAACAAAAGATTAAGCATAATAAAATCCAGTTAGAATAAGAATGTTGGTACTCCGCATATATGAACAATGCAAAGCTACGTCATAAAAAGGTGGGAACTAAAGTGATTCACAACAAGAACAAGTATACAAAAGAATGAATGGCATGGAAGTTTGTAAAATGCCTAAGTATCATGAATATGCTAAAGTCAAGAAACCGATAAACACATACCTTGGACATGTACAAAACTTAACAATATCATTACCATACATCCGCAAGTTGAAACGATCAAACTTGGAAAATCACAAAATGCATCCTCAAATTAGCCAACCAAAATTTGCGTCCAAATAACAACAAAAACATTAGAAACTAAAAACAATTAAACATGTTTGTTTTACGCCGTAAGCTCGACGCCTTTACAGTGCTTAGCTAGCAACTTCCTTCCTTCATGCCATGGTGATGCCTCACCGCGCAAACCAAAAGCAAGTGCCTTAACCAAACACTTAAACAAACGTTACGGGAACAAAATGTATACAACACTTAAACAAACATATGGAAAATAAAAGAAAAACAAGTATCAATATAAACAAGTGAAAATATACAATATATACGATATCTACAAAACTCAAGAACAAAGAAATTGTCACAATGCGATTCAATATCAAAACCGATCCCCAGCAACGACGCCATTTTGTTGGAGCGGTAAAGCGGCAAGCAAAAATATTTATTTTCTGAAGAATTCCCTCCGGGATTTATGTCGTGTCCACAAACATCGGTTCGAGGGAAAGAATGTCGTTCAACAATCTCTCGCGTTTATGACTTTGGATTAAAATGGGTTGAAAGTAAATGTAGAAAAGTAAATATTAAAACAAAAAGAAATCATTAATCAGAGAGACGAACTTATCCGGTCATGCACATAATCGACTCCTCACAAACTTAAACTTACCGACCAGTTATACTCCACCTACAATACTCCTCAATATCACCCAGCATCGCTCACAACAAAGGTTATGTCTAACGTAAAGTTGAGAGAACAACTGTGGTACCATCGTCGACACTCTCGTACCCGACTCAAGAAACGGAGGCATTAAGCTTCGACGCCTATTGAAGATTGTTAGCTCTAAATCTATCTCTAGAGTCCAGAAACTAACAGATAATCATCCCTAATCAAAGTTTACGAGGATTATCTCTAACGCAACTCAAACTCCGGGCATAAAGCAAAAATCAAGGACAATCACTAATAAAGATTTGTAAAGCAGATATCATATAACGCCATGGGCGGCAAATATACATGAGTTCAGAACAAATACATATACACAACCTAACAAAGAAGAAAAACACAAAGAAGAAGAGAAATAAGCTAAACATATCGCGGTTTGTCAACGCCGGTCGACGATCAATCCACCCCGGTTCATCCGTATGCAAGCTTCCATGTTGTTTTCTAAGCTAATCTACTGAAAAATGAAGTTTGATGGAGTTGGGAGCAAAAATCCCCAAAACCCTACCCTAAAAAGTGACTGAAATCTCTTAAATACAATTACAAAATTCGTGCATTCGCTAAGCGAATGATTCACTCGCAAAGCAAGCCTCAAAAAATGGCACTTCAGTGCCTCTGAAATACTAAACCGCCTCTGCAAAATTCTAGAAGTTCGCAGTGCGAACGATTTATTCGCAAAGCGAATGCTCGCTGCATAGTTCGCAAAGCAAACTTTGGTCTTTTTCTCCCCTGTCCAATTCTGGGAGCCTTCGCTGGGAACTCGCTAGTCATTCGCAAAGCGAACATTCGCTGGCACACTCGCAAAGCGAACATGACAGCAAACTAGACCTTAATTTGACCATAACTTCTGCACCGTAACTCTGATTTACACACGGTTGGAAGCGCTGGAAAGCTTATTAAATGCTCTTTATGAATATGGCAAGATACCCTTGATTGAATACCTGCAAAAATGAGAGAAAATCAATTAAAATCATTGATATTTACACGATAGGCAATATGTATTTATAAACAAACCGGGATTTATTCGAACGATATTAACCAAAAATTATCGATAAGTGCAACAAAACTTATATACAAAAATAGTTACATTTTGCACTTATCAAACTCTCCCCAACTTAAACTTGTTTGTACGCAAACAAGAATCAAACAAACTTAAAAACACAAAAGTAATAACCAAAGAATCACGAATCAACAGGTTTTTGAAAAACGGAAACAAATGTATGGTTCAAATGAAAAACGCTACACACAAAGTAAATACTTACCACTAAACTGCGACGATAACATAGTCACGAAACAAATGCAAAATACAAAAATCATGCCAAACATCCTAAAACAACACAAGTTCAAATGTGAATCACACCTAGCAAAAACAATCATCGGTAGATGAAAAACACAAAATGGGGTACTTATCACTCACACAACAATCATGCAAACAATAGAATAAATTATGCAGTCATCCAAAAATTCACTTTGAACATACAAAGGCACAAATCACCAGGACTTTCAAGGTTGTAGCGTGGTCGGGTAAACAAACAAGGGGCAATTTCTAACGGTAATTGAAACAAAAACTTGTCTAAACCTAAGGGAGTGATCAACTCACAAAGATTCAAACAAAAAATTCCAATAAACTTCTTCCAAAATCACAAGTGTTACACAAAACACAATACTTATAAATTATTTGAACTCTTTTTGTTTCCTTTCTCAAGGATTTTCTTTTTCTTCCTTTTTCACATTTTTATTTTCTTTTCTTTGTCATATTTTTCTCTTTTTTTCTCTTTTCTTTTTCAACCTCGTAGAAACCAACCAATGAGTAAACAATCATTCTCTCCCCAACTTGAATTCAATCACATCATCATGTGAATACTCCCTACTTTCTAAGGCAAGGAAAAAAATCCATACAACAACACAAAGTTGAGGGTTCAAGAAAAAACAAAATCTATTCAAAAATAAGTGAACTAAATACTCATAGACAAGCATTAAGTTCAAATAAAACATGGATCAAAAAGCTCAAAGGGGTTACGAATGATCACACGCTCACAAGGTGAATGACTATTTGGATAGGTAGTTGTGCTCAAAATGAAACAAAATGCCTTGATCATTTTCATGCATTCACATAATCAACACAAACAAAAGATTAAGCATAATAAAATCCAGTTAGAATAAGAATGTTGGTACTCCGCATATATGAACAATGCAAAGCTACCTCACAAAAAGGTGGGAACTAAAGTGATTCACAACAAGAACAAGTATACAAAAGAATGAATGGCATGGAAGTTTGTAAAATGCCTAAGTATCATGAATATGCTAAAGTCAAGAAACCGATAAACACATACCTTGGACATGTACAAAACTTAACAATATCATTACCATACATCCGCAAGTTGAAACGATCAAACTTGGAAAATCACAAAATGCATCCTCAAATTAGCCAACCAAAATTTGCGTCCAAATAACAACAAAAACATTAGAAACTAAAAACAATTAAACATGCTTGTTTTACGCCGTAAGCTCGACGCCTTTACAGTGCTTAGCTAGCAACTTCCTTCCTTCATGCCATGGTGATGCCTCACCGCGCAAACCAAAAGCAAGTGCCTTAACCAAACACTTAAACAAACGTTACGGGAACAAAATGTATACAACACTTAAACAAACATATGGAAAATAAAAGCAAAACAAGTATCAATATCAACAAGTGAAAATATACAATATATACGATATCTACAAAACTCAAGAACAAAGAAATTGTCACAATGCGATTCAATATCAAAACCGATCCCCAGCAACGACGCCATTTTGTTGGAGTGGTAAAGCGGCAAGCAAAAATATTTATTTTCGGAAGAATTCCCTCTGGGATTTATGTCGTGTCCACAGAGATCGGTTCGAGGGAAAGAATGTCGTTCAACAATCTCTCGCGTTTATGACTTTGGATTAAAATGGGTTGAAAGTAAATGTAGAAATGTGAATATTAAAACAAAAAGAAATCATTAATCAGAGAGACGAACTTATCCGGTCATGCACATAATCGACTCCTCACAAACTTAAACTTACCGACCAGTTATACTCCACCTACAATACTCCTCAATATCACCCAGCATCGCTCACAACAAAGGTTATGTCTAACGCAAAGTTGAGAGAACAACTGTGGTACCATCGTCGACACTCTCGTACCCGACTCAAGAAACGGAGGCATTAAGCTTCGACGCCTATTGAAGATTGTTAGCTCTAAATCTATCTCTAGAGTCCAGAAACTAACAGATAATCATCCCTAATCAAAGTTTACGAGGATTATCTCTAACGCAACTCAAACTCCGAGCATAAAGCAAAAATCAAGGACAATCACCAATAAAGATTTGTAAAGCAGATATCATATAACGCCATGGGCGACAAATATACATGAGTTCAGAACAAATACATATACACAACCTAACAAATAAGAAAAACACAAAGAAGAAGAGAAATAAGCTAAACATATCGCGGTTTGTCAACGCCGGTCGACGATCAATCCACCCCGGTTCATCCGTATGCAAGCTTTCATGTTGTTTTCTAAGCTAATCTACTGAAAAATGAAGTTTGATGGAGTTGGGAGCAAAAATCCCCAAAACCCTACCTTAAAAAGTGACTGAAATCTCTTAAATACAATTAAAAAATTCGTGCATTCGATAAGCGAATGATTCACTCGCAAAGCAAGCCTAAAAAAATGGCACTTAAGTGCCTCTGAAATACTAAACCACCTCTGCAAAATTCTAGAAGTTCGCAGTGCGAACGATTTATTCGCAAAGCGAATGCTCGCTACATAGTTCGCAAAGCAAACTTTGGTCTTTTTCTCCCCTGTCCAATTCTGGGAGACTTCGCTGGGAACTCGCTAGTCATTCGCAAAGCGAACATTCGCTGGCACACTCGCAAAGCGAACATGACAGCAAACTAGACCTTAATTTGACCATAACTTCTGCACCGTAACTCTGATTTACACATGGTTGGAAGCACTGGAAAGCTTATTAAATGCTCTTTATGAATATGGCAAGATAGCCTTGATTGAATACCTGCAAAAATGAGAGAAAATCAATTAAAATCATTGATATTTACACGATAGGCAATATGTATTTATAAACAAACCGGGATTTATTCGAACGATATTAACAAAAAATTATCGATAAGTGCAACAAAACTTATATACAAAAATAGTTACATTTTGCACTTATCAAACTCTCCCCAACTTAAACTTGTTTGTACGCAAACAAGAATCAAACAAACTTAAAAACACAAAAGCAATAACCAAAGAATCACGAATCAACAGGTTTTTGAAAAATGGAAACAAATGTATGATTCAAATGAAAAACGGTACACACAAAGTAAATACTTACCACTAAACTGCGACGATAACATAGTCACGAAACAAATGCAAAATACAAAAATCATGCCAAACATCCTAAAACAACGCAAGTTCAAATGTGAATCACACCTAGCAAAAACAATCATCGGTAGATGAAAAACACAAAATGGGGTACTTATCACTCACACAACAATCATGCAAACAATAGAATAAATTATGCAGCCATCCAAAAATTCACTTTGAACATACAAAGGCACAAATCACCAGGACTTTCAAGGTTGTAGCGTGGTCGGGTAAACAAACAAGGGGAAATTTCTAACGGTAATTGAAACAAAAACTTGTCTAAACCTAAGGAAGTGATCAACTCACAAAGATTCAAACAAAAAATTCCAATAAACTTCTTCCAAAATCACAAGTGTTACACAAAACACAATACTTATAAATTATTTGAACTCTTTTTGTTTCCTTTCTCAAGGATTTTCTTTTTCTTTCTTTTTCACATTTTTATTTTCTTTTCTTTGTCATATTTTTCTCTTTTCTTTTTCAACCTCGTAGAAACCAACCAATGAGTAAACAATCATTCTCTCCCCAACTTGAATTCAATCACATCATCATGTGAATACTCCCTACTTTCTAAGGCAGGGAAAAAAATCCATACAACAACACAAAGTTGAGGGTTCAAGAAAAAACAAAATCTATTCAAAAATAAGTGAACTAAATACTCATAGACAAGCATTAAGTTCAAATAAAACATGGATCAAAAAGCTCAAAGGGGTTACGAATGATCACACGCTCACAAGGTGAATGACTATTTGGATAGGTAGTTGTGCTCAAAATGAAACAAAATGCCTTGATCATTTTCATGCATTCACATAATCAACACAAACAAAAGATTAAGCATAATAAAATCCAGTTAGAATAAGAATGTTGGTACTCCGCATATATGAACAATGCAAAGCTACCTCACAAAAAGGTGGGAACTAAAGTGATTCACAACAAGAACAAGTATACAAAAGAATGAATGGCATGGAAGTTTGTAAAATGCCTAAGTATCATGAATATGCTAAAGTCAAGAAACCGATAAACACATACCTTGGACATGTACAAAACTTAACAATATCATTACCATACATCCGCAAGTTGAAACGATCAAACTTGGAAAATCACAAAATGCATCCTCAAATTAGCTAACCAAAATTTGCGTCCAAATAACAACAAAAACATTAGAAACTAAAAACAATTAAACATGCTTGTTTTACGCCGTAAGCTCGACGCCTTTACAGTGCTTAGCTAGCAACTTCCTTCCTTCATGCCATGGTGATGCCTCACCGCGCAAACCAAAAGCAAGTGCCTTAACCAAACACTTAAACAAACGTTACGGGAACAAAATGTATACAACACTTAAACAAACATATGGAAAATAAAAGCAAAACAAGTATCAATATAAACAAGTGAAAATATACAATATATACGATATCTACAAAACTCAAGATCATCCCTGTTGAAGATTCGACGCCTGTTGAAGATTGTTAGCTCTAAATCTATCTCTAGATTCCAGAAACTAACAGATAATCATCCCTAATCAAAGTTTGCGAGGATTATCTCTAACGCAACTCAAACTCCGGGCATAAAGCAAAAATCAAGGACAATCACAAATAAAGATTTTTAAAGCAGATATCATATAATGCCATGGGCGACAAATATACATGAGTTCAGAACAAATACATATACACAACCTAACAAAGAAGAAAAACACAAAGAAGAAGAGAAATAAACTAAACATATCGCGGTTTGTCAACGCCGGTCGACGATCAATCCACTCCGGTTCATCCGTATGCAAGCTTCCATGTTGTTTTCTAAGCTAATCTACTGAAAAATGAAGTTTGATGGAGTTGGGAGCAAAAATCCCCAAAACCCTACCCTAAAAAGTGACTGAAATCTCTTAAATACAATTACAAAATTCGTGCATTCGCTAAGAGAATGATTCACTCGCAAAGCGAGCTTAAAAAAATGGCTCTTAAGTGCCTCTGAAATACTAAACCGCCTCTGCAATATTCCAGAAGTTCGTAGTGCAAACGATTTATTCGCAAAGCGAATGCTCGCTGCACAGTTCGCAAAGCGAACTTTGGTCTTTTTCTCCCCTTTCCAATTCTGGGAGCCTTCATTGAGAACTCGCTAGCCATTTGCAAAGCGAGCATTCGCTGGCACACTTGCAAAGCGAACATGACAGCAAACCAGACCTTAATTTGACCACAACTTCTGCACCGTAACTCTGATTTATGCACGGTCGGAAGCGCTGGAAATCTTATTAAATGCTCTTTATGAATATGGCAAGATATCCTTGATTGAATACCTGCAAAAATGAGAGAAAATCAATTAAACTCATTGATATTTACACGATACGCAATATATACACTAAAATGTATAGTAAACGTATTTATAAACAAATCGGAGTTTATTCGAACGATATTAACCAAAAAGTATCGATAAGTGCAACAAAACTTATATACAAAAATAGTTACATTTTACACTTATCATTACACCAGCTGCAACTAATTCTGAGGAAGTTGCTGCTTTTCATACGAATTCTGGTACTCAGTAGAGCAAATCAAATAACTCCAGGTGGAAGACTCAAAGCAACAATGGTGCTCGAGGCCAAAATCGCATTTGCACTCATTGTAATAGAACAAATCATACAGCATAAACTTGTTTTCTTAAACATGGCTTCCCAACAGGATTCAAAGGAAAGGAAAAGTCACAAGGTAATGGTAGTTCATCATAAAGCAATGAGTAGAAATCGATGAAATGCATGCCTAAATGTGTTATAACATGTTGTTTTGGGTCATTGGGTGCAATAATATCACGTGGGTTGAAGTTTTTGATCATTTTTAGGTCCCAAACACGTTTTGGGAGAATTCTGGTTCATCCAGATTCGCCAGGCGAGCTAGTGGCGAGTCTGCTTCGCCAGGGATTCGCCAGGCGAATTTGTCTGGGACAGCAAAAATATTGTTTTCGTATTTTCGTCATAACTTTTGAACCGTAAGTCCGTTTTGACCCCCGTTCGAAGCGTTGGAAAGCTAATGAAATATTCTTTCTATTAAAAATGGTTTGGAGGGCAGTAGAGGAATTATTTAAGTCGTGGTTTTGTAAAAGTGTTGGGTTGTCGGGTTTTTATCGCGTTAAATGTGTGTGGTTGGTGTTTTACCGTGTGTTGTGCAATTGTTATATAACGTGGAGTTTTTATGTGGTTTATATGATGTTGATGCATGTGATAATTATGTTGTTATGTGGTAAAATACATTGTTTGATTGAATATCAATGTATGTTGTTATGATGTTTTGTGGTTTATATATGATGTTGAAGCATGTGATAAGTTGTTGTAATTGTTGTGGTTAATGGTGAGTAATTCTTGATGTGAAGTGATATGAGTGTATATGCTAAAATGCTAATTGTTGTGGTTTGTGGATTATGATGAAATGCATTGTTTTGGGTTTGATTGCAATGCATGATTTTTGATGTTGGAATGGTTCACATGAATGTGTATATGTATGCATTTGATTGTCATGAGTCATTGTATGCCAAGCATCATGATATGCATTCTTGTGATGTCGTGTGCCCTAGTGGGTGTGAGCGACGAAACGATTCCAGAGGGAATCTGCTATAACGGTCGTGAGCCTTATACCGAGAGGACCTAAAGCGACGTTATAGACGATCGTGAGCCTTATACAAAGAGGACCTAAAGCGATCGGATCATGAGCCTTATACCGAGAGGACCTAAAGCGATCCATAAACGTCGTGAGCCTTATACCGAGAAGACCTAAAGCGACGGAGAACATCGTTTGCCCGACGGGGAGTTACACTAAGTAACAAGCGATGATTCCAATAGTTCCTGAGTGAACTGATGATGAGATTGATGGATGGATGGTACCGCATTGTATTTGCATAGAGTCGTTGTGTCGGTCTCTTTGCATTTGCATAAATCATGAATGGATTGATTATGTGTGGAAAATCATGAATGGATTGATTATGTGTGGAAAATCATGAATGGATTGATTATGTGTGGAAGATTGTGAATTGATTGATTATGTTTTGAGTTTGTGATTGGATTGGTGAATTGATGTGCATATGTGATAAATGCATTGGTTATGGATGATATGTTTTATGTATAGACATATGCTATGTTTTGTGGGGATGTTGTACCTTACAATGATTGTATTAATTATCTATGGTATGCTATACATGAATATATGTGATGTGGTGGTGTGTTTCCATATGTCATAACTTTGGTATGCCTTATGTGCGAATATGTGATTATGTTGGTATAAGTGATATATGTTATGTATTTGTGGCATGCAATATGTATTAGTATGTGATGCTTGTGGTGAGAATAACTATGTATGTGAATTTTTATGTGTTTGCATATTATTATGCAATTTTGATTTAGTTGTTATTTCTCACCCTTCTGCTGTGGTTTGTTGCTCTATGAGGCAATTGCAGATTTGTGTCTTGGAGGCTTTTGTGAAGCTTAGTTCTCCATCCTTTTGTCGGCCTGTCTGCTCTGATACGTAACACGGGAGTCGGGGAATGCTTTTGTTATATATGTATACATTTGTTGGATATATTTTGTATTACCTTTGTATGAATATTTTGATGTTATAAAATAATTTATTTTGTAAAACAAGTCAGTTATGGATCTTTCCGCTTTATTCCATAATTGAACTTTCCATTTGTTGGAAAAAGTTTCCCTTTTATGTTTATTCCATTTTGTGTCATGTATCAAATTTATGAGCAGGGATTGTGTTTTCTTTCTTTAAATGTGGCATCCTTGTTTCTGTCGGAAAAATAAAATTTTATTTACTCTGATTTAATTATGTATTATTTATTCGCGATGGGAATTGGGGTGTTACAAAGTGGTATCAGAGCTGGTCGGTCCGTCCGGCCAAGTTGTTGAGTCAGTTGGTGTGACAGTTGAATACTGTCGATGTTGTTTGTTCCTTAGTATGTGATATGTGTGTGAAACACTGTCAGTACTTTCTGGATTTTCTAATCCTTGTCTTTAGGTTTGAGAATGAGATAAGTGGGGGAGAAGCTAGTGCTTCTCCAAGTTGCTTCAGTTGTGGAGCGTTGGCTTGGTGTGTCGCTGTTTTCCAGATTATAAGTGTTGTTTGGACAGTGTTGTTCCCGGTTCCGGAGGGAATGCGGAGGTAAGGGTTATGTCAACCAAGGATTTGTGCCTTAGGTAGTTTTGTTCACAAGATGCAAGAAATGCTATTATAGTTTGGTAAAGACGGTTTATGCCCCATCATGATTGTCAGATGTCTATTGATAAATTGAGGAACTGATACCCTTAATCTCTTGTTGATAGTAGACGGAATTATGTTGGATGGGATAGGCGTGTCTTTCTGGCTTTGATAGTGTGTGTAATGAATAGTTTGGAATTTGAAAATGTGTTGGTTTGGAAAAGTTGGATTTTGAGGTGTGGAAACCATGAAAAACGCACCAGAAAATTCTGCTTCTGGTGCGATTCGCTAGGCGAATCAGGAATCGCCAGGCGAATGGGGTCTCGCCATTGGATCGCCGGGCGAAGTGCTGGCGAAGAGGGATTCGCCAGGCGGAATTCTAAATCGCCAGGAGAAAGTCAAGAGGCAGAACATGTGTAGCTACTGGAAGTTTGGGTTTTCATAAAAATCAGGTTTCGCCACTGGTTCGCCAGGCGGAGGGCTGGCGAAGAGGTATTCGCCAGGCGAAATCCTTACTCGCCAGGTGGATCTGGCTGTTTTCCAATAATTGACTTTCCTTTAAAAATTCATATCTTTTGACTCGGGGGTCCGATTTAAGTGTTCTTTACATCGATATGAAGCTATGAAAGTGTTCTATGCTGTGGAAAGTGAAATTATTGTTTATGAGACGGATTAGAGGTTTTGGTATGTTGGTCCAGTTGGGAAGTCATTGAGAGAGAACGATTGGGTATCGTTGATGGTTGTTCTCAGAGAGTAGAGTGTGAACTCCAATTTGACGAAGGTGAAGATCTGAGGTTTGGATCTGCTAAGTGAGTAGAAAAACTCTTAGGCGAGGAAACCAAGGTGTTTGTTATGTTTGTGATAATAGTGTTCTGGAATTGACAGGAAAGCCATAGTGAAGGGCTGCCAGTTGTGCGTGATTTCCAGATGTGTTTCCGGATGGGATATTGGATGTTGGTGTTAGAATTACCCAGTGAAGAATTTTGCAAAAACTTTAAGAATTTATATCTTTTGGAATTTGGTTGGAACGTTCGATAAGAGTGGTGAATTTTGTGAGTTGAGACTTTGATCGATTTCATGTGACTGGTTAGGTTTGTTATCATCGGAATAGGTTGTTATTTACTCGATTAAGCTTGTATATGAGTCTGGACAAGTTTGGATGAGGATTGGTTTGGTTGGGCATTACAATGTACAGTGATGTTGTTCGGTGTTAGTAATGCGTCTGGAATGTTGTGGAGTATATGAATCGTATCTTCCATATTTAATTGGATAAGTTTGGAGTGGTGTTCATTGGGGATATTATGATTTATTTTAAATCAAAGGATGAGTATGTAGAGTATTTGAGGATTGAGTTACAAGGGTTGAAAGAGAGGGAGCTTTCTGCTAAATTATCGAAGTGAGAATTTTGATTGAAAGAGGTTAGTTTTCTTGGTTATGTTATTTCCGATGATGGTATTGTTGCGTATCTATCCAAAATAGATGTAGTTCTACATTGAGAGGCTCCGAAGTTGGTTAAGGTGATTAGAAGTTTTTTGGACCTTAGTGGTTATTACCGGAGGTTATGGAAGGCTTTTCCAAGTTAGCATTTTCGTTACTTCAGTTGACTTGCAGAGGGTAAGTCGTTTGCTTTGGATGTTTATTGTGAGGGAAGTTTGAGAGGGTTAAAGTAAAATTTGTCTACGGCTTCAGTTTTGATTCTATGTGATCCTAATAAACCGTTGGTGAGGTATTGTGATGTGTCCTTGATGAGTTTAGTCAGTGTGTTAATGCAAGATGGTAAAGTCGTGGCTTATGCTTTACAACAATTGAGGATTCATAAGAGGATCTATGCTATTCAAGATTTGGAATTGGTTGCGGTTGTATTCTGTTGGAAAATTTGGAGGTATTATCTTTATGGTTTTTAGTTCGAAGTTTTTAGTAATCACAAGAATATTGAGTACATGGTTGGTCGGAAGGAATATAGTATGAGACAGTGAGGATGGTTGGAATTTGTGATGAGTTGTGACTTTAGCTAGAATTATCCTATTGGTAAAGTTAATGTCGTGCATGATGAGCTAAGTCAAAAGTTTTTATACATGTCTGTTTTGATGGTCAGGGAATTAGAATTATTTGAGCAGTTCAGAGACTTGTGTCTGGTGTGTGACTTAATAGAGTTCGAAGGTTGAACAGTGGAAAACGATAGGAAGGATGAGACCGTGGGATGTTCTATAATGGAAGTGATAGATGGAAGGTTCCAATATTAATCATGTACTAATATGTAAATGGATGTATTAGTTACATGTTTGGTGGGTAAATCACAACGTTGTTGTATTGATGTTATGTTTGGTATTCTGGTTTTGTTGATGTTGTTGAGACGACGTGGTGTCGTGGGACTTTAGGTTCTTGTCCTTGTTGTTGTCTCATTTCCATGGTGATGGTTCAAGTGCGGGTAGCTAATTCCTTATGGGAGATTAGGGGAGTGTTACCTGGGTGTTGGCAACATGGTTTTCTTTGAGTCGTGAGTTAGTCGTCAAGTGCATTGTATGGTCTTTGCATCTTGTCGTTGTAGTTGTCGTCGTTGTCGTGTCGTTGTTGTAGTTGTTGTTAGCAAGGTGGTTTGTCAGTTTGTGTTATTCGTGGTGTGCCTAGTGTTGGCATGTTAGTTGGTTAGTCGGATGCGAGAGTCGTATCCGGAGTTATTCGTCTCAGTTATATTTTCGAGGACGAAAATGTCTAAGTGGGGGAGAATTGTAACGCCCCGATTTGTTTAATTGTATTTATTTATTTCATTTATGTGAATTTTGTGAAATGTGTGAATTTATTGTATTTTACCTGCTAATTGAGTTAATTGGTTAATTTCCCTGATAGGTAAAATATTTGCATTACATTATATTTTTCTTTTTAACTTTTATTGCACGATATGTTTTTCATCGGTATGTTTATGTTTTATCGCATTTTGAGAGCGTTTGGGAGATATTTGAGCGTAAGGGCAAAATGGTCATTTGATTAGTTAGATATTTATATAAAAAGAGAAATAGAGAGAAAAAGTGAGAAAGGAAAAGAAAAGAAAGAAAAGAGAAAGAGAAGAGAAGGAAAAAGAGAGAAGAGGAGAAAGAGGAAAAAGTGAAGAAACTCTGTTTCAATCGCGATTAATCGGGTAAGGGTAAGAAGTTTCGATTATATCTTACTTGTATATGTATATGTGTATGTTTTCTTGGATTGTTTTAGTTATTTTCTTCTAGTTTCAATTAGGTTGGATTTATGAACAATGAGTAGAAATCGATGAAATGCATGCCTAAATGTGTTATAACATGTTGTTTTGGGTCATTGGGTGCAATAATATCATGTGGGTTGAACGTTTTGATCATTTTTAGGTCCCAAACACATTTTGGGAGAATTCTGGTTCGTCCATATTCGCCAAGCGAGCTAGTGGCGAGTCTGCTTCGCCAGGGATTCGCCAGGCGAATTTGTCCAGGACAGCAAAAATATTGTTTTCGTATTTTCGTCATAACATTTGAACCGTAAGTCCGTTTTGACCCCCGTTCGAAGCGTTGGAAAGCTAATGAAATATTCTTTCTATTAAAAATGGTTTGGATGGCAGTAAAGGAATTATTTAAGTCGTGGTTTTGTAAAAGTGTTGGGTTGTCGGGTTTTTATCGCATTAAATGCATGCGGTTGGTGTTTTACCGTGTGTTGTGCTATTGTTATATAACGTGGAGATTTTATGTGGTTTATATGATGTTGATGCATGTGATAATCATGTTTTTGTGTGGTAAAATACATTGTTTGATTGAATATCAATGTATGTTGTTATGATGTTTTGTGGTTTATATATGATGTTGAAGCATGTGATAAGTTGTTGTAATTGTTGTGGTTGATGGTGAGTAATTCTTGATGTGAAGTGATTTGAGTGTATATGCTAAAATGCTAATTGTTGTGGTTTGTGGATTATGATGAAATGCATTGTTTTGGGTTTGATTGCAATGCATGATTATTGATGTTGGAATGGTTCACATGGATGTGTATATGTATGCATTTGATTGTCATGAGTCATTGTATGCCAAGCATCATGATATGCATTCTTGTGATGTCATGTGCCCTAGTGGGTGTGAGCGACGAAACGATTCCAAAGGGAATCTTCTATAACGGTCGTGAGCCTGATACCGAGAGGACCTAAAGCGACGTTATAGACGATCGTGAGCCTTATACAAAGAGGACCTAAAGCGATCGGATCGTGAGACTTATACCGAGAGGACCTGAAGCAATCTATAAATGTCGTGAGCCTTATACAGAGAGCACCTAAAGCGACGGGGAACATCGTTTGCCCGACGGGGAGTTACACTAAGTAACAAGCGATGATTCCAATAGTTCCTGAGTGAACTGATGATGAGATTGATGGGTGGATGGTACCGCATTGCATTTGCATAGAGTCGTTGTGTCGGTCTCTTTGCATTTGCATAAATCATGAATGGATTGATTATGTATGGAAAATCATGAATGGATTGATTATGTGTGGAAAATCATGAATGGATTGATTATGTGTGGAAGATTGTGAATTGATTGATTATGTGTTGAGTTTGTGATTGGATTGGTGAATTGATGTGCATATGTGATAAATGCATTGGTTATGGATGATATGTTTTATGTATAGACATATGCTATGTTTTGTGGGGATGTTGTACCTTACAATGATTGTATTAATTATCTATGGTATGCTATACATGAATATATGTGATGTGGTGGTGTGTTTCCATATGTCATAACTTTGGTATGCCTTATGTGCGAATATGTGATTATGTTGGTATAAGTGATATATGTTATGTATTTGTGGCATGTAATATGTATTAGTATGTGATGCTTGTGGTGAGAATAACTATGCATGTGGATTTTTATGTGTTTGCATATTATTATGCAATCTTGATTTAGTTGTTATTTCTCACCCTTCTGCTGTGGTTTGTTGCTCTATGAGGGAATTGCAGATTTGTGTCTTGGAGGCTTTTGTGAAGCTTAGTTCTCCATCCTTTTGTCGGTCTGTCTGCTCTGATACGTAACACGGGAGTCGGGGAACGCTTTTGTTATATATGTATACATTTATTGGATATATTTTGTATTACCTTTGTATGAATATTTTGATGTTATAAAATAATTTATTTTGTAAAACAAGTCAGTTATGGATCTTTCCACTTTATTCCATAATTGAACTTTCCATTTGTTGGAAAAAGTTTCCCTTTTATGTTTATTCCATTTTGTGTTATGTATCAAATTTATGAGCAGGGATTGTGTTTTCTTTCTTTAAATGTGGGATCCTTATTTCTGTCAGAAAAATAAATTTTTATTTACTCTGATTTAATTATGTATTATTTATTCGCGATGGGAATTGGGGTGTTACATGGGATATAGTTGATTTGCCTCCTGGTAAACATCATATTGGTTGTAGATGGGTGTATAACATCAAATATAAGGCAGATGGATCCATTGAAAGGCATAAAGCAAGATTAGTTGCCAAAGGGTACACACAAATTGAAGGGCTTGACTATTTTGATACTTTTTCTCCAGTTGCCAAGATCACAACAATTAGAGTTCTCCTATCCATTGCAGCAATTAAAGGATGGCACTTGGAACAACTGGATGTGTACAATGCATTTTTACATGGTGATTTGAATGAGGAGGTTTATATGTCCCCCCCACCTGGTATGTCTGCCAATTCTTCTTCTAAAGTGTGTAAATTGCACAAATCTTTGTATGGCCTAAAGCAAGCAAGTAGGCAGTGGTATTCCAAACTTTCCTCTTTTCTTCTTTCCATTGGATATTATCAGTCACAAGCAGATCACTCTCTTTATATTAAGGCACTACTACGAAAAACCCATTTAACAACGGTTGGAAATGACATATAATGACGGGGGCGAAGGCGTTGTTATGTAGAGTGTTGTTGTATATGAGGTACGTACAATGACAGTTTTGGGACCATTATTGTATTCCAGTATGCGCGCATAATTTCACGACGGTTAGTTTAGTCAACCGTTGTGATATAACTAAACTGTGATTTGGTTCGATTCTCAGCAACAACATTTTTTATTTATATTAGCGTTGGACATACAACTACGGGTAGGTTTATAACCGCTGCCAAAAACAACCTGTTTTAAATATAAAATTTATCTGCTTATCAAATTATTCCTATAATTTATCCTGTCAAAACAGCTTTTGTTTACATGCAAACACAATATGTGCATCAAACACAATTCTTCCTATATTTTATCCTTATAAATGAATCAGAGAATTTACATCAAAAGCTAAATGAATAAGAGAATTAAACTGCTAACATTGTTTAAATCAAAAGCCAATATTATTGATTTCATTATGTACATCAAAAGTCAAAACTATTGTTCACATTATGTGCATCAAAAGCAAAAAATATGTGCATAAAAAAATGTTGCTGATATATCAAACAACAGGAGCAGAACCCTTAAGTGCATTGTGGATATACGCCCAACGTTTACGAAGATCCACAAAGTCCTCAACGGGGAATGGAGTTTCGTCGTTAAACATCTACATAAGAGCAAAAAATTGAAGATCATGCATGATAATAATTCAATAGTCAACTTATATATTAATATATGTAAACATTTTATGGCATATATTACCGTATCCTATGAATCAACAGTGCCGACAAGGACAATGTTTAACATGTGTTTCATGATAAAATACCCACACTCGTAACTCCCGCGTTGTTTCCTCGTCTACAAATTACATGAATATAAAAACGTGAATACAACCACACATGCATGAATGTAAATGAAATAAACAGGTAATCGGGCCACTTACTTTAGGAGCAAGGTATGTGAGCTTTTTTCTAACATTATTCAATATATTAACTTGCTCCACAATACTGCACATTGAAAATTGAATTAAACATATTACATGATAAACTAATTACAATTAATGCCAAAGAAAATGATATTAAACAAAGACACTTACGTTAATACAAGATCTTTCATTGGTTTGTGGAGTGGATCGTGCAAGGAACACAGTAATGTCACTGTATTTGTCCTAAACGATATTACGATCAATTGCCAATGACCACTGAATGAACACGAGAATATATATATATATATATATATATATATATATATATATATATATATATATATATATATATATATATATATATATATATATATATATATATATATATAGTTGTTACTAAAACAAAACTAAATATAGAATATAGAAATAAATTACAACAATACTAACCTACATAGGAATGGTGCAAGGTAACATTCTTTTCCTCCGTCATTTAGCCGGATTTTCAAGTACTTTTCTCTGATATTTTTATCATTATACGCCCAAGCAATAAAACTTGGGTCCAAGATTCCATAGGTACTTGATTTATTCAATTGCGTTTATCTACAGGGGAAGGGGTTGTACAATTACTCCCTTTTGTAGAAGCGTGATTTACGACACTTCTACTTGGAGTTTGATCATCACCAACGCAACGATGATCTTCATTAGTTCGTTTTTCGAGGCTTTCACTTAATCTCTACATCATAACATTCAATTAGAACATAAAACAAAAATAAGCACAATATATTCAATTAGAACATACAATATATATCATACAAAAATAAGCGCGATTTATGACACATACCAAATACAACTCTTGTAACATTTCCACTTCTTTCTCCCTTTTTTTCCCTCTCCTCTTCAAACAACCTCCTTTGCTCCGCTAATTGCTTCTCAACATTCTCAATCTTTTGTCGTTGAGCAAGAAATTCAGCGGTTTCGGACCTTCTTCTTTGAGATCCAAAGTATGACCTCAAGCCGACACCATCTCCAACACCACGGACACGACCTCCATGCTCAGCTGTTCCGATAGCTTCGACTAATATGTCATGTCGTGCTTCCAGAATAAATGTGCCTTCACGGGCCGCCACAACCAAATTATCCTACACAACATGAGCAACTTACATAAGCAAACACATTTAAATAACAACTCATGAGCAACTTACATAAGCAAACGCATTTAAACAAAACATATACTTACAATTTTCTCAGCAACTACTCTTGAAGCCTCAGAGGTGTACTCTCCATTAGGTCTTAATCGAGCCCTTTTCCATTTCTCATGTCTTGAAGGTGGAGATGGAATGTCACCATCTCCTCCTTCTTGTAGTTTTTCCTGCAGGATCCTCTTCTCAAGTTTCCTGTAACCCCCACGAGACAATCTATGGGGGTACATGTTTTTTGCCTTGTTCTGAATTCCTACTTCGCTTTTAGCCTGTTATTAACATAGTGAAAAATGTGTATGATTAGTATCTATAACTCATTAGGATAACATTATAGGTTACATAAGACTAGTACTAACCTTGAATTCCTCAGAACGACATTTCTTCGCAAACTTGTGCCACACCTTCTTCGATAAAAAAACTATACCGAATCCATGGAGGTTGAAGATCGCTCTTAGGCTTCGTAATGTAGTCAGCCGTGAGTCGTGACTTAAATCCCCTCCAACGAACACCGGCATAAGTTATCCACTTTCTTTTCAATTTTGAGTCATCGGTAAACTCAATTCAACTACATTAAATCAATATATAAGTATGAATTAGAAACTATAGGTAGTGATATCAAATATATGAAAATTATAGTATGAAATACCTTAACGTCTGTCCATATGCTATCTTTGACATTAACATCCACTTCTCTCCAATCATCAATCAGTATACTGACTTTGCTACGTGCAAGGAACGCAACATAACTCCTAAAAGTAGCGTAATGTGGACAATCCACTAATCTGTAGTGCGAATCAAACTCGATCGGAATTTTTACACCATATGAGTTGCGGACTGATGTGAATTGGGGCATCATTGTGACACCTCTTTGTGGTCTTTTCATTTGAATTTCAATTGTTTGAGTTTCATTGGCTAACCTTTCATTTGTTTGAGTTTCTTCGCTGGTTTCTGATGAAGAACTCAACAAGGTCGACATCTAAGTTCAAAAACAACAACAACAACATGAACAACAATGGCAAAAGAGTTTACTGTAGATGCATGGGGAAAATATTTTACGTATCCTAAACATGACGACGAAGTAAACGATGTTGGTGTTGGTGTTGGTGTTGTCTTCCTTCCTTACGACAATGACGGTGTTGTTGTTATCTTCCTTCTCGACGGTGACGATGATGACGACAGTGTTGGTATGTGCGTAATCTTCTATTTTCTTCACGACCGTGACGATGATGACGAAAATGACAACAAATGGATACTGATGATGCAAGCTTTAGTTGAAATCGTGTATTGTTTCACAGTATTGAACGTTAGGGTTTAGGGTTGAAATCGTGTAACGTTTCAACTGGTTTCTATTTTCAATGGAAAAAAGGATACTGAAGAGACAATGAAACTAGCTAGCTTGGAGAATATTGAAAAGCTATTGCGACGGTCAACAATTTAAATCGTTATGATATATTATTTTCATAATGAAATTTCATATTAAAGCGCCAGAGTTATTTTTAGAATTAAAAATTAAAAAAACATACAAAATATATCACAACGGTGTATATAAACAACCGTAGTCATAACTTTTAATTTTTTTAATTAAAAGTAAATAAAAAAAAGTAAAGGCGCGCTTTAACATAAAAGGAATAATATATATGAATACGCTGAGGTTCGAACACATGAAAGCTTGAAGGTATCACCACAGTTGATTTATCAACCGTTGTTATATATAGATAATCACCACGGTTGGTTTATCAACCGTTGTTATATACAAATAATTTTTATTCAATAAACAAATAAAATACAACCGCGCCTTAGTTTAGATATGTCACAACGGTGTAGAGATGAAGCGTTGTGAGCATGGCGTCGTTGTTTACGCGTTTTGTAGTAGTGAGGTCTCTTCTTGTGGTTTTACTGCTCTATTAGTATATGTTGATGACATAGTCCTTGCAGGTGACTTTATGCATGAGATTCAATATGTTAAACAACAACTTGATCCCAAGTTTAAGATAAAAAATCTTGGACAGTTGAGATTTTTTCTTGGTTTTGAAATAGCTAGGTCTAAGACTGGCATATTCTTCAATCAAAGAAAGTATACACTAGATCTCTTAGACGATAGTGGTTTACTTGCTTCAAAACCCTCTTCTGCTCCATTTGACCCTAACATCAAGTTATCAGCTACTAATGGCCAGGCACTATCTGATCCAACACCTTATAGGAGACTCCTTGGTAAACTCATTTACTTGACAAATTCAAGACCAGATATTGCCTTTGCAGTTCAGCATCTCAATCAATATGTATCTTGTCCTCTACAACCTCATTATCAAGCTGCCATGAAGCTCCTAAGATACCTTAAGTCCGCCCTTGCTAAAGGTCTTTTTTTCTCAGCTGCTAGTGAACTCAAATTATATGCTTTTGCTAATTCTGACTGGGCACGTTGCCCAGATACTCGTAAATCAGTCACAGGTTATTGTGTAATACTTGGTTTTTCATTAATTAGCTGGAAGTCGAAGAAGCAACGTACGGTATCAAGATCCTCCACTGAGGCTGAATATCGTGCCTTAGCCTCACTAACTTGTGAGCTGCAATGGCTACATTTCGTTTTTCAGGACTTTCAAATCAAGTTTTCCCACCCTGCATCAGTATATTGCGATAGTAAATCAGCAATATACTTAGCTCACAACCCTACATTTCATGAGCGGAGCAAGCACATAAAACTTGACTGTCACATGGTACGCGAAAAGATACGTTCCAAGCTCATTCACTTGTTACCAGTTTCAACTCATGCGCAGCTCGCAGATATATTTACCAAGCCTTTACATTCTCCAGCTCTGCTCGATATTCTGTCCAAGTTAGGCCTGTTAAGCATACACAGTCCAACTTGAGGGGGCCTATCAACATTAGATCATCCATTGCTTTTATTATCAGCTTACCTCTGCCTGCCACATGTACTTAGTTAGTTATACCCCTTTATTTTTCAGTTATTTCTGTTATTGACTGTTGTATATAAACCTCATGGTGTAACTACTCTATCCAATAAATAATAGTTTTATCCTTTCTCTTATGTTTATCATCTTCTTCTTGATGTTGCTCTGCAACTTTTCCATGGAGTTTGTGGCATACCCATGTATTATCGACAATAGAAAATGTTCATAACTAATAAAGATATTAAGTTGATCACAATATATAAATGCATAGACAATAAAATCACACTGGCTGGACATTTCAATCATTTACCTTTTACCTGTATATTATCTTATTATAGAACATCATTGACAATTTGAATACTTAAAATTAATATTCTGATGTATTTCTTATGACTTGGCGAGCAAACCAACGGGCGGACTCGACGAGGTAAATCTAGTGATCAAGGTTGAACGCATGACAAGTTCATAAACAGACGGGGCATGATCATGAATATAAAGGACAAACTGAGTTGTTATGCAAAAGAAAACAAATCGCCTACGAGGAGGCAAAATACGAGCCACATAGCATAAACGTATCAAGCGAGACCTCCAACAATACCAAGTCTACATATAAGTTAGTTTATGTTTCAAGTAATTATTTTTATTGTTGGATATGGCGAGTTATTGTCTCCGCCATTTGTCATTTTTTTGAGAACTTTATAAACTATATGTGTAAATAATGGGGCTTCGCTCTTTCCCCGATAAGGGCATAGGCTTCTAAGGAGGCACCATTTCTCCTCTTTTAAGTTGCATGAATTTTGCAGGATGCACGTAGAAGGCATATGGAACCCGCATGATATTAAAGATGTTGGACTTCCACGAGAAGATCCTTCCTGTCTCTTAAGACAACACAAATACACTGGATTTTCACATGAAGATCTATGTCATCTATTAAGGCAATATGGCGTATGCTGGACTTTCACAAGAAGATTCTTTGTCGCCTATTAAGGCAATATTCTGGACTTCCACAAGAAGATCTCTGTCGCCTTTCAAAAAACTATTTTCAATGCTGAAGTTCATGGCGAAGATTCTTGCCGTCTCTTGAGACAATATTTTCATTGTTGGACTTCATGGCAAAGATCCTTTCTGTCTCTTAAGGAAATATTTTCAATGCTGAACTTCATGGTGAATATCTATGCCGCCTCTTAAGGCAACATTTTGTATGTTGTAGTTCTTGGTGGAGATCATTACTTCCATTTAGGGCAATACAAATAAACTACCTAAACTCCCCGCCAGAGAGACTTGGAGTTTCATCGGGTGGGACCAAACATCAATCTTGCCCAAGAGGGGCGACCAAAGTATAGCCTGAGACATTTAACTTAAAGTCTTGTCTGAGGGCTTGATAGTAATTGTGCCTGAGTGATTTAATGCCTTGCCTGAAAGACTTAGAGTCTCATCATTTAGGGTCAATAAAAAACTTTTCCTGAGGGAATGAGATTTCCCAACCAATCTAAAATCCTCGCTTGAGATACTTGGAGTTTCATCGGGCGAGACCAAACATATAAGTCACGCCCAAAGGACGCAACTCAAGTCTAGTCTGAGAGGTTTAACTTAAAGTCTATTTGAGGGCCTGATAGAAGTCCCGCCCGAGTGGCTAACTACCTCGCCTGAGAGACTCCGAGTCTCATCAGTCATACTCAATATATAATCTAGTCTGAGGGACTTAGAGTCCCAATAAACAGGCTCATCTAAACGCCTTGCTTGAGGAACTTGGAGTTTCCTCGGGTAGGATCCAACATAAAGTCTCGCCAAAAGGACATGCATGATGGATGACCTAAGAGATTTAACCTAAAGTCTTGTCTAAGGGCGTGAACAAAATCTCGCCCGAGTGGCTTAAGGCCTCGCCTTAGAGACCTACAGTCGCTTCAACCAGGCTCAATATATGACCTCGCCTAAGGGACTGAGAGTACCACCGAACAGGCTCATCTAAACTCCTTGCTAGTGTGACTTTGAGTCTCATCATCCAGGCTCAATATATAATCTCGCCTGAGGGACTTAGAGTCCCACCGAATTGTCTTATCTAAATTCCTCTCCTGAGAGGCTTCTAGTCTGATCAGTCAGGCTCAATATATTTCCTTAGGGACTAAGAGTCCCAACAAACTGGTTCATCTCAATACCTCACCTGAGAAACATAGAGTCTCATCAGCCATGCTCAATATATAATCTCACATGAGGAACTAAGATTCCCACTAAACAAGCTCATTTAAATGCCTCTCCTGAGTGACTTTGAGTCTTATCAGCCAGGCTCAATATATAATCTCGCCTGAGGAACTTAGAGTCCCACCGAACACGCTCATCTAAATGCCTCACCTTAAAGACTTCGGGTATCATCAGTCAGGCTCAATATATAATCTAGCACAAGGGAATTAGAGTCCCACCGAACATGCTCATCTAAACGCTCTGCTTGAGGGACATGGAGTTCCCTCGAGCGGGATCCAACATAGATTATATCCTGAGAGACTTAGCCTAAAGTCTTGTCGGAGGGCTTGATGGAAGTCCCCCCCAAGTGGCCTAACACCTTACTTTAGAGACTTAGAGTCTCTTCATCCAGGATCAATATATAATCTCTCCTGAGGGATTGAGAGTTCCAATAAACAAACTCTCTCAATGGCTTATCTTAAAAACTTAGAGTCTCATTAGCCATACTCAATATATAATCACTCCCGAGGAACTGATGGTCCCAATAAATAAACTCATATTAATGCCTCGCCTGAGAAACTTAGAGTCTCATCACCCAAGCTTAATATATAATCTAGGCAGAGAGATTTAGAGTCTCATTAGTTAGATTCAATGTACAGTCTTATTTAAGGGACTAATCTATAAAGTCTCGCCTAGGGGACTCGAAATAAAGTCTCGCCGAAGGGACACATTGTAATCCCCCATTAAGAAAAATCCCACTTGGGATATATCCATACAAGAGAGCCTTAAGAATATGAGCACCCTTTCTAAACTAGTTCTCCCTTTACTTATTTCTCTAGCTTTAGGGGCAATGTAGTGTTATATTTTTATTGGGTCCTAAAATGGGGCATCTTACTTAAAGGCGAAGAGGGGAAATGGATGGATGAGGGGCAAGTCATCCGAAGAATCCTTAGACGTTCGAAATGGTCCATGAAGCCGCCTAAAATGGGCCAAAAGGTCATTCAAATGCGACAATACATCCCGCCTGATTGGGCTCCCATTGTCCAAATTGCCTAATAAACACGGGTGATGATGCGGACCCATAATGACTAACTAAAGAGAGTTAGTAAAGAGAGGGAACCACCTCCTCCATGATTCTAGGAAGAATAAGTCTTCCTTTGACCACTTTTCTGGTCACGAAGTTAGGGCATAACCGCCCACTTACTCTATAACACATGCCCACTGAGGTCTCTATAAATACCTCATCTCATGGATGACGGGGGAACTCATTCTTTACACCCCAAAAGAGAATAAAACTTATGATGACTTCTCGGTAAGTGTACCGATAGTGTCAAAGTAATAATAAAATGATCGTTTTCACGAGGGTTGTAATTTAACAAAGTAATTACGTGCAAATGAAAATAATACAAAAGGGGGTTGGTTTATCTGGTTCCAAAACAAGAACGAGAAAATTAAAAGAATAAAATTCAAGATGAGAAAAGAGATTAGGTCTTTTATATCGTATCCCATTATTTTTACTTGCTAATGAAATGTATAGTTATTGAGTTTTAATTAAATTATTATATCACTACAAACTAACAATACCACTACACCCAATTCCTTGGTGTACAACTTATTAACCTGTCATATCCTAATCTTTATTCATAAAATCCCTCATCTCTTTGCATCATCTACATAGCCTATCATGTCTTTTGTTACGGATAATGCCCAAATTATCAGCCAGAATAAACTTATTGGATTTACAGCCGAATCGGTCAAACTAAAAGTCAACCGTGCGTAAAATTAGTGGACGGAAAATTTTAAAATCCGGCTTGCAGACGTCAGTTATATTAATCTACGTTCCGCGTAGGTTAATTTGGCGTGCTCGTTTTAATTTTTTGACTATTTTTCGGTCGCATTTTGACTAGTCTAATTCTTTTAACCGGGAAAAATTTATTTCGAAATTTGACCAAACGCTGTATTTTTCCGAGTCGTTTATTTTGCGCTGATCATTTTTGTGTTTTTGTTTTATTTTTTCGAACACTTCGATATCAGTCCGATTTCTCGTTTTTATTTTAATTTTTAATTAATAATCTTTTTTATTTAATCAGATTTTTATTTTAGTTTTTTTATTTTAAATAGTTTATTTTTATTTTTTTGTTAAATCTATCTTTTTTTTTATTTTAATATTTAAAATTTTTTTTATTTTTTGTTACTTCATTTTTGTATAACCTGATATGCATTGCATTGGGGGGCGGTTCATGCAGGTATCTTGAATTTCTCTCTCTCCTTTTGTATTTTATTTAAAAGCATAAAATAAAGATTCATATTGAAGGCTTCAGATTATAACAAACATGGAGGACATTTCTTTTTCCTCTTCTATTCACACCATCAAAAGCCACGTCTGTCTCACTCATGCTCTCTCACATCATGCGCCAAACACCCTCTCCATTTTTCAAAAATCAACTCCCCTCTTCTTATATTATCACCATATAATATACTCCCTCTCATGATTTTTATCTGGACCCATAACCATACACAGACCCACAAACTTCTCTCACCACTTACTTCTTCTTCTATAATACACTACCTCCACCCACCTTCCATCGATATGAAAAAAAAGACACAAAATCATTTGAAAAAAGAACGAGCTGATATCAACTTCTTTTCCACTTCTTGTTCACCCACATCCACTCTTCTTTCATCTTAAAAAAAAAACTCATACTCCATATGGATCTCTCGCCTCACACGATATAACAACAGTGCATTACTCCCTCCAATATCATACAACCATTTTCAAAATACCATCACTTAAAAACTCCTCCCATCACTACAAACTAGACACACGTTGCATTTTCCATACTTCACAACCCACTGTAAAAACTCATGTGAATATACTACTACAATTTCCCTCCGCCCATTCATCATTTTTTCAACAACAATAATCACACTTGATAACCATCATCATTCACGACTCTTTGGGCATTCTTTTTTACACACATACTGTACTTGAAAAAGAAAAAACTGGGTCTGCGGCATTTCAAAAAAACATCACCATACACCATCCTCTCACAAAATAACCTTTCTCTTTACTTTAATACTCCATCGTGAAACCACACGCATTACGCCAAAATTGGAAAAAGACAGCGCAAAAAAGACAGCGCTTTTTGGACAAAGCGCTGCTATAAGTCTTTAAAAAATTTCGCTTAAAAAAAGTGCTGTAAAATACAGCCTTTAGAAAGCGCTTTTTAAAAGCGCTGTTAAATGTCCAAAATGGAAGCCACCTTAGAAAACGCTTTTTCTAAAGTGTTGCTATAGGCATTACTTTAGACAACGTTTTTATAAAAGCGCTGTCTAAAGGTTAACCTTAGAAAGCGCTTTATAAAGCGCTGTTAAATGCCCAAAATGGAAGCCACCTTAGAAAGCGCTTTTTGTAAAGCGCTGCTATAGGCATTACTTTAGACATCGATTTTATAAAAGCGTTGTCTAAAGGTTAACCTTAGACAACGCTTTTATAAAAGCGCTGCTATAGGTTTTAAATTCTCCCCACCTTAGAAAGCGCTTTATGAGAAAAGTGCTGTTATAGGTAGCACTTAAGAAAGCGCTTTTTAAAAGCGCCGTCTAAAGTCATTTATGAATTAAAATATAAAACAATTTCTAATCATTTTCAGACATTTCTTTTCATTTTCTTCTCTCGATCGTTCTTCTCTACTGAAACCCTTGCTATCGTTCTTCTCTGCTGAAAACCATTGCCATTGCCGTCGTTCATTCGCCATTGTCGTCGTTCATTCGTCATTGCCTTCGTTCACGTATTTCCGCCAGTTTGGTTGTTCATTCGCCATTGCTTTCGTGAAGAAGAAGACGAAACGAAGAAGAGGTACGATTTTCATTCTTGTCTTCATTCTTGTTTTCATCTCGGTCATCGTACGATTTTTGTTCTGTTTTCATTCTTGTCACTAGCTACCATTTTGCCGTCGTAGTACAGGTGTTGTTTGAGGTGGTTCGGAGTTCCTGCGTCATACTTCCTTTTTGTGTATTATCCAGTTGTGACATATCAATTCTTCGGAAATGCCAGCTTATGTCTGTAACATATGAATCGCGACATAAGTTTGTTTGAGTTTGGTGTGAAACTATTAATTAAATGCATCATGGTTTGTATATTTTATAGAAATACAAATACTATGTATTGGGATATTGAGCAACAAAGCCAGTATATGCCCTTAAAAATTTGTGTGTAGTGTTGATATGGGTAATGACCATAGTTATAAAGTTTTGAACAAGTTTACATACTTCTGACTTATTTTTGAGAAGAATGATCCATACATAGAATGACTTATTTCTGACTTATTTTTGAACATGTTTAGAATGACTAATATTGAACATGTTGTTTCTATTTTCATTAGTTGTTGTTTCTATATTCTAGATTAAAGAAAGTATGATAGTTATTGTAATATTGATAGTTATTGTATTGATGGAGTTATGATATATAGAGCCATGAAAGTGGAGTTATGATAGTTACTGTATTGCATGGTCAAAGAAAGTTATACATGTTGGATATTACACGGCGAAATAAGTAACGAGAATGTTGAACGCGGGGATAATACAAACTATGCTTCAAACGACAATGGCACAGATACATACGATTGTGATCGAGTCAAAAAAATTGCAGAAGCACTTGAAGAAGATCTTCAGGATTGTCCCAAAATGTTTGAGAGGTTGGTAAGCGATGCAGAGAAACCGTTGTATAAAGGTTACACTAAATTTACAAGATTGTCTGCGGTATTAAAGTTGTACAACTTAAAGGCGGGCAATGGATGGTCGGATAAAAGTTTCACAGAGTTATTGGCCCTTATGAAAGATATGCTTCCAGAGGATAATGTTCTTCCCAATCGAACATATGAGGCCAAAAAGATGTTGTGCTCTATTGGCATGAGCTATGATAAGATACATGCCTGTCCAAATGATTGCGTTTTGTTTCAAAATGAGTATGCATCGTTAAATGAGTGTCCTAAATGCGGTGTCTCTCGATATAAGGAAAAGTTGTCTCCAGCAAAAGTCTTATGGTATTTTCCTATAATTCTGAGATTTAGACGCATGTTTCGTAGTGAGACCGATTCAAGACACTTGACTTGGCATGCAGATGAAAGAATTATTGATGGAAAGTTTCGACATCCGGCAGATTCACCACAGTGGATGAAAATTGATGATGATTATCCTGAATTTGGAAAAGAAGCAAGAAACCTTCGCTTGGCATTATCTACTGATGGAATAAACCCACACGGTCTTCAAAGTATCTCACATAGCACTTGGCATATGATCAGAATGATTTATAACCTACCTTCATGGCTATGTATGAAGCGTAAGTACATGATGTTATCTATGTTAATTTCTTGGCCTAGACAACCAGGGAATGACATAGACGTATACTTGGCACCCTTAATCGAAGATTTAAAGTTTTTGTGGGAGAACGGTGCGGAGGTTTATGATGGGTATAGGAAAGAAAGTTTCAACTTGAGGGCGATGTTGTTTGGCACAATTAATGATTTTCCAGCATACGGAAATCTATCAGGGTACAACATAAAAGGTCAATGTGCGTGTCCTATTTGTG
The DNA here is from genome assembly GCA_022829125.1 of Lathyrus tuberosus. NCBI lineage: Eukaryota > Viridiplantae > Streptophyta > Magnoliopsida > Fabales > Fabaceae > Lathyrus > Lathyrus tuberosus. Next base: position 8,055,818 of record JALAZF010000218.1, on the reverse strand, counting down.
AAGATAAAACAGATTGGACGCGATTGGAGTTTGGTCAGAAGAATGTATTTCTCGGTCATCGTAGATTCTTAAATTCTAATCATCACTATCGTGGATGGAGAAAAGCATTCAATGGAGAGGCAGAACATGGTAGAGCTCCAACTATATTGACAGGTGATCAAATTTTTGAAAAGGTGAAAGATGTGAGTACTCAGTTTGGAAAGCCTTTTGCACATACACTTGTCAAGAGTGGGTGGAAGAAGAGGTCAATTTTTTTTGAACTGCCATATTGGAAGTCGTTGTATGTAAGACATTTTCTCGATGTTATGCATATTGAAAAAAATGTATTTGACAGTGTTATTGGTACGTTACTCAATATACAAAGAAAGTCTAAGGATGACCTTAAAGCAAGAAAGGACCTGGTAGCGATGGGAATAAGAAATGAATTAGGACCCATGAAGAAAGGAACACAAACGTATCTACCACCTACTGCTTATACTCTATCTAGAAAAGAGAAAAAGGTAATGTGTAAGTTTCTAAGTGCAGTTAAAGTTCCAGAAGGATACTCTTCAGATATTAGAAGACTTGTGTCTATGAATGACCTCAAGTTAAAGAGTTTAAAGACGCATGACTGCCATGTTATAATGGAACATTTTCTACCAATAGGTATACGTTCTATTCTGCCAGAAAAAGTAAGAAGCGCAATAACTAAATTGTGTTTTTTCTTCAAGTCAATTTGCAGTAAGGTGATCGATCCTGCAATCTTACCAACATTGCAAAAAGAAATAGTTATTACTTTGTGTGATCTTGAAATGATTTTTCCTCCCTCGTTTTTTGACATAATGGTTCATCTAGTTGTTCATCTGGTGAAAGAGACACAATTGTGTGGACCGGCTTATATGAGATGGATGTACCCTGCTGAACGTTATATGAAAATATTAAAAGGGTATGTTAAAAACCGAAGTCGACCAGAGGGTTGTATTGCCGAATGATACATTGTCGAAGAAGCGATTGAGTTTTGTACTGAATATCTGTCCAATGTACAATTAATTGGACTCCCCAAATCTCATATTGTCGAAAAAAAAGAAGGAAAAAAGTTAATTGGAAATGAAGTTGTGACAGTATCAAGGGTCGAATGGGATCAAGTGCATTTGTATGTTCTGCACAATGAGAATGAGGTTGAGCCGTATGTTGAAATGCACAAGGATGTTCTCCGAGGTTTAAATCCGAATAGAAATGAGAATTGGATAGTACGAGAGCACAATCGAAGTTTCGTACCTTGGTTTAAGATCATATTTATTCAAATTATTATTCAGATCCCGCTTCAATAACAGAAAGGTTGAGATGTTTAGCATATGGTCCAAGTTTGGTTGTGTTTTCTTATAGCGCATACGCAATTAATGGATACACATTTTATACCAAAGAACAAGATGATAAAAGTACTATGCAAAATAGTGGTGCCACCGTGGTAGTTGAAGCAATGCACATTTCAAGTGTGAAAGATTTAAACCCCAAATTTGCAAATCTGTCATATTTTGGGGTTATCGAGCGCATTTGGGTGTTTGATTATGAGAAGTTTCAGATTCCTATATTTCGTTGCAAGTGGGTTGCAAATAATAATGGCGTATGAATGGATAAGTCAGGATTTTTGCAAGTGGATCTTAATAGGGTGGGGTACAAAGATGAGCCTTTTATTCTAGCCTCTCAAGCTAAACAAGTGTTCTATGTCACTGATCCGACAAGTACAAAATGGTCTATAGTGCTTTTATCTAACAAAGTAATTGATGAAAACATTGGAGATAAAGGTGATATTGATGTTGATATTGAATCATTTACTAGAAATGATCAAGATGAAAATATTATAGTGAATGAATCATATACAAGAAATGATCATAATGAGGGTATTTGGATCAATCCAACCGTCCGTGTTGTTAAGAGACGGGTAGAACATATTCCAACCTAGAAAAGAAAGAGATGTTAGTGAAAAAGGTACTAGTTATAAAATTATAGCTTATATCATTCAATAATATTAATTAGTTGTCATGTTATATATAGCTTATATCATTCAATGGATTATGGATTATGGATTTTTATATTTGTCATTTAGTTTTTATTTTTTTCTTTCTTACAGGTGAAATGGCTAGTGACCATGACGACACACACGAGACACATGATGAAAATTAAGCTCAGAAGGTATATTAATTTTCACAATGTTGCTTATTAGTGATGCTACTTGATAACACAAAACAACTATATATTAATTCTTATTTGTTTGTCTATGTGTAGTGCCCTCGTCAGCGTAATGGCATAGACTGCGGGTATTTCGTTTTGAGATTTATGAGAGAAATCCGTCAAATGGATTGATTAGAGATTCCTATTACGGTATGCATGAATTTAGAACTTCGGATTTATTTTAATATTTATCGGATATGTCATATAATTTATTATTTTTAACTAAATCATGCATATTTTGTTTTGTTATGTAGTACTTTGATGAATACGCGTGTTCTCATTACACGAAGGATAAATTGCAAGAAATTAAGGAGGAATTGTGCGAATACCTTATTGGAAAAAAAGTCATATAAGGTATAGGATAATGGGATTATGTGAATGTATAGTTTTGTGAATGGTTTATTTTATGGGATTGTATAGTTTTGTGAATGGTTTATGTTATTTATGTGATTTTGGAATGTAATTGTATAGTTTTGTGAATGGTTAATGTAAATGACTTGAATTATAACGGAAATGGTTTATGTGGTTTATGTGATTTATGGGATTAGTGGAAATGGTTAGTGAATCATACTAGAAATTGTTAATGGAAATGTGAAATATACAAGTTTATTGAAATGACTTGAATTATACAGGTTTCTGCATAAAAAAATGGTTAAAATGGGATTTTTAAAAAAAATCATTAAAATTATACGTAGAGAAAAGACAGCGCTTTCTAGAAAAAGCGCTTTCTATAGTTCACAACAGAAAGCGCTTTTCCTAAAAAGCGCCCTCTAAAGGTATAGAAAAATTCATAACTAAAATTATAGGCATACATTAGACAGCGCTTTTAAAAGCGCTGTCTAAAGGAGGACTTTAGCAAGCGCTTTTCCTAAAAAACGCCCTCTAAAGGTATAGAAAAAATTACATTAGACAGCGCTTTTCAAAGCGCTGTCTAAAGGGGGCCTTTAGACAGCGCTTTTTCTTGAAAAAGCGCCTCTAAAGGTATAGAAAAATTGATAATTAAAATTATAGGCATACTTTAGACAGCGCTTAAAAAAGCGCTGTCTAAATGGGGCCTTTAGACAGCGCTTTTTCGTAAATAAAAAGCGCTGTCTTTACCTACGCCAGCCTTGACTTAGGCAGCGCTGTCTAAGGCCTAAAAAAGCGCTGTCTAAAGTCTTGTTTGGCGTACCATGCCATAAGCAACCAGGAATTGCTATCGGACGATTGTGTGAGAAGTGTGATGGCAAGTGTGTGATATGCGACTCTTACGTGTGTCCATGTACACATGTCAAGGTCTGCGCATGAAAGACAACAGAAGGCTCACTCGTATTTTTCCTCTCATTTTTCTATACTGAACCTGAATGTTTCTATTTGATTAAAAAACATAAATCATCATCTTTTGGTTCTCTACACACATTCACGCCCCCCTCTCAGCAAGCTCACATATCAGCTTCCGAACCACATATCTCCCATTAATTTCAAAAAACCATTTCTAGCCATTAACCATCATCACCAAAAAACGCAAGCTAGCAATTGCGGTCGTGAATCTTCAACAGCAACTCAACTTCTTCGTCACTGCTCAACAACTCTGATCTGCTCCGACAAGGCGATTCCGACATTGTCGGATTCTGCCACTTCCAGCGACTTTAGCACATCACGTCCAAGCTCAACCATGCGGCGCAGTTTTCACTCTGTAAGAGACTTCTATTACAAATACATTTATGTTAGATGTGGTGTGAGTTTTGGGTTTAAAACTCATGTCGTGTGCATTGTGTTTGTGTTGTTTGATTTTCTTTTGAAAATGATGCAAGTTATGTTTCTGCATGTTCGAGCACATTTGCTCATGTGTACTGATAATATGTAATTTTCCAGACATTGATCTTTGTGCATTGCATTTCCCTTGCATCGTGTCTTTGTTAAATGATTTATTTTTGTAATTCATTTTGTTTTGGTTCACATGTGTATGTAGATGATGACCGTGATGATTTCATGGCGCATCCATTAATTCATGGAATAGAATTGTTTGTCATTCTCTTTTAAAATAAAACAATTTACATTATTAATTGTTTGTTTTAATTATTTGTATAATTCTAAAAAAGATAAAAAAAACGTTTTAATCATTTCTTTTTAATATTTTTCTTATTTCTAATTTTAATTAGTTATTTGTTAAATATATAGAAAATGTCAAAAAAATTGTTTAATTATTAATTGATTTAAATATTTTTATTTAATATTGATTAATTAAATTATTAATTAATCTTAATAAATATTTATATCTAACTCGATTAATATTCATTCGTTGCCCGATTCTATTTTTGTGACCAATGCTTCCATGTTTTGGGCTTATTTTTCTTGATTAATCTGATCATACATGATGCTTTACCATGTACGTTGTTGACTTTATTCGTGTTTTCTCATACATGATGTTCTTGCCATGTACGCTGTTGATTTCTTGTTGTTTGACCATACATGATGTTCTTGCCATGTACGTTGTTGTTTTATCACCATGATGTTTTACCATGTGTTTGAAGATTTTATATGATGCTTTACCATATGTACGTTGTTGCTTTGGTTATCATACATGATGTTCTTGCCATGTAATGTGTACCTTTGTCGGTTTTTACATGATGCTTTACCATGTATGTTGTTGATTGCATTTGTTGATACCATGATGCTTTGCCATGCGTATTCTGTCGATTTTATGTGTTGATGATATCATACCATGATGTTTTGCCATGTATGTTCACTACGCCAAAATTGTTTTTTGGCAGCACTACATAGACAGCGCTTTTTCCCAACAGCGATGCTATAAGTTTTAATAAAAACAAAAAAAAAACAAAGGAAAAAAGCGCTGCTATAGGGGGACTTTAGAAAGCGCTTTTGAAAAGCGCTGCTAAAGGCCAGTTGTAGGTTACACTTTAGAAAGCGCTTTCTGGAAAGCGCTGCTAAAGGTCTTTCGTAGACCACACTTTAGCCAGCGCTTTTGGTAAGCGCTGCTAAAGGCCATTCCTATACCACACATTAGAAAGCGCTTTTATAAAGCGCTGCTATATGCCTAGGAAAAGAAAGCGCTTTTAATTCAAAAGCGCTGCTAAATGTATCACATAAGAAACCGCTTTTGAAAAGCGCTGCTATAAGTCTTTTAAAATATAAATAATAAAATAGATACTCTCCTTCTAATTTTCAATATTGTTGTTTCTCTTCTTCGTAGCCCTAACGTACACGTTCAGACTCTCTCTCTCTCGCGACTCTCTCCACTGTATCTCCCTCTCCCTTTGCGCAACTGCCTCTGTTCGTGACTGTTTCCTCTTCTCTGACGCACTCTCTCGGCGACGAAACTCCCTCCGTTCGTGACTGTTTCCTCTTCTCCGAAGTACTCTCACAGCGACGAAACTCCCTTCGTTCGTGTCTTCGTCACTCCCTCCACCCTCCGCCGTAACTCCCTCCGTCGTAACTTCGTTTGAGGTATGTTTTCGTTTGCAATGTTAATGTCATGCTTTTGTTTATCAGTTCTGTTGAAAACAAGTTATGGTTATTTGTGGGTTAGTTGCATTGGATAAGTGTGAATGAGTTAGGACATGAGTTTCTAAATGTAATGCTAGTTTATGGTCAAAGTGTAGTGGATAACTTATTAACCGTTAATAATTGAACCTACAATTAGAGGTTATGTCAATGTTAACCGAGTTAATGTGGTGTGTTTGGATTGTTAATGAGAATGGAGTTGGAAATTGGTTAAGTATATGAACTGGTTATACTATTTGAATAGATATTGTTAGGAGAGTGAATTGTTGGATTGGTTATGCTAATGTGTGATTCTTACAAACTTCAATGATTGTTAATTGTTGTTAATAGTTATAGAAGAAGTTAGCTTATGAAATCATGATGATTGAAATTAGAATGTGATGCACTACTATTGAATCCAATTTGACTTAGTGATGTAAGGATTTGGTTAAAAAAACCGTTGTGAGCTTCATTTGTGTACCGTTGTTATAGATTTCAAAAAAAGGTTATGTAGCTTGGTGAATGCTTGTTGATAATGTTCGTAGTAAGGTTGAAGATGATAAATAGTGATATTTGTGGTGAATTTATTTTGAGAGTTGATTGAAAATGATAATGAAATTAATTGTTAATTGAACTAGTGATTGAATTTATTTCGAGAGTTGACTGAAAATGATAATGAAATTAATTGTTATTTTGAGAGTTGATTGAAAATGATAAATAGTGATTGAATTGTTAATTGAATTTGAATTGATGATTCTTTGTTGGATAGAACTTTGAAGTTAATTAAACTTAAGTGTTGAAGTTGTTTTTTTGACTTACTTGAGTTGAAACATTAAGTGTTGATGTGCCATTTGTGATGAATCAAAGTAAACCATGCTACTTGAATTAATGTGATTGAATTTGCGTGTCGATGCCATGTTGCTTTATTGAAGGAAGTGATGATGTTTACTAAATTTGATTCTTGAGACGTTGACTTGTTTCTCCGATATATCTTGTTTTTTCTAATATATACTAAATTTGTCCTGTTATATTTGGTATACACCATCAGTTACTAACTTAGTGAATTTACTATAGGGGTTACTTGTGAAGAGTCAAATTCGGATCGTTTCCAAGAATCTTACATTGTATGGTTCCAGAAGTTGCTGACTTCTATACAGGTAATTAGTTGTTCTTTTGTTTTTGTTTAGCTTACTTAGTAAAACCATGGATAAAAAATAGATGTCTTCCAATCGATTGTCTAAAGAGTACAAGAATGGGGTATCAGAATTCGTTAAGTTTGTTGTTGAACATGCCAAAGACCCCAGTCGAATCACATGTCCTTGCTTAGGTTGCTGTTATGGGCGTCGGATTGATGCAATTCAGTTGGAATCACATTTAATGAGGCATGGAATTGATCGAAGTTATACATGTTGGATATTACACGGCGAGATAAGTAACGAGAATGTTGAACTCGGGGATAATACAATTTATGCTTCAAACGACAATGGCACAGATACATACGATTGTGATCGAGTCAAAAAAATTGCAGAAGCACTTGAAGAAGATCTTCAGGATTGTCCCAAAATGTTTGAGAGGTTGGTAAGCGATGCAGAGAAACCGTTGTATAAAGGTTACACTAAATTTACAAGATTGTCTGCGGTATTAAAGTTGTACAACTTAAAGGCGGGCAATGGATGGTCGGATAAAAGTTTCACAGAGTTATTGGCCCTTATGAAAGATATGCTTCCAGAGGATAATGTTCTTCCCAATCGAACATATGAGGCCAAAAAGATGTTGTGCTCTATTGGCATGAGCTATGATAAGATACATGCCTGTCCAAACGATTGCGTTTTGTTTCGAAATGAGTATACATCGTTAAATGAGTGTCCTAAATGCGGTGTGTCTCGATATAAGGAAAAGTTGTCTCCAGCAAAAGTCTTATGGTATTTTCCTATAATTCTGAGATTTAAACACATGTTTTGTAGTGAGACCGATTCAAGACACTTGACTTGGCATGCAGATGAAAGAATTATTGATGGAAAGTTTCGACATCCGGCAGATTCACCACAGTGGATGAAAATTAATGATGATTATCCTGAATTTGGAAAAGAAGCAAGAAACCTTCGCTTGGCATTATCTACTGATGGAATGAACCCACACGGTCTTCAAAGTATCTCACATAGAACTTGGCCTGTGATCATAATAATTTATAACCTACCTCCATGGCTATGTATGAAGCGTAAGTACATGATGTTATCTATGTTAATTTCTGGGCCTAGACAACCAGGGAATGACATAGACGTATACTTGGCACCCTTAATCGAAGATTTAAAGTTTTTGTGGGAGAACGGTGTGGAGGTTTATGTTGGGTATAGGAAAGAAATTTTCAACTTGAGGGCGATGTTGTTTGGCACAATTAATGATTTTCCAGCATACGGAAATCTATCAGGGTACAGCATAAAAGGTCAATGTGTGTGTCCTATTTGTGAAGATAAAACAGATTGGACGCGATTGGAGTTTGGTCAGAAGAATGTATTTCTCGGTCATCGTAGATTCTTAAATTCTAATCATCACTATCGTGGGTGGAGAAAAGCATTCAATCGAAAACCAGAACAAGGTAGAGCTCCACCTACATTGACAGGTGACCAAATTTTTGAAAAGGTGAAAGATGTGAGTACTCAGTTTGGCAAGCCTTTTGCACATACGCTTGTTAAACGTGGGTGGAAGAAGAGGTCAATTTTTTTTGAATTTCCATATTGAAAGTCGTTGTATGTAAGACATTTTCTTGATGTTATGCATATTGAAAAAAATGTATTTGAAAGTGTTATTGGTACGTTACTCAATATACAAGGGAAGTCTAAGGATGGCCTTAAAGCAAGAAAGAACTTGATAGCGATGGAAATAAGAAATGAATTAGGACCCTTGAAGAAAGGAAAATGAACATATCTACCACCAGTTGCTTATACTCTATCTAGAAAGGAGAAAAAGATATTGTGTAAGTTTCTAAGTGAAGTTAAAGTTCCAGAAGGATACTCTTCAGATATTAGAAGACTTGTGTCTATGAATGACCTCAAGTTAAAGAGTTTAAAGACGCATGACTGCCATGTTATAATGGAACATTTTCTACCAATAGGTATACGTTCTATTCTGCCAGAAAAAGTAAGAAGCGCAATAACTAAATTGTGTTTTTTCTTCAAGTCAATTTGCAGTAAGGTTATCGATCCTGTGATCTTACCAACATTGCAAAAAGAAATAGTTATTACTTTGTGTGATCTTGAAATGATTTTTCCTCCCTCATTTTTTGACATAATGGTTCATCTAGTTGTTCATCTGGTGAAAGAGACACAATTGTGTGGACCGGCTTATATGAGATGGATGTACCCTGCTAAACGTTATATGAAAATATTAAAAGGGTATGTTAAAAATCGAAGTCGACCAGAGGGTTGTATTGCCGAACGATACATTGTTGAAGAAGCGATTGAGTTTTGTTCTGAATATTTGTCCAATGTACAATCAATTGGACTCCCCAAATATCATATTGTCGAAAAAAAGAAGGAAAAAAGTTAATTGGAAATGAAGTAGTGACAGTATCAAGGGTCGAATGGGATCAAGTGCATTTGTATGTTCTGCACAATGAGAACGAGGTTGAGCCGTATGTTGAAATGCACAAGGATGTTCTCCGAGGTTTAAATCTGAATAGAAATGAGAATTGGATAGTACGAGAGCACAATCGAAGTTTCATACCTTGGTTTAAGGATCATATTTATTCAAAGTATTATTCAGATCCCGCTTCAATAACAGAAAGGTTGAGATGTTTAGCATATGGTCCAAGTTTGGTTGTGTTTTCTTATAGCGCATACGCAATTAATGGATACACATTTTATACCAAAGAACAAGATGATAAAAGTACTATGTAAAATAGTGGTGTCACCGTGGTAGCTGAAGCAATGCACATTTCAAGTGTGAAAGATTTAAACCCCAAATTTGCAAAACTGTCATATTTTGGGGTTATCGAGCGCATTTGGGTGTTTGATTATGAGAAGTTTCAGATTCCTATATTTCGTTGCGAGTGGGTTGCAAATAATAATGGCGTACGAATGGATAAGTCAGGATTTTTGTAAGTGGATCTTAATAGGGTGGGGTACAAAGATGAGCCTTTTATTTAGCCTCTCAAGCTAAACAAGTGTTCTATGTCACTGATCCGACAAGTATAAAATGGTCTATAGTGCTTTTATCTAACAAAGTAATTGATGAAAACATTGGAGATCAAGGTGATATTGATGTTGATATTGAATCATTTACTAGAAATGATCAAGATGAAACTATTATAGTGAATGAATCATATACAAGAAATGATCATAATGAGGGTATTTGGATCAATCCAACCGTCCGTGTTGTTAAGAGACGGGTAGAACATATTCCAACCAAGAAAAGAAAGAGATGTTAGTGAAAAAGGTACTAGTTATAAAATTATAGCTTATATCATTCAATAATATTAATTAGTTGTCATGTTATATATAGCTTATATCATTCAATGGATTATGGATTATGGATTTTTATATTTGTCATTTAGTTTTTATTTTTTTCTTTCTTACAGGTGAAATGGCTAGTGACCATGACGACACACACGAGACACGTGATGAAAATGAAGCTCAGAAGGTATATTAATTTTCACAATGTTGCTTATTAGTGATGCTACTTGATAACACAAAACAACTATATATTAATTCTTATTTGTTTGTCTATGTGTAGTGCCCTCGTCAGCGTAATGGCATAGACTGCGGGTATTTCGTTTTGAGGTTTATGAGAGAAATCCGTCAAATGGATCGATTAGAGATTCCTATTACGGTATGCATGAATTTATAACTTCGGATTTATTTTAATATTTATCGGATATGTCATATAATTTATTATTTTTAACTAAATCATGCATATTTTGTTTTGTTATGTAGTACTTTGATGAATACGCGTGTTCTCATTACATGAAGGATAAATTGCAAGAAATTAAGGAGGAATTGTGCGAATACCTTATTGGAAAAAAAGTCATATAAGGTATAGGATAATGGGATTATGTGAATGTATAGTTTTGTGAATGGTTTATTTTATGGGATTGTATAGTTTTGTGAATGGTTTATGTTATTTATGTGATTTTGGAATGTAATTGTATAGTTTTGTGAATGGTTAATGTAAATGACTTGAATTATAACGGAAATGGTTTATGTGGTTTATGTGATTTATGGGATTAGTGGAAATGGTTAGTGAATCATACTAGAAATTGTTAATGGAAATGTGAAATATACAGGTTTATTGAAATTGCTTGAATTATACAGGTTTCTGCATAAAAAAATGGTTAAAATGGGATTTTTAAAAAAAATCATTAAAATTATACGTAGAGAAAAGACAGCGCTTTCTAGAAAAAGCGCTGTCTATAGTTCACAACAGAAAGCGCTTTTCCTAAAAAGCGCCCTCTAAAGGTATAGAAAAATTCATAACTAAAATTATAGGCATACATTAGACAGCGCTTTTAAAAGCGCTGTCTAAAGGAGGACTTTAGCAAGCGCTTTTCCTAAAAAACACCCTCTAAAGGTATAGAAAAAATTACATTAGACGAAAGGGGGCCTTTAGACAGCGCTTTTTTCTTGAAAAAGCGCCTTCTAAAGGTATAGAAAAATTGATAATTAAAATTATAGGCATACTTTAGACAACGCTTAAAAAAATGCTGTCTAAAGGGGGCCTTTAGACAGCGCTTTTTGTTGAAAAAGCGCCCTCTAATGTATACTTTAGAGAGCGCTTTTTCGTAAAAAAAAAAACGCTGTCTTTACCTACGCCAGCGCTGACTTATGCAGCGCTGTCTAAGGCCTAAAAAAGTGCTGTCTAAAGTCTTGTTTGGCGTACCATGCCATAAGCAACCAGGAATTGCTATCGGACGATTGTGTGAGAAGTGTGATGGAAAGTGTGTGATATGCGACTCTTACGTGTGTCCATGTACACACGTCAAGGTCTGCGCATGAAAGACAACAGAAGGCTCACTCGTATTTTTCCTCTCATTTTTCTATACTGAACCTAAATGTTTCTATTTGATTAAAAAACATAAATCATCATCTTTTGGTTCTCTACACACATTCACGCCCCCCTCTCAGCAAGCTCACATATCAGCTTCCGAACCACATATCTCCCATTAATTTCAAAAAACCATTTCTAGCCATTAACCATCATCACCAAAAAACGCAAGCTAGCAATTGCGGTCGTGAATCTTCAACAGCAACTCAACTTCTTCGTCACTGCTCAACAACTCTGATCTCCTCCGACAAGGCGACTCCGACATTGCCGGATTCCGCCACTTCCAGTGACTTTAGCACATCACCTCCAAGCTCAACCGTGCGGCGCAGTTTTCGCACTGTAAGAGACTTCTATTACAAATACATTTATGTTAGATGTGGTGTAAGTTTTGGGTTTAAAACTCATGTCGTGTGCATTGTGTTTGTGTTGTTTGATTTTCTTTTGAAAATGATGCAAGTTAAGTTTCTGCATGTTCGAGCACATTTGCTCATGTGTACTGATAATATGTAATTTTCCAGACATTGATCTTTGCGCATTGCATTTCCCTTGCATCGTGTCTTTGTTAAATGATTTATTTTTGTAATTCATTTTGTTTTGGTTCACATGTGTATGTAGATGATGACCGTGATGATTTCATGGCGCATCCATTAATTCATGGAATAGAATTGTTTGTCATTCTCTTTTAAAATAAAACAATTTACATTATTAATTGTTTGTTTTAATTATTTGTATAATTCTGAAAAAGATAAAAAAAACATTTTAATCATTTCTTTTTAATATTTTTCTTATTTCTAATTTTAATTAGTTATTTGTTAAATATTATAGAAAATGTCAAAAAATTTGTTTAATTATTAATTGATTTAAATATTTTTATTTAATATTGATTAATTAAATTATTAATTAATCTTATTAAATATTTATATTTAACTCGATTAATATTCATTCGTTGCCCGATTCTATTTTTGTGACCAATGCTTCCATGTTTTGGGCTTATTTTCCTTGATTAATCTGATCATACATGATGCTTTACCATGTACGTTGTTGACTTTATTCGTGTTTTCTCATACATGATGTTCTTGCCATGTACGTTGTTGATTTCTTGTTGTTTGACCATACATGATGTTCTTGCCATGTACGTTGTTGTTTTATCACCATGATGTTTTACCATGTGTTTGTAGATTTTATATGATGCTTTACCATATGTACGTTGTTGCTTTGGTTATCATACATGATGTTCTTGCCATGTAATGTGTACCTTTGTCGGTTTTTACATGATGCTTTACCATGTATGTTGTTGATTGCATTTGTTAATACCATGATGCTTTGCCATGTGTATTCTGTCGATTTTATGTGTTGATGATATCATACCATGATGTTTTGCCATGTATGTTCACTACGCCAAAATTGTTTTTTGGCAGCACTACATAGATAGCGCTTTTTCCCAACAGCGATGCTATAAGTTTTAATAAAAACAAAAAAAAAAAGGCAAAGGAAAAAAGTGCTGCTATAGGGGGACTTTAGAAAGCGCTTTTGAAAAGCGCTGCTCAAAGCCAGTTGTAGGTTACACTTTAGAAAGCGCTTTCTGGAAAGCGCTGCTAAAGGCTAACATTAGAAAGCCCTTTTAAAAAGCGCTGCTAAAGGTCTTTCGTATGCCACACTTTAGCCAGCGCTTCTGGTAAGCGCTGCTAAAGGCCATTCCTATACCACACATTAGAAAGTGCTTTTATAAAGCGCTGCAATATGCCTAGGAAAAGAAAGCGCTTTTAATTCAAAAGCGCTGCTAAATGTATCACATAAGAAACCGCTTTTGAAAAGCGCTGCTATAAGTCTTTTAAAATATAAATAATAAAATAGATACTCTCCTTCTAATTTTCAATATTGTTGTTTCTCTTCTTCGTAGCCCTAACGTACACTTTCAGACTCTCTCTCTCGCGACTCTCTCCACTGTATCTCCCTCTCCCTTTGCGCAACTGCCTCTGTTCGTGACTGTTTCCTCTTCTCCGACGCACTCTCTCGGCGACCAAACTCCCTCCGTTCGTGACTGTTTCCTCTTCTCCGAAGTACTCTCACAGCGACGAAACTCCCTTCGTTCGTGTCTTCGTCACTCCCTCCACCCTCCGCCGTAACTCCCTCCATCGTAACTTCGTTTGAGGTATGTTTTCGTTTGCAATGTTAATGTCATGCTTTTGTTTATCAGTTCTGTTGAAAACAAGTTATGCTTATTTGTGGGTTAGTTGCATTGGATAAGTGTGAATGAGTTAGGACATGAGTTTCTAAATGTAATGCTAGTTTATGGTCAAAGTGTAGTGGATAACTTATTAACCGTTAATAATTGAACCTACAATTAGAGGTTATGTCAATGTTAACCAAGTTAATGTGGTGTGTTTAGATCGTTAATGAGAATGGAGTTGGAAATTGGTTAAGTATATGAATTGGTTATGCTATTTGAATAGATATTGTTAGGAGAGTGAATTGTTGGATTGGTTATGCTAATGTGCGATTCTTACTAACTTCAATGATTGTTAATTGTTGTTAATAGTTATAGAAGGAGTTAGCTTATGAAATCATGATGATTGAAATTAGAATGTGATGCACTACTATTGAATCCAATTTGACTTAGTGATGTAAGGATATGGTTAAAAAAACCATTGTGAGCTTCATTTGTGTATCGTTGTTATAGATTTCAGAAAAAGGTTATGTAGCTTGGTGAATGCTTGTTGATAATGTTCGTAGTAAGGTTGAAGCTGATAAATAGTGATATTTGTGGTGAATTTATTTTGAGAGTTGATTGAAAATGATAATGAAATTAATTGTTAATTGAACTAGTGATTGAATTTATTTCGAGAGTTGATTGAAAATGATAATGAAATTAATTGTTATTTTGAGAGTTGATTGAAAATGATAAATAGTGATTGAATTGTTAATTGAATTTGAATTGATGATTCTTTGTTGGATAGAACTTTGAAGTTAATTAAACTTAAGTGTTGAAATTGTTTTTTTTTTACTTACTTGAGTTGAAACATTAAGTGTTGATGTGCCATTTGTGATGAATCAAAGTATACCATGCTACTTGAATTAATGTGATTGAATTTGCGTGTCGATGCCATGTTGCTTAATTGAAGGAAGTGATGATGTTTACTAAATTTGATTCTTGAGACGTTGACTTGTTTCTCCGATATATCTTGTTTTTTCTAATATATACTAAATTTTTCATGTTATATTTGGTATACACCATCAGTTACTAACTTAGTGAATTTACTATAGGGGTTACTTGTGAAGAGTCAAATTCGGATCGTTTCCAAGAATCTTACATTGTATGGTTCCAGAAGTTGCTGACTTCTATACAAGTAATTAGTTGTTCTTTTGTTTTTGTTTAGCTTACTTAGTAAAACCATGGATAAAAAATGGATGTCTTCCAATCGATTGTCTAAAGAGTACAAGAATGGGGTATCAGAATTCGTTAAGTTTGTTGTTGAACATGCCAAAGACCCCAGTCGAATCACATGTCCTTGCTTAGGTTGCTGTTATGGGCGTCGGATTGATGCAATTCAGTTGGAATCACATTTAATGAGGCATGGAATTGATCGAAGTTATACATGTTGGATATTACACGGCGAGATAAGTAACGAGAATGTTGAACTCGGGGATAATACAAACTATGCTTCAAACGACAATGGCACAGATACATACGATTGTGATCGAGTCAAAAAAATTGCAGAAGCACTTGAAGAAGATCTTCAGGATTGTCCCAAAATGTTTGAGAGGTTGGTAAGCAATGCAGAGAAACCGTTGTATAAAGGTTACACTAAATTTACAAGATTGTCTGCGGTATTAAAGTTGTACAACTTAAAGGCGGGCAATGGATGGTCGGATAAAAGTTTCACAGAGTTATTAGCCCTTATGAAAGACATGCTTCTAGAGGATAATGTTCTTCCTAATCGAACCTATGAGGCCAAAAAATGTTGTGCTCTATTGGCATGAGCTATGATAAGATACATGCTTGTCCAAATGATTGCATTTTGTTTCGAAATGAATATGCATCGTTAAATGAGTGCCCTAAATGTGGAGTCTCTCGATAAAAGGAAAAATTATCTCCAGCAAAAGTCTTAGGGTATTTTCCTATAAATCAGAGATTTAAACGCATGTTTCGTAGTGAAACCGATGCAAAACACTTGACTTGGCATGCAGATGAAAGATTTATAGATGGAAAGTTTCGACATCCGAAAGATTCACCACAGTGGATGAAAATTGATAATGATTATCCTGATTTTGGAGAAGAAGCAAGAAACCTTCATTTGGCATTATCTACTGATGGAATGAACCCACATGGTCTTCAAAGTATCTCACATACCACATGGCCTGTGATTATTATGATTTATAACCACCTCCATGGCTATGTATGAAGCGTAAGTACATGATGTTATCTATTTTAATTTCAGGGCCTAAACAACCAGGGAATGACATAGACGTATACTTGACACCTTTAATCGAAGACTTAAAGATTTTGTGGGAGAACAGTGTGGAGGTTTATGATGGATATAGGAAAGAAAGTTTCAATTTGAGGGCGTTGCTGTTTGGCACAATTAATGATTTTCCAGCATACAGAAATCTATCAGGGTATAGCATTAAAAGTCAATGTGCATGTCCTATTTATGAAGAAAACACAGATTGGACGCGATTGGGATTTTTTCAGAAGAATGTCTTTCTCGGTCATCATAGATTCTTAAACTCTAATCATCACTACCGTGGGTGGAGAAAAGCATTCAATCGAAAACCAGAACAAGGTAGAGCTCCACCTACATTGACAGGTGACCAAATTTTTGAAAAGGTGAAAGATGTGAGTACTCAGTTTGGCAAGCCTTTTGCACATACGCTTGTCAAACGTGGGTGGAAGAAGAGGTCAATTTTTTTTGAATTTCCATATTGGAAGTCGTTGTATGTAAGACATTTTCTTGATGTTATGCATATTGAAAAAAATGTATTTGAAAGTGTTATTGGTACATTACTCAATATACAAGGGAAGTCTAAGGATGGCCTTAAAGCAAGAAAGAACTTGATAGCGATGGAAATAAGAAATGAATTAGGACCCTTGAAGAAAGGAAAATGAACATATCTACCACCAGTTGCTTATACTCTATCTAGAAAGGAGAAAAAGATATTGTGTAAGTTTCTAAGTGAAGTTAAAGTTCCAGAAGGATACTCTTCAGATATCAGAAGACTTATGTCTATGAAAGACCCCAAGTTAAAGAGTTTAAAGACACATGATTGCCATGTTATAATGGAACATTTTCTACCAATAGGTATATGTTCTATTTTTCCAGAAAAAGTAAGAAGCACAATAACTAAATTATGTTCTTTATTCAGGTCAATTTTTAGTAAGGTGATCGATCCTGCGATCTTACCAACATTGCAAAAAGAAATAGTTATTATTTTGTGTGAGCTTGAAATGTATTTTCCTCCCTCATTTTTTGACATAATGGTACATCTAGTTGTTCATCTTGTGAAAGAGACCCAATTGTATGGACCAGCTTATATGAGATGGATGTACCCTGTTAAACGTTATTTGAAAATATTAAAAGGGTTTGTGAAAAACTGAAGTAGACCAGAGGGTTGTATTGTTGAACGATACATTGTTGAAGAAGCGATTGAGTTTTGTACTGAATATTTGTCCAATGTTCAATCTATTGGACTCCTCAAATCTCATATTGTCGAAAAAAAAGAAGGAAAAAAGTTAATTTGAAATAAAATTGTGACAGTATCTAGGGCTGAACGGGAGCAAGTGCATTTGTATGTTCTGCACAATGACAATGAGGTTGAGTCGTATGTTGAAAAGCACAAGGATGTTCTCCGAGGTTTAAATCCGAATAGAAATGAAAATTGGATAGTACGAGAGCACAATCGAAGTTTTATACCATGGTTTAAGGATCATATTTATTCAAAGTTTTATTTAGATCCCGCTTCAATAACAGAAAGGTTGAGATGTTTAGCATATGGTCCAAGTTTGCATGTGTTTTCTTACAGCACATATGCAATTAATGGATACACATTTTATACTAAAGAACAAGATGATAAAAGTACTATGCAAAATAGTGGGGTCACCTTGGTAGCTGAAGCAATGCACATTTCAAGTGTGAAGGACTTAAACCCCAAATAAGCAAATATGTCATATTTTGGGGTTATCGAGCGCATTTGGGTGTTTGATTATGAGAAGTTTCAGATTCCTATCTTTGGTTGCAAGTGTGTTAAAAATAATAGCGGCGTACGAATGGATAAGTCAGGATTTTTGCAAGTGGATCTTAATAGGGTGGGGTACAAAGATGAGCCTATTATTCTAGCCTCTCAAGCTAGACAAGTGTTCTATGTCACTGATCTGACAAGTACGAATTGATCTATAGTGCTTTTATCTAACAAAGTAATTGATGATGACGTTGGAGATCAAGGTGATATTAATGTTGAGAATGAATCGTATATTATTAAATGATCAAGATAAGAATATTAGAGTGGATGAATCATATATTAGATATGACCATAATGAGGGAATTTGGATCAATTCATCCGTCCGTGTTGTTAAGAGACAAGTAAATCATATTCCTACCAAGAAAAGAAAGAGATGTTAGTGAAAAAGGTAATAGTAAAATTATATATTCTGTCATTCAATAAAATTATATATTTGTAATTTTATATATTCAATGGATTATGGATTATGGATTATGGATTATGGATTTTTATATTTGTCATTTCATATTTATGTTTTTCTTTATTACAGGTCAAATGGCTAGTAACGAGGAAAACTCACACGATACTTCCAAGAATGATGCAAATGAATCAGTTCATGATGCGGAAAGAGATATTACAAGAGGAATAATTTTTATGAAGGGAATCATTCATGCTAGAGACAAAGGAATAAAATATGACGTTCATTGGAATGAAACGGGCCAACTAGTAGAGTCTAACAGAGCGATGTTGACAAGTTACATTGGTACACTTGTTCGTTCGCAAATTCCAATTACGTGTGATAATTGGAGAACTCAATCTATGAAACCCGCATAAGAAAAAATATGGAGTGAGATACAGGTATCATATGTGATGTTATTTGTTATTGTTGACGATTATGTCTTTAAATTACTTATACTAACACATTGTATGTATTTTTTTTTCGTAGCGGTCTTTTAACATTGGTGACGACCGAGAAAAATATTGTCTTCAGTTAGCCGGAAAAAGACTAAGATGGTTTCGAGTATTTATAACAAACAAGTTTCTTAAGGATGCCCAAGGAAACTTTATTGAATCAGAGCGTCCAAAGAAGTATGCGGATTTAATTTCACCTGAAGAGTGGAAAACTTTTATAGCCAAACGAAGAATCCAAGAATTCCATGTAATTTTAATTTGTCATGGATATTATATTATATAATTGTTGCATTTGTATGTTATGATATGACTTAAACTTGTTTATCCAGGATGTGAGTGACATAAACCGCCAAAGAGCATCAAAATTGTCGTATCCATACAAAAAAGGGGGGATATGCATGCTTACAGCAAAAAATAGTAAGTATATATAAATGCTATAATTTATTTGTTCCCCATGTGTTATAATTGATCTTATTATTTGCCTTAATGTGTAGTTAGAAGAGGAGAAAAGTGAAGAAACATCTCTTCCAGAACACGTTTTGTGGAAGGCTGCTCGGGTGGGAAATGATGGAGTTGTTAGGGAAGATGTTTAATAAGTTTTTTAGCAATGTGTAAGTTTAAAATTATTTCTTTAATTAAATCAACAGTTTATTAACGTATATATAATATTTATGCTTTTGGATTCCCACTAATATTTTTCTTTATGCATATGAATTTCAGGAGAATCTATCTCAGTCCTTAACTCTAGGTGAAGACCAGGATTGCAGGAGCACACTTAGTCGAGCATTAAATGTTCTTGAGTATTCTGGTCGTCTGAGGGGTAAGGGATTTGGGGTCGCTCCATCAACCTTGTATAAGCGTCCAAAGACCCAAAATCCTAGCAATAAACAAGTGATGGAGACGTTGGAAGAATTAAAAGCTCAAGTTCGTGCATTGTAAAAGGATAAAGAAAGATATATGGCAGAAAGGCGTGGTTCAGAGTTTAAGGATACTAGTGACAAAGATAGTATCAATTGTCAACAGAAAATTCCCGAGGTAATTATATATTTTATTATGAAATTAAATTAACACACTTTTTTTAATTGACATATTTACACATTAATAATTTCATATTTATAATTGGTTTAGGGCATTTCACCTTGTCAGCTATATTTATCCTCACTGACTTATCGCATGTGTTCTAGACCGAGCAGGCGCTTGGCCCACAGTAGGGCAAGGCCCAACCCAGTCCTGCTCTTGGCCAGGTCCAATAGAAAGAAACTAGCCGTTGGGCATGTCCCCCTCACTCGCTTGGCAGTTCGCGCGACCAACTGTCTCCTCGGGTCTCACGGAAATAGTTGGACCAGGTCAAAGGGTCACGCGCCTGACCCTCCACCTGGCAGTATCCCATTGGTCGACCAGATATCTCGGCCACATGGGAGACCTTGGCCCCGCGCTGGGGGTTTTCCTATAAATACCCTCTCACTTGAGAGGGGCAGGTATTCAATATTCAATACTTGAAATCTTACCTTTGTACTTTCTTATTCTCTTGCCTAATTACTTACTTTGGCATCGGAGTACCTTGCAGGTACAACCCCCCTTCCTCTCCTACAAGCATCTTCATCTGCCCTACCCGAAGGCCATGATGATCCAGTCTGATCATCTCCGATCAGTGCCGCCGTCTGTGGGAAATAGCTTCCCCGTCTTTTGATTCAAGATTCCCTCTTTTTCACCTAAAGACCAAAGCTCTCTCCAAACTTCATTAGATCATCATGGCCTCCCACAGGAACGAGGATGCCCGTCTGGAACCTATCGTCGCCGGTATCGCTGATAACGTCGACCACCTCATCTCCGGAGTTGCCTTCCCAGAGACAGATCACTGGGATGGAAAGAACGCCTCTCCTACCCCCGATGACGTGAAGCCGCGCGCACAAGGCACTGGTCCCGTTTTTGAGCCTATACCTGTCCCTTAAAATGCGGACCCAAGCACTGCTGCCCTAATCGCCTCCCTCAACAGGTCAAACTTTCTGGTCTTTCAACAGGACAAAAAGATCAGCATGCTCGAACACGCCCTCCAGGAGCAGCATCCCTCGCAGAGACCCAACAACATTTCTCCGAGGCCACGGTCTCCTCCTCCTCAGAAGCGCAGGCGAGACATGTCCAAGAGTCTTTCTCCCGACCAGAGATGCTCAAGATCGAAGGAACTTGACTCAGAACTTGCCAAACGACGACACCGATCTCCCCTACGAAGATCCAGACATTCTCCCACTCCGAAGAGGAACAGACCTTCAAGGAACCATCATGAGCATCGCAGGTCACGCAGACATTCTCCCCGACGCAACAGAAGCCGCGGGCATAGCGACTCCCCCAGTCAGTCACCCAGCACAAGTAGTGACGACGATGGCCATGGACCTCTATCACAGGAGATCATGGACACGCGCATTCCTCGCGGGTTGGAGAAGCCACCTCCCCTGGTCACTTACGATGGGACCACCGAACCAGGGGAGCATATAGAAAACATCGAAGCCATGTTCCACTATCATAACGTAAACGGGGCTATTAAATGTAGTCTGTTCCTCATGACTCTCAGGAAAGTGACCATGGTTTGGTTCAAACGGCTTCCCCGGGGTTCGGTCACGTCCTTGAAGGATCTAAAGAACCAATTTGCCCGCCATTTTATCGCCTCCCGGCGACATCCCAAGTCTAAGGCCACGTTGGAAGCCATTATGCAGGGCAAGGATGAGCCCTTGCGTGCATATATAGAGCGTTTCAACAAGGAGGCTGTTGAGGTCTGTACGACAGACTATATGAAGAAGTATCTCCTTGAAAAGGGGTTGAAGCCAAAGAGCGAATTCCGCAAGGCGGTGGGCATAGAGCCTCCTCGTACCTTGGCAGAATTACTCTACAAAGCTCAATCGTATATCCAATACGAGGAGAAAGAGGCGGCATACAAAGCCCGGGACTCTAGGGATCGCGAGTTACCGGGCAACAAAAAAAGACGAATCAGAGGCCCCTAGGCGCGATAAAGAGAGACGACGAGACGATCATCCTCGTGAAGGCTAAGGACCTGCTGGTCATTTTACGGAATATGCCCTGCTGAGAGCTCTCTGCGAGCGCATTCTCTCCGAATGCATCAACGCGGAGTTCAAGCAGGGGGTGTCTGGTTCCCCAAACCAACGTCGTCTAAGGGCAACACGAACAAAAGTAAATACCGCCGCTTCCACCGCAGCCACGGCCACGTAACCGAGGACTGTGTGCACTTGAAAGACGCCATCGAAATCCTCATCAAGGAGGGTCACTTAAAGCAATATACAAAGAAGGGTGAATCCTCTCGACGAGAGACTTCGGAGACCAAGAAGGAAGCAGAGTCTACGCCGCCCAGCCCTCTTCCTCAGGTCGCCATGTCCATCACACGGCCAGAGGACTTCATCATCCCCGACCATATTAAGGACCCTCCTCAGATATCCATTCACAGCACCTGGGAAATCTTCTGACGGCCATGGTTATCTCTTGTGGGGGATACAACGAGCTCACAATGGGGCCAGTCAAGAGAAAATTTGACCAGCTCATCGACTGTAGTCCCGACCAGCTATCCACACTCGAGAAGGTTCGGGGTCGTTCCCAGCCAATTACGTTCTACCGTGAGGAGCTGCATGGGGGCTCCCCGAACTCACACATTCCACTGCTCATCAGAATGAGACTTGCCAACACCGATGTCCAACTGATCCTGGTCGACCAGGGCAGCGCCGTGGATATCATGTACACCAGGTTGTTCAGAGCTCTAAAGCTGGACCAGAAAAACTTGTCTCCGTACGTAGGATCCGACCTGCAAGGATTCAACGGGGCGACTGCCAAACCCTGGGGGTACATGGAGCTTCTGGTCACGTTTGGGGAAGAGGAGACGTCGAAGTCAATCAAGACCCAGTTCCTGGTAATTGATTGCCCGTCACCGTACCAATGCATCCTCGGTAGACCAACCTTAGCGGAGCTGATCGCTGTTCCTTCAACCGTTCATCTCAAGATGAAATACTATATGGAGAAGGGCCACGTTGCAACACTGGACGGGGATATCGAAGCCGCGAGGAGGTGCTTTGAAGCAGATACCCGGGGACAAAGCTCGATCGGTGCAGCACCCAAGGCCGCCAAGCGGGCAAGGGAGAAGGACCACCCCGACGAAGAAAGCCAACCTGACAAGAAGCCGACTCTCCCTGTACACATCATCGACCTCGACAGCCGGATGTCGGAAGAAGGCGAGGACTGTGGTGAAGGAACTTCGGCGAGGACAGGAAGTTCTTCTGCAACGAACCTCATCCGCCCTGTCCCAGATGGGGAATTTGAGGTCATCACCTTCGGAGCCAACTCGAGCAGAGGAGTAAAGATAGGCGCGGGGCTGCCCAACGAGGTAAAGCAGCAGTTGAAGACGTGTCTGGAGGACAATGCTAATTTGTTTGCGTGGAGCACCGCGGACATGCCCGGCCTGGACCCTGAGACCGCATGCCATCAACTAACCATTGACCCAGCTGCTCGAGCCGTCGCACAACACAGGCGCAAGCAATTCGAGGAGAAGGCACAGGTTGCCAAAAAACTTGTACAAGACCTCTTAGAGGCAAAGTTTATCTCGGAGGCCAGGTATACAACCTGGCTGTCCAATATTGTACTTGTCAAGAAACATAGTGGAAAATGGCGCATGTGCATTGATTATACTAATCTCAACCGGGATTGCCCGAAGGATGCTTATCCTCTGCCCAGCATAGGTAAGCTCGTAGATAATTCTGCAGGTTTCAAACTCTTGTCCTTCATGGACGCCTATTCGGGATACAATCAAATCCCTATGGCCATAAAGGACAAGAAATATACCGTGTTCATGACCTCGTCGGGGAACTATTACTACAACGTAATACCCTTTGGTCTGAAGAACGCCGGAGCCACATATCAGCGCATGATGAACAAAGTCTTCCGATTATAAATTGGAGACATGCTCGAAGTGTACATGGACGATATGATCGTAAAGTCCTGAGCGGAGTCCGATCACACAGTCCACTTGTAAAAGGTCTTCGACCAAGCGAGGAAATGCAAGATGCGTTTTAACCCAGAGAAATGCACCTTCGGCGTGCGGGCAGGGAAGTTCCTCGGTTTTTACCTCACCGAGAGGGAAATAGAGGCCAATCATGACAAGTGTCGGGCGTTCGCTGAACTCCCCAAACCTAGGTCGAAGAAGTCCATACAGTCCCTCAATGGGATGCTCGCTTCACTCTCTCGCTTCGTGGACAAGTCTGCCCAGCATGCTCTGCCCTTCTTTAAACTCCTCAGAAAGAAGGCCACATTCGAGTGGACTGAGGAGTACGAGCAGGCTCTAACTCACCTCAAGCGAGCCTTATCTGAGCCTCCCGTACTTTCAAGACCAAAATGCGGGGAGACGTTGTACTTATATCTCTTCGTCACCAGCGAAGCCATCAGCGCCTCACTAAATCGTGAAATAACGGATGGGAAAAAACCCATTTACTTCACGAGCAAGGCCTTACAAGGGCCAGAACTCAGATACGCGCAAATAGAGAAGGTCGCCCTCGCCCTCGTCAATGCCGCAAGAAGGCTCAGGCATTACTTCTTGGCCCACACCATAGTTGTGCGTACGGACCAGCCCATAGGACAGTTGCTTTTTCGGCCAGACATGGCCGGCAGAATGCTCAAATGGTCCTTGGAGCTGTCAGAATTCGACATCCATTACGAGGGCAGGAAGGCCCTCAAGGCATAAGTCCTGGCTGACTTTATTGCTCAGATGACGCCACCATCATCCCCACCAAGCGGAACGCATAGATGGACCATCAACATGGATGGGGCATCCGGCCCCACGGGAAGTGGCGCAGGCATCATCCTCGAGAACGGGGAGGGAATGTTAATCGAAGTGTCTTTAGTCCTATCTTTCCTGACGTCCAACAACCAAGCCGAGTACGAAGCCTTCCTCGCTGGATTACGGCTGGCCGAAGACTTGGGTGCCAAGGAGGTAAAGATTTTCACCGATTCCCAGCTCGTGGCATCTCAAGTCCGAGGAGAGTATCAGGAAAAAAATGACCAGCTGTTGATGGAAAAAATTACCAAGTTCGACGCGTGGGAAGTCCAACACATCCCTCGCGAACGAAACACGTGGACAAATGTCCTGTCGAAACTGGAAAGCACCAAAAACAAAGGTGGTAACAAATCCTTCGTACAAGAGATACTTGCTTGCCCAAGTATCGAGAAGTCATCAGGGCTGCTCGACGTTAATGCCATTGGAGACAGTAGCTGCTGGATGTCCCCAGTGCACAATTACCTCACCACGGGGGAACTGCCCGAAGACAGCAAAGAGGTCAGCGTAACTAAACGGAGAGCCTGCTCGTACGTGCTAATCGAAGACAAACTCTATCGACAAGGATTCTCCATCCCCCTCTTGAAATGCGTTGAGGAGGATAAGGTCCCCGAAATCCTCTAAGAAATTCATGAGGGTATTAACGTGCATCACTTGGGAGGAAGATCTTTGGCATGAAAGGCCCTGCGGGTAGGATACTATTGGCCGAGCATGCAGCGCGACGCTAAGGAGCACGCTCAAAAATGTGACCGATGCCAACGCCACGGGGACATGTACTTGGCACCCCCTAACAAGTTGAAGACTCTGTCCTCGCCTTGGCCCTTCGCCTGGTGGGGGATGAATATACTCGGCCCCTTCACAATGGGATCTTACCAAAACAAATTTCTGATCGTGGCCGTCGATTAATTTACAAAATGGATCGAAGCCAAAGCTCTCGCCAAGATCACAGCCTTCAACATACTTCGCTTCTATAAAAGGAACGTCCTCGCGCGATTCGGAGTACCCCTGGCCCTTGTGACCGACAATGGAACCCTGTTTACGGACAGAAAGTTCCAAGACTTCGTCGCCAAACTAGGCACGAAGCAACACTTCACTTCCGTCGAGCACCCCCATACTAACGGGCAAGCAGAGGTTGCGAACATGGTAATCCTTCGAGGTCTAAAACGAAGGCTAGGCGATGCAAAGAAGAGGTGGGTCGAGGAGCTACACAACGTGCTTCGGGCCTATCGAACAACCCCACACTCCACCACCGGGGAAACCCCTTTCCGACTAGCTTACAGAACCGAGGAGGTGATAACGGTGGAGATAAGAGAACCTTCCAGACGAATGGAAGCTCCTCTCGACGAGGAGATGAACGACGAGGCATTAAGGAAAGAGTTCGATATAGTCAAAGAAATACGGTCAGGAGCAGCTCTCCGCGAGGCTTCGTTAAAACAAAAAATAACCTTGCGCCACGACGCCAAGGTCATAAAACACGACTTCCCCGTTGGCAGCTTGGTCCTATGCAGAAACCAGAAGGATTCACGCGAAGGCAAGCTAGCCACGAACTGGGAAGGACCTTACAGGGTCAAGTCAAAAATAGGCACTGGAGCCAACTACCTAGAAACTATGGACGGAGAAACATTTGCTCGACCATGGAATACTGAAAAGCTCAAACAATATTATAGTTAGGACCAACCACGAGGTCGGACTAACTGCCGACGAGTTCACCCCCCAACGGGGAGACAGCTCAGCCATGGGACCGTGCACTGGTGCAAGCACGGTCCCCCACCTTACAACGTCAGCCAGTTTCTGCTAATGGGACGAGCAGACTCTGCGCACAACGGGGATACCTCAATCGAGCTCCGCCGTTGCCACACCATTGAGGCAGGACACCCAACTCGCGATGGGAACAGTCCAAGCCTATGGGATTAGTATATCGATCGAGATCCTCATCCCATCACCGGGGAAACTACTTTGCCTCCTCGACAAGTCCCCCAAACTATCAAGCACGACATGAATAAATTGAGCAAAGCGTCTATACTTAGCATTTAAACAATAAAAGCATACACAAATAAATGCAACAAGACAATGCCAAACGAAAAATATTTATATAATTCCGGCCACAAGGCCATAATATGTCATCAGTACAAAAAGGGTTTTGCCCGACAAACTGTTACATATTTGAAGGCACGCAAGCCCACAAAATACAAGTACAACATAATAAAAACTAAACTGCATCGCCATGAATCTCCGAGGGAACCACCTCACCGTTGACAACCATGTTGAGAATGCCCATCCCCTCGGTCAGCAGCTGGACGTCGAAGTTGAGGGCTTTCAACTGTTCCAAAGCAGCGTTGAAACCAAACTCTACTGCCCCCAGGTGTTGGATGCGGAATAGCGGCAAGCAGCAAAACTATTTATTTTCGAAAGAATTCCCTCCGGGATTTATGTCGTGTCCACAGAGATCGGTTCGAGGGAAAGAATGCCGTTCGACAATCTCTCGCGTTTATGAGTTTGGATTAAAATGGTTTAAACATAGAAACAGAAAAGTAAATATCAACATAAAAAGAATTCATTAATCAGAGAGAAAAGACTTACCAAGCATGTATATATTCCACTCATCACAAACTTAAACCTATCGACCAGTTACACTCAACTTACAATACTCCTCAATATCACCCGGTATCGTTCACAACACATGTCCATCTCTGGCACACTCAACCATGCTACCCTCATCGGCACTCTCGCACCCGACTCAAGACACGGAGGCATTAAGTTTCGACACCCTTACAGATTGTTAGCCCTAAATCTATCTCTAGAGTTCAGAAACTAACAGATAATTATCCTTAATCAAAGTTTGTGAAGTTTATCTCTAACACGACCCAAACCCCGCGCATTTAAGCAAAAATCAAGAACAATCACCAATAGAGATTTGTAAAGCAAATTAAATATAACGCCATGGGCGACAAATGTACATAAGATCAAAGTACAAACATATACAAACCTAACAAAGAAGAAAGACATGAAGAAAATCAGAAATGAACCAAACACTTCACGGATTGTCAGAGCCGATCGATGAGAAATCCACCTCGGATCATCCACATGCAAGCTTCCATGATGTTTTCTAAGCTAATCTACTGAAAAATGAAGTTTGATGGAGTTGGGATCACAAAACCCCAAAACCATCCTCAAAAAATAGTGTTTTTGGCCTTAAATGGTGTTTCTGCCCGCACAGCTTCCCCCGACGGTGTTTTGGGGCGCCCGGCGGCAAAAGGAGACTTATTTTGCAAGTTCCAATGTTGGTCTAGAGCACCCGGAGCTGCAATCTACCGCCCGGTGCTGCGTCGCCCGACCCTGCTAAGGCGCAGCATGACAGTAGACAGCAAAAATCCAGCACTGTTTTATTCGTAACTTTTGAACCGTAACTCCGTTTTTCGCCCGGTTTGAAGCGCTGGAAAGCTTATTCAATGCTCTATACAACAATGGCAAGATATCCTTGATTGAATACCTGCAAAAATAAATGGAAATCAATTAAACTCAATGATATTTGCACAATAACACACTATATACACTATAACGTAAAGTAAACGTATTTACAAACAAAGCGGGGTTTATTCGTACGATATTAACAAAAAGTATCGATAAGTGCAACAAAACTTATATACAAAAATAGTTACATTTTGAACTTATCAAACTCTCCTCAACTTACATAATTGTTTGTCCTCAAACAAAAATCAAACAACTCAAAGAAACAGAGTGAAAACCAAAGAATCACGAATCAACAGGTTTTGAAAATCGGACAAATGAATGGTTTAAATGAAAATGGTACACACAAAGTAAATACTTACCACTAAACTACGACGATAACATAGTCACGAAACAAATGCAAAATATAAAAATCATGCCGAACATTCTCAAACAACACAAGTTCAAATGTGAATCACACCTAGCAAAAACAATCATCGGTAGATGAAAAACACAAAATAAATCATGCAAACAATAGACTAAATTATGCAACCATCCAAAAATCATATTGAACATACAAAGGCAAGAATCACAAGGACTTTTTAAGGTTGTAGCGTGGTCGAATAAACAAACAAGAGGCAATTTCTAAAGGTAATTGAAACAAAAACTTGCCTAAACCTAAGGGAGTGATCAACTCACAAAAGTTCAAACATCAAATTCCAATCAACTTCTTCTTTTATCCCAAGTGTTACACAAAACACAATACTTATTTAGCTCAATTATTTGAACTCTTTTTGTTTCCTTTTTCAAGGATTTTCTGTTTCTTTCTTTTTCTCTTTTTTCTTTTCTTTTTCATATTATTCTCTTTTTTCTTTTCTTTTTCATCCTCGTAGAAAACAACCAATGAGTAAACAATCATTCTCTCCCCAACTTGAATATAACCACATCATCATGTGAATACTCCCTACTTTCTAAGGCAAGGTAAAAATTCATACAACAACACAAAGTTGAGGGTTCAAAAAAAAACAATCAATCAAAATCCATACAAAAAGTAAATTTGACACTCATAGACAAGCATCAAACTCAAACAACATGGATAATGACCAAAGGCTCAAAGGGGTTACAAATGATCACACACTCACAAGGTGAATTGACTATTTGGCTAAGGTAGTTGTGCTCAAAATGAAACAAAATGCCTTGATCCTTTTCATGCTTTCATATAATCAACACAAACAAAAGATTAAGCATAATAAAATCCAGTTAGAACAAGAATGTCAGTACTCCGCGCATATATGAACAATGGAAAGCTACCTCACAAAAAGGTGGGAACTAAAGTGATTCACAACAAGAACAAGTATACAAAAGAATGAATGGCATGGAAGTTTGTAAAATACCTAAGTATCATGAATATGATAAAGTATAGAAAGTGATAAACACATACCTTGGATGTGTACAAAACTTTAAACACTATCATTACCATGCATTCGTAAGTTGAAACGATAAAAAATGGACAAACACCAAGCATCTTCAAATAACTTAAGACAAGCTCAAAGGCAAACACACAAACTATTAATATAAACAAACTAAAAGACCGGGTGAAATTGGATTAAACAAGTTGTAAAGTGAAGATTTGAGAATTTCATGAAAAATACGAGTAAAACTTGTTTAATGAAAGTTCACCACACTACCTAAGCTAAACCACAACAAAAGAAAATAATATAACATGCTTGTTTTACGTCGTAAGCTCGACGCCTTTACAATACTTAGCTAGCAACTTCCTTCCTTCATGCCATGGTGATGCCTCACCGCACAAACCAAAAGCAAGTGTCCTAACCAAACACTTGAACAAACGTCAAAATGTACAAATATCAATATAAACATGTGAAAATATACAACATGTACGATATCTACAAAACTCAAAAACAAAGAAACTATCGCAATGTGATTCAATATCAAAATCGATCCCCGGCAACGGTGCCATTTTGTTGGAGTGGTAAAGCGGCAAGCAAAAATATTTATTTTCAGAAGAATTCCCTCCGGGATTTATGTCGGGTCCACAGAGATCGGTTCGAGGGAAAGAATGTCGTTCGACAATCTCTCGTGTTTATGAGTTTGGATTAAAATGGTTTAAACATAGAAACAGAAAAGTAAATATCAACATAAAAATAATTCATTAATCAGAGAGAAAAGACTTATCAAGCATGTATATATTCCACTCATCACAAATTTAAACCTATCGACCAGTTACACTCAACTTACAATACTCCTCAATATCACCCGGTATCGTTCACAGCACATGTCCATCTATGGCACACTCAACCATGCTACCCTCATCGACACTCTCGCACCCGACTCAAGACACGAAGGCATTAAGTTTTGACACCCTTATAGATTGTTAGCCCTAAATCTATCTCTAGAGTTTAGAAACTAACAGATAATTATCTTTTATCGAAGTTTGTGAAGTTTATCTCTAACACGACCCAAACCCCACGCATTTAAGCAAAAATCAAGAACAATCACCAATAGAGATTTGTAATGCAAATTAAATATAATGCCATGGGCGACAAATGTACATAAGATCAAAGTACAAACATATACAAACCTAACAAAGAAGAAAGACATGAAGAAAATCAGAAATGAACCAAACACTTCACGGATTGTCAGAGCCGATCGATGAGAAATCCACCTCGGATCATCCACATGCAAGCTTCCATGATGTTTTCTAAGCTAATCTACTGAAAAATGAAGTTTGATGGAGTTGGGATCACAAAACCCCAAAACCATCCTCAAAAAATAGTGTTTTTGGCCTTAAATGGTGTTTCTGCCCGCACAGCTTCGCCCGACGGTGTTTTGGGGCGCCTGGCGGCGAAAGGCAGCTTATTTTACAAGTTCCAGTGTTGTTCTGGAGCGCCCGACGCTGCGTCGCCTGGCCCTGCTAAGGCGCAGCATGACAGTAGACAACAAAAATCCAGCATTGTTTTATTCGTAACTTTTGAACCGTAACTCCGTTTTTCGCCCGGTTTGAAGCGCTGGAAAGCTTATTCAATGCTCTATACAACAATGGCAAGATATAATTGATTGAATACCTACAAAAATAAATGTAAATCAATTAAAATCAATGATATTTACACAATAAAGCACTATATACACTATAACGTAAAGTAAACGTATTTATAAAAAAAGCGAGGTTTATTCGTACGATATTAACAAAAAGTATCGATAAGTGCAACAAAACTTATATACAAAAATAGTTACATTTTGCACTTATAACTAGTTTATCCTGCTCAAGAAGACGGATCCTCTCGACCAGGTCTCTCCGCGTCTTCAGGGCCTTTTCGTCGTCGATCTCGTCCAGGCCAACCGCCGACGAGCCCTCCAGCTCGGCTATCCTCGCCTTCAGTCGGGCATTCTCCTCGTTCACTCTGGTTACCTCCCCCTGCATCTGGGTGACCTCTTTTTGAAGCTCAATTTTGGCCTTCAAGTTGTCCTATTCTTCTTCAGCTCATTGTAAATCTCCGCGTTCTCTAGCTCCAAGTCGTTGATCTTGGCCTTCGCCTTCTTGAGGTCGGCAAGTGGAGCCATCTCTGCATCCCCAAGGGCCAGCGTCGCCTCCAACACCCTGATCACAACGGCCGCATCCTGGCAGAGAAGCTTCCTCCGCACCCGAGGATCAGTGCTAAGTGCAAATTGTACCTATTTTTGTATATCAGTTTGGTTGCTCTTATTATTACTTTGTGTTAAAATTGGTTGAATAAACCCCACTTTATGTGTAAATACGTTTACTTTAAGTTTTAGTGTATATATTATGTATTGTGTAAATATCATTGAGTTTAATTGTTTTCCATTTATTTTTGTACGTATTAAAGCATTGATATTAGAGCATTGTTAGATAGAGCATTGAATAAGCTTTCCAATGCTTTGAACCGGGCGAAAAACAGAGTTGTGGTTCAAGAGTTATGAAGAAAGAAAGCTTTGGATTTTCAAGCATGCTACGAGCGCGCTTAGCGCGCTCCTAGCCCAAGGAAGGAGCAAATTCCAGCATGTAGTGCGCTTAGCATTATTTGAGCGTGCTTAGCGCGGTTTTAAGGCGGTTTAACAATTTTTTAGGGCGCGCTTAGCGCCCAGAGCGCGCTTAGCGCGGTCTGTGATTTTGACAGTCAATAAATAGGGAAAAAACACATTTTTTTAGGGATGGTTTTGGGGTTTTTTCTCCCAACTCCATCAAACTTCATTTCTTTAGTAGATTAGCTTAGAAAACATCATGAAAGCTTGCATTTGGATGATCCGGGGTGGATTTCTCATCGATCGGCTTTGACAATCCGTGAAGTGTTTGGTTCATTTCTGATTTTCTTCATGTCTTTCTTCTTTGTTGGGTTTGTATATGTTTTTGCTTTGATCTTATGTATATTTGTCGCCCATGGCGTTATATTTAATTTGCTTTACAAATCTTTATCGATGATTGTCTCTGATTTTTGCTTTATGCGCGGGGTTTGGGTTGTGTTAAAGATAAACTTCACAAATCTTGATTAGGGATTATCTGTTAGTTTCTGGATGCTAGAGATAGATTTGGAGCTAACAATCCATTTGGGTGTCGGAGCTTAATGCTTCCGTATTTCGAGGCTTCGTGCGCGAGAGTGACGAAGAGAGTAATACGCTTTTTCTCTCAGCTCGGTGTGTCAGAGATGAACACTACTTTGAGCGATACCGGGTGATATTGAGGA
The DNA here is from genome assembly GCA_022829125.1 of Lathyrus tuberosus. Classification (NCBI taxonomy): domain Eukaryota; kingdom Viridiplantae; phylum Streptophyta; class Magnoliopsida; order Fabales; family Fabaceae; genus Lathyrus; species Lathyrus tuberosus. The sequence continues at coordinate 8,022,968 of JALAZF010000218.1, read as the reverse complement.
GTATTGTAAGTTGAGTATAAATAGTCGGTAAGTTTAAGTTTGTGACGAGTGGAATATATACATGCTTGATAAGTCTTTTCTCTCTGATGAATGAATTTTCTTGTGTTAATATTTACTTTTTTGTTTTTATGTTTCAACCATTTTAATCCAAACTCACAAACTTAGAAATTATCGAACGGCAGTTCAGTAGCACCGATCTCTGTGGACACGAAAAATTCTCAGAAAAATACTTCCAAAACTTTTGTTGCTTGCCGCTATTCCGCATTCTAACAAAATGGCGCCGTTGCCGGGGATTGGTGTTTTTATTGGATCGCATTGCGATAGTTTCTTTGTTTTTGAGTTTTGTAGATATCGTATATATTGTCTATTTTCACTTGTTTATATTGATACTTGTATATGTTTACCATATTTGTGAATTTTACATGTTTTGCATAATTGTGAATATAGTGTATATATTTGTTTCTCTTCACATTTGCCAAAAGTGTGGTTAGATGTGTAGTTCCGGTTAGAGCTCGAAGAGATGAGAGCAAAGGTGGGAGTGAAAGCATTTGGCTCCTCCGAAGCAACGTGTTAGTTTGTAAATAATAGACGTCGAGCTTACGACGTAAAACAAGCATGTTTTATCGTTTTTTGTTCCGTTATTACTTTTTCATTATAGCGTAGGTAGTGTGGTGAACATTCATTAAACAAGTTGTACTCAGATTATTCGTAAAATTCTCAAATCTTCACTTTACAACTTGTTTAATTCATTTTCACCAGGTCTTTCTAGAATAATTTTTGTATATGAGATTGTGTAGGTGTTAAGTGGAGGCCTACACCAGAACCTTGTTGCTGTACTGGTTTTTCTGGTTCTGGTGTAGCGCGCTTAGCGCGGGTCTGCGCGCTTAGCGCGGCCTGCTGTGCTGAGCTAGTGAATTCTTTTAATTGTTCACTTGGTTCCCCCTTCTTCCCACTTCCACCAAGGCCTTATATATTAGTAATTATTAGTAATTTTTCTAATTCTTTTGTTAATTGTTTGGACTCAAATTTTAGCCCGATATCTTGAAGTCGCATTTGGTGATTTTTCCGATTTTGAGTGTTTCAACTTGCGAATGCGTGGTAATGATAGTGTTTAAAGTTTTGTACACGTTCAAGGTATGTGTTTATCGCTTTCTAGACTTTAGCATATTCATGATACTTAGGCTTTTTACAACTTATATGCAATTCATTCTTTTATATACTTGTTCGTATGTGAATCACTTTAGTTCCCACCCTTTTTGTGAGGAAGCCTTCCATTGTTCATATATGCTCGGAGTACCAATATTCTTGTTTTAACTAAATTTTATTATGCTTAATCTTTTGTTTGTGTTGATTATTTGAAAGCATGAAAAGGATCAAGGCATTTTGTTTCATTTTGAGCACAACTACCTTAGCCAAATAGTCAATTCACCTTGTGAGTGTGTGATCGTTTGTAAACCCCTTTGAGCCTTTAGTCATTATCCATGTTGTTTGAGCTTGATGGTTGTCTATGAGTATCAAATTCATTTTTTGTGGATCTTGATTGTTGTTTTTTTTGAACCCTCAACTTTGTGTTGTTGTATGAATTTTTACCTTGCCTTAGAAAGTAGGGAGTATTCACATGATGATGTGGTTGAATTCAAGTTGGGGAGAGCAATGTTTTCTCACTTATGTTGTTGGTTGCTATGAGGTTGAAAAATAAAAGAAAAAAGAGAAAAATATGAAAAAGAAAAGAAAAGAAAAGAAAAGAAAAGAAAAAAAAGAAAAAAAAAATTGAAAAGGCTTTGAAAAAGAAAAACAAAAAGAGTAGAATAATGTTGTGCTAATAAGTTCTATGTGTTTGGTGTAACACTTGAGATTTTGGAAGAAGTTTGATTGAAATTTTGTGTTTGAACTTTTGTGAGTTGATCACTCCCTTAGGTTTAGGCAAGTTTTTGTTTCGATTAGCTTTAGGAATTACCCCTTGTTTGTTCACCCTACCACATTACAGCCCTGAAAGTCCTTTTGATTCTTGCTTTTGTGTTTTCAGCATGATTTTTGGATGATTGCATAATTTATTCTTTTGTTTGCAAGATTGTTGTGTGAGTGAAAAATCCCTCATTTTGTGTTTTTCATCTACCGATGATTGTTTTTGCTAGGTGTGATTCACATTTGAACTTGTGTTGTTTTAGAATGTTTAGCATGATTTTTGTATTTAGCATTTGTTTCGTGATTATGTTATTGTTGTAGTTTAGTGGTAAGTATTTACTTTGTGTGTACCATTTTCGATTGAACCATTGCATTTGTTTTCCGTTTTCAAAATTTGTTGATTCATGATTCTTTGGTTATTGCTTTTGTGTTTTTAAGTTTGTTGGCTTTGTTTGAGGACAAACAAATATGTAAGTTGGGGAGAGTTTGATAAGTGCAAATTGTACATATTTTTGTATATAAGTTTTGTTGCACTTATCGTAACTTTGTGTTAAAATTGGTTGAATAAACCTCACTTTATGTGTAAATACGTTTACTTTAAGTTTTAGTGTATATATTGGGTATTGTGTAAATATCATTGAGTTTAATTGTTTTCCATTTATTTTTGTAGGTATTAAAGCATTGATATTGGAGCATTGTTAGATAGAGCATTGAATAAGCTTTCCAACACTTCGAACCGGGCGAAAAACGGAGTTGCGGTTCAAGAGTTATGAAGAAAGCAAGCTTTGGATTTTCAAACATGCTACGAGTGCGCTTAGCGCGCTCCTAGCCTAAGGAAGGAGCAAATTCCAGCATGTAGCGCGCTTAGCACGGTTTTAAGGCGGTTTAACCATTTTTTAGGGCGCGCTTAGCGCGGTCTGTGATTTTGACAGTCAATAAATAGGGAAAAACACATTTTTTAGGGATGGTTTTGGGGTTTTTGCTCCCAACTCCATCAAACTTCATTTCTATAGTAGATTAGCTTAGAAAACATCATGGAACCTTGCATTTGGATGATCCGGGGTGGATTTCTCATTGATCGGCTCTGACAATCCGTGAAGTGTTTGGTTCATTTCTGATTTTCTTCATGTCTTTCTTCTTTGTTGGGTTTGTATATGTTTTTGCTTTGATCTTATGTACATTTGTCGTCCATGGCATTATATTTAATTTGCTTTACAAATCTTTATCGATGATTGTCTCTGATTTTTGCTTTATACGCGGGGTTTGGGTTATGTTAGAGATAAATTTCACAAATCTTGATTAGGGATGATTATCTGTTAGTTTCTGGATGCTAGAGATAGATTTAGAGCTAACAATCCATTTGGGTGTCGGAGCTTAATGCTTCCGTATTTCAAGGCATCGTGCGTGAGAGTGACGAAGAGAGTAATACGGTTTTTCTCTCAGCTCGGTGTGTCAGAGATGAACACTATTGTGAGCGATACCGGGTGATATTGAGGAGTATTGTAAGTTGATTATAACTGGTCGGTAAGTTTAAGTTTGTGACGAGTGGAATATATACATGCCTAATAAGTCTTTTCTCTCTGATGAATGAATTTTCATGTGTTAATATTTACTTTTCTGTTTTTATGTTTCAACCATTTTAATCCAAACTCATAAACTTAGAGATTATCGAATGGCAGTTCAATAGCACCGATCTCTGTGGACACGATAAATTTCCGGAAAAATACTTTCAAAACTTTTGTTGCTTGCCGCTATTCTGCACCAACAATCAGCGGACAAGATAGCTGATGCATCAAGCTCTGGGGCGACGACATAACTCTCCCCGTCAAACATTTTCCCCTAAAGATAGCATGGGGGCGGCACAAATTTCCCTCCAACAAAACCGACCGGGCAAACTAACGGCGTAAAACTGGCATCGTCCCGTTTCCTCTTATGGGTCGTGTCTGGAGTTTGGGGAGTTGAAGTTGTCCCTGGGGTAGGGCCAGCGTCGCCCATAAACGTTTCCTCTTATGGGTCGTGCTCCGGTCTTCGGCAGTGGGAGCACCTTCTTCAGATTATTGGTCGTTGCGGACCTCACCAGGTGCTCCCTTATGTCCGCCATTTTCCCTGCAAACATAAAAGAAGATTAGTACGTTGGGCCAGAACTTTAGACACGGGCAAAAGAACAAGTTATACCAAGGAGCTGGAATGCAACATCGTCGGTTTCACACTCAAGAAGAGCCCTAGTATTAATATAACGAGCCGCCCGGGCAGGCTCTCCATCCTCCTCGAGCAACTCGTTTCCATCCCTGTCGACGATAAAGGCAGGACTAAAAGTCTCCACGTATGCATGCAAAACTCGATAGGACTCCTTGTCCCCGTCACGAAGCTGCTCGTGCTTGATGAGGAACTGATCGGTCCTATATTTGAAATGGGCATACACCCACTCTAAAGGAAACTTAGACACAACCTTCTGAACTTGCTGACCGTCAACCTCCACGATCTCAAGCGTAGAGATGGAACTCCTAGCCACTTCAGAAACAGGATTCACGACCAAGAACCTGTTCTTGAAATGCCGGACAGACTCAGAGTACGCCCAAAAAAGCCTGCTCTGCTGTTTGAAAGAAACCCAACTTTGCTTCGGGCCCGCTGTGCTCCGCTGGATCTGGAAGATGCAGAAGAAAAGGTCCACGGTCGCCCCGATCCGCAAGTAACGGCATACCAGCTCAAAACCGTGAATAAAAGCCAGCGCGTTCAGATGAATCTGAGCCGGGCATAACTCCAAGTGGCAGAAGACGGCCTCCTGAAAGTCGGTGAAGGGCAGGCGGTACTTTACCTCCACGAAGGCAAATCCATACATGGGGAACTGCATCCCCGGATACACTGAACAGATAAGATCGTTCTCTGTCGGGCAGATGGCTCTCCAGTGCACCGGTACGTCCTCAACCCGATCTTCTAAATAAGGAAAATCCCGAACTTCCTCCTAGGTAAACGTCGACCTAGTCGATAGGGGTTCTTGGGCAATCCATTTGAGGTCCCCCTTAGCTACATAGACGTTGGCATAATCTACTGACTGCTCTACCTCCTCGTGTGCGGCCCCAACGTCAAGCACAGCCTCTTCGTGTTGATCGGCCATTTGACCTGAAAAGCAGAGGAAGAAAAAGTGAATTTGACGACAAAGATCAAATCCACCCTTCCACCACTAATCAAGTGAAAGGGCGAGGAACAAGTCGAGGATAACCTCGAGCCCCAGTCGACCACGACAGAATGCGGCGACTTCACTTTCCCCTGAGACAGGGACGAGTCTCAGCGACTCTACGAAGATTGAAAAAGAGCTTACTCGACAAAATAAGCTCGTCACACGAAAGCCAAAATTTCGTGTCGAACATGCCTAATACCCGACTACAAACCTAAAAGTAATCCTAACCAGAATCTAGAAATATCTACATAAGCATACGCAATAATCATGAACATTCATCCCATGTTCTTCGTGTTCTTCATGTTCTTCATGAATTTTCCAGAAATTCATGTGTTCATCGAAGAACACATGAACATTCAACCGGAAAATTCATGCGTCGCTGGTAAATTCATGCAATTTTCCAGAAAGGAAGAACATCAGGGAATTTGCAGAAAATGATGAAGAGCTTACTTGCTGAATCGAAGGTAGAATATGAAGATCACAAACTAAGCGCTGAAGGTCAACGACGGCGAAAAAGCTCCGGCGAGAACACAAGTTACAGAGCGTGGAAGTTTGGGGATAAGAATTTGAGTAAAGTGTCAAATGAATCTTCTCTCCCCCTTTTATAAGCACTTCCTCGCTTGGGAAGCGCAAAGGCCATCATAGCCTAGACGTCTCTAGGCCTGACAACAATTGAATGCTCCACCACGTGTCAGAAAGAGAATCTTCGTTTAGCATTCCCAAAGCTAGATGTATCATTCACCAAGTCTTTCACTACCCCGCGAGCACATCTTCCCCGACAATGCGCGCAACTCGCGTCCTCGCCAAGGCTCCTCGACAAAAAAAGCCACTTCGGCGGGCACATTTCCTAAACCTGATCGACGTAAAAACACCATTTCTGCGAGCATGTCCACGCGTATGAAAGGCTGGTCGAACTGGATAGGAACCGATATCGACCACCTCGACGTTGGAACAGACGAGGGGCATATCCCTGAACACTGTCATTCGAGGGCAATTGTCCACGGAACTATCTCAAGTCATCACTCTTCCTCAGAGCAAAGACTTGGGGGGGCTCTTGTTCTGGACTGGGCAGGTGCTTGGCCCACAGTAGGGCAAGGCCCAACCCAGTCCTGCTCTTGGCCAGACCCAATAGGCAGAAACTAGCCGTTGGGCAGGAACTTTTCGTTGGGCATGTCCCCCTCACTCTCTTGGCAGTTCGCGCGACCAACTGTCTCCCCGGGTCTCACAGAAACAATTAGACCAGGTCAAAGGGTCACGCGCCTGACCCTCCACCTGGCAGTCTCCCATTGGTCGACCAGATATCTCAGTCACATGGGAGACCTTGGCCCCACGTTGGGGGTTTTCCTATAAATACCCTCTCACTTGAGAGGGGCATGTATTCATTATTCAATACTTGAAATCTCACCTTTGTACTTGCTTCTTCTCTTGCCCAATTACTTACTTTGGCATCGGAGTACCTTGCAGGTACAACCCCACTTCCTTTCCTACAAGCATCTTCATCTGCCCTATCCGAAGGCCACGACGATCCAGTCTGATCATCTCCGAGAAAAGTGCATAACACTTCGGGAGATGTACTTCACCATAGACTGCTCCCTGCTGGATTTTTGAAAGTTTCGATTGATATTGCTTTAGAGCGGGATGCGTTACTACCTATACCTGACGATGTTTCAGATGCAACATTGGTGGGAGATGCAATAAGATCGTATGTTGCATGGCCGTCAAACCTCATTTTCATAGATGATGAGGTATGTTGAAAACCATTATGAACCTTTTAGTATTTAAATGTTTTACGAGCCATGTATGTTATGCTTACATTTACTTACATTTTATTTACATGGTAGAGTTAGACTCCTACAAAATCCAAATCAAAAGGTAAAGGGATTGTGCGGCACACCGAGTCAGTTGCATCAAAAAAAGAGGTACATTGATATATATGCATTGAAAATGTTAATTCTATGATCCGAATTCAAAAGTTTCATGATTTTATACTTTACCTAACTTATATGATTTTTAGATTCATGCTCAAGAGTTTTAACAAGTCAGCAAGAATAAGAAGCCAGAAAAAAAGGATCTTGCAAAGACCGGGCCAAAAAAAGCATCTATTTCTCGCTTTAGATTGTGTCTTGAAACATTTGTAGGAATATCAGATTTGATGGAAGGTTGTATTCGTGAAATACCTATGGAAGAAGGTATTTTCGGTTTTTCTTATTCATAAACAATTGCTAAAGAGGAATTGGATCAGATTTTTCAGCATTCTGAATTAGGCATCGGTGTTATGAATTCATACATCAGGTACTCCATCAATTTTATTTAATTAATTAAACAATTTATTTACTCATTTCAATTAATATTCTAATGTTGATTATGTTTTTATTTAAGGTTCTTGTATGACAAATTGATGCGCCAGTGTCAATTGACGGAAATATACTCTTTCTTATCTCCCAGCTGTGTCAACGCACGATTAACCGATCAAAGTGCAAGTGCAGTCAAAGATCAGTTAGTCGATGCATTTATGGCCAACAGAGATACATAAAAGTTGTATTTTTACCATATAATACTAGCCATGGGTTAGATTTCCATTCCAACTTCATTTATTACAATCTTTCGTTTTTTGACGTTGTGAATAAAATTTCCATCTAAATTTTTGTTTTATTTTACAGCGGACACTGGTTGTTGGTTGCGATTAATCCGATAAAAGAAATAGTATTTTATCTAGATTCGTTGGATGGTGATCAAACAAAATACCCAGATATGAAGAAGATGGTTGACACGTAAGTCATGAGATTGTTCTAAATATTCGTGTGTATATTTATTTATTTATGTGAGATTGTTCTAAATATTCATTTATGTTATGTTATGGCTATACAAATATTCTGATCACAAAGACAAGCTCGAGTACCAAAGAGTAGAGCAAACAACATTACATGGATAAGAGTGCAGGTATATTTTCACAATTTTGATTATAATAGTGATGCTACTTGATAAAACAAGTTAAACTATATATCCTGATATATATTCGTATTTTTTTAATATGTGTAGTGTCTTCGTCAGCGTAATGGTATATATTGCGGTTATTTCGTTTTGAGATTTATGAAAGAAACCATTCCTTCGGGTCAAATAGAGATTCCAAACATGGTATGGATTTATAACTTAGGATTTATTTTAATATTTATCAGATATTTCATATAATTAATTACTTTTAACTAAATCATGCATATTATGTTATATTATGTAATACTTTGATGAATTCAAGTGTGCTACTTACTCGCAAGATAAATTGGAAGAAATTAAGGAGGAATGGTGTCAATTCATTATTGAGATGAGAATCATATAAAGTATATTGTCTTTCTTTTGTGTGAAGTTTATGGAAGTTGTTGTCTGTTAAGTGCAAATTTTTACTTAAATTGAACCATTTTTCTTGGCACTTTTCAACTCAATTCTCATGTTTTCATAGATTTAACTCATGAATTGTTGTTATTCTTCAAACATTGTGAATATAACTTTGGTGCTTGTAATATGTGTGTTATTGTGTAAGAAAAGGCACTAATTGATCAAAGATGTAAGACACAAAGAAAGGAGCAAACTTGCCAGCGAATGTTCGCTTTGCGAACAACTGGCGAAGCTCCAACGATTGGTCCCGGAATTATGGCAGTAGGAAAAGGGAATAAAGTTCGCTTTGCGAACTTCTAGTGAATGTTCACTGAATTCATCGCTTTGCGAGGACTTGGCGAAGGACACCTTGGAAATGGCAGAAGAAAAAGGGGCCTAAGTTTGCTTTGCAAACTTGTAGGCGAATATTCTCTTTGCGAACAAAAGTTCGTATTGCGAACTTATGCAGAACTTTTGAGGCGGTTTAGCTTATCAGAAGGCACTTCAGGTGCCATTTTCATAGTTCGCTAGGCGAATGAAAAGTTCGCAGTGCGAACTTGGCAATTTTTGAATGTATTATATAAGTAATTTTCATCATTTTTTTAGAGAGAATTCATATAACTTGTAATTTTAACATCAGAACTTTATCTCTCTTCATTTCAAGAATATTTTAGAGAGAGAAACTTAAACCTAAGGGGGAGAAGGTAAGATCTTCAATCTCTTGTTGGGTTTGGATGTAATCTTTTGATACCTTATGTATTTCATCTAATGTGTGTTTGTGAACTAGTTTTGATTCTCTATTGTTGGTTGTCTTTGATTGTTTATTTGTTGGTCTTGACAAAACCTTTTTCAAATCTTTGGTCTTAGATTTTCATCTATCAATAAACAAACTTTTGACATGGTTTTGTGAGTTGATATTCATTGTATCTTTTATTGTATTGTGTTGATTAGTAGCATGAATGTCATGAGTAGGATCGATACGGTATTGCGAGGATGCGTGATAATATTGATGAAGAGCGATATTCACATACATTTGGCAAATTAGTTGAATACATGTAAAAAGGGTTAAGCGTATGTACGTATTCTGATCATGGCATTTTATATGAAGCAATCATTTATCTGATTTGGGTGTCATCTTTGTTTACCTGTTTATCTTTGATTTGACCCGCTATAGACATATACTCTTCAAATCTGGATCTAGGATGATTATCTGTTGTGTTCTAAACTCTAGACATAGATTTAGGCTTAACATTTGCGCGAGTATCAGTTCTTAATGCTCTGTGTTAGTTTTGTTGCGTGAGACATCACCAATGAGACAATACGGTTGTTCTCTCGATGTTGCGTTTGACATAACCTCTGTTGTGGGTGATACGTGAGGATATTAGGGGAATGATTGGTTTGTGTTTACTTGATTAGAAGAATGCATGTGTTATCAATTGATGAGATCCAATTCCAACAAGGCTTCGTTTATAATTCAGTATGTACTTTATGTTTTTAGTGTTTATATGTTATGCCTTTAATTTTGGTTTCTTAAATCTTTTTAACCAAAAATTTTGCACCATAAGATTAGAAATGTAGAAACCGTCGAACGGTATTCTTTATCGCAATGATCCCTGTGGAGACGACAAAACTAGGTACTTAATTAATTTTTGCTTGCTGCTGTATTGCAACAAACATTGTCTTGTTTCGGAATTGAAGTTGTTGTATAGTTTATGGAAGTTGTTGTATAGTTTTGGAGGTTGTTGTATAGTTTTGGAATCTTTAGATGTTAAAGGTTTTGGAAGTGGATAAGTTGTTATTAGAATATGGATGTTTTGTGTACATATGAGGTTTGTGTTGAATTATATATAATGGTTATTTTGGTGTATGAGGTTTGTGTTGAATTATATATAATGGTTATTATAAGGTTTATGTGTTGAATTATAATGGTGTATATATATGTTGAATTATAATGGTATATAAGGCCTATGTGCTGAAATAAAGGCTTGTGTTGAAATATAAGGTCTATGTGTTGAAATAAAGGCTTGTGTTGAAATATAAGGCCTATGTGTTGAAATATAAGACACATGTGTTAAAACATAATGTTGAATTACAGGTTTTTGTGATTAGTTTTGATAAAAATTAAGTGATAATGATTTGTGAAAAATGATTCCTAAAAGAAGGACCATAGACAGCGCTTATACCAAAAAAAGCTTCCAAAAAAAAAGATTTTCAAAAAAGAGATTTTAAAAAGAGCTTTTTACGTGTACAAAAGAAAGTGCTTTCTAAAAAAAACGCTGCCTAAAGAAGTGAGAAAAGGCACATTAGAGAGCGCTTTAAAAGCGCTGCCTATATTGGGATAAAAGAAAGCACTTTTATTGATAAAGTGCTGCCAAAGGTAGAAAGAGAAGACACATTAGGCAGCGCTTTTAAAAGCGTTTCCTAAAGGGGGACAAAAGAAAGCGCTTTTATTTGAAAAAGCGCTAAGCGCTGCCTAAAGGGGGACAAAGGAAAGCGTTTTTAAATAAAAAATGTTGCCTAAAGGGGACCTAAGACAACACTTTTGCATTTAAAAAAGCGCTGCCTTTACCTATAGTAGCGCCACTTTAGGCAGCGCTTTAAAGCGCTGCTAAAGGGAGAAAAAAGCACTTCTAAAGGTCTTTTATGGCGTAGTGGTTGTTGATTTCATATGTTGATTACATGATGCTTTGCCATGTACGTTGTTGCTTTTATTTGCTGATACCATGATGTTTTACCATGTGTCTGAGGATTGTATCTGTTGACTATATGATACTCTGCCATGTGTACTTTGTTGATTTTATGGGTTGATGATATCATACTGTGATGCTTTGCCACGTACCTTTGTTGATTTCTTGTTACTTTCATACATGATGTTCTTGCCATGTACTTGTTGATTACATGATAATTTTCCATGTATCTGTTACTTTCATACATGATGTTTTGCCATGTATGTTGTTGATTTTATCTGTTGTTTCTACATGATGCTTTCCCATGTATGTTGTTGATTTTATCTGTTATTTCTACATGATGCTTTGCCATGTACTTTGTGTTGTTGATTTCATTTACCTTGATTCACATGATGATTTGCCATGTGTCTGGTTCTCACATGATGCTTTGCCATGTGTACGTTGTCGACTCCAGTTGTTGCTTTATCCTACATGATGCTTTGCCATGTACGTTGTTGATTTTATTGTTTGATGCTTCTACATGATTTTCTTGCCATGTACTGTGTACTTTGTTGTTTCCATTTGTTGTCTGATCATACCTTGTTTCCTATTGATTACATGATGTTTTACCATGTGTTTGTGTCTTCATTGGATGTCTGTTGATTACATGATGTCTTGCCATGTATCTGTTGCTTTCTTTCTATGCTTGTGACCTAATCCAAGGGAAGGGAGTGTGTGTTAACTTATTGTCATGTGCATGTCCTTGTATGTTTATGACTTTGCCTTGCCTGTCTTTGTTTTTCTTTGCCCATCTTTAACCTTTAGCAAATTATTTTAGCCAAAACACAAATTTTTCAAGAGGTTCCTGTAGGATACTGTAGATGCTTAGGGTGCTAGTACCTTCCCTTAGTATAACCAACCCCCGTACCTTTGATCTCTCTTTACTTAGCTTTAGGACTTGCTTTTTGCTTTGCATGTTTACTTAGGGTTTTTGTTTGATCTTTTCTCCTTTCCCTTGGAAAAATAAAAGTCCGGTGGTGATATCTTATCTTTGCAAGTCAAGCTAATCGATAGCTTTGGTCTCCGAATCTCACCGCGACATAATCTAACAATAATTCCCTTATTCCTTAGGCTAATTCAGAGTTAGATTACGAATTCTACGGCGTTAATTCAAAAGCAACGACTTCTAATTACCTATCTCTAGTTAATTACAAACACTACTACGGAAAACATTTACAACAATGATTGGAAAATGGATACCATCATGCGTGACCCACCGTTGTGAAGTTGCATGTGGTTATATATGTGTTACTTACAATCACGGTCATATGACCGTTGTAGAAAACATGAAAGCGCACGACATATTACCACAGTTGCTTTAACTAACTGTTGTAATATATTAAAGGTCCCAGGTTCGATTCTCAGCAACGCCTTTTTGGTATATATATTATTCTGGACAACCCCATCTTTATAAAACCAACCAAAGTTACCACACCCAGCTTGCATAAATCCCTGATACATACACGAAATGTTTCCCAAAGTTCAAACATCAAATATACATCAAATACACCTTATAATTTGGACAACCCCAAAAATATTTTCCAAAGTTCTTAACGGTTGTTGCCATTCGAAAACAACCATGTCCCCACAATGACATGTGGGTTTCCATCCTGAGCTACTTTATACATTCGAATCCCCACTTTATGAGTTTTTCTGTTTCAACAAGGATGAAGATCCACTTGATTTCATGCTTGCCTAAACCCTAATTCCTAATTGCAAAGATGAATCTCTATATCCAATTTGCCCTAGGTCGAATTTGGGATCCAATTTGGGAATGTATGAACGATGACTATGTGTAAACGGAGAAGATGAACTTGCTTTGCTAACTCAGCTGCACGTCTTCACACGTAAACGGACGTTTGAGGATAATTGACGAAGAGGACTCAAGTAACACCATTTTAAAAATTAAATGATCACTTTGGAACTTTTTAAAATTAAGGGACCAAATTGGACTCCGAGGTAGACTTAAGGGACCAAAAAGGGTATTTTGCCTTAATTATAATATTTATCCCAATAAATATAATATTTTCTAACGATAACAACAACGTAACTATAAACGATCAATTCACCTCCTACTTACACGCCCCCAAAATAAAGGTAGTAATTTTATTTTATTATTTTAATTCCAATTAAATAATTATCTTTAAAAATAAATATTTTTGTTATTATTAATAAAATGTTACAATTAAACAATTATTTAATTATAACCTTTATTTATTTCATCAAAAAGAAAAGTAACACTTTTATTAATTAAACATTTTATTTTAAATAATTATTTAATAAAAATACTCATTATAATTATTATAATTATTTCTAACTTTTTCGTTTGTCATTCGCTTAACCCACAAGTCCCAATTAACCTTTTCACCTTCATTGTTACATACACCCTTAAATAATAAGGTTAATATATTTTTAACGATAGAATATTATTATTATTATAATTAAATAATTTAATCCCAATAATTAAATTATTTGAATAAATCATATTTACTAAATATTGTAACACTTTATTTTTTTTTAACTAAATAAATATTCCAATTAAATAAATATTTCAATTAAAAAATATATTTAATTAAATAAATATTTAACTATCACTATATGATTTAGGGTTAAATATGTTTGTGGTCCTCCTAAATGTCTCGAATTTCGTTTTTAGTCCCTTAAAATATTTCATTCAAATAATGGTCCTCCTAAAATTTTTCATCCACACTTTTGGTCCCTAATACTAAACCGTTGTTAAAACTGTCGTTAACTCAGTCACAAAGTTAAAAACCGTCGCTAAAACCATCGTTTATTCTGTCGCTAAGTTGTAAAAATCGTCGCTAAGTTGCAGGAAGTACCAAAAGTGTAGATTAAAAATTTTAGGAGGACAATTATTTGAAGGAAATATTTTGAGGGACTAAAAACAAAATTTAGATATTTATGAGGACTATAAACATATTTAACCCTATGATTTATTTCTAAAACTCTAATTATTTCAATTATTGCTAAATGATTAATCTTATCTAATATTTCATTATTTAATCAATTAATAATTTCAACACTTATTTATTTTATAAAATTATAATTCTTAATTATTTAATAATTAAAACTCTAAAATAACTATTTTATTTTTAATTCCCCTAATCCGCTAATTCTCTCTAAATACTCAATTATCCAATTCTTTCTATTAAATTAATTAATTCAATTTTTCTTCACCACTCTAAAATACTCATATATTCCTATAATTTAATTAAATTATCGAAATATCCCTAAATCCCACAACCCCCAATATATCTCAAATAATCAAATAATTCAAGCAGTACACGTATAAAAACTTAAATAATTAGATTAAAATTAATAATATAAAATCGGGGTGTTACAACTCTCCCCACTTAAAACGATTTTCGCCCTCAAAAACCGTTCGACACAAACAACTTAAGATAATCTGACTTTCTATCTCACACCTCACGCTTCCTCCTTGCTCTAAGACACAACCCCTCAACAAGTCCTCCAAAGAAGGAATAGTCCTCCCAGTCTAGACTATTTCTGATGCTCAATCTTCAAATTCTAGCAAGTCAAACAAGCTTAAACAAACTGCGCAATGTCTCTCTTCATTCCTGGCCACCTAAAACGTCTTCTTAAGATATTAGTACATTGTAGTAGCCCTATGAGGAATACTTAAACTGCTCTTGTGACTTTCCTTTAAAATCATTCTCTCAAGCTCCGACACATCATGTACACAAACTTTATCTCAAGACTTTAAGATTCCATTTTCATCAAATCTAAAGTCCTTATCCCCATTCTAGTTAACTGATGATAAATTATCTACCGAGTTTACAACCATCTTCTGAATCTCTTTGATATCACGAAGAAAATCACTAGTCAACTTCAGCATACCTAGCCTCACACTATTATGAGTCTCCTCACATACCAAACTCAGATCTTTGAATTTCTCGATCAAATCTAATTCTCTAACCATCAATGCCGACATGTCTAAGGTTTCTGACTCAAAGCATCTCCTACAACATTTCCTTTACCAAGATGGTAATTCGAACCAAAATCGCAGTCCTTAAAAAACTCTAACCATCTTTTTTGTCTCATATTTAACTTCTTCCGATCAAACAAGTATTTCAAGCTCTTATGGTTGTTGAACACCTCAAACCTCAAACCATACAAGTAATGCTTCCACACCTTTAGCACAACACCACTACTGCCTACTCTAACTCATGAGTAGGATAATTCTTCTCATGACCTTCTGTTCTCACGAAACATAAGCTACTACCTTGCCATCCTGCATAAGCACACCACCTAGAGTCATCTTGGATGCATCACAATACACCACAAAAGGTTCTTCCGCATCTGGTAAAATTAGAACTGGCACCGTCGTCAACCTTTTCTTCAGTTCTAAAAAACTCTCATCGCACTAGATTTCCCAAACAAAATCTTGACCCTTTCGAGTCGACTGAGTCAAAGGTAGAGATAACTTCGAAAAACCCTCAATAAATCTTCGGTAATAACCAGCCAATCTAAGGAAACTTCTGATCATTAGTAACTGACTTAAGAGCTTTCCACTGTAGCACTTCATCTACTTTAGAAGGTTCTGGCACCACTGAAATTTACGTAGGACACTATAGGTAGATCACTAATTACAATATTTCTCTCTGCCTCCAAAGAAACCAACATTATAAAAAATTGTCCACCTTCTTTTATAGACTCATCCACTTGTTTAGCATAATAGACAACCTTTCACCTCCGTTGAACTCAGGTTCACGCTTTGGAGGCAAGTCGCAAATATCTTAAGGAAATATATCAGAAATCACATACCACTGGTACTTCATTAGCCTGTCACATTTGTTCTCTATTCTCCAAGAAGAAAATGTCAACAATACTTGATCGTTCTTCCTCAAGGACATCTCAACCTGACCAGTAGGCAGGAATCTTGAATACACATGCACTTCAGTTTCGGAAAAACCACACAGCTTCAATATCACCTGAAATCATGCAATCAACAACTTACTAAACCAACTCTTCATGCCTGCAACAAAGCAGAGAAACATAAGCTTCTCCCCCACTTATTTCAATCCCGCTCCTGCCAAAAAGCGGTAAAGGAAACAAGCAAGTACCGACAGTGGTTCACACACATATCGCATACTAGGAAACAAACAATATTACAAAAACCTGGCCGTATGGACCGACCTGATCTGATACCACTATGTAACACCCTAAACTCAAAACATTTATTTATAAACAGCATGCATAATTAATAAGACAAAATGGAAATGAATACACATGTAAATAGTCTGAATAAAATCACTTTAAGAATAATCTAAAAGAGTTTTACAACTCATTTCATAAAGGAGAAACACAAGCGCCCAAAACCCCAGTGTTACAGTTCAGAGCATTATTCGACTAAGTAAAAAAAAAAAGCAAATGCCAAGATGCGACCTGCCATCTTGCGGTACTTACGATCCTATCACTCCTGCTGATCACCTGTATCAAAACGTATAAAGGAAACCAAAGAAACAAGAAATGGGTGAGAATTCACTTACATATATTAACGATGTGTTTTCAACAACTGAATGACATTAAAGAAACACAACAATCATATATAAATGGTATACATCAATCAATTAGAATCACAAACACACGTCACAACAAAATGCAATGCTATGATCCACCAACTCCATCACCTATATATCAGAGGAATATTACTGATTTTATTTTACTAGTCTCGGGTCTTTCCCATATAGACCAACGATCCCCACCAATTGATCTGAGACCCGCCCCTGGTTTTTTCCACCAAGACCAACGATCCCCACCAATGGATCTAAGGCCACCAAAATGGACCGAAGTCTCACCTAAACTCCGAAATACATGAATGCATGGTAATATGAATCACAAATATGCATTTCATGGACAAACATCATAATTCACCAAAATTATGTATAATAATACTCATAAACACCAAAAATTCCAAAGGATATCACCAGAATAGGTTCCATTCACGAACCACAAATTACCCAATAAGGGACACCCAAATTCAAATCACCTAAAATTCTGTTTATTAAACAATATATTCACTTTTCTTACACCCAAAATTATTTAATTAATTATATTCCCAAAAGTAAGTTAAATATACTAATATTTTTATAATATTTTATAAAAGGTATATTTAATTATTTTAGGGCTATTTTATCACAATTTCAACTTAAGAAGTCAAATGGAACGTCTCCTAACTCAAAAATGGCAAAAAGCGACAAAATTACTAAAATGACCCTAGCCGCCGACTTTTTTCGGAATCTGTACAATTTCGTACAATTACTTTAGGGCTATTTTCTGACTTTTTCCAGTAATGCGCGATTTTGTTCCCAACAAAGTGTGACTTCGAGAAATTTTACAGAAAAACAGGGTTCATAGTTTTTATTTGGGAAAAACATATATTAAGTTTTTTGTATACCAATCACAAAGTTTTTAATCCCAATATCCAACACAAGTCAATCCATATTTCATATACTGTGCCCAAATGGGATAATTCCATTTGGGTATATATTTCATCGTCAAAATATTTTGTGACCAAATGGGATATTTGGGCACAGGTCAAAAATATCAGAAAGTGACCAATTGGAAAAAATCCCAATTGCTCACAAATTTTCATAAACTTTCGATTAACAACATAAATTTCACAATTCTTGTATATATCCACGTACATATAGTTATAAAAAAACATAGGGCTTTGATCAAACCCCATAGGGTCAAACCCAAAACTTGTATTTTGATATGATCCATAACAATTTCACACAAATCATGCAATCATACATACATATCATCATAAAACATATATCATACATCAGATATCGTAACAATGAATATAATATTTAGGGTCGACGACCCTTGGCGCTGATGAGAGGTAAAGGAACCATCATTATCTTGCTGCCTGCAAACCCACCATCTAGTAAGGATTTCCGCCCTCTTACCTCGATTGAAGCTTTCACGGTTCTCTATGTGTTTTCCCTAATGCACCGTTATTGCTCTCAAATCGTTCTTACCCTAGCTTCCACCCTCTTATTATCTATTTATATTCCCAATAAATATAATTTTAAATTTTTTAATTAATAATTATAATATTTATCCTAATAAAATATAATATTTTCTAACGGTAACAACAATAACGTAACTATAAACGACCAGTTCACCGCCTACTTACACGCCCTCAAACTAAAGGTAGTAATTTTATTTTATTATTTTAATTCCAATTAAATAATTATTTCAAAAAAATAAATATTTTTATTGTTATTAATAAAATGTCACAATTAAATAATTATTTAATTATAACCTTTATTTATTTTATCAAAAAGAAAAGTAACACCTTTACTAATTAAACATATTATTTTAAATAATTATTTAATAAAAATACTCATTATAATTATTAAAAGGGTTATGCTAACCAGTGCCCGGAGCACTGGTTAAGAATTTTAAATAGAGAAAATATTTATATCTGCAGTATATTAAATATACATAATATCCTTTAAAAAAATTACTTATTTTTGTATTCAGTGTATTGAATACACATATATTTATATAAAAAAAATCATTTAAATTTCTTAACGAATGTTCAGATTTTTGGAATTCAACCACAACATATGGGAATTCCTCTTCAATCTTGATCTCAAGATTGTTGACAAACCCATATACACGCAATGACAATGAACGAGATTGAGAAAGAACAGCAAGAAAGAAACGAAAGAAGAGAAATATTTGGAGAGAAAATTGTTACCCACAAACTGTGGGATTTCTGTTTTATTCACTTGCAAGTTGCAACTGTGACTTACAAAGTACTGTGATTCTTCACTACTTATTGTTATTACAAAATACAAGGGATACTCCCTATTTATAAATTTAGGTTTACTTGTTCTCCAAGCAAAAGCCCAAAACTATAAAAGCCCAAAATATCTATTTTGGAACTAAATCAAATCTAATCTAAATCAAATCTAAAACAAATCTGTGTGAAACAACTGTTTCGACACACTTCTTCGACACTTCGACACTTAGGCACTTCAACACTAGGAATTACAATTTAACACACCACCTAATTCATTGTGTCTAAGCTGTCTACATTCATCATGGCTCTTAGTCTTCTGAAGGCTTCGACCTGCACTCCCTTCGTCAAGATATCTGCAATCTGATTCTCAGTTCTGCAGTGTTCCAAGTTCATCTTCCCTTCTACTACCTACTCTCGAAGATAATGGAACCTCATTTCGATGTGCTTGCTTCGACCGTGAGCTATTGGATTCTTCGCCAAGTTGATAGCTGACATGTTGTCGATCTTCATGGTGATTACTCCATATCTCTTGTTGCGGTGAAAATCGGATAACAAATTATTAATTAATTTGCATCATATTTCTTTTACAACCGACTTTGATTTATCCAAAGGAAAAGTTCAAGATCGTTAGAAAAACTGATGACACTAAATTATACTGTATTTTCGACTCTGATTTCACATGCATATTAGTTTTTTTTTCTATTTTTTTATGCTTTGTTATTGTTATGTTTTCCTTTGTTTTCAGGTTTTCAATAAATCGAGGTCCCAGACGAAAAAGGATGCAAAAGGAGCTAGAATTCAAGTTTGGCAGCAATTTACTCTGGTCGCTTCTCTTGTCGCGGGCGCCCCAGGGTAGGCGACGACGTGTCCCATGATCTCCACAACTCAACTGCCACGTTCCTACGATCAGCACTCACCTTTGCCGTTTTCTTTGTGTCGCGGGCGCGACAAGGCAAAATTAGTTCCCGCCCATTTTTCAAGCCAAGGTCACTTTTGTCTTTGCACCATGCCAACTTTGCCTATAAATACTCCCAGAACTCGAATTTTAGGATCATCCAATCTTAGTTTACTTCATCCTAGGCATAAATTTCACTCCTGTAAAGCGGTAATTTTCTCACATCGAGGAGTTATTGCACTGTGTGTGATCGAGTTTGTAATCAAGTCTTGGAGTGTCTGTAATCAAGTTGAAGCACTTTGGTAGAAGTAATCCTGCCAGCATTTTCTTTTCCGTACATTGTACCAGATTTAAAAACTCCGCTTTGGAGCAGGTTTTATTTTAATCGCATTTACTTTCATTTATCTCTTGCACTTGCTTTATTTTGTTTATTTATTGTCTTGCCTTACTTTTCAAAAGACTTAATTCCATACATGATAAGAATTAATATGACTATTATAACTACCATGGCTGGTTAAGTTTTAGATAGGTAAGAATGTAAAGACCATAATCACCGTAATACGTCTATATGTTAATAGAAATACTTAAGGGCTGTTTTAATCTTTAACACAAGTTTTCTGTACTAAAAAGCAATGTTGGGTAAGATCGAAAGTCGTCCAACCATTTGTGAACTTGTTTAGTTCTCAACTGATCAAATACAGCAAAAGCGCTTTGCTCAGTTGAGTAGGGATTTTTAACACTTTAGAAAAGAGATTTTAAAATTATTTTCGGACGCGTTAGTGGGATTAGAATCTGGTTCATTTTGAACCTCTTTAGTTTAGAGATTTCAGGTCAAAATACTTTTCTGTTTAGTTTAAAATTTACATTTCTTAAAAGTAAGTTTTCCATGACTCTAACGCAATGCGCGCCTTTTTATAAGTGACAATAAAGGGGTTAGTTTAGAGGGTAAACTTGGTTCTGACTACGCGAAAGCGACAGTTCCTGTTAAATTGAATTCTTTTCTTAAAATAAAAGATATTGCACGTAAGTAGTCCTGTTGATGAATATAGAAATATTATCGGTTATGAGAATTACATTCAAGCCTATTGTTTTGTCTGAATTTTATTACCTCGTCATTTACTTTTATTTATTTTCCTCTGCATTAGTAAACCCTGAATTGAACTGCCTTAGATAAGCACTGTAACAAATGGAAATCGTTAGATCGACATTTGGTCTCTGTGGATACGATAACTTTTTATATTACTCTGACGCGATTCGTGCACTTGCGAATACAACGCATCAAGTTTTTGGCGCCGTTGCCAGGGACCAATTTTGCCGAATTTCGAATTTCGTTTGTTATCACCGTTTAGACTAGGACCGCACGAACTGGTCGATGCGAAGATCTCGCAGCTCCAGTAGTGTAATAGATCCTTTAGTGGAACCAGAACGTTACGCTCGCACACGACTTTGGCTTCGTCGAATTAAGCAAGCTATGGCCGAAGATCGTAACCAAAGACCCCTTAAGGAATTTGCTCAGCCTGCTGACGAAGAACCGAGCTCTAGTATAGTTAACCCTACCATACCTGCCAATAATTTTGAACTAAAACCGTCCCTATTACAACTAGTTCAACAAAACCAATTCGCAGGACTACCATCTGAAAACCCAAACCAACATCTAAAAGCCTTTATCCAGTTGTCAAACACCTTTAAGACCAATGGTGCTAGTCCTGAGGCGATTCGTTTAAGACTATTTCCCTTTTCCCTTAGAGACAAAGCCCTAACTTGGTTAGATTCCCTTCCAGCCAATTCTATAACAACATGGGAAGACCTTAGGAGAACATTCCTTGCTAGATACTTTCCCCCAAGCAAAACAGCCATTCTCCGAAACCAAATAATAAGATTTACCCAAAACCAAGGAGAATCGCTATTTGAAGCTTGGGAGAGGTATAAAGACCTTCTAAGGGCTTGTCCACACCACGGTTTGGAGCAATGGTTGATTATACATACCTTTTACCACGGACTTCATTATAACACAAAGATGTCCATCGACGCTGCCGCTGGCGGTGCCCTGATGAACAAACCCTATCCTGACGCTTGTGGTCTCATTGAAGATATGGCTCAAAACCATCATCAATGGGGAAACGAAAGAGCAACAGTGGAAAAGAAAGAAGCCCAAGGAGGTAAACATGAGGTAAGCTCTATAGACATGATGCAAGCCAAAATGGATGCTATGGCCCTCAAGATCGATCAAATGTACGTACAACCAACCGCTGCAGCAGCAGTAGTATCGGATTGCGAACTTTGTGGTACTAAAGGTCATCAATCAGCTGACTGCCATCTGTTAAACGAGACTAACCCAGACCCAGTCAACTATGCCCAAGGAAACCCGTTCTCAAATACTTACAACCCTGGATGGAGGAATCACCCTAATTTTTCCTACAAAAACAATAACCCTATCCAAAACCAAGCACCTCCGAGATCAACCAACAATCAAGCACCTAGACAAAACCAACCTATGCAAGCAGTGCCACCTAAGCCAAATATTGAGAAAGTGCTAAATGATTTTATGACAGCACAAGCCCAGCAAAACAAAGAGTTCCTAAATCAGAATATTCATGTGAATGAGCTGCTTACCCAACTAGGAACCAAAATGGACCAAATGGCCACCCACAGCAAGATGCTTGAAACCCAGATCTCTCAGGTAGCCTTAAAGCAAGCACCCCAAACTACTCCTGGAGGACAATTTCCTGGACAACCTCAACAGAACCCTCGAGGGCAAGCTAACGTTGTTACCTTACGAAGTGGAACCACTTATGAAAGGCCTAAAAACCCGACATTGAGTGACTCCAAAATTTCCAAAAAGGATACTACCCCCGAAGGTGAGAAACCCGTAGAAATTGAGAAACCAAAAGGCAAAGATAAAGGAGAAGTTACGGACGAAGCTTCAACACCCCCTCAGCCATACAAACCACAAATTCCCTATCCACAAAGACTTAAACAAACTAAGATCAATGACCAATTCCAAAAGTTTGTTAAAGTTATAGAAAAACTCCATGTGGAGATTCCTTTTACAGAAGCCATCACCCAAATACCATCTTATACTAAATTCCTGAAGGACATCCTCACTAATAAACGTAGACTTGACGATCCAAAACCAGTGGAGTGTAATTCCATTTCCGAGAACAAACTTGCCAAAAAAGACAAAGATCCGAGGAATTTCTCCATACCTTGTATTTTGGGGAATCATGTCATAGATAAAGCCTTTCTGGACTTAGGAGCCAGTGTAAGCCTAATGCCCCTTGCAGTTTGTGAACGATTGAAACTAGGAGATTTGCAACCTACTAAGATGTCTCTCCAATTAGCTGACAGATCTATAAAATACCCTGTAGGCGTATTAGAAGACATCCCAGTTAGAATAGGAAAGTTGTTCATTCCCACCGACTTCGTCGTAATGGACATCAAAGAAGATAAAGATATCCCAATCCTCCTAGGTAGACCCTTCCTATCAACTGCAGGAGCCATAATAGATGTCAAGAAAGGAAAATTGACTTTTGAGGTAGGTAACGAAAAAATAGAGTTTGTCCTAGCAAAGTTTCTCGCGGCACCAGTAATAGGAGATGCATGTTATACAGTTGATGTCATTGATGAATGTGTCCGTGAACTTAACCAGGAAGAGCCAATAGAAAGAATAAAACTACCTTCAACGCCCATTGAGAAAGATGATGACAGTATGGAACCCTACATAGATGATAGCCTTTTTGAATGTCTATCCTTAACTCCAGATCCTATACAAAACCCTAGCAAACCAACCTTAGAATTAAAAGAATTACCCAAGAATCTAAGATATGAGTTTTTAGACAAAGAAATGGACAGACCAGTTATAGTCAGTGCCGTTCTGAACCAAAATGAAACAAACCAACTCTTAGATGTCTTGCGAAGATATCCCTCAGCACTAGGGTACAACATCTCAGATCTTAAAGGAATAAGTCCATCCGTGTGCATGCACCGGATTTCACTTGAGGAAGATGCTAAACCTTCGAGAGAACACCAAAGAAGGATTAACCCTATAATGAGTGAGGTAGTTAAGAAGGAAGTTCTTAAGTTGTTGGAAGCAGGGGTAATATATCAGATCTCGGACAGTAAATGGGTAAGCCCTGTGCATGTAGTACCTAAAAAGGGAGGCATCACCGTGGTACAGAACGAAAGAGGTGAGCACGTTGCAAAACGGATAGAAGGAGGTTGGCGCATGTGCATAAATTACAGAAAATTAAACAAAGCCACTAGGAAAGACCATTTCCCATTACCTTTTATAGATCAGATGTTGGAACGTCTAGCTAGACATTCCTACTTCTGTTACCTCGACGGATATTCAGGTTTTTTCCAAATTCCTATACACCCTGATGACCAAGAGAAAACAACCTTCACATGCCCATATGGAACTTTTGCCTATAGACGTATGCCTTTCGGACTCTGTAATGCCCCAGCAACTTTTCAGCGTTGCATGATGTCAATCTTCGCTGATTATCTTGATGGAATTATGGAAGTATTCATGGACGATTTCTCAGTCTGCAGATTTGATTTCAATAACTGTCTAGTCAACCTTGAAAAGATCTTGAAGAGATGTGTCGAAGTAAACCTGGTATTAAATTGGGAGAAATGTCACTTCATGGTCACTGAAGGTATAGTTCTAGGACATATCGTTTCTGAAAAAGGCATTGAAGTTGATAAAGCTAAGATCGAGGTGATAGAGAATCTTAAACCACCCAAAACAATTAGAGAAGTTCGAAGTTTTCTTGGACATGCTGGATTTTACCGGCGTTTCATTAAAAATTTCTCTAAGATCACTAAACCTTTGACAGGTCTTCTGATGAAAGATGCTGAGTTCATTTTTGATGAAAAATGCAACGAAGCATTCAACCTTTTAAAACAAGCTTTAATCTCAGCACCCATTATGCAACCACCAGATTGGACAAAACCTTTTGAAATCATGTGTGATGCTAGTGATTACGCTGTAGGAGCAGTGCTAGGGCAAAGATCTGATAAGAAGTTACATGTGATTTACTACGCCAGTAGAACTCTAGATGCCGCTCAGCTAAACTATGCAACCACAGAAAAAGAACTCCTAGCCGTAGTTTTCGCCATAGACAAATTTAGATCCTATTTGGTGGGAGCCAAAATAATTGTTTACACTGATCATGCCGCCATCCGATACCTTTTGAATAAAAAGGATGCTAAACCTAGGTTACTCCGGTGGATACTTTTATTGCAAGAATTTGACCTTGATATCAGAGATAAGAAAGGCACCGAGAATGTAGTTGCCGATCACCTTTCCAGGCTTGAGTTCTTGAAACCTGATGTAGTACCCATAAATGATGACTTTGCTTATGACAGGTTAATCGCTAAGCTAGATGCCATTGGAGATGTAAGTTTAGAAACCCTAGAAGATTCTGAAAAATCCTTAGCGGTAAATAATGTACCTTGGTATGCAGATTTTGTTAACTATCTTGATGCAGATATAATACCTCCTGACCTCAGCTATCAGCAGAAAAAGAAGTTCTTCAATGACGTTAAACATTTCTATTGGGATGAACCACTCCTTTTTAAGAGAGGCAGTGACGGAATCTTTCGCCGGTGTGTTCCATAGGAAGAAGTGCACCATATCATAGAACATTGTCACTCAGCACCCTACGGAGGACACGCAAGCACATCTAAGACTCACGCTAAGATCTTACAAGCTGGTCTTTATTGGCCAACTATATGGCGTGATGTTCATACATATATAACCAAGTGTGACCCGTGTCAACGCTCCGGAAACATCTCGAGGAGAAATGAAATGCCATTAAGAAACATTCAAGAAGTAGAACTTTTTGATGTTTGGGGAATCGACTTTATGGGACCTTTTCTATCATCCTTAGGAAACAAATACATTTTAGTCGCTGTCGATTACGTGTCCAAATGGATTGAAGCTATAGCTGCACCCGCAAACGACACCCGAGTAGTGATTAAGATGTTTAAGCAGAATATATTCCCTAGATTCGGAGTTCCCAGACTAGTCATAAGTGATGGAGGATCACATTTTATATCTAGGATTTTTGACAAACTGTTGAGGAAGTACGAAGTTAAACATAGAGTAGGCACACCTTACCACCCGCAAACTAGTGGGCAAGTAGAAGTATCCAATAGAGAGATCAAGCATATCTTAGAAAAAACTGTCTCGATATCCAGAAAGGATTGGTCACAGAAGCTTTCAGAAGCACTGTGGGCCTACAGGACAGCCTATAAGACTCTCATTGGAACAACCCCTTACCAACTAGTTTACGGAAAATCATGTCACTTACCCTTTGAATTGGAACACAAAGCATATTGGGCCATCAGAACCTTAAATTTTGATTACCTAGCAGCTGGTGAGAAATGCATCTTAGACATACATAAGCTAGAAGAGCTCCGACAATCAGCCTATGAAAATGCCATCATATATAAAGAGAGAACCAAAGCATGGCATGACAAGAAGATCATCAAGAAAGACTTCAACATAGGTGACCCTGTTCTTCTATACAATTCAAGACTGCGACTTTTTCCAGGTAAGCTTCGATCTAGATGGACGGGCCCGTTCGAAGTTTCCAAAGTCCTAAAATCTGGGGCATTGGAAATTAAGAACAAATCTTGCAGTCCGTTCGTTGTAAATGGACAAAGGCTTAAGCATTATGAAGGAGGTGACATTCCAGTATACTACTCCAAGTTCACGTTAACAGACCCACCTATCCTCGCACCAGATACATGACTTGAACTCGTCGAGCTAACGACGTTAAGCAAGCGCTGCATGGGAGGCAACCCATGGTTCTTTTCCTTTTCGTATTTATTTTCTTTCCGTTTATTTTGATTTACGTTTGTTTGCTTGTTTGTACATATATGTCTAACTTGTTTGGTGTGTTTGATTTCAGGGCCTGTTTTTCCTAACCTTTTCTTTCAGGATGCCACCAGTCGACGACATGCACGTGACCTTTAGAGACGATGCCCAGAGAGAACGTTATGCGATGCTTTCACTCAGACCTATGGCACCCACTCGCTACCCAGACAGTGATTGCATGGAAGCTTTGGGCATAGAGCCCAGTGTCCGATACTTGACCCACCAGCTTAAATGGGACCAGTACGCTGATGATTTGCATCCCACCTATAGGAACCTCACTCTGGAGTTCCTCAGCTCTTTCTCCTATGATTCGTACTTGGGACCAGATGGCCACACCAGCTTCAGGTTATTTGGCACAGAGTATTCGTTCACCCATACTGAGTTCGGTGATCTTCTTGGATTTGAGACTGGAGTTGGCGCTATCCCTGAGCTGCCCATGGGTTACTTCATGAATAGAGATATGGAGAAATTTTGGAGTGACATCTCTGGAGGTGGAGGCCCTGACCCTGATACTCACATTTCGCAGGTTATCCATAACCCAGCTCTCCGATACTCTCAGATGATCATTGCCCATACATTCTTTGGGAGAGCAGATGTTGATGACCACGTTACTGAGGAGGACATATTTTTCATGTTTTGTGCGAATTAGTCGCGTCGTTTAGCTTGTGGTAACTTTATGCTGTACTCTTTTAGTGGTGTTGCCACCTGGGCAGGAGGACCTATACATGTAGGAGGTAATGTGACTGAGATTGCTGCTGCTCTAGGCCTTGGCCGAAAGCTATTTCATTTGACTCCCTACTGCAGCCATACCACCATGGATATTGATTTTTGTTTAGATCGGGGGCTGATGAGAAGGAACTCCTTTAATCCCTCTCAGTTCAGACTCCTGATCGATGGTGAGACCATACATCATTTCACTTTGCCAGATCCTGTTATGACCAGTGTTCATGACCCAGCAAACTGGACATATGCCTTAGAAGGACACGGTGAGACAGTGGACGCACCACGACCCTGCCCAGAGCCAGAGTACATTCCAGCTCCACCACCTGACAGGACCACGGTATGGTCAAATAATCATTCATTAGGTACTCCAAATATGCAGACCCAGATGGCGATGATGCGCCAAGAGATAGGAGATCTCCGACAGACTCTTGCTGACCTACGCCTGGGGATGGAAGTGTCAGAGCTGACCCACGCTACTGAGTACGATGTGCTGTATGAAGACATGGCGGAGCTCCGTCGTGAGATAGCAAGACTCCGTGGAGATGACCAGACTGATGACCAGACATCTTGATTTCCATTTTCGTATTATTTACTATATTTCTTATGCATTAATTTACTTCCAGTATTCACCCAGACATATTTCCTACTATTTGCATTTGATATTTCCGATTTATATTAAGGTTTGAGTTTTTTATGTTTATATGCTAATATTTTCTTTTATTTTATTTTTTCTTTGACAAAATATATAAAAAAAATATATAAAAAAATATATATATACTTGTGAAAATTTTGTGCAAAACTACATTTTTAGGACATATGGAATGCTAAAAAGACCCCACAAGGCCAAATGAAGGACAAAAAGCCCATTCAAAAAGACAAATTGAGGCCCATCAGCGGATTTGCTCTCGTCGTGGCCGCGACACATCTGTCGCGCCCGCGGCAGCGTCCTTGTAAAATCGGGACAGAACCTCCATTCCCACCATTTTTGAAGCTCCAACCTTTTCAAACCCATTTTCCCTCCGAAAAATCCCTATAAAACCCCATTGAAATTCATATCTCTAGCATTCACCAATCATCTCTTAACTTTCCATTTCAATTTCCATCAACAAAAACCCAAAAAATCCAACCTTTATCATACCACTTTTCTTCCACCCTCTTCACCATCTTCATCAATGGAGTTTAATGGAGTCATTCTTCGGGAAGGACAATCCGGGAATAGGCAGAGGCGGCAACTTCAAAAGCTTCAGGATCTAGAAATTCTCTCAACGAGGTATGTCGACGATACTTGCTTGCACGCTTTAGGGATTCATCATAGCGTTTTCCATATGTTAGACTTTGTAGGTTTAGGCACTGTTTTCACCACAAAAGAACCCACCTATGAGAGGATGACAGTTGAGTTTTTGAGTTCATTGGTTTATATTGTTCGTCCCGACACTGCTAGCACAGTCGGTACCGTGCATTTTAGACTGTTTGCTGTTGAGTATCAGTTCAGTACCGATGAACTAGCAGGTATATTGGGATTCCCTCAGGGGGAGGGTGCTGTTTGTGAGGCTCCTTCATATGCTGAATGGTCAGTCGATATATTCGCCTTCTGGCGCAGGTTGTCAGATACTATTGTTGATTCCTTTAAGGGAATACTCGCCTCGACCATTCATAACCCGGCCATAAGAATTTTCAGATATCTTTTGGCATGCTCTATTTTTGGCCGGGAGAATTAAAACAAAGTTAATAGCAAAGAACTTTTGTTCTTGCAAGGATGCCTCACAAATGTAAGAATCAATCCGGTTCCATTTATGATCGCCCACATGTGCTTAACGGTAAATAAGGGTGGACCGATAGTTTTTGGCGGATTGATTACGTCTATTGCTCGGGCACTAAATTTGAATGATGTGATAGCTACTTTAGAACCACTGCCCCCTCGGACAATTAATTTAAAATTTCTGAAAGACATGAAATTGTGCCGATCGAGGAGGGCAGGTGGTTATGAGTTGATGATTCACGGGGTAGCCGTCGAATCAATTGTTATGTCGTGCAGTAGACGTACAGATGTACGATTCGAGAGGAACTGGATCTATGACCTTACTGCCCCACCTTTTCTAGGTCCAATTCCTCCTAATGTCCATGACAATGAGGGGCCCAACACAGATGATGAGTATGACCATAGAGAGCGTGTGTCCCCCCCTCGCCCTACACAATCACACACCGCACCATTTTCTTCTAACATTTTTGCAGGAGCTGCTCCCGGATTTTATATTACGGAGGAGATGTGGCGAGACCATATGGCTAGAGAAGCACGGCATGAAGACCTGCTCTCTTCCATTCAGCAACAGATGGAGGACCAGATGAGCTTTATGCAAGAGTCGCAGCGGAGAGCAGACCAATCTTACGAGACCATCTCCCGTACTCTGCTTGTGATCACCACTGAGCAGTCCCGTCAACAGCAATATAACCATCAGCACTTTCAGCTTATGGAGGCCACTCAGGGTTCCATCTTAGGTAACCTTCATGAGGTTAAAGCTGCTCAGACAGAATTGCAGGCTAGGATGGACCAGCGAGACCATCACCATAGCAGATCCCGTCGTTCCGAGCGTTCAGCACAGGGCGGCGAGGGCACCAGCGGTCCTCACTAGTTTTTCCAGGTTCCTTTCTCCTTAGCTTACTTCGAAACATTGGGGACAATGTTTGATTTAAGCGTGGGAGGAGATTTTATCGTTTTTATTTCCGTCGTTTTAGTAGTTTATTTTTATTTCCCTTCAGTTATTTACTTTTGTTTCTGTTTTAGAAAATGCATGTGTTTGAAGAGTCATTAGTATAAGTATATTTTTTGGTTCACCTTCATTTTTTCCCACATATTTTAACCCAAAAAAAAAAATAAAGAAAAAAAAATAATTTTTCTAGAAAAAAGTGTTGTTCTGAAAAATTTCTGGACTTTAAGACAGGTTCGGGTTAGGATGCGGTGACTTGGGAGAACCTTCGAAACATCAGTATCGTCCTTACACCATGAACTTCGTAAATATAAGAATCACACCTGAAACCCCATGTACCATCTCCCTAATTTCATTTCAAAATCATCCTTAGTAGTTTATTTCAGCAATCAGCTCCGGCCTAAACATGTTCTAAGTAGGAGACCGACGAATATAAGTGACTGATCTGAGTGCATTTAAAAAAAAAAGTAATAAGATGTTTAGCTTGCTCATTTCAGTTGGTTCAGAGGTATCTGGCGCTGAACTCGGTAGGGTGGATTACGATCCGATCCCCCACAACTGCACTTGAGAGGAATAAAAGGATTTTACACAGTTCCTTGTGCCAGAAATCCGGTATGAAAAGATCAAAATCACTAACAGGTCACTCTACCATGAAGCATGTGCGGAAAACGGGCTTAATGTGATTGCGCTTGAATGAAAAGGACTCAAAAGAGATGGAAAAGGAAGGCCTAAGTATTGTGGGATATAATGGGTTGATTGGTATAGGAGCGAAGTTTATGTCCGTATTTGCGGATTAGTGTCATCACGATGCCGTTGGTTCACTCAGTTAGTACCGACCACTGCATCCAGACTCGGACTTAGAAGCCCTTTTCGCCCAAAAATCATCGATCGACACTGATTTTTCTACGAGCTTTAAATGTTTTGCTTGAGGACAAGCAAAGGTCAAAGTGTGGGAGAATTTGATGACACTAAATTATACTGTATTTTCGACTCTGATTTCACATGCATATTAGTTTTTTTTTCTATTTTTTTATGCTTTGTTATTGTTATGTTTTCCTTTGTTTTCAGGTTTTCAATAAATCGAGGTCCCAGACGAAAAAGGATGCAAAAGGAGCTAGAATTCAAGTTTAGCAGCAATTTACTCTGGTCGCTTCTCTTGTCGCGGGCGCCCTAGGGTAGGCGACGACGTGTCCCATGATCTCCACAACTCAACTGCCACGTTCCCACGATCAGCACTCACCTTTGTCATTTTCTTCGTGTCGCGGGCGCGGTAGGCCTGTCACGGGCGCGACAAGGCAAAATTAGTTTCCGCCCATTTTTCAAGCCAAGGTCACTTTTGTCTTTGCACCATGCCAACTTTGCCTATAAATACTCTCAGAACTCGGATTTTAGGATCATCCAATCTTAGTTTACTTCATCCTAGGCATAAATTTCACTCTTGTAAAGCGGTAATCTTCTCACATCGAGGAGTTATTGCACTGTGTGTGATCGAGTTTGTAATCAAGTCTTGGAGTGTCTGTAATCAAGTTGGAGCACTTTGGTAGAAGTAATCCTGCCAGCATTTTCTTTTCCGTACATTGTACCAGATTTAAAAACTCCTCTTTGGAGCAGGTTTTATTTTAATCGCATTTACTTTCATTTATCTCTTGCACTTGCTTTATTTTGTTTATTTATTGTCTTGCCTTACTTTTCAAAACTTTACTTTTCAAAAGACTTAATTCCACACATGATAAGAATTAATATGACTGTTATAACTACCATGGCTGGTTAAGTTTTAGATAGGTAAGAATGTAAAGACCATAATCACCGTAATACGTCTATATGTTAATAGAAATACTTAAGGGCTGTTTTAATCTTTAACACAAGTTTTCTGTACTAAAAAGCAATGTTGGGTAAGATCGAAAGCCGTCCAACCATTTGTGAACTTGTTTAGTTCTCAACTGATCAAATACAGCGAAAGCGGTTTGCTCAGTTGAGTAGGGATTTTTAACACTTTAGAAAAGAGATTTTAAAATTATTTTCGGACGCGTTAGTGGGATTAGAATCTGGTTCATTTTGAACCTCTTTAGTTTAGAGATTTCAGGTCAAAATACTTTTCTGTTTAGTTTAGAATTTACATTTCTTAAAAGTAAGTTTTCCATGACTCTAACGCAATGCGCGCCTTTTTATAAGTGACAATAAAGGGATTAGTTTAGAGGGTAAACTTGGTTCTGACTACGCGAAAGCGACAGTTCCTGTTAAATTGAATTCTTTTCTTAAAATAGAAGATATTGCCCGTATGTAGTCCTGTTGATGAATATAGAAATATTATCGGTTATGAGAATTACATTCAAGCCTATTGTTTTGTCTAAATTTTATTACCTCGTCATTTACTTTTATTTATTTTCCTCTGCATTAGTAAACCCTGAATTGAACTGCCTTAGATAAGCACTGTAACAAACGGAAATCGTTAGATCAACATTTGGTCTCTGTGGATACGATAACTTTTTATATTACTCTGACGCGATTCGTGCACTTGCGAATACAACGCATCAAAAACCTAAAGGGAAAGATCTAAAGTTCGGGTGTTGGTTACGCCTAGGGAAGGTATTAGCACCCTAAACGTCCGTAGTACTCTACAGGAACCTCTTGTTAATGTTATTTTATGTTTGCTAAAGGTTCTATGCTAAAGGTTCAAACCCTAGGGGTTAGTATCTAAATATACTCGACAAAGCGTCGCACTTTGCGCCTACGTATCCTCGGGAATAGAATCAGAGTATGCGTAGTTCTACTTCTACTGAACTATTGACTATGGTCAATATTCAGAGGGGAAATGAGTACAAGCTCATTGTAGAGTTTAAGAGCTCTCTAAATCTAGTTGTAATGGACCTATGTTAGGTTTAGTCAGTAGGGGGAAGTGATAAATTCATTAGGATGAATATCACCAAGAGTTTAAGAACTCTCTCCTAAAGCTAGTTGTGATTTCTATGGCTCTGATGAGGCCAAGAAATGAAGTTTTCTCCTAAGAGTTTACTTAGGTTAAGGTGGGGCTATGACTTTAAGAATCAACATTAATCACCTTCCTTTGGAATGGGGAAAGATAACAGTTATAAGTTACTAAGATAAAGAGATTAGTGCGAATACAATGATACAATAATACATGAATAAGATGAGATAAAAATCATGATATCAATGCAAAGTGAGGATTAAACATGTTAGACAATGATTAAATAAAATGAAATAGTCTCGTCTTAATAATGATTTAATCGAGAAATCGATAATCAATGATTCTTGACTTTCATCGACTAAAATAAGATCGGAATGAAAAAACAAGTTGGTCTCGTTTAAATCAAGATTTAATCGATAAATCGATAATCTTAGATTTTTAATTTTCATCGACCAAAATAAAGAAAATAGAGAGTGACCTCCTACAAATCTAAATTTAGTGATTTGAAATAATCACCAAAGTCAAGATTCTTTTAATGTCATTGGCCAAAAAGATTGAAAATGGAAGTAAAGGTGATTAATTCACAAAAACTAAAAAAAGAGTTTTATTAAATAAATAGGAACATACATTCCTAAAGGCAAAACTAATTAAAACAAAGTATTTATTTTTTAACAAAATGATATTTAACAAGATTAATAAAATTGATTTAAAAGAAAAAAACTAAAATGAAATCTAAACAAAATAGGAAAGAAAAGAAAACCAGGGAGGTAAAAATTAAATGAGGTGTGTGAGCATGGAAATCGTTTGGGCTGGAACTAAGCCCATCATTCCATTACAAACATATATGGAACCAAAAAAAGGAGGGTGCATGCGGAAACACTACTGCGGAAAGAATGGATCATCTGGGTTGAGAACCCATCACCCTTGCAAAAACCTGGTTGTTTTAATAGAGAAAAATAAGTCAAAGAAAATCCAACGGGCCCAGAAGCCCAATAACAACCACAAGGTCCCCACGACCTTCACCTGTTAAGGAGGATGTTGACTGAGGGAACAAAGAAGAGGGTGTAACATCAACAACATGACGTGGACAAGCACCACCCTTATTTTCAAAAGCGAAAATGAAATAAAAAGTTAGAAAAAAAGAAAATCTATGTCAAAAACAACATCACAAATCCCTCCAACCCTTCCCCGTTTCACTTTCGTTTTTCTCTTGATTTCTTTCAATCTTACTTAAACCCAACCTTCTCCAATTCCAATTTCTCGCTCGGATGGCTTCAGCTCGCGATGGTCCAACTCAAGCTTGTGTGTTAATCTCGGTTTCACGTCTCCCTAGTAATCGCTCAAACTCGCTTCATTCCCCCGCTCTCAGGTTTGTAGTTTCGATCCGTTTCCATTCTCTCTTCATCTCAAATTCTTGTTCGATTGGCTGTTGAGTGGGTTTGAGTTGGTAATGAAGAGTTTGGGTGATTTGTTCTTTTGTCGAAACCAGGAATGATTGGAAATTTGGGTGGTCATTTGAGGTTTGAAGGCGAAGGCTTTACGGACTGTGGACTTTGGTCGTGAAAATGAACAAAACAGGGTTGAAGGTTGGTGTTGACATTGGCTGGTTTTTTAGGTCATATTATTTCTGGTTTTTTTGTGAGGTTGTTGTTGGAGAAACGGTGGCATGCGATGGTTGAGAGGGAAGCAAATTATTG
The DNA here is from genome assembly GCA_022829125.1 of Lathyrus tuberosus. Classification (NCBI taxonomy): domain Eukaryota; kingdom Viridiplantae; phylum Streptophyta; class Magnoliopsida; order Fabales; family Fabaceae; genus Lathyrus; species Lathyrus tuberosus. Next base: position 7,988,157 of record JALAZF010000218.1, on the reverse strand, counting down.
TGTGAGAGTAGAAATAAGGTTGATGTGGTTTTTTTGTGGTTTATAGCATGAAACAATGGTGGTGGAATGGTATATGGCGGAAGATAAAAGGTAGAGCGAAGTGTTTGTTGTCAAGTGTGTATGAGAAGATGAAGTGAGAAAGATGAGAGACAAGGTATGTAGAACAAAGAGGAGTATCGATTGTTGTGAGAAAAAAAACAATATGTGTTATTGTGTTGACAGGTTTTTTTACTTCTTTTTGAAGAAGAGTTCACATGGTCATGGTTGGTGTTATGATGTGTAGTATGTGGTTATAGAAGTCGCGGTTGAAAAGAATTGAAGGCTGGAAGTTGCTATGGAGGATTGATGATGCTGTTTTTTTAATGAAATATTAACACTTTTCATTTTTCTTTTTGAGGCTGGGTTGAATATGAAAATGATGTGAAGGTTTGGATGAACAATGAGTGAAGTGAGGTTGGTTGTATTTCTGGTTATTTCGGGTTTGAATGTAAAACCCAGAAAACGAACTGAATTGTTTTCCGGTTGGTTCCCCCCCCCCCTCTTCTCCTCTTCTTCCTCTGCTATATATGCTCCCCAAAACTGAATTGCTTTCTCAATTTTATTTTGAATTTTCGAACGTTAGTGACCAGTCGCTTTCACTGCAGAGGGAGCGTTGTGAGCAGGGTGGATGATGAATAGGGTAATGCTCAGAACCACTTTTGATGAACCAAGTCTTGGAAGCTGAAACGGGAAAGGTTGAGCCGGATACGAATCGGGACAAATTGATAAGCTTGATTTCTTTGTATTTCCTCTTCCCAACTAAGCTCGCAAGTAATGACCAAGGAAACAAAAAGAAACAGCCTGAATTGTTTTGCCTCTTACTGTCCACGCGTCGCTTCTCCAATGGCCAGAGAAGTGGTGTTGAAAATTCAAAGCAATTAAACTGATTTCCATTGGTCATTTGCAAATAAAACTTGACCAATAATGTTCCAAGGATTAGACAACGTGGACCAATTGGGTTCTTGATGAAAAAAAAAGTGTTTAGCTTTCTTTTAAATTTGAAAATAATATAATAATAAAACTAAATGATAACTTAATTTAACTTAGTTAGAAAAGTATTAAAATTAATCTAATTAATTAAACCAAAATTTTTAGAAAGGATTAAATTGAGGTTGAAAATTAAATTAACAAAAAAACCATTTTAAATAAAAAATAAAAAACCCATATTGAAATTAAATTAAAATAAAAGCAAATAAAACACTAAAATAAATACTAAATTAAAATATAGAGAAGAAAAAAAAAACATCAACTAGTAAAAAAATGAGGGTAAAATTTGGGGTGCAACAGTTGCCCCTATTTAAATATCTTCGCCTGATGACATGAGAGATGAAGATCCTCATGTAATCAACAGTGAAAGATATTTAAATACAGATAACCGAAAATTTTACCCTCGGATGCACACACATATGCAATGCAGCAAACATGATGCCACGACGATGCAAGAAAATGCAGACACAACGAGACACCAAAGGACAGACAGGAAGCAAAAAGACCAAATAGCTTCACTGGGGAAGGACGAAGGTTAGTATCCATGAGAAACACCTCACTAGGGATACACGCTAACCAACAAAAGAGACCCACCGGGGAGAATCCAAAGAAACATTGGGGAAAAGACCACAGACAATCTCCACTGGGGAAAGATCCGGGGAGATAGACTACTGGGGACAAAACAAACTCACACTCTTCCTGGGCATGAAACCAGAAAGAAGAACCTGATCACTAGGGATCAGTCAAAAGGGACAGACAACCAAGCAACGACTTCCTGGGGATCTTATACTGAAGAGTTCAAAATGGGATCTTCAAGAAAAGCCAGAAAGACAGAGACGAACCTTGCGCACCAACTAGGAGTCTTATAAGGTTAAAGAAATTTGTTCCAAGAAGCTTAGCTTAAAGCAAATTTACAAAATCTGAGGTAAAGGTTCAATGTCCGACATGATTCGAACAAGGAACAAGTTTAAGTCACCAGACAATACTTGACACGATTCAAACAAAGTCCAAGTTCAAGTTGGACACGATTCAAACGAGAACGATTTTAAAACCTGGAGGCAATGTCCGACACGATTCGAACAAAGACTCGGTTCAAGTTCAACATGATCCGAACAGGAACCAGTTTTAAAACAAGAAGACAATGCTTGACACGATTCAAACAAGGTCCAAGTTCAAGTTTGACACGATTCAAACGAGAACGATTTTAAAACCTGGAGGCAATGTCCGACACGATTCGAACAAAGACTCGGTTCAAGTTCAACACGATTCGAACAGGAACCAGTTTTAAAACGAGAAGACAATGCTTGACACGATTCAAACAAGGTCCACGTTCAAGTTTGACACGATTCAAATGAGAACAGTTTTTTTAAAACACCTTTAATGTTAAACTTCTTGGGGAATAGCAAAAGGTTTAAATATTCAAATTTGGCACGCAAAGGTTAAGACCGAACAAACACGACACAAAGCAAACCGGGAATGTCTTTACTTCACTGGGGAAATAAAGACAGACACCAACAAGAGACCACAAGCAAAACAAAGCACAAGGATGCCAAGATGCTAAGGTATGACGCATATGCTTAGCTATATGCTAGAAACGACGCGAACGATGCAAAACAGGGAAGAAGAAAGGATAACACAAGCCAACACCCTGAAACCCAAACATCAAGGATAACCGAGGCAATCTTCTTTTCTCTGGAGATGGCAGATCCGTGCCAAAAATACAGTACTGCTAATTCTTCCTGTGCAACTTGATTCCAAAATGTCTGATACCATAGTAAAACTTGGTTTATCTTTGTGTTTTCCTAAAACTTTTCCGCTTCCAAGAATCAGATGAAAATGACGAAGTTATTGTATTCAAAGACCAATAACAACTCTAGTGACTAAGAATTCTGTCGTCTAACAGCTGACTTCTCTGGGGATTCCTGCATAAAGAGCTGGGATTTAAATGGGAACATGGTTAATGAGTCAAGAATAGACTCTGGTACTCAAATAAGAGTTGTTTGAGATAACACATAATCTGCTTCATGAAGGAAAATCGGTAGGAACCAGAAAGGTAGCCTTATTGGAGATAGAACCAAGAAATGGGCTCCAATAAAGGTATCTAGAATGATTGATCATTAAGGTTAAATGACATTCTAGAAAGGATCCGCGATGAAGGTTGAACCGAAAAATGGTCTTCACTGGGAAAAGACGTCCAAAGTGAGGGAACAACAGGTTCAAGTATGACCGGTTGGCACTTTGGAAAAAGAATAACCTTATTGGAGATTGAATCAAGAAATGGGCTCCAATAAAGTATCTAGGATGATTGATCATCAAGTCTAACATGACTAAATGACATCCTAGAAATACCTCTAAAGTGATGGAACAACAGGTTCAAGTATGACTGGTTGGCTCTTTAGAAGTAACCTCTAAAGTGATGGAACAACAGGTTCAAATATGACCGGTTGGCGCTTTAGAAGTAACCTTATTGGAGGTAGAACCAGAAAAATGGGCTCCAATAAAGTATCTAGAATGATTGATCATCAAGGCTAAACGTGACTAGATGACATTCTAGAAAGGATCCGCAATGAAGGTTGAACCTAAAAAACGGTCTTCACTGGGAAAAGACATCCAAAGTGATGGAACAACAGGTTCAAGTATGATCGGTTGACACTTTAGAAGAAGAAGAACCTTATTGGAGATTGAACCAAGAAATGGGCCCCAATAAAGGTATAGAATCTGATAGGTTAGTACCGGAGTTGCATAACTGAAGATAAAGCTTCCTGGGGCATACCCAATTACGGTTGCGAAGAGGTCAAATAGTACCCGAGATAGATAAGCTACTTATAAAAGACTGCCAAGATTCTTCAAGAGATTGCTGCTTCAAAGATACGTTGATAACATAATACTGTTGGAGAAATAATTATGTCTTCAATGCGGATCTTGTAAAAGATGCTTCTTGCGAGAAACGGTGCAAAATAAATGCACGTTCAAAGATAGGTTTAAAAACCGCACCTGTCGGGGACCAAAGTTCAATCTAGGAACAAGCTAGAAAGAAACGGTCAAACAAGACTCCAATTAAGGAATGAACTCAAATGGGGATTTATCTAATCCACATGTGGAAAAGATAATTGAACCAACCATCATCCACGAGAATCAAACTCTGTGGGGAATTCAGAAAAGATGGGCACTTTATGCCTAGGGCTGATAGCTCTATTGGAGAGAATAGACAAACCTAGTCACTTGAGGAGGTAAACGCCAAAGTGAACCAAAACAGGAAAACACCAGAAAAAGAAGTAGAAATGCTAAAATGGTAATATGCAAAGGTATGAGTGCTCATGCCATGCTTATGCTTATGCTGACAAAACAAACAAGAAGCGACACCGGAGATGAAAAAAAACGTCTCGACAAAGGACACCCAGCCAAACTCAACAGGTTGGACCAATAATAGGGATGAAGAAGAATCAACAACCTCATTGGTGAAAAGAGTATTCCACTTGAGGTATACCATCATGAGGATTGCCATCATGAGCTTGATCTCTTTGTTGGTAGAGAATCCATAGAGAATGGCCAAGATTAGCTGAAGTAACAGCTTATTGGGAAGCTAGCAAAGGATACTGGCATAATGATCGTCTTCAAATCTTATCTGCCCCAGACTATATGGTTTGTCGGAAGATGATAACAAGAGGATTTTACAGAAGAATTGGCATACAAGGTGCTTCAAAATTCTTCAAACTCTGGGAGAGATCTCGGCGTAATTGCCCCAGATTAAAAGGTCCTTTGAACTTGTTCTTCCGAATGGTTGGTTGACGATTTGGGGAAGATATGCCCCATACTGATTGGCTTTTTAGAGATTTACCGAATCTCGACTTAACTGCCTCTGATAGGTAATCAAAAGGATTTTACAGAAGAATTGGCATATCAGATGCCTCAATACCTTCAAACTTTTGAAAAGAAATGAACCTAGGCATGATTGCCCCAGTTCCACTGTATTCGTGATACTTAAACTGTAGTAGAAACGACTGGGGAACAAAACTTGCCCCTGTTGATGGGTTGTTGGGGTCCACACTTGTCATAAGATGTCCTAGAGAAGACTAGCTCTAGTATCTTGAACCTTGAAGAATTCTGCCCCTGATTCGGTAGATTGGCAAATATCCTTCCACTTGGTTGCCCCTGACTGAGCTTCCTTTATCAAGTCGAATCCCCTAGCTGGCTGTATTTGTTGGGATTCCTTTGATATTGAATTGTTTTTGCAAACAAGTATCGTTCCTCAAAAAATTGGCAAAATTTAATGCAAAGTTTAATGCAAAGTTTGAAAATAAAGCTTTTATAAAAAACACACAGTGAAATGATTAAAATAGTCAAAAACAAAGGTGGGTCTAGTCATTAAGGAAGTGACCAACACACGCGAGTAACAAAGATTATTAGGAGTCAGGTTTCTCAACCTTGCTGTAGTATACTTTTCAAAACAATCTTACCTCAATTAGGTCTTTTAAGGGTCGTAATGTGGTCTGGATCATGGTTTATGAAACAAAGGATGGAGGCTCAAATCCTACGCTCAGTTAACTCGAGATATATGTTCAAATCTCCGAAAATAGGAAGTCACTTAATTTGAAAGCTGACTGGCGCCTTATATGAAGCGCTCGTGTTTGAATGCATAACCGAGTTAAACTGAGAACTACCCTGCCCCAAGGTTGAAATTTACGGTTTTCGTTTTGTGTAAGGAAAGAAAACTCCTACTTCTAGGCTCGAAAGGGTTAACAAGGGATGAATTGAAATAATGCCTTATATCCTCGGCGAGGTTAATTTGAGGGCATACCACAGTAATTATGAACATGAGGTTTTCATCATCCTCCCCAATCTTTGTTTTGACAAAAGTTTGAATAAAGGGAGTGAAACAAGGTAAATATTTCTTTGAAAATAACAGTAAATGAGTGAAACGAATGGATTTAATCTAAAATATGCACAAACATTTCATTAACCTTGCCAATTTGAAAGTATAATAAAGCTCATAAGCAAATGCGAATTCAAAGTGAAAAGGAAATACAATAAAATTGCTGAAACAGCCAACAGATTGCCAGCTTTAAGGAATCAAATGCAGAAAATCAAAGAGGAGCTCAATCACAGTCCATCTTGGTCTTGATACATCTTCCACATCATTACTTATCTCATGAGCGGGTAAGGATTATTCTTGATGTTAGGCTGAGAGCCATCGAAAGACAAAATGTTCCTCTCCACTAAGCCCTTCACAATATGCTTCAAAGCAAAACAACCTTCTAAATTATGGCCTGGTGCACCTTCATGGAATGCACAATGAGCATTTGGATTGTAAGAAGGTGGAAGCGGATCAGGAGGTGGGCCTGATGACCTTGTAGTTATTAATCCTTGTTGTACCAAAACAGGATACAATGCTGTGTACGTCATTGGAATAGGAGGAATCGGAGGCCTTCCACCCTTTCTTTTGCCTGGAATATTCTGACGAGAAACTTGAGTCCATTGGCGATAAGCAAGAGCGTTGGGCGCTCATTGATACACTGGTGGTTGAGGAACCGGCTGATAAATAGAAGCCTGATGGTTAAATGTTGGCGCGATGGCGGCCACATAAGGTTGCTGAACAGAATAACACTGTCGTTGCTGCTGACGCTTCCAGAACTGATTTTTCCTCCTTTTGTTTGTCATCACCACATTAGTACCCCCTTCCCTTTTGAAGGATATTTTGGCATTGTTGCTCGAACTATCAGTTCTCTTGGTCATTTTCCCACTCTTCAGACCAAGCTTTACTTTAATCCCCACAGCCACGATATCATAAAAATTAGCAGACACACTACTGATCATCCTTTCATAGAATTTTGGTCTTACCGTGTCGACAAACCAACCAGTTAACTCCTTTTCAGATAAAGGTGGCCCTACTTGTGAAGCCAGCTCTCTCCATCTTTGTGCATATTCTTTAAAAGACTCGGTATCGTTTTGAGACATGCTCAATAGTTGTCTACGATCTGGCACCAATTCCATGTTATATTTGTAATGCTTTACAAAGGCATCAGATACATCTTGAAAACATTGGATCTTAGATTGGTCCAAAGTCAAATACCACTTTGCAGCGGATCCTTTCAGACTATCTTGGAAGCAGTGGATCATCAACTTATCATTATCCATAAATGCAGTCATTCGTCGGTAATACATTACCAAATGCGACTTAGGACAGGTCGCACCAGAGTATAGGTCAAAATTGGGTAGTTTGAACTTGGGTGGAATTACCAAGCCTGAGACTAAGCACATGTTTTTAACATTAGTATTAGATACACTGCTCCTCTCCATGGCTTCCAATTTCCTCCACATTGTCTCTACACTTTCCTCCAACCTTTCATGTCGATTATCCCTTTCTTTGGACATATTGACATGATCATAACCCGGATGTGGATTCTGAAAAACTGGGTGCATCTGGGCTTGCACTGTCGCTGGAGTGAAGGTAGGAATAGCTTGAAAAGACTCATTAACCAAGGGAACAGCTTGCTGAGTAGAAGTGACGGCCGGAGCACGCATACGGTTAAAAGGCATGCCTAAAGTGGGGTTCATAATAGTAACGGGAGGTTCTATAGTTGTAGCAACGACTTCTGAGACTACGGTGACCTGCGTATTCACCTTTGCTTGCATAACATTCAAAACTTCCATGATCTGCCTCATTCCTCCTCGGAGCTTACTCAATTCATTGTTAACTCTGTCCATCTCATAGTATTGTTCAGACATCCTTTGTCGAGTTTGGCTCGGGTGACGACTCAAAGACGATTCTAAAGGGAAAACGCCGACATAAGACGAAGACAGAGAGGAAATACACATGCTATGACATGATGCAAATGAGATGCTAATGCAAGCCAAATGGTTTCAAGGAACTCAAAGGCAAGTTGCAAAAAAGTTTTTGTTTTTTTTTATAAAAAAAATCCAAGCTCTGTTGATCTTTTGAAAAGGAAACAAGTATTCGAGTTTCTCGAAACCAAAGGGCTAGGAATGCTTGAATGTAGAGATGCACAAAGCACACAAGCACAGACATATGGCAAACACACATGTACACACAACAAAACATACAAATCCTAGGTTTAGGTCTCGTGAATGGAGCCAAGGTCTACCCATCCCAATAGGTATGTACTATTGGTTTTCACCTGCTGAACAAGGTTCTAAAAGGTTCCCAGAGTCGACAACCCATCTTTCGGATTTTATCGACTTTCCAATTGCTTGGTGATCGATAAAATTCTTAAGAGAGTCTCGTCTGAGTGTAGTATCGCGTAGCAACCATTTGGGATTGCTCCCTCACAGTCATCACACTACGTCCTAAATATGCCAAGTGGGGTAAAAGGGTAACTAAAGGTCATCAGTATCTCTGGCTCCTAGGTCGGAAGTAGTAACGCATTCACGATTGCTCATTCAACATATACCACTTCCAAGAGGGCCTCAACTGAGTGTGGACTTCAAGTTCCCTCCTTTGGGATTTCTCCCTCGAAGTTCCCTTGACTATGTCCACGGTTCCTATCATATGTGTTCTCTCAAGTCCGGGTTAGGACTTATCTCACTCATTGATATCATGTCAACCCAAACCAAACAGGATACTATCAAACATAGAACAGATATACAAGCATGCAAGCAGATATGACATACAAGCAATCATACAAGTAGATAAGCAAACATGAATAACATAAAAAAAAGGTAGGCTTAACCCTCTTAGGAAAGAACCAGCAATAGGTCTAACTTTCCCCAGTGAAGTCGCCATTTCTGTTGCGGTGAAAATCGGATAACAAATTATTAATTAATTTGCATCATATTTCTTTTACAACCGACTTTGATTTATCCAAAGGAAAGGTTCAAGATCGTTAGAAAAACCTAAAGGGAATGATCTAAGGTTCGGGGGTTGGTTACACCTAGGGAAGGTATTAGCACCCTAAACGTCCGTAGTACTCTACGGGAACCTCTTGTTAATGTTATTTTATGTTTGCTAAAGGTTCTATGCTAAAGGTTCAAACCCTAGGGGTTAGTATCTAAATATACTCGACAAAGCGTCGCACTTTGCGCCTACGTATCCTCGGGAATAGAATCAGAGTATACGTAGTTCTACTTCTACTGAACTATTGACTATGGTCAATATTCAGAGGGGAAATGAGTACAAGCTCATTGTAGAGTTTAAGAACTCTCTAAATCTAGTTGTAATGAACCTATTTTATGTTTAGTCAGTAGGGGGAAGTGATAAATTCATTAAGATGAATATCACCAAGAGTTTAAGAACTCTCTCCTAAAGCTAGTTGTGATTTCTATGGCTCTGATGAGGCCAAGAAATGAAGTTTTCTCCTAAGAGGTTACTTAGGTTAAGGTGGGGCTATGACTTTAAGAGTCAACATTAATCACCTTCCTTTGGAATGGGGAAAGATAACAGTTATAAGTTACTAAGATAAAGAGATTAGTGCGAATACAATGATACAATAATACATGAATAAGATGAGATAAAAAATCATGATATCAATGCAAAGTGAGGATTAAACATGTTAGACAATGATTAAATAAAATGAAATAGTCTCGTCTTAATCATGATTTAATCGAGAAATCGATAATCAATGATTCTTGACTTTCATCGACTAAAATAAGACCGGAATGAAAAAACAAGTTGGTCTCGTTTAAATCAAGATTTAATCGATAAATCGATAATCTTAGATTTTTAACTTTCATCGACCAAAATAAAGAAAATAGAGAGTGACCTCCTACAAATCTAAATTTAGTGATTTGAAATAATCACCAAAGTCAAGATTCTTTTAATGTCATTGGCCAAAAAGATTAAAAATGGAAGTAAAGGTGATTAATTCACAAAAACTAAAAAAAGAGTTTTATTAAATAAATAGGAACATACATTCCTAAAGGCAAAACTAATTAAAACAAAGTATTTATTTTTTAACAAAATAATATTTAACAAGATTAATAAAATTGATTTAAAAGAAAAAAACTAAAATGAAATCTAAACAAAATAGGAAAGAAAAGAAAACCAGGGAGGTAAAAATTAAATGAGGTGTGTGAGCATGGAAATCGTTTGGGCTGGAACTAAGCCCATCATTCCATTACAAATATATATGGAACCAAAAAAAAGGGGGGTGCGTGCGGAAACACTATTGCGGAAAGAATTGATCATCTGGGTTGAGAACCCATCACCCTTGCAAAAACCCGGTTGTTTTAATAGAGAAAAATAAGTCAAAGAAAATCCAACGGGCCCAGAAGCCCAATAACAACCACAAGGTCCCCACAACCTTCACCTGTTAAAGAGGATGTTGACTGAGGGAACAAAGAAGAGGGTGGAACATCAACAACATGACGTGGACAAGCACCACCATTATTTTCAAAAGCGAAAATGAAATAAAAAGTTAGAAAAAAAGCAAATCGATGTCAAAAATAACATCACAAATCCCTCCAACCCTTCCCCGTTTCACTTTCGTTTTTCTCTTGATTTCTTTCAATCTTACTTAAACCCAACCTTCTCCGATTCCAATTTCTCGCTCGGATGGCTTCAGCTCGCGATGGTCCAACTCAAGCTTGTGTGTTAATCTCGGTTTCGTGTCTCCCTAGCAATCGCTCAAACTCGCTTCGTTCCCTCGCTCTCAGGTTTGTAGTGTAGATCCGTTTCCATTCTCTCTTCATCTCAAATTCTTGTTCGATTGGCTGTTGAGTGGGTTTGAGTTGGTAATGGAGAGTTTGTGTGATTTGTTCTTTTGTCGAAACTGGGAATGATTGGAAATTTGGGTGGTCATTTGAGGTTTGAAGGCGAAGGCTTTACGGACTGTGGAGTTTGGTCGCGAAAATGAACAAAACAGGGTTGAAGGTTGGTGTTGACATTGGCTGGTTTTTTAGATCATATTATTTATGGTTTTTTTTGTGAGGTTGTTGTTGGAGAAACGGTGGCATGCGATGGTTGAGAAGGAAGCAGATTATCGTGTGAGAGTAGAAATAAGGTTGATGTGATTTTTTTGTGGTTTACAGCATGAAATAATGGTGGTGGAATGGTATATGGCGGAAGATAAAAGGTAGAGCGAAGTGTTTGTTGTCAAGTGTGTATGAGAAGATGAAGTGAGAAAGATGAGAGACAAGGTATGTAGAACAAAGAGGAGTATCGATTGTTGTGAGAAAAAAAAACAATATCTGTTGTTGTGTTGACAGGTTTTTTACTTCTTTTTGAAGAAGAGTTCACATGGTCATGGTTGGTGTTATGATGTGTAGTATGTGGTTATAGAAGTCGCGGTTGAAAAGAATTGAAGGCTGGAAGTTGCTATTGAGGATTGATGATGCTGTTTTTTTTATGAAATATTAACACTTTTCATTTTTCTTTTTGAGGCTGGGTTGAATATGAAAATGATGTGAAGGTTTGGATGAACAATGAGTGAAGTGAGGTTGGTTGTATTTCTGGTTATTTGGGGTTTGAATGTAAAACCCAGAAAACGAACTGAATTGTTTTCCGGTTGGTTCCCCCCCTCTTCTCCTCTTCTTCCTCTGCTTTATATGCTCCCCAAAACTGAATTGCTTTCTCAATTTTATTTTGAATTTTTGAACGTTAGCGACCGGTCGCTTTCACTGCAGAGGGAGTGTTGTGAGCAGGGTGGATGATGAATAGGGTAATGCTCAGAACCACTTTTGATGAACCAAGTCTTGGAAGCTGAAACGGGAAAGGTTGAGCCGGATACGAATCGGGACAAATTGATAAGCTTGATTTCTTTGTATTTCCTCTTCCCAACTGAGCTCGCAAGTAATGACCAAGGAAACAAAAAGAAACAGCCTGAATTGTTTTGCCTCTTACTATCCACGCGTCGCTTCTCCAATGGCCAGAGAAGTGGTGTTGAAAAGTCAAAGCAATTAAACTGATTTCCATTGGTCATTTGCAAATAAAACTTGACCAATAATGTTCCAAGGATTAGACAACGTGGACCAATTGGGTTCTTGATGAAAAAAAAAGTGTTTAGCTTTCTTTTAAATTTGAAAATAATATAATAATAAAACTAAATAATAACTTAATTTAACTTAGTTAGAAAAGTATTAAAATTAATCTAATTAATTAAACCAAAATTTTTAGAAAGGATTAAATTGAGGTTGAAAATTAAATTAACAAAAAAACCATTTTAAATATAAAATAAAAAACCCATATTGAAATTAAATTAAAATCAAATCAAATAAAACACTAAAATAAATACTAAATTAAAATATAAAGAAGAAAAAAAAAACATCAACTAGTAAAAAAATCAGGGTAAAATTTGGGGTGCAACAACTCTTCCCTGTAATATCTTCAACCAAGTTCACCATCCAGGTTGCTTGACATGCACAAAGAGAAGCAGATATATATTCTGCTTCGCATGGTGACAATGCCACTACTGGCTCCTTTCTCGAACTCCAAGCAACTTGTGCACCACCTAACATAAACACATATCCAGCTGTGGATTTTCTATCCTCAACGTCACTACACCAGCTAGAGTCAGTGTATCCCACTAACTTGCATTCTTTCCCTTCATCAGCTGCAGGAAACAAAATGCTGTAGTCGAGAGTTCCTTTCAGATACCTCAGTATCCTCTTCGTCGCTGTTAGGTGTGATACCTTTGGCTTCTGCATGAATCTACTTATCATACCCACACTGTATGCTAAGTCAGGCCTTGTAAGACAAATGTATCTAAGTGACCCAATAAGTCTTCTGTATTGGGTTAGGTCGACATCATCTTCATCTGAATCCTTCGACAGTTGCAGTTTGGTCTCAGCTGGAGTCGAAGTTGGGTTGCAATCTTGCATCTCAAATCTCTTGAGTATTTCGCTTGCATATCTTCTTTGGTGCATCATCAAACCTCTACTAGTCTTGTAGAATTCGATGCCAAGGAAATATGAGAGATTTCCCAAGTTTGACATTTCAAACTCCTCACTCAGGTCATGTTTGAAATCTTCGACCTCCTTCTTGCAACTACCTGTTATCAACAAATCATCGACATAGAGGCATAGTATAAGCAATTCATTATTGCTTCTCCTTACATACACTCCATGCTCAGTCGTACACTTTACAAATTCCTTCTCCCTTAAGAAGCTGTCGATTTTCTTATTCCAATCTCTTGGAGCTTGCTTAAGTCCATACAGGGCTTTATGCAGCCTGTACACCTTTCCTTATTTGCCTCGTTTCACATACTCAGCTGGTTGTGCGACATAAACTTCTTCATCTAAGGGGCCATTAAGGAATGCACACTTCACGTCCATCTGACATGTGTGCCAATTGTTCATATTTGCTAGACCAACAACCAACCTGATTGTTTTGATCCTAGCAACAGGTGTGAATACTTCATCGAAGTCGATTCCTTCCTTCTATAGAAATCTTTTTGCCACAAGTCTCGCCTTGTGTCGAGTTACTTCTCCTCTAGGATTCACCTTCACCTTGTACACCCATTTCACATCAATTACCTTCTTGCCTTGAGGCAATTCGACAAGTGACCAGGTGTTGTTGACTTCGATGGACTCTAACTCTTCATTCATTGCTTTCACCCACTTCGAATCTTTCAAAGCCTCAACTGCATTGACTGGTTTGACATCTGCGTAGAAAGCATAATGTACCAGCTCACCCTCTTCATTAATCACATCATCTGATGTAACTTCACATTCTTGCAACCTTGCAGGCATGTGTCTTGTTCGCCAAGGTCTGCTTGGGCCTGCTTCATCTATGACTGGCTCATGTCGAACTTCTCTTTCGACTTCAATGACTGGTTCTTCACAAGAGATTCTCACTGAATCCTTCTTGGCATTCTCAGTCCAATCCCATTCTTTAAGCTTATCTATGATCACGTCCCTGCTGATCACTACCTGCTTATTCACTGGGTCGAACAACTTGTAACCTCCATTCGAATGATATCCTATCAAGATCATCTGATTCGACTTGTCATCAAGCTTCCTTCTCAACTGATCTGGCACATGTCTATGTGCTATAGATCCAAACACCTTCAAGTGACTGAGGCTAGGCTTGACACCATACCAACATTCTTCTGGTGTGATTCCTTCAAGCTTCTTCGTCGGACATCTGTTCAAAATATATGTTGCTGTCGAAACCGCTTCTCCCCATAATTCTTTGGGTAGATGCTTTCCATTCAACATACTTTTCACCATGTTCATGATGGTTCTGTTCTTTCGTTCTGCAACTCCATTTTGCTGTGGAGTATATGGTGGCACCACCTCATGCACAATCCCTTCTTTTTCACATAATGCATCAAACTCTTTCGACACATACTCTCCACCACCATCAGTCCTCAAAATTTTTAGCTTTCGACCACTCTGTCTTTCGACCATAGATTTGAATCTGGCAAATACCTCGATCACATCACTTTTCTTCTTGATGAGGTAAGTCTACAACTTTCGACTATAATCATCTATGAATGTGATAAAGTACCTGTTGCCACCAATCAAATCCACCTGGATTGGACCACATACATCAGAGTATATGACTTCCAGAATTGCCTTCGACTTCCTTCCTGCATCCTTGCTGAAGCTATTCTTGTGTTATTTCGACTGAACACACTCTTCACATACTTCACTTGGAATGTCGATTTCTGGTAATCCTGAAACCATATTTCTTCTCTTTAGTTCTCTGATGTCATTGAAGTTGAGATGGCCTAGTCGAAAATGAAATAACCACTCATCTCTGGTGGCTGCAGTTGCTAGACATTTGTGCTCCATCACCTTGAGTTTTATCTTGAAGGTCCTATTCTGAGACATTGGAGCCTTCAAGATCAACCTACCACCTGCGTCGAGAACTCTCATCATCTTGTCTTCGACAACTACCTTGTAGTTCTTTTCGACAAGCTGCCCTATACTGAGTAAATTACTCTTCATGCCTGGTATGTACAACACATTGGAAATTTTTGACCTCTTGTCATCTTTTCTCATAATCAGAACATCACCAACACCTTCAGCTGCTAGAGTGTTGTCATTTGCAAACTTCACCGTGTTCTTCGACGAGGGCTTCATGTTGACAAACCAATCTTTCCTTCCAGTCATGTGTGATGAGCATCCTGAGTCCAAGTACCACTGATCTTGGAATCTTTCTTCATCTTTTGTTGTGACCATCAGCAACATCTCTTCTTCTTCATGTTTCGCCAGCTTTGCATCAGTTTCTTGATTTTCTTCTTTTCTGGACAATCACTAACATAGTGACCATACTTTTGACAATTGAAACATTGAATGTGACTTTTGTCCGGCTTTCGACCACCACCTCTTTCTTTACCTGCAGCACCACCTCTTTGGTTGCCTTGGTTCCAGGGTTTTTTCTGATTGTTGTAGCCTCCTCTGCCTTTGTTGCCATTCACGCTTCCTTTGTCTTTCCTTTCCTTTTCTGACTGCGCATGCAAAGCCATATCACTTTTCAACTTTCCTGCAGCTCTTTCAGCCATCCTTTGTTCATGAGACTCAAGCGTCCCTTGAAATTCTTCCTTCGTCAATACTGACAAGTCTTTCGACTCTTCTATGGCAACTACCACGTGGTCGAACTTTGGAGCCAATGACCTCAATATCTTTGCAACAACTGATCTTGATATCAACACCTCTCCACATACCTTGATTTGATTCACCAGCTTTGTAACTCTGGTGAAGAAATCTGTAATACTTTCGTTGTCTTCCATCTGAAGCAACTCATAGGTTCTTTTGTGAGTTTGTAACCTCACCTCTTTCACCTTCTCTACACCTCCAAACGACTTTTCAAGAATCTCCCATGCTTCCTTCACTGACTCTACATCGCTAACTTTTTCAAAGTTATCTAGATCAACACACTGATGGATTATAAAGAGCGCTTTATAATCTTTCTTCTTCAATTCTTTGTGTGCAGCCTTTTCGTGATCTGTCGTGTTCTCCGCGAGCGGTGTTACTCATTCCTTCACAAGATCCCAAAGATCTTGATAACAGAAAACCACCTTGATCTGCTTGCACCAATTCTCATAATTGTCTTTCTTGAGAATCAGAAGACTCGCCGGAAAGTGCCCGTTTGGATAGTTCATCGCCATCACGATCTTCCTTTCTTGAATCGCAACCGGAGCTCTAGATACCAGATGTTGGAATTCAGCCACAACCTATGGGAATTCCTCTTCAATCTTGATCTCAAGATTGTTGACAAACCCACAAACACGCAATGACAATGAACGAAATTGAGAAAGAACAGCAAGAAAGAAACGAAAGAAGAGAAATATTTGGAGAGAAAATTGTTACGCACAAACTGTGAGATTTCTGTTTTATTCACTTGCAAGCTGCAATTGTGAATTACAAAGTACTGTGATTCTTCACTACTTGTTGTTATTACAAAATACAAGGGATACTCCCTATTTATAGATTTAGGTTTACTTGTTCTCCAAGCAAAAGCCCAAAACTATAAAAGCCCAAAATATCTATTTTGGAACTAAATCAAATCTAATCTAAATCATATCTAAATTAAATCTAAAACAAATCTGTGTGAAACAACTGTTTCGACACACTTCTTCGACACTTCTTCGACACTTCGACACTTAGACACTTCGACACTAAAAATTACAATTTAACACAGATTTCCTATTTAATCTCTTAACCATGCCCCATGGCACTTGTTAACATATCTCTTATTATAATTATTTCTAACTATTCCATTTGTCATCCGCTCAACCCTCAAGTTCCAATTAACCTTTTCACCCTTATTGTTACATACACCCTTAAGTAATAAGGTTAATATATTTTTAATGATAGAATATTATTACTATTATAATTAAATAAATTAATCCCAATAATTAAATTATTTCAATAATTCAAATTTAATATTGTAACACTTTATTTTTTCTAACTAAATAAATATTTCAATTAAATAAATATTTCTATTAAAAAATATATTTAATTAAATAAATATTTAACTATCACTATATGATTTATTTTTAAAACTCTAATTATTTCAATTATTACTAAATGATTAAAATTATCTAATATTTCATTATTTAATCAATTAATAATTCCAACACCTATTTATTTTATAAAATTCTAATTCTCAAGTTTTTAATAATTAAAACTCTAAAATAAATATTTTATTTTTAATTCCTCTAATCCACTAATTCTTTCTAGATATTCAATTATTTAATTATTTCTATTAAATTAATTAATTATATTTTTCTTCACCTTGCTAAAATACTCATATATTCCTATAACTTAATTAAATTATCGAAATATCCCTAAATTCCATAAAACTCCAATATAATTCAAATAGTCAAATAATTCAAACAGTATACGACGCACGGAAATAGAGAAAAGTAAACTTACTAGAAATGTTCACACCAACAAAGAGTTCCACAAAAATGAAGATCAAACTCCAATGTTTGGGAAAGGACATAATGAAAGAAATGCAATCCAACAAAAGAAACAAACCAGAAGGAGTGAGACATTTCTAAAAAGATGAAGAAACAAGATCTCACACATTATAGAAAGAAAAGAAAATGGAAAAATACAAATAAACCTTAAAATTCTTATTTATAAGGAAAATCCAATAATAAAAACCAATCACCCCCGGACCTAAATCATTTCAACTAAGTTTTCCTATACCACAGTTATCACACCTAACTATAAGGGTAAGGACCATTAATTGTACCCCATATATAGAATTCCTATAACAAGCCTATGATAACACCTCGCACTTAAGGACAATGCCAAGAATGAAAAACAAAATAATCCAAAATATAGCTCAAAGAACATACCAACATGGACCGACAATTTCAAAAACCATATTAATTGTTCACTCATTAAAAAAACTAAGATTGTCGTATGACATGAGCACAGTAGAAATTGGACAACAAAACTATTAACTTTGTTCTTTTATTATGAATATGACAAGCATGGATTTGTCCACTTGTAGATAAGACTAATACTATTTTATTATGCATGATTAAGGGTATGACTAGTCTTACAATTACATTATTTGTGTTAAATGAATGTCTTGTCCTCTTGCTTACAATGGAAACATCAAACAAATCGAATCTTGAGACTCCACTGTGTTCAAACCAACATACAAACCATGAATTTGAAGAATTCGAAGCTCACACATTTGATCAATGGTGTTGCATCAGTGAAGATGTTATTGAGGAAGCTAAAAAGCAACTATGGCTAGCAGGACCTCTTATTGCAGTCAGTTTGTTGCAATATAGTTTACAAATGATTTCTATTATGTTTGTTGGTCATCTTGGGAATCTTCCTCTTTCAGGTTCTTCTTTGGGTAACTCCTTTGCCTCAGTCACTGGTTATAGTATTTTGGTAAGTGGGTCATGTTCATTTTCTTCAAATATCTTGGACTTGATTTCATGAGTTATCAATGTTATTCTTGTTGTTTTAGTTGTTTTTTGTTGATGAACTTCATTAGCGCTCATATATAAACCAGAGTCCGTCTTGCACGCTCTCAAAGACGGTCCTGATCAGAACTTTCTATGTTTCAAATATGTGTTTGAAGTTAGGAATGGGAAGTGCATTGGAGACATTATGTGGCCAAGCCTATGGAGCCAAACAATATCACATGCTAGGTGTTCACACACAAAGAGCAATCATTGTCCTTCTAGTGTTGAGCATTCCCTTATCCTTTATTTGGTTTTACACATCCAACATTCTCATTGCATTTGGCCAAAACCATGAAATATCATCACAAGCTGGAACATTTAACAGGTGGATGATCCCTGGTCTTTTTGCTTATGCCATAATTCAGTGCCTTAACAGATTTCTACAGACACAAAACAATGTTTTTCCAATGCTTATAACCTCTGGAATCACAACTTTGGTACATGTTGTGTTTTGTTGGGTTTTTGTGTTTGAATGTGAGTTGGGAATCAAAGGAGCAG
The DNA here is from genome assembly GCA_022829125.1 of Lathyrus tuberosus. Taxonomy (NCBI): domain Eukaryota; kingdom Viridiplantae; phylum Streptophyta; class Magnoliopsida; order Fabales; family Fabaceae; genus Lathyrus; species Lathyrus tuberosus. Next base: position 7,969,294 of record JALAZF010000218.1, on the reverse strand, counting down.
CTTTGGCAATCAGTTTGTCCTATTGGGCTAATGTGTTCATGTTGGTGATTTACATAAACTCGTCTACAGATTGTGCTTCAACTTGGAATGGACTTTCCAAAGAAGCTTTGAATGATGTTCTTAGTTTTTTAAAGCTCGCCGTGGCTTCAGCAGTTATGATATGGTAATCTAACTTAAACAAAACTAAAATATAACCATTAACGACTATAGGATCAAACCAACCAGCGAACTATCCAGCTCACCGCTCGACTGGTTAAACTGGTTGGTTTGATCCCGTTTTTAAAACATATCCAATTTTTCTTTACATTTTGCTTAGTTTGTTTCCTTGACAGTTTGGAGTATTGGTCCTTTGAGATGGTTGTTCTTCTCTCTGGCCTTCTACCAAACCCTCAACTAGAAACATCTGTATTATCAATAAGGTAAACCATTTACTCACTGATCCATTCATTTGATCAAATTTCCATCATAACTCATATGAACCTTCTTATTTCGGCAGCCTTAATACATGTTGGATGGTCTATATGATCTCAGTTGGTCTTGGAGGTGCCATAAGGTCAGTGACTTGTAATGCAAGTTTTGTTACTTCTTGGCTTTGATTTTTCTTAACTTAATGGTTTCATACTGTGAAGCACAAGAGTGTCAAATGAACTGGGTTGCGGGAATGCACGAGGCGCGGTTTTGGCACTCCGCGTGATGATTGTAATCGCCATAGTAGAGGGAATAGCAATAGCATTGGTTACCATTTTTGCAAGAAATGTTTGGGGGAAGCTATATAGCAATGAAGATGAAGTTATCAAATATGTTGCCAAGATGATGCCGCTTCTTGCATTGTCTGATTTCCTGGATGGTTTCCAGTGTGTGCTTTCTGGTAATCGAATTTGACTCGAGTACTATTGATGGATTCGAGTTTGATTGAAGTTAATTAAAAAAAATGATTTGGGTTGAACAGGAGGTGCTAGAGGTTGTGGTTGGCAGAATGTATGTGCATTTATAAACCTTGGGGCTTACTATGTTGTTGGAATTCCTTCTGCTATCTTGTTTGCCTTTGTGTTCCATATTGGAGGAATGGTGAGTTTTTTTTCTCTGATTGTTAAGTGTTTGTGTTTTTGTGCGTTGTTGATGCTAAGTAAATTGAAAATTGTTATTGGAAGGGGCTTTGGATGGGAATCATATGTGGACTTAGTGTTCAAGGGATAGTGTTGGTGATAGTGAATGCTTGTACAGATTGGGATAGAGAGGTAATTAATAACATTTTAAGCTTCAAACATTCAATACATGTTTTCTTGTTGGCAAAGGTTTTAAATATTACTGCGAAATTGGTCGCGACAAAAAGGTTTTGGAAGGTGCGGATACTGATACCGTTATACATTGTTTTTATGATAAAGAATACATTATAGTTAATTTACACCGTGGCAAGTGCAATAAACGTCGCAAAACTTATATCAACCGAAATTACAAAAGTCTTTATGCGACCGCTACGGTTTTTTGAAACCTTAAGTAACAAGTGAAGTATTTGATTCATTTTGTTGTGATTAATTCATGATGCAGGCTAGGAAAGCAGTTCACGTGAATCAGAAAACTGAAGTAATGACAGAACACTTACAATAGATATTGTAAGTGTCTGAAAGCTTCTTAATTATTTTAAAAGATCATCATTTTTAGGTAGGAGGTATTTTCTGTCAATCACAATGGTTTGTTTTTAAAATCTCACATCTTTTGAAAAAATTAAAATTAAAACATTTGTACAAAGTGTATAGAATCTAGTATTTGTGTTTATCAATAAAAATTGAAGAGTTCACTCATACCAAGTATGAGCATAAGTTCAACTCACTCTTGATGTACAGACTTATTTGTAGGTAATATGTTAGTAATTTTACAAAAGCTTTTTGAATCTTATAAGGATCCTATGTGGAGGTCATCATTATCTTTGAAGGTTTTTCTTTTAATAATCTTATTAATCAAAGAAGTATCCATTTATTTTTTTATTAACAAATTATTGAATAAAAAAGGAAATACGAAAAGGACGGACCGGATACAAAATCTAACTCATCAAACAACTAGTAAAAACGATAGTTAGATATACTCAACTTATCCTTCAAAAAACTTCTAAAAGCACAAATAGAAAGTAAATTCCATCAAGTATCATAATCAACAACAAAAAAATTGGCATTGACTAATTTATCTAGACATGCATTTTCCTCTCTGAGAATATGAGATATCTTGAATTTAAAGGAACATATAGTGTGTAAGTATTCTTCCATTTAATGGAAAGATATCAAGAGACAATATTCCCATTATAAAATGTACTAATGGCAAATATTGTGTTAGTTTCAAATCAAATATTTCTCTAATTTCTTCCGTTAGCATATTCGATAACAAACATGATTCCATGCAATTGAGCTTGAAAGAAGGTGTAAACTTCAATCTTATCTAAGAAAGCTCCAAAAAATGTTCTTAAATTCTCCCTAAATATGCCATCACGAGTTGATATTCCATGATTTGCTCTTGAAAATCCACACGGGTTGCACTTAATCCAATTTGTCATATCCTACGTTTTTCATCAGTATCATCATAGCAAGACCATTCCATTTGATTATGCATCCCATCAGGCATAGACATTCATTAGAATTTTAGTGAGAAGTCAAGGTTCTGGCATTCATCTGATCTTACTGGCATTGCATTCATTCATATGTAGACTAAGGAATCAAAAGTATCCCCTAATCTCAGGACATTATCCATTTCATTTGCATCAGGCTCAAAGTTTAGATTGATGGCAGTCAAGAGCATTGTTTATCATCTGGATTTTTGTTAGTTTTGACTATCAATATGACTAAGTATTAAATGTAATGGGGCCAGGAGTTGACTCTTTTAATTTTATTTCTTTGGTCATTAATCATTTGCATCATTATTATCCATCGGCATTTTATTGGATTGAAAGTCAAAGGTCAAGACTTGAACTTTTGTTTGACTTTCATTGCTAGTTCACGTGCATTGCATTTATTTTCATTTTTATGCATCAATTAGCATATAATTGGGAATGAGACAAAAGTCAAGAAGGTTGACTTTTTTCTTTGATCTTTTCATTACTAATTGCATTTTATCTTTCATTTTGTTTTTAGTTAACATTAAGTTTGTTTATTTGGTTAAGATTGCATTTAATTTACCTTGTGTTCTCATGATATAATGCAAGATTATTTGTTTGTTTTAAGAATAAGACCAAATTATTTGCAATTAAATAAATTGAACTTCTATTTAAAATTTTGTTTTGCATTGTCAATAGTGTACTCAATACACGTTATTTTTTTACATCACATTAGATATGCATCCTTTGTGCATCAATATACACCAGTACAAAAAAAAACAAAGTACAAAGATAAAAGAAGAGAGGTTTATTTATCCAAGCCAAGCTACATCAAGCTCTTGTCCTTACAGCCTCACCATCAAATTTTCAAGCTATCACCAAGTCTTCTCCATGTGAGCTATTTCCAAGCCAAGTTATCACCAAAGCCAAACCAACCTCATCATACGCAAAACAACAAAGGAATCAAATAGTTAGCATTGATTATTACAATAATCATACATGATTAGTATGCATAGACACCACATAGAACACCAAAACTTAGCAGAAAGTAATCGGTAACCCATACATACATACGCATGAACCAATTCCAAAGAAAACCAAACAGAAGGAAATTCACATGCAACAGTGTAACTCAAAATGCAAAGCTTACACACACATTCATCAAGTTGGGACTACAAAATTACACCTCACGTATTCCCCCATCCCATTGACAATCCCACAATATCAGGGAGAATCACAATCAATTTCACAAGTCAAAATTCCTCACTCAATTCACACATTTCTTGCAACAAACTTTCTCATATATTTTTTTTCAAACTCACACACTTGGTGAATTTCATATGTGCCAGGCTACACTATAAAAAAACCAAATTACTGTTTCATTCAAAGGTGTCATATTTTCACTAAGGTCACTCTACAGAAGTCCATTGGGAACTTTGCTCGGTTTGCTCATAGAGTGATTCCATATATGAATCACTTTGCGTGAACTTAGAGTTACATAACTTTTGTTGAGTTATTGGACCTAATCTCAGCCTCACTATCACTCTCGTACCACTCAAAGATCTTTACTAAACCTAATCGGAGTTTCATATTAAAACTCTGATAAAGGTTGAGCTATTACCATCATCCCAAATAACACATTCAGACAATAATAGCATATAAACAAACTAATCCAACAACAAAAGCACAACAGATGCATTGAGAAGAAGAAGAAGAGATAACAACTTTAGAGGAAAATTAGAGAACCGGACCTTGTGGGTCTTCACCTTAGTAACATCTGAGAAGGTAGCTCCATTTTTCTCCCTCTTCATCCATAGTGTAGCTTTCATAATGATGTTTGTTGCTGGACCGAGTGGTGCGTAGCTTGTAAGAACAAGATTTGGTTCTGCATCTGGCCTTTAGTTTTGATGATAACAATACATTGTTTGTTAGAGAACAATTTTGTACCCTAATGGTTTTGTCTAGTGTGTAGCTTTTGCTAACAGGTTCTGACTCTGAAGAATTGGCGTGTGGCTTCATCAAATTCTAGACTTAACACACTTTGACTTTGAAGAGATACAAATGTGCGCTTCAAGATTACTTAAAGGTCTGAAATGCTCTAAGACAACGATTTTGATGAATGTTTGTTCTAAAGCTTTTGACTATGACTCTGATATAAGAGTTTCGGAAGATTCATCGAGCTCTCAAGATTCTGAAGAACAAGTTTTGAAGACTCTGAAGACCAGGTTCTGAGGAAGTGTGTCAAGACTCTGAAGTCAAGGTTCTGAAGCTTCTTTCAACCAGACTCTTGATCCTTCTAAACATGTTTCAACAACATTCACTCAGAAGCCTCTGAAGAATAGAAGAGAATATCAAAAGGTTTTACGTGAGAAAAATAGTACATAGTACAAGATCAAATATTCCTTCCACTACGCTGATTTCGTTGAGTAAGGATTGTACTATTCGTACCATTTTGTCTCCCACCTTGGCAGACCGTTATGCAAGGCGATGGCACATTTTTGAAGATGTTCATTCTACCCTCCAATGGATCTTTTCATGCCTATATAAAGGAGACTTGGAAGAATGAATGAAGCTGCTAATTTTTCTACTACTGCTACTTTATTCACGCTACAACCCTTTTGTTGCAAATATTATTCTTGTGAATATTGCATAGAAAACACAATATAGCTTTTGTTTGTTAGTGTGTGCATATTTGTTTGTACTTAAACTTTGTGTAATCTTCTTTTTTGAAGCATCCTTGTAACATAAACTCTTGTATCTCTTTCTTTGAGATTTTTTCCTTGAGTGATTAGGGTTTTGTCTGAATACTCTAAAAGACAAAGGCGAGTGGTCTTTGTGTGTCTGTAGTCTGGTGATTATAGTGGATTAAGTCCTTATTGAGAAGGAAAAATCACCTTGGTGGGTGGAATGGATTAGCTTCGTTAACGGTGAATTAGTATAAAAATATTTGTGTTCATTTACTTTTTGTTATTGGTTCTATTTTGGGTTGTTGAGCTGAAAATTTTTTAATCTTGGAAACCTAATTCAAACCTCCATTTATTGTGTTTCTTGCCACCTTCAATTGGCATTAGAGATCCAGTTCTAGTATTGATTGCGTATGAAACACTTAACAGTGTCAGATAAAGATCCAGTGTGAAACACAATGGCAACTATTCCACCACCTCCTTCTGCTAGTAATGATAGAGATCATTATAGCGCTAAACCTCCTGGCTTTGATGGAGAACATTTTGATTATTGGAACGACAAAATAGAAAATTTATTTCTTGGTCACGATGTAGATATATGGGATATGGTATTAGATGGCTACATACACCCAGTAGATGCTAGCGGGAACAAGATAGAAAGAAGAATGATGACAGACCAACAAAAGAAAGATTATAAAAATCATCACAAGGCTAGAACCATCTTGCTGAACGCTATCTCTTATATTGAGTATGAGAATATAACAAATAGAGACTCTGCTAAGTCGATATTTAACTCTTTGAGAATGAATCACGAGGGGAACCCACAAGTCAAAGAAACCAAAGCTCTTACTTTGATTTAAAAATATGAAGCATTTAAGATGGAAGAGAATGAAAGAATTGAGAATATGTTCTCAATGTTTCAAACTCTTGTTGCAGGTCTAAAGGTCCTGGACAAAGGTTATTCTACTGCTGATCATTTGAAGAAGATCATCAGAAGTCTACCTAAAATATAGAGACTGATGGTAACTGCTTTGAAGATATCAAAGGACTTAAACAACACCTCTCTTGAAGAATTTGTTAGTTCTTTAAGAAGCCATGATATCGAGCTAGAAGAAGATGAGCCCTAGAGAAAGAGTAAGTATGTTGCTATGAAGTCTTTGGGAAATTCTCAAAAGACTGGAGCTCTTCAAGCAGAAGAAGAAGAAGAAGAAGAAGAAGAATCTTCAAAAGAGTCTGAAGAAGGAGATGAGCTGTCTTATTTATCCAGACGAGTGAATCAACTCTTGAAGAAAAGGAAATGCAGATTCAGAGGATAAAGAAGGACAGGTGGTCATTCTGAGTCCACTTCTGGATCTAAGAAAGCTAGAGCCAGCAAAGAAGACATCTGCTTTGAATGCAAGGAGCCAAGTCATTACAAAAATGACTGCCACAAGCTGAAGAAGGACAAACCCAAGAAGAAAGACTTCCAAGGGAAGAAAAAGGGTCTGATGGCTACATGGGATTATTCAGAGTCCTCAGAAGACAACTCTGAGGAAGAGCAAGCAAATGTAGCGCTGATGGTGTATATTGAAGCCCCTGCTGAGAAAGATCCATCATAATCAAAATCTAAGTCAGACTCAGAAGAGATATTTTCTGAACTCTCTCATTCTGAGCTTGAATCAAGTTTATCAGAAGTTTTTGAAAAATATGATAGTATTCTGGACAAATACAAGGACATGAAGAAGATTCATGTATCTGAATCAGAAGCTTATTGTAAGCTTCAAAAAAAAATTCAAGTTTGAGTGAAGAAAATTTTATTTTGAAAAATAATTGTGTGCCTCAAAGCAAGAGTCTCAAACCTTAAAAGAAAATCATTTCTAAAGCATCTACAGATTCTGATGATAACATAAAGAAATATGATAAGTATTTCCAGAAATTTCTTGCTAAAAGTTTGAATAGAAGCTTAGTGACTTCTATGATTTATGGCGTTAGCAGAAACGGGACAAGGGGTATTGGCTATGATTCTGATGACGAATCTGATTTTGAAAAAGATGATAAGCCAAATACTCTTCAGTCTCATTTTCTTCCTTTTGGGAAACAAAATGATATTAGGCCTAAAGGTAGAACTGTTTCTAAACTTAAGGCTAAAAAAAACCTAATGTTCATTCTAATCATGCCTTCATGTATAGATATTATGCATAGAAACCCAAAGTTGTAGAAAACTCTAGTAAGACTAACCCTAACGGACCTAGAGAGATGTGGGTACCTAAGAATAAGATAATCTATGTTTCAAATATCCTTAGAAGCGGATTTAAGACACCAGTTATGATACCTAAACTCTGGATGCTCGCGGTACATGATGGGAAGAAGGCATATCTTCCAGAGCCTGGAACTTAAGCCTGGAGGCGTCGTCAGTTTTAGAGGCGATCAGAAAGGAAAGATCATTGGCTATGGAGCAGTTGGTAATGGTTTTTACCCCTCTATTACTAATGTTCTTTTAGTTGAAGGGTTAATGCATAATGTATAGTCCATAAGTGAATTAAGTGACAATGGTTATGACACAATCTTCAATAAAAAGTCCTGCAAAGTTGTCAGTCAAAAGGATGACTTAGTTCTTTTCAATGGAAAGAGGAAAAACAACATTTACAAGATTAGACTTTCTGATCTGAAAAATCATAATATTAAATGTCTTATGTATATAAATTAATAGCAATGGACTTAGCATGGACTATTGGGCCATGTTAGCATGAGGAGGATTTCTAAACTAAACAAGCTTGATTTAGTCAAATGCCTTCCTAAACTGAAGTTCGCTTCAGATGCTCTTTGTGAAGCATGTAAGAAAGGAAAGTTTTCTAAAACTTCTTTCAAAGCTAAAAAAAGTTTTTTCCACCTCCAGACCATTGGAACTTCTGCACATTGACCTTTTTGGACCAGTGAAATATGCTTCAGTCAATGGTAAGAAGTATGAACTAGTCGTTGTTTATGACTACAACCGATGGTCGTGGGTAAAGTTCTTAAGACATAAGGATGAGTCACATTCTATGTTTGCTACCTTCTGTTCTCAAGTGCAAAACAAGGACTTCCCAATTGTTAAAGTCATAAGTGATCATGGTGATGAATTCGAAAACAAATATTTTGAGAAACTCTATGATGAAAATGGCATTTCCCATGATTTATCATGCCCTAGAACTTCACAACAAAATGGAGTTGTAGAGAGGAAGAATAGGACTTTACAAGAAATGACAAGGACCATGATCAACGAGACTAATATGGCTAAGCACTTTTGGGAAGAGGCGGTCAACACAACATGCTATATTCAGAATAGGATCTCTATAAGACCTATTCTGAGTAAGACTCCCTATGAATTATGGAAGAATAGAAAACCCAATATTTCATATTTTCATCCTTTTGGATGTATCTGTTTTATGCTGAACACTAAAGAGAATCTTAACAAGTTTGATTCTAAAGCACAGAAGTGTATCATGTTAGGATATTGTAAATGCTCTAAGGGCTATAGAGTGTACAATACAAAAACACAAATTGTTGAAGAATCAATCCATGTTAGATTCAATGATAAGCTTGACTATGAAAAGTCAAAGCTAGTTGACAAGTTTGCAGATTTGGAGATCACCTAATTAGGCTTTGAAGGTAAGCCCTTATAAGCAAAAGATATAGAGGCAAAAGACTCTAAAGTTACTCAACTAAAAGCTAGTGAAGTTTAGACTCATTCGAGGAAGCACACACAAAGATCCTCACACTCTGAAGAATTGATTTTGGCCGACAAGACTGAACCTGTCAGAACCAGATCCTCTTTCAAACCTTTTGAAGAAACTCTTATGGATTTGAGTCCTTAATAGAGCCAACGTCTGTTGATGAAGCCCTTCTGGACATAAAGGGGATTCTGGCCATGCAAGAAAAGTTAAAGTAATTCTCCATAAATGATGTGTGGACTTTAGTGCCAAGACCCAATGGAACTCAAGTCATTGGAACTAAGTGGGTCTTCAGAAACAAGTTAAACGAACAAGGCGAGGTAGTAAGAAACAAGGCTCGACTGGTTGCACAAGGTTATAGTCAACAATAAGGGATTGACTATATAGAAACCTTTGCACCACTTTCCTGGTTAGAGTTTATACATCTCTTGTTTTCCTTTGCTGTGAATCATGACATCATCTTGATCAGATGAATGTTAAAAGCGCATTTCTGAATGGTTACATAACTGAAGAGGTGTATGTAAACCAACCCCCTGGTTTTGAAAACCATAAAAACCCATATTTTGTTTTCAAGCTTAAGAAATCATTGTACAGTCTGAAACAAGCTCCCAGAGCATGGTATGAAATATAAGCAACTTTCTTCTTGAAAATAATTTCACCAAAGGGAAGGCTGATACAACTTTGTTCTGTAAGACATTCAAAAATGACATTCTTGTTGTTCAAATTTATTTTGATGATATTATATTTGGTTTTACTAATGTTGCTTTATGCAATCAATTTGCTAAGTCTATGCAGGCAGAATTTGAAATGAGTCTGATGGGAGAACTCAAGTTATTTTTGGGGATCCAGATCAACCAAAGTCTGGAAGGAACCTACATCCATCAGAGCAAGTACACCAAGGAACTTCTGAATAAGTTTGACATGACAGAATGCAAGACTTCAAAGACTCTTATGCATCTTACATGCATCCTTGAGAAGGATGAGGTAAGCGGTAAGGTAGAGCAAAAGGTATACAGAGGTATGATTAGCTCTCTCATATACTTGACTGCTTCTAGACCTGATATTTTGTTTAGTGTCTGTTTGTTTGCTATCTTCCAATTAGATACTAGATAATCCCACTTAACAGTTGTTAAGAGGATCTTCAGGTATCTGAAAGGTACAATTAACCTTGGCTTGTGTTATAAAAAATTTAAAGAGTACAAGCTTGTTGCTTATTATAATGCTGATTATGCTGGAGATAAACTTGAAGGAAATAGAACTTTTAGAACCTGTCAGTTTTTAGGAGACAACTTGATTTCATGGTCCAGCAAAAGGCAGTCCACCATAGCACTTTCAACTGTTGAAGTTGAATACATTACAGCTTATGGATGCAACACTCAGATGCTTTGGATGAAGAGTCGGCTAGAAGACTTTCAGATATTTGAGAGTAACATTCTTATCCTCCGTGATAATACTTGTGCTTTATGTTTGTCTAAAAATCCCATTTTGCATTCTAGGGTTAAACACATTGAGATCAAACATCACTTCATACGTGACTATGTTCAAAGGATATTTTAATCTTAAAATTTATTGATAAAGACCATCAATGGGTTGATATCTTAATGAAACCTCTTCCTGAAGATAGACTTATTTTCATTATGAAACATTTATCCATGGAGACATGTCCAGGATGAATCTGATAGTTATCTCATAATGTTTATTCTCTTCATAATGGATTAATGAGATTCTGAGATATTTTGATTCTGAACGTGTGAGTGAGAAGGTTTCATATGCTCAGATGTATCCAGCTAGAACCTCATTATTGAACGTTCTTTTTTCCTGGATATTGAAAAATTTTTGCATTAATGAGTTGTTAATCAGTATAGGAAAAGTGGAACATTTCTAAAAATAGTTGTCTTAGAAAACTGAATTGTTTCTAGCGTCTGAGTGACACATTGGGTGAATCCATTAATCTTGGGATTAGGTAAAATCTTCATGCTTTACTTCCCTTATTAGATTTTGTGCACTATTTAATATTTTAATCATGATTGCAAAAATCTATATTTAAACCCACTTCATTCACTTCACACACTTTCACTACTCTCACTTCCCACACTTTCTTGTTTTCAAACTAAAAAAAGCTCTCAATCCCTAAAACCCATTTGTCTTCAACAATGGATTCTTCTCAACAACAAGGTCAACAATCTGCTCCATAATTATATGCTAAACAATAATGCGATGTAGTTATTCAAATAGTTGCTCGTAGATCTTCATCGACTCAACCACCACAAGTTATTCCTCATCTTCTCCAAACCCACAAGACACAATCTTCTTTGCATTCTGTCATACCTCAAAAAATATGATGCTCGCGATGGACGCGAAAAAAACGTTCGAACAAAGTCGCCACCGAACTTTCTTCATTCCAAGGAAGGAACAGGAAAATATCGATAATGTAATACCCCGTATTTTTATAACGCTCTGGATAATATTAGTTGAGATCAATTGAGATCCAGTGTGCTCTGAGTATTTTATCTGATAAGATAATTAGAGCAACTGATGAACTCAGAGCTGATCAGATTAATATTATCTAATTCTAAGGTTTTATTATTTAGTGCGTTAGAGATAATTTTGACTTTTAGTAGTGTTACTAATTGATGATATTTTCCTATATCATTTCCTTTTCCCTCATTTTACCAAAGATAGTAACATTGGAGAGAGAAAGTAGAGAGAAGAAAGAAGAAAGGAAAGAAAAAGGGAGAAAAGGAAAAAAGAGAGAATCCAAGAGTTCAAGAACAAGAATCATCCTCTCATCTTCATCAAGTCATCTCAACTTCTTCATCATCATCTTCTAATCCAGGTGGGTTCTAGATAGAGACTTTAGAGTAGATTTTCTTGAGGTTTTAGAGTTAGGTTGGATTTTGAGAAAAAATGGATGTTTTTGCAAAATCAAAGAATCTAACGGTTGAAGTGTGTTATAAATTGCGTAGCATGATCAAAATATGTGTAGAATCATCTATTGATAATTGTTATGAAGTTTGGATTGGGTTGATTTGGTTGAAAATCTTAGGGTTTTGTGTAGAAACTATGCATTAATGTTGGATATCATGTTTTATGAAGTTTGTTGGATAAACCATGATAGAACCATGATAATATACCTCTATTGGTTGTTTGGGTATGGTGTTGAGGATGAATTTGGCGGTTGGAAGTTGTTGTCAAAGGATTTTTTTCTGCATAACACAGAGCGTGCTTAGCCCGGTCTGGAGAATTTTCACCCCTTCCAGGCAGCGAGGAGCGCGCTTCGCGCGGGTGGGGCCCGCTTAGCGCGACCTGGAACAAAAATAAAAATATTTTCAAAATTCCATATCTTTTGACTCGGTTATCCGTTTTAGACGTTCTTTATATTGATGTGAAGCTATGACTGTGTTCTAAGCTATGGAGAGTGAAAATATTGAGTATGGGCGGAATTGTTTTCGATTATGTTAAAATATCGGGATTTCGTGATTTATGTAAAACATAACTTTTGAAAATCTAAAAGCTTCAAGATATGAATTTTGTGAGGAAACCTTAGTACACTCGAATGACTTAGAGAATTGTGTGGCATTGCTTACATCGATACTTGAAAAGTATCTTTGTTAAGTAGTTGTCAGTGGAGGACCGTATTTCCTCTAGTTTGTGGTTTGTTCCTTAATAAATAATGTGACCCGTGTTTAATCCCCTTGTGCAGGATGGCTGGGGAGAAGTATTTATTAAGTAGGTATCCCTTAATAAATACCGTGGCCCGTGTTGAAGAGCCCCTTGTGCGGGATGGTCGGGGAGAAGTATTTATTAAGTAAGTAATCATGACCCGTGTTGAAGTGCTCCTTGTGTGGGCTGGCCGGGGAGAAGTTACTTAGTGAATGGTACCGTGACCCGTGTTGTAGTGCTCCTTGTGTGGGCTGGCCGGGGAGAAGTACCATTTGTAGATAACCGTGACCTGTGTTGTAGTGCTCCGTGTGTGGGATGGTCGGGGAGAAGTTATCTACGTTAAGGATCCATGACCCGTGTTGTAGTGCCTTGTATAGGCTGGCCGGGGAGAAGATTCCTTAACTAGTTGTCGTTTTGTGAATTGTACGATTGGTTCTCTAGTGTGAGATTTTGTGAACTCGAAGTCCTTTCCTTTCCCTTGGACTTGAGTTAGGATTTGGTTAGAACCTTGTAGAGCCGAGAGAATCCATAAGATAGAGAACTCACTGAGATTTGATGTATCTCACCCCTCTATTGTTGAATATTTCAGGTACTTCAGGTTCCGCAAAGGGTAAGGATAAGGCCGTGTAATTATCCTTACTTGTCTGATGGCGTAGCTTCCGTTGTGGAGTTTTTTTTGAGATCGTTGTCGATCTAGTTCTTAGTATTTATCTTTGGAACATCTTGTATATATATTTATGCCATAGTTTTTGTATTAGGCTTTTTGGGCATGTATATGTATAATGTGTTTACTAGGGACTTATTGGTATTTCAGTACCAAACGTGGTTTTCATGTATATGCTTTGATGTATGTATTTATATATGGCCGTTACAGTTGGTATCAGAGCAGGTCGTATCCTCGACATAGCCATCAAATAGAATAAGTTTTTCTTTCCGTTTCATATGCGTTGTGTCGCCATTGGTCTTAAGTGTTATATTTATGGTATTGAGTCTGATCAACTTAATCCTATCTGTAAGACCTTTAGGAACATGGCTGACGGACGCAGAAGCAACCGTGGTAGACCCCGCACTACTCCAGCTGGGACGAATCCACCAGGTGGCGATGGGAATGCTCCTTTGTATCAGTTTATGCAACAGATGCAGCAGCAACAGAATCAGTTTATGTAGCAAATGGTACAACAAATGAATGGAGGTTTGCATCCTCAGGTGGTTGTTCCGGAAGCTGTAGGTGGGACTTTCCAGGATTTCTTCTGCATGAATCCTCCGAAATTTCATGACGGATTAGATCCTGTAAAGGCTCACGAATGGATAGCGGGTATGGAAAGTATTTTCTTGATAGTGCACTGTAGTGAAGAAAATAAGGTGGTTTTTGCTTTGCATTCGTTGAAGGGTCCTGCGATGAGGTGGTGGGAGAGTGCGTCGGCTCTTATGACTATTCAGGGTGTGCCCAAGGTCTGGGAACAATTCAAGGCAATTTTCATGGGGAAATATTTTCCTAGTTCCTTGAGGACTCGGAAAGAGTTTGAATTTCAACAGTTAAGACAGGGTAGTATGATTGTGGCTGGTTATGCTGAAAAGTTTGAGGACGTGGCTGCTTATTCTAGGCAGGCTATGTATGCTCCGGATGAACGGTGGAAAATAGATCAGTTTCTGTTTGGGCTAAAAGCTGAAATTTCTCATAGTGTATCTCAGAGGGAGTTCACTACTTATGCAGAAGTTCTAAGGCAATGCTATGTGGCGGAGCATAGTTTGAAGAAAGTGCAAGCTGAAGGTGTTGCAAGTAGGGTGAATTAGGGGGATCGTGGGAGAGCGAGTCAACAATTTGGGCCTAGATCACAAGCTTTCAAAGGGAAACAGGTTGCTAAACCTAACATTATTCCTTTATGTAGGGTGTGCAACAAACGTCATTTTAGCAAGTGTGTCGATGGGAGCTTCAGGTGTTATATTTGTAATGGAATAGGACATGTGGCTAGAGATTGTACTCAAAATAGAAACCAAGTTCAAGGAAGGAATACCGGACGGGTTTATACCTTGGATGCAAGAAAGATGAAAAGTGACAACTCCTTGATTGCGGGTACGTGTTTCGTAAATGGACATCCTTGTTTTGTTTTATTTGATTGTGGGGCAACACATTCTTTTGTGTCAATGCGATGTGTGAAGAGACTTGGGTTGCAAGCTATTCCTTTGTCTCCTCCTATGGTGGTCACTACCGCCATGGATGAAATGGTTGAGACACCGTTGAGGTGTGAAAACTATGTTTTGTCTGTGAATGGTAGAGTTTTCCAGATTGACCTTATCTGTTTACCGCTTAAGAAAGTTGATGTCGTTTTGGGGATGGATTGACTTTCTGCTAATTCGGTGTTTATTGGGTGTGAGGAAAAGCTAATCATCATTCCATCTGCCGAGGCTACCCCGAAGGATGTGTTAACAACTATTTTAGAAGGTACGGTGGAAATGATAAATTTCTTGTTTGAGAAGGAGAAATCTGTTTTACTGGTTCTTACTAAGGAGGGGAGTAGTGACCAGCAAGTGCTGAGTATTCCTATAGTCTGTGAGTTTCTCGAAGTTTTTCCTGAGGACGTTACTTCTCTTCCTCTGGAGAGAGAAGTTGAGTTCTCTATTGACCTGGTACCGGGAACGGCTCCTATATCCGTTTCTCCTTATCGGATGACACTGCTTGAATTAAGAGAACTAAAGGACCAATTAGAGGACTTGATGGCTAAGCATTTTGTTAAACCTAGCGTTTCACCGTGGGGAGCTTGTCATACCCCAAATTTTGACCACTAAGATTCCCATCATTGTGTAAATCATCATCACAATATGTATGAACCATCATACCTCATTAGTCTCCCCAAAGATGGGTGAGCATCCACTACAATCAAAATTAGGGTTTCAAGTCCTCTCAGAGCTCTTAGACAAAGGATCAATCAAGGAATGACATGATCTTCAACTTTTATAACCTCTCAAACATCTACAAAGGATCAAGAGGACTCCCACATCAAGGATCAAGCACAAGGCTGCTCCCTTCTAAGTAGATTAAGCCTCAAGATCGCCAGTGTCACCAAATTAGGGTTTTGGTCGACCAGGGCCTCCAGATAGAAATTCTCCTCTGGGAATGAGCCAATGCTTCAAGGCATAACCTATGATGCTCCAAGGAACATCATGAACCCCATCATCAAGTCAATTTAGCCTCAGGGGATGCATTCACCAAAAATCAGGAATTAGGGTTTCTTGACCTAATTTACCCCTAAGTTGACTTTTGGGACAAAACATGAGCCAAGACCTCAAGAGAGGATTTGAGGGTCTCTAATACACTACATTGATCCATTTGCAACAATGGATTGATCCAAGAAGCTTGATTCACAAGTTTCAATTTCATCTGAACCACAGTTAGGGTTTTGCGAGAAAAGTCAACTGTATCTTTGACTTTTGACCAGGACATGCTCCCAAACCCTAGGACATGAATAAATATACCCTATAACACCCATGGAACATGTCCATCAAGTTTGATTTAGGTCAAGGACATGATTTCCTAAAGGATTGCACAGTTTGGAATTCATCTGATAAAAAGTCAATTGTGCACAAAAGTCAAACTTTGACTTTTTGAGATTTTTCATAAAATTAGTTTTTTAACCCTAAAATGATGTTAATATATGATTGGAATCATCATTAATCAAGAAAAATCAAGAAAAGTGGGATAACTTGCAAAAGGGGTAACCATAAAAACTTAGAAATTTTTCTAAGTTATGAAACAAAGTGGCTAGGGTACCAACTTTGGAGGATCATAACTCCTAAATCACAAGGCCATTTTTCCCCATCAAAAGTCGGATTTGTAGCTCTCATTACCCTCTACAAAAGCTCCAACTACACCTCACTCCAATTCATTGTGGATTCTGAGTTATGATTGGGCCAAAATGGCTAAAACATGAAAATACATCATTTTCCAACACTTAGAAAAATTCTTGCCAAGGCAGATTTTGTTGAAAACACCAAAACTTGTGAGATCTTTTCACATAGTTGCAAGCTGAATCAAGTCTAAACGTAAACATCAATGTTGTTGCATATGTTTCTAAGAATCCAAAGAACCTCTCAGCATGAATTGATTCAACTTGAGAAAAGAGGAATCCATGCCCAAAGTCATGCTGCTACAAGCTGTTTTGGAAAAATCAGATTGCATGTTTGCTTGCCACACACGATTTCTGAATCAAAACCAAGAATCATTATGCCACATGTACTCAAACCAATCACAATGCATCTGATCCAACCTACAAAGCTAAGTCACAAAGCCAAGGAATCTTCCAACTTGAAGTTCATGCATTTTGGCACATTTTGCCTTGAATTCAAAGGGCATTAATATGGAATAGTGCATTGTCAAGATTCTCACTCTCCTCAGTCAAGTTCTCTGATTAAACAATAATTAAAATTACTGAGGAATGTGATTTCAGTCAAGGCATAGCTGATCTATTTGGAGCAGCTGTTACACCTAATGCAAGAGGCATTTATGTCCAACCAATCCCTTTGAAGGTGATCTGATCCAGCAGCCATTCACTATTCCTCCATGACAAGAGTTGA
Organism: Lathyrus tuberosus; assembly: GCA_022829125.1. Taxonomy (NCBI): domain Eukaryota; kingdom Viridiplantae; phylum Streptophyta; class Magnoliopsida; order Fabales; family Fabaceae; genus Lathyrus; species Lathyrus tuberosus. Next base: position 7,952,105 of record JALAZF010000218.1, on the reverse strand, counting down.
TCACCTATAAATAGAGGTTCCAATGGATCATTCAAGGCACACCAAAGCACCTTATAGCACTGCTTTCTCTCATTCTCTCTTAAGTTCCAATTTTCTTTATTTTTGAGCAACCACCATCGGGTTTTGAGTTGCAGCCCTAAGCAATCAATTCCAATTGCTCAGACACGTCACATATGATGTATTTGAGGTGTCCAAACACTTAAACACCAACTGTAACACCCCTAGATCAAAATCACCCTTCAACCAAGCCATTATGCCTCAATTATGCAGCTGGAGTTCTCCAGCTTGATCCAGAAGTTTTCAGAGTGTTCCAATGCTTGCAACACACTCCACAACATCCATTAAAGTTGTAGGGATCATTAAATCGCATCTGGAACACCATCTTTGCAGAGTTCCATTTCAGCTTGCATCAAGGTAAGCCTCAAAACTACATCTTCATGATCCATGCATATTTCCTCACATGATATTTTTTCCAATTGCTTGCCATCATATGTTGAGTGTTTTCCCTCAAAAAATTGGATCATAGCCCTCATAACCATGTATGCACGACTGCTTTTGCAAAATTAGGGTTCATACGGTTGTGATGATATAACTTGCTATACACTGAAAATAAATGAAATCAAGTATTGCCATCTTGTTCCTTGTGAAAAAACGCATGAGTTTGGTATTTGAATCATGTCAAATGGTTAAGTGATGAGTGAGATAGGGGGCTTCATGCACGATCTCGAGGAAGAAGATGGCCATGGCACCATTCTTCAGGTTTTCCAACCAAGTTCTCTATATATTTTTTATTTGCCATACTATATTTGAATTGGCATTGTGCCTCAGTGGTTGATCAGCTGGTTTTGTGTGTATTGGCAAGCGAGAGGTCTAGGGTTCGAATCCCCTTCGCCCCAGATCTTCTTTTTACCACTTTTTCTTATTTTTTTTGTTTGTTATTTTTCATATTTATTTTAAATGATTTGAAAAATCAATAACTCACTCAATTTTAATTATTTTTTATTGGTTCTTTTTGCAAAAAATACAAAAATGTTGAAATATTTTATTCCACAAAAAAATTAGATTTATATTATTTATTTAATATAATTAGTATTTTTGTGAATAAAGTCATTTTTATTATTTTTAAACCTTTAAAAATAAATATTCATGTTGGAAAATCAAAACCAAATAGGTTTTGATTCATCTTGTGATTAAAACCTCATTTTTCAAACCTAAAACCAAAATCACAAGTTGTTTATTCAAACTTATTTGGAATTTGTATCATTTTAATTAATTTTCTTTGAATAATTACTTTAAAAATGATGAAATTAGGGCTTTATTGATTTTCACCCTAAAAAATTTTTCTAAACACTCATGGGCCTCTAATAGAGTGTAAGACCCAAGCCTTTTTGTAAAATAAATCCATTTTGGGCCTCACTTATTGTATAAGTCCCTCTGTGTATTTTCAAAAACTTCGGCGAGATCGTCGCTTTCAAACAAATAACCCTGGGCCTACCCTCGAGTAATAAGACCCATTTCTTTTCCTAAAACTCACTTGGGCCTCTAATAGAGTGTAAGACCCAATCCCTTTTTGAAACCAAAAACTTTTGGGCCTCAGTCATTGTATAAGACCCACGGTGTTTTCAAAACCTCGGCGCGATCGTCGCCCTTTTTAAAATTAACTATTGGGCTTCTCCTTGAGCTATAAGACCCATTCAAAAATCATTTTTTTGGGCCTCTTGGGAGAGTGTAAGACCAACACGTTTGTACAGAAAACCTTTCTCGGGCCTCAGTCACTTGTATAAGTCCCTGTACAAAACAACAGTGCAATCACTAATAAAACCCTGGGCCTCTCCTTGAGCTGTAAGCCCCAATTTTCCTTTCAAAGCACTTTCTCCTTTGATTTTATAATATATTGTTTTCAACTTTTCTTTGTTGAACAACTAACAATACATCATGGAAGCTCTACAACTGAGTAAGTGTTTATCCGCTTTCATTTACCGCTTTCATATGTATATAACTGTACTGTGGGGCTGTTTCACTATAAGTCTTCTTTCATAAACTCATATCAACTGTGTAATAATAGTATAGATATTTAGAGTTTCCCCGGCAACTACGTCTAGAACTAGACAAAACCTCGTCTCCTTACAACAATTTTAGATAACTAGATCTAAGAAATCTCCCCTTTGAACAGTTCATATACAGAAGGCCAATGTTCCAAGTGAAACCCCTTCTAGAACTGTTCATCAGCCTCCTCTTGGGCTTAGTGCAAGGACCCAAAGCCTTCCTAAAAGCATCCCCGCCTCCTCTTGGGCGTTGTACAAGGACCCGTCGGCTTATTGGAAGTTTTCACAGCCTCCTCTTAGGCTTTGTATAATGATTCTTCCTTCGGGAAGATAGCCTCCTCTTGGGCTTCATACAAATTGTCCCTCGGCTTCTTAAAAGTTTCCAACCTCCTCTTGGGCTTCGTACAAATTGTCCCGACGACCTCTTAAAGGTATAGGAACAGAGATTAGTCATCTTAATAGAACAGTCTTTCAAAGAGTCTAGATCTTTCTACCGCAAACGTACTGTTCCTTAATTTCTCTTAAGCATAGTACAAAAGATAAAACTCTAGACTTGGACAGTCTAAGACCCTTGAGTCTCAAAGACATTCTCAAGCCCCTTTCAAGAATGGGAAGAACACCCGTAGACTTGGACGGTCTAAAACCCTTTGGATTCCCCATTTCCTTAGAGAACAGGAAATAATTCCAACCCTCAGATCAAGTCCATGAGTACAACATTACTCATATAAGAACTGATTTTCTCTTTGAACTAACCTACTGGACCTGTCACTCAACTGAAACAGTTACTATAGCCTCCTCTTGGGCTTTGTACAATGATTCTCCCCAGCGGAGTTAACCCTTTTAGCCTCCATCTCGGGCTTCGTACGAGATACAAAAACACTCTCTTGTTGAGTATAAAAGACTCTCTTGTTGAGTCACCCATCCTTCAGCCTCCGTCTTGGGCATCGTACAAGACATAAAACACTCTCTTGTTGAGTATAAAAGATTTTCTTGTTGAATCACCCCTTTAGTCTCCATCTCGGGCTTCGTACGAGATACCAAAACACTCTCTTGTTGAGTATAAAAGACTATCTTGTTGAGTCAAACAAACTTTTAGCCTCCGTCTCGGGCTTCATACGAGACACCAAATCACTCTCTTGTTGAGTCAAACCCCTTTGGCTTCCGTCTTGGGCTTCATACAAGACACACAAAAAGACCCTCTTGTTGAGTCAAACCCTTTTAGCCTAAGTCTCAGGCTTTGAACAAAAAGCACATTTTCCCTGGAAAAGTCAGCCTTTTAGCCTCCTCTTAGGCTTTGTATAAGGAAACCCAGGTTGAGACAATCAACCTTTTAGCTTCATATCTTAGGCTTTTAACAAGATACAAGTAGACCTTTCAGCTTCACATCTTGGGCTTTGAACAAGATACAAATAAATCACATTTAGCTTCACGTCTTGGGCTTTGAACAAGACATCAAAACACCGTTTCCTCCCATAGAATAGGAGGAACTACGATCGCTCTGATTTCCCTGTTTCGGTAAACGGGAATACGTAGGCATAAGATTGAAAGAAAAATCTTAGCGAGCACACTAATCAAAAACCCAAAATCTCGTACCTTCACACATCAATCGAAAAGCATCAGTCCTAACATCCTACCAATAGCATAGTCCCGTCATTTCAGCCTTAACAAAGTAAGCAGAAAGAGCCCCCACTTCCATATAGCATCCATAACCTAACAGACCGCTGTTTAAACTCAGTATGCAAGCATGGTTAGTTGGAGACATCTATTTCCCTTCCTTCATCAGCTTCAATAGGATAAAAAATGAATTGACCTGTAGTACCCCCAAAGAGCGACAGTGCTTAAGAACCACATCCAAAATCGCTCGCTACAGAAAAATGGCGCCCACCGTGGGGCCTTCTCATCTTTCTTTCTTACAATTTAAGGTGAAAACCTTGGACAAGTCATTTTCATGGTGGTGGCCGCCACAGAAAAATGGTGCCCACCGTGGGCCTCTTCTTTCTTTCTTACAAGCTAGGGTAAAAACCTTGGACAAGTTATTTTCATGACGGTTTCATCGGGGAATGTCACTCTTGCTAGGATCGGCCCTCACTAGGATCGTAGGTCAAAACCTTTAAGTTGGGAAAGTGCCACAGAATGGCGACTCCGCCGAGGAGCCATTTTCTGTCAGGAACATAGGATTCATAGCTCTTAAAAGTCTAGGACATTAGGACAAATATATATACTGCTTTTCCTAATTGATATCTGTGTTTATTTTTCTGCTAATGGGGATGCGTGTGATGCCGCATGTGGAAAGATTGAGTATACACCTAGGAAAAACCTCTTTCAGTAGTGCGGAAGCTATCGGAAATAGTTGTCACGCGATACTACCCTCTTCTGAGGTTCTTCGAAATAACATCACCTAGCACGGTTCCCGGCCTGCTGATGTTATCTCGACAAGAATCAATGATTTTGAGAGACAGGTACAAAAATCACTAGTATAAACCTTTGGGATGGGTAGAGCCTTGACTTCATGACAACGACCCTTTGACCTCATGTTTTTCTATGTTTTTGTGTGCTGCATTCATGCATTCATTTAAAAAAACATTAAAACAAATAAAATTTTCTCTTCTAGTCTCTCTTTTTCAAAATTAAACTAAGACAATGATTGCAAATGTCAGAGAGAAAAAGATTGCGCTCATGGATTTCGGTAGAAGGAGAACTCATAAGTACACCTTCAAGGTTCCAAAGTTAGAGGATTTTAGAGGTTTGGCAAGGATGATCACAAACCATGAAGCTTTCAGAGCCAAGTACAGAGGTCTGCTACCTCTGTTAAGGGTCCATGTGATTGAAGGAATCATGGAGGCACTCATTCAATTTTACGATCCAGTCTATCACTGTTTTACATTCCCGAATTACCAGCTCGCACCAACGCTGGAGGAGTATTCTCACCTGAATGGTTTACATATTACTGATCAAGCTCCCTTTTCTGGACTGGAAGAAATTCCAAAGGATCAAATCATTGCAAGAGCAATTTATTTGGATGAGTCGGAAATCAAGACTCACATGACCACCAAGGGAGGAATCCCAGGTTTACCAACCAAGTTTCTGGTAAAGAAAGCTCTATACTTTGCTAGTATAGGGAACGTGACTGCTTTTGAAAGCATCTTTGTTTTACTCACCTACGGGTTATTTTTGTTTCCCAACATCGATAACTTTGTAGATATCAACGCCATTAAGGTTTTTTTCATTGGAAACCCTGTATCGACTTTGCTCGCAGATGCGTATCATTCTGTACACTTATGGAATTTATAAAGCGGAGGAATGATCACGTGCTGTGTACCCCTGCTATATAAATGGTTTATCTCCCATTTACCTAAGTCTTCCGCTTTTTGGGATCATAAGAGTGCCTTACGTTGGTCGCAGAAAATCATGTCTCTTACCAACTCTGACATAGATTGGTACAATAGGATCTACGACGGGATCAGGATCATTGACCGTTGTGGAAACTTCCCCAACGTACCCCTTATAGGAATTAAAGGGGGAATCAATTATCATCCAGTCTTAGTTCGTCGTCAATTTGGATACCCGATGAGGCATGTCCCGCGTAACGCTCATCTGGAAGGTCTTTTCTTCAAGGAAGGAGAAAATGACAGGGCACTAAAGATGGAAATAGTGCACGCTTGGAAACATGTTCATAAGAAAGGATGGGAGTCTCTAGGAAAATCGGATTGTGTCTCGGTGGAGCCTTATCTCCACTGGGTACAAACTAGAGCTCTCAAGCTAAAGATGCCTTATCCTCATCACGGAGTTCTTCCGCCAAGGGAATCTATCATGTACTTCATAACTAAAACGGAAAAACTTCAGGTTACTCTCAACAAAGTTCAACAGGAGAGGAGGTCTTGGAAGAACAAGTACTGCATTCTCAATGTGGAATGTACCAAAATACAGCAACTGCTGAAAGATAAGGATGCTCTAATTGAGATTTTGGAGCAACATGTTGTAGAGAATCAGGATGACCAAAGGAATTTGCTCGCTCCTTTCACTTGGCAAAGGAATGACAACCCGACAACGGCCCAAGAGCCCCGGTCCAAGAAAAGGAAAGTACCAAAATCAGCACCCGAGATCTCCTCAGAGAGGACTCGGGGCCCATTAGCTTAGGTTTTTGTTTCCGCACCTTGTAATTTACTGTATTTTCATTTCCGCAATCCTTCGAATTCAATAAAACGGGGTTTCCCCACTGTTTGATATTTGCAATCTAATTTGTTAGTTCCTGGATTGGCTGGAATTTTGGTAAAACAAAGTATGTTCAATGTTGATGTCAAGGTGCTGATGTTGCAACATTGAAGTCTTAACACTGGGCTGTGTTAAGTAAGTAATTGCTGAAGTTGGATGTCTGATGTCACATGGCGATGTTGTAACATCAAATCTGCAGAATTAACAACAGCAGGCTGTGATGTTGTTAGGGTTGCGTATTAGCTGGAATTGTGGAGAGCAAGCTGTCTCATTGGATGCGAATATCTTAGGATAGATATTTGCTGCTGCATAGGAGATCTGGTGCAGATTTGTAGGAGATTTAAAAGGTTGAAGATTTAAAAATATTTTAGGAGAAAATCTGTTTTAAATATTCAGTTTTAAATAAAAAATCTGGGAGATATTGTAGCAAGTCCAAGACCAATTCGAGGAGCTATATAAAGCGCACAAGACCAAAGGAAAAAGGCGACAGAAAACATTCAGAAGATCAGGAGCTGGAGGCTTAGTGTCTAGAGTTTGTTTAGAGTGCTTGTATTTACACTATTCTAGGGTTTGAATAGGTGTTGAGTTTCTGTCCTCTCTAGAAGCTGTGAAGCAATAGAGAGTGTTTGCTTGATCGAAGCTGTGAAGTAAGATCAAGGTTACTCAAAGTGGGTTCTTTGAGTGTTTGTAAGGGATTGAGTGGTGTTCTCATACCTAAGTGGTTTCTTAGGTAGGAAGTCATTAGTAGAGTATAAGTTTAAGAGATTGTCAATGGGTTGTTGAGTCTGTAAATTATATCTACAAGTAGTGAATTCCATCCCTGGCTTGGTAGCCCCCATAGTAGGTTGGTTGTAACCGAACTAGGTCAATAATTCTTGGTGTTATTTTACTGTTATTGTTGTCCATTGTGCAGAGTGTGTTGTTGTGACATCACACCTTAACATCACACGTCTGATACCAGAATTTCAATTGGTATCAGAGCAGGCATCCTGTCTGTCTCTGGGTGAGATCTAGGGAAGTTACTTTCTGGTGCAAAGATGGACAAAGAAGTTGGAGGATTCGTCAACAGACCCCCTATTTAGGATGGATCCAATTATGATTATTGGAAGCCATTGATGACCACCTTCTTAAAATCCTTGGACAGCAGGGCTTGGAAGGCTGTTATTAAAGAATGGAAAGCCACACCATCATGGGAGACAATCCAGGAAACAGCATTCTCAGCCTTCTTATGGGAGAAGATACCAACATAATAGAAGGCAGACCAGTTATGGTAGGAGGAGACCACATTATGGATGGCAACCTAAGCAATCTCATCATGGCAGAATATTCAGAGATGAAAGGGTAAGATGCTATTATTGTGGAAGGTTTGGACATATGCAGTACTCTTGCTACAAGCTGCATGGATACCCTCCACCTCAAAACAGATGGAGAGAGTACATGCCCAAAACTGTTAAACAATGGGTACCTAAGGAGAAGGTGAAGTGCTTATTGGCTCACATGGCTGATAGAGAGTTTAAAGAAGGAACATGGTATTTTGACAGTGGGTGTTCCAAACACATGTCTGGATGTAGATCCATGTTTGCTGAAGTCAGTCATTGTCCCTCTCATGAGGTTATATTTGGCAATGGAGAAATAGGTGTTGTTGCAGGAGTTGGGAATATGAAAGGTGATGGTAGACCTGAACTTGACAATGTTCTGTTTGCCAGTGGCTTAAGTGCAAATTTGATCAGCATAAGCCAATTGTGTGATGAGGGTCACAAAGTAAACTACACTAAGGATGAGTGTGTGGTATCTGATGAACATAATCAGGTTGTTATGAAGGGTGTCAGAACCAAAGACAACTGTTATCAGTGGATTTCTCTTGAAGGAAATTCAACTAATGATGTTCAAGTTGATGTTATAACATCAGACTGTGACATCAGGATGCTGAAAGGTCACTCAGAGTTAATGAGTCCTGATGTGAATTGTTTAAAAGGAAAATCTTTATGGAGGGAAAAAATTAGTAATTGGTCTTTAAAGAGTACACAAAATCTGGCGCCTTACCTCAGACCCTCATTTCCTATTATAGCAAAATCACGGTTCATCAAAACTCATATCTCTCTTCTGTTCGTCTCCTTCAACAAGAAGAATCGTCTCAATATATACTCCCTCAAAGGAACCATGTCAAAGCAGACATCTTCTCCTTCAAAAAGTTCATCGCGGAATAAAGCTAGGGTTTCTACAGATGATTACTCTGAAGACGAAGCTCTGAATATACAACCCATCTCCGTAATGTTACCAGCGTCAGGTAAACCTAGACCATCTAAACTTGCTTCTAAAAGGGCCGCAACTACTTTTAAAAATACTGAAACAAAGAAGCTGGTTACCAGTATCCTATTTAGTGATAAATCAACACCTAGGTCATCCACGTCTCAAACTGTGGTAGAAAAGTTTGATGTTGACAAGAGTATGGGTAATCTGGCAACCAAAATACTGGACAAAGGAATACCTGTGAAAGGAATTTCTGTGCCATTGAATCAGATGCCAGCAGAAAAGGTAGACATGCAAGGAGAAGAATCTGATCTTCATAGACTTGTCGTGTCTGTCATTGAGGATTCTGAAAGAGGAGGAGAAGAAGAAGATGTGCATGAGGGAATTAATGATAGAACTACTCCTGAAGAAGAAAAGAGTGAGGACGTGATCAATGTGGATGACTTATCTGACAATGAAGTAATTGGAAATGCTGTTCCAAGTTTTGCCAAGAGACTACAGACAAGGAAAGGAAAGACCAATGAATCCTCTCCTAAGAAGCCTACTGAAGGAAAGAAGAAAACGGTTGTTGGTCCCACAAAACCTTGGAGCAAGGTTGTTACACCTTCCAAAAAGAGAAAGGTTAGAGAAGAATCTGAGTCTGAGGATGAAGTTGAGGAAGATGTCCATGACATCACACCAGTCAGAAAGACCATTCTAAAGAGAATTTCTGATAAGGTCCCTGAGGTGCCAGTGGACAACATATCCTTCCATTATGCGAGAAGTGCATCCTTGTGGAAGTTTGTGTGCCAAAGGAGAATTGCTCTTGAGAGAGAGATTGGCAAAGAAGCCATGGAGATTAAGGAAGTGATGGAAGAAATTAAATCTGCTGGGTTAATGAAAACTGTGTGTGGATTTTCAAGGTGCTATGATGGTCTGGTAAAGGAATTCATAGTAAATCTTCCTATAAATATCTCTGACCAGAGCAGTCCGGATTATATGAAGGTTTTTGTCAGAGGAAAATGTGTTGAGTTCTTTCCTAAGATTGTCAACAGCTACTTAGGAAGAGAGGATGCAGAGTACTCAGAACTGGAGGATACAGATAATGAAGTGTGCAAGGTAATTACTGCTGGACAGGTTAGAGTATGGCCATTAAAAGAAAAGCTACCAACTAGCAAACTGAGTGTGAAGTATGCTATACTACACAGGATTGGAGCTGCAAACTGGGTGCCCACGAATCATAAAACCACCCTAGCTGTGGGATTAGGAAGACTTATCTATGCTGTTGGTACACAGAAAAAGTTTGACTATGGCACATACATATTTGATCAGACTGTAAAACATGCAACAACAAATGCTATTAAAATGCCCATAGCATTTCCTTCTCTCATTAGTGGAGTCATTCTGAGTCAACAACCAGGAATATTGACTTGTGCAGATAAAGCATGCAAGAGGAAGTCTCCATTATCCTTACATCAGAAATTTTTTATGGGAAGCCATGTTGCAGATATTGTGTCAACATCAAATGCAGGTATCAAGAAGAAAACTTCCAAGGCTGATTTGCTAGCAGAGCTGAAGGCAACCCGCAAAGACTTGGATGTTGTGGTTAATACTAGTCTGACTAGAAAAGAAAAGATTGAGAAGATGATTCAAAGTTTGGAACAAGATGATCATGCTGACTCTGAAGATGAAGGACAAGATAGTGCAGATGAAGCAAGCTCAGAAGAAGACTAGCTTATTTTCTTTTGCTTTCAGTAGTTTTAGTTTTTTTTAATGTTGTTGTTTTTGTCAGCATTTAATGTGCTTGGTTTTGTAACTTGAATATTGTGCTGTTATATGCACTAGTTTTGGTTTCTATGATTTGTTTGGCCTGGTTGCTAACTGTGAGGCTAACAATGAGAGCTAGGGTGTACTGTCTATAGTTAATAGGGTGTCTAACTGAAGTTTGCCTAATTGTGGCTAAAAAGGGGGAGAAAGTAGCCAAGAAAGTCAAGAGAGTATCAAAGAGTTAAGAGAGTCAAGAGTGTTACTGCCAAATGCTGCAAATGTGATATTAAGGGGGAGATAAATTGATGCTGCTAAAAGTAAAAGGTGTTTAGTTGAAAAGTGGTAATGCAGTTATTGAGGGGGAGTTTAGACTGAGCTAGTGATGCAGATATCTTAGCATTTGAAGAGTGTAGCCAAGCAAACATCAAGGGGGAGAAAAGTGCTGCACATTGTGAGTTACTGAACAGTTGTGATGCTGGTTCATATTCTTGAGGGGGAGCACCAATTGGCTGTTGTCAATAATGAAGATGGTGTTGCAGCAGATCAAGTGATGAAGATTATGAGTATTGTCAAACTGCTACTGATGAGAGTTTCAAATTTTTGAAGTTTTTCCGCTGCTGAAGTCTCTGAAGATGCAGAGTGCAGAGATTGTTTTAGCCAAAATTAGCCAAAGGGGAAGATTGTTAGTTCCTGGATTGGCTGGAATTTCGGTAAAACAAAGTATGTTCAATGTTGATGTCAAGGTGCTGATGTTGCAACATTGAAGTCTTAACACTGGGCTGTGTTAAGTAAGTAATTGCTGAAGTTGGATGTCTGATGTCACATGGCGATGTTGTAACATCAGATCTGCAGAATTAACAACAGCAGGCTGTGATGTTGTTAGGGTTGCGTATTAGCTGGAATTGTGGAAAGCAAGCTGTCTCATTGGATGCGAATATCTTGGGATAGATATTTGCTGCTGCATAGGAGATCTGGTGCAGATTTGTAGGAGATTTAAAAGGTTGAAGATTTAAAAAGCTTTTAGGAGAAAATCTGTTTTAAATATTCAGTTTTAAATAACAAATCTGGGAGATATTGTAGCAAGTCCAAGACCAATTCGAGGAGCTATATAAAGCGCACAAGACCAAAGGAAAAAGGCGACAGAAAATATTCAGAAGATCAGGCGCTAGAGGCTTAGTGTCTAGAGTTTGTTTAGAGTGCTTGTATTTACACTATTCTAGGGTTTGAATAGGTGTTGAGTTTCTGTCCTCTCTAGAAGTTGTGAAGCAATAGAGAGTGTTTGCTTGATCGAAGCTGTGAAGTAAGATCAAGGTTACTCAAAGTGGGTTCTTTGAGTGTTTGTAAGGGATTAAGTGGTGTTCTCATACCTAAGTGGTTTCTTAGGTAGGAAGTCATTAGTAGAGTATAAGTTTAGGAGATTGTCAACGGGTTGTTGAGTCTGTAAATTATATCTACAAGTAGTGAATTCCATCCCTGGCTTGGTAGCCCCCATAGTAGGTTGGTTGTAACCGAACTGGGTCAATAATTCTTGGTGTTATTTTACTGTTATTGCTGTCCATTGTGCAGAGTGTGTTGTTGTGACATCACACCTTAACATCACACGTCTGATACCAGAATTTCATAATTGTCGAAGTTTATTTTGATTAAACCAAAAAAAACAATTAATATAATCATTGCATTCATCATTCTCACGTCACGTATTCTTCTTACCTACGAATCTCACGTTTGTGTCTCGGTTCTAGGGTCAAACTGTCTCATTCGTATAATACTCGGGCCAATCGTCAGAAAAAGATGGATGATCTCGAGGAAGAGAACAGAGAGTTGAAAGAAGAGATCAATGCTCTGAGAGAGGATATAAGAAAGCTTCGTAACGACATGCAAGCCATGGCAGAAGCTCAGCTACAAAGAATTGTGATCTCAGAGATCACCTCAACACCCATAGTGGAGAAGTATGATCCTATGTATCAAATGCCAAAAGATTGTCCCTGGGGCATGCCTGTTAACTATATCCCTGAAGGATATGTTCCGCCGATCACTGAAGATCAGGGAATCATAGCAGAAGCCACTGGGCCTGAAGGTTACAAACTTCGGGAAAGCGAGGATGCCAGAGGCATAATGAGGACTCCTAAAGGTTACAAACTTTGGGAAACGCCAAGATTCACTGCCATAGTAACGGTACCACCCCCTGTGGAGCACACTGTCCCGGAAGGACAGATTCCACAGATACCTTTTAGTAGAAAGGAAAGTATGTTCGATAGAATGGATGAATTCCAGGAGCAGTTCTTGGAAATACAGAAGGAACTGCAAGCTATTTGCGGTCAGGATTTATTTGGAAAGGACGCCGCAGATCTCTGATTGATCCCCAATGTGAAAGTCCCACACAAGTTCCAAGTGCCCGATTTTGAAAAATACAAGGGTAACTCTTGCCCTCAAAGCCATTTGGTGATGTACGCTCGGCGAATGTCAGCTCAGACGGAGAATCAGGATCTACTGATTCACTACTTTCAAGGTAGTTTAACCGGTGCCGCATTAAAATGGTACATGGGTTTAAACTGCGCTACGATTAGCACTTTCAGAATGGTTGCCAGTGCGCCCAGTGACTTCACCGAAATGGTCGGTATGGGAGTGCGTCTCGAGGAAGCCGTTCGAGAAGGACGTCTAGTCAAAGACACTGGGTCGACAAGCGGTACTAAAAAATACGGTAGTGCTCTCCCTAAGAAAAATGAGCAAGATATTGGGAATATCTCTCTCGGAAAGGAAAGGCGACGGTACCAACCAGTAGCAGCTGTAACTCCTGTTATCAACCCTGCTCCTGTTTCTACATATCAACCTCAGGTTGCTTAAAGCCAACCACATTCGCAGCAATTTCAGCAAAAGACACAACAGCCTCTTCAGCAGGCTCGTCCTCAATACAACAACAACCGTGCAACACGTCCACCAGGATTTGATCCTATACCCGTATCGTACGCAGAACTATTTCCGTTACTACTGGCTAAGGGGCATGTCCAGAATAAGTCTCCTCTTACAGTACCGAAAAATCCTCCTTTTTGGTTTAGGGTGGATCAGACTTGCCCTTACCATCAAGGAGGACCAGGGCATAACATAGAGAAATGTCTCAGTTTCAAATCCGACGTGCAAAAGCTTGTTAGGAGTGGGGTCTTATCTTTCAAAGATACGAATCTGAATGTTCTCACAAACCCGCTGCCTCAACATGAGAAGGCTACAGTCAATTTGATAGAGGGAGAGTCTAACAACACCTATCAAATTCGCGATGTACTCTTACTGAGGGCCAACTTGGTCAAGATACATTATAGACAGAGTGGATATGGCCATGTGTCACCTCATAATTATCACTAGTGTGATATCTGCTCTAAAAGCAATCGAGGATGTTCTACGGTGCAATCAGCTCTACAGGAACAGATGGATCTCGGATGGATCCAAGAGCACTGAGTTCGTGGAGTTAACATGGTTTATGCGAATTCCAACATCATTCAAAACCACGATATCCGTGCGATGAATGTCAACTTGGTGGCAATGCACTCAAGGCAAAGCCAGTATCATAATCTGCTGCGTCACGATTATAATTCCTGTCTGACTTGCTCGGTAAACAAACTGGGATGCTCTTTTGTACAAGAGGCCCTCCAGCGTCAGATGGATCTTGGATGGATCCAAGACTACCATGATAGGAATCATTATCAAATCAACATGATTCAAATCTTCGATATTTGCTTGATGAATGCCATCCTGGTGGAGTTACATGCTAAATAGGTCCAGCTCGAGTTCCTGGTATCACATGATTATCAGAACTGTAAAGCGGGTTGCGAAAATGATCAAGGCTGTGCCCTTGTCCAGGAAACACTTCAGCACTTGTTGAACCACTGGTGGCTTCCAATCTATATGGACGAAGACACCCAGCAAATTAGTATCACTAACGGAAATCCTACTAGATATCAAGGTCAGGATGTTCGGTCGATGGAAACAGACCTCGTCATGTGACACTGTATTCAAAGCGGACGTGGCTAGGTACCACTACACAACTATGAGCGGTGTGGAGTTTGCTCAGTGGATAATCAAGGATGCTACCTCGTGCGAGTAGCCCTTCAAAGTCAGTTGGACCGCAAAGAGATTCAACCATGGTCAAGTTCTGGATCAGTCAACTACTTCGTTGATCAAATCGAGGACGTTGTCGTAATCTCTGATCATCAGAGGGCTAGGAATGTTTGTGCCATCATCCCCCTACTTAACGAATCGAGAGTTCCCAACGAGGAACGGATCGAAATTACGTACGATGGTCAAAAAATCAGAAGGTTCCCATAGTCATCTATCTATCGGGACCACTACCGAATGAATCAACTAAGGCTATCCCTTACAAGTACGGTGCAACAACAGTCGAGAATGGAAAGGAAATTCCATTACCCTCCGTCGTGAACATCAGTCGAGTAACATGGAGCGGTAGAATCTTCAACAGAGGAGTTGGAGAACCCAGCAAAGAAAAGGAACCTCAGACGGAAGTTCCCAATCCACCAGTCGGTTAGTCCAGTAATCCCGACCTTTCAAAAAACAATGATGAGATACTGAAGCTCATCCAGAGGAGTGAATACAACATTGTTGATCAACTGTTACAGACTCCTTCAAAGATCTCAGTGTTATCACTTTTACTCAGTTCAGAAGCGCACAAGGAGGCTCTACCGAAAGTCTTAGAGCAAGCCTTTGTGGAACAGGATGTAACAATTAGACAATTCGATAGCATTGTCTCTAACATCACTTCCTGCAATAACTTAGGATTTAGTGATGAGGAATTACCTGAAGAAGGTCGCCGTCATAACATGGCACTCAATATTACAGTCAACTACCAGGACGATGCTTTAGCCAGCGTACTGGTAGACACAGGGTCAGCCCTGAATGTTATGTCAAAGTCCACTTTGATGCAATTATCATTCAAAGGACCTCCGATGAGAACCAGCAAGGTCGTTGTCAAAGCATTTGACGGATCCAGAAAAATGGTTATCGGCAAAGTCGACCTTCCCATAACTATCGGTCCTCACACTTTCCAAGTCACCTTCCAGGTCATGGACATCCGGGCAACATACAGTTATTTATTAGGAAGACCTTGGATACATCAGGTTGGGGCGGTCACTTCAACCCTCCACCAAAAGCTAAAGTTCATCCAGAACGACCAACTCGTCACAGTCTGTGGAGAACAGGCCTTGCTCGTAAGCAATTTATCGTCATCCACATATGTAGAACCGAAGGGGGTAATTGGAACTCAGTTCCAAGCGCTTTCGCTACACAAGGACAATCAATCCGAAGGGGGAACTTCGATTTCCTCGTACAAAGATGCTATCAAAGCGGTCAAGAGTGCCAATACAACAGGATGGGGGCAGCTTGTCATTCCTACTGACAATAAAACAAAGAAGGGTCTTAGTTTTTTCTCAACCTGTACTCAGACTGCTATTAACAATGAAAGTCTTCATCCCATTTAGGACTTCTTCCACAGTGGAGGTTTCCTTCACCCAGTGTCTCAAGAAGTGCATACCATCAACGAGGGTGACTCCTCCGATACAGATGAAGAATGGAAGTCCTATCTTAACGAGGACGATTATATGTCTCAGGGCAAAACACAAACTCCCTTTGGCTTTCATGCACAGAGCCCGAGATTTATACCAAGGTCAGACGTCAAAATGGTATATGGAGATTGTGATCCGGAAGGATGTCGTACTCCACCAAATTCGTTAGAGAATGACACTCTGATGAAAGACAGCTTTGACCACGACTACTATGGCCCGATGGATGGCCTGCCAATGTGGCAGCCTTACCCAGGAAACTTGGGGCAAGAGAGTCAGCCGAACAATGAAAATCAGCTCAGCATCATTGAACAGAATAGCTGTGTCCCCACCATGTCATGGGATCAACACCCAGGTTATCCTAAAAGCATCCAGTACGACGATGAATTCGCAACGTTTGCAGGACTAGAGTTCATTAACTATGCTTTTCCCGAGGTCAACGTCATCGAGAGACATGACTCCTCCAGCTCCAAAGAAGTGTGGGACACCTTGGGACAACCGAGTGGAAAATTCGACTTCATGGTCAAATACACCGCTCCTGAAAGCTCTCGTATCAGGTTCGAAGACATTCAGCCAACTGGATAGGGAGATACAGCTGAGAGTACAAATACTATGCAAAATACAACTGAGGAATCCTTCTACGACAACTCTGCCTGGGAGGCAGATTCCAATGATCTTGCTCCACCAGAAATCAGCGTTATTTATGAAGACAAATCAAGGAAGGTACCAGACTTTGTGATTCACCGAGGAGTTCGCCGCCAATGGGTCGCAGTCGATGTTCCGAAGTGTAACACGGTGGGAGAACTGAATTTTTTTTTTGTTTTCGCAAAACATGTTGCGGTTAGCAAGAGTCGCCACCGACTTTTCTTTTATCCAATAAGGAAAGGCTGAAAAGAACAGGAAAGACCTTGATAGATTTTGAGTTCGGGGGGTAAGTTATACAAAGGGAAGGTATTATCACCCTTATCCATGGTTATCCATGGGCTCTTAAATGCTTAGCTCACCTTTTTTACTTACTTTTTGAATGTGTGTGAACGTTTTTGAAAATATTTTGTAAAAGTTTGACTTTGTAATAATTCGTGTAAGAATGTATACAAAGTGTTTGTTTTTTTTTTCTTTGAAAATGTTTTTGGAAAAGTGAGATATGAAAAGTATTTTTTTTTTAGTTGTGAGCAAGCATTTAAAAGTTACTTACCCCTAATTTGTAAGGTCTTTCTTGTACTTAACATTTTCCTTGAGAGATAGTACTATCCATACCATTAATGGGTAGGTAGTACTGTCTATTGGATGTTGAGGGACAGCGAAGGATCATCGAATGGTCATAGAAGGCAACATGTAAGGATACCTTAGCAATGCGAAGGTACTATCATCATTTTTCCATAGGGTCGTCGAGGGACAAGATCATCTTTTTTGTAGGCAGCTCGAAGGGTCATCGAGGGACTATGATCTTTATATCGAAGGGACTATGATGATATTATTCGTAAACGTCTTTTGCTAAAGTACCCCTACTTTCGAGGGACATGACCGTTTTAATCATAAGGCAACAGAGAGAGGCTATCCTAGAGGTGAATGTGTGCAATGTGCGTTGATTCAATTATATTATCTTGAGTTATAGGTTATTATAACGTTTGATTTTAGATCTTGCCATACATGCCTATTTATCTAGCAAATAAAATATAAGTGCGAAAAATAAATACCTACACTATTACATGGCTTATGGGCAGTTACATGATATAATCGTGCGAGAATGTAACATAGACTATTACAAGGCTTATGGACAGTTACATAATATAATCGTGCGAGAAATGTAAACTACACTATTACAATTTATGCACAAACCTATACATTTATTCTAAGAAAATAAATGATAAACGAAAAGCAATTACATATTAAAAGTCAAGTTAAATGTCCTAAATATCTAAGTCAATATTCGTTTTTTTTTTTAGAAATAATTTTGAAAAAAATAAACCTAATTTCTAATTCATTTGTACAAAAATTAATTAATTATAAGCCTAAGTCTAAAAAATTAATTTTAATAAAAATAATCTAAGTCTAAAAAAAAAAGATTGCATAACCTAAACTATATTTTTTATTCTTTTAACGGTTTTATGATTTTTTTTTTGTTTTAATTTAATTGAAAAGAAATAAATAAATTAATTGAAATATGATAAAAGAAAGGGATTAGAAAATAGTTAAAAAGAAATTGCATGGGGTGGGAATCGAACCTTCAGGATGAGTATTTAATCCTTGGTTTGGATTGAGAATGATTGGAAATGGAGTTTTGAATTTTCACCTCTTTTTTTTTCAAGAATTTTGTGATTTGGAAGCCTTCCTTTGTGAAGCCTCTTGCTCCCCCTTCTCTTGTGTTTGAGCCTTGTATTTATAGGAGAAACATGGTAGACAAAGAATAATTGAAGAGCTAGGATCAAGGAACATGTTTCCAACCATTTAAATTTTTTGAAAACCATGTTTCCTTCACTCTCTCCCACGGTTTTATTTGGGTTTTGATGGCCTTGAATGACATGTTTTAACCTTCTAGACACTCCATTAAAAGGGTCCATGGGCCCACCATTATTTGATTTATTTTGTTTTATTTAATTTTGTTTATTTCTTTGAATAAAATCAAATCAAAATCAAAATAATACCAAAGTGAACTTTGAGGTCCTTGAATATGTCATAAACATGATTCAACTTTAAAAGATAGGTCCATTGGTCCAAAAGCTCAAAAATGTTCAATGTAGGTTTCATGTGTTTCTCAAATTTTGCTCAACTTGCACCAATCGTAACTCTCTCAATTTTTGTCATATGAAGGTGATCTTGGACTTTTTGGAACCCTCAAGATGTCCCCTACAACTTTCGTGTTGATCACTTTTTCATTTGAAGTCTTTATTTTTGTGTAAATTGCTTTGACGAAAAAAGTGTCTTTTTGTTGACTTTCAAAATGACCTGTAAAGTTTTAGTCCATATCTCTCAAACGAGACATTTTTGGCCTTGAGCTTAGAGAGACAAAGTTCTAGAGAATTGAATTTCCTTCAAAATGGGATTTGGTTGAGGAATTTCTGATGAAGTATATGAAAGTTGTGCATGGTCAAAGTTCAGTTGACTTTTCCTTAAGAAAACCCTAATTTGGCAATTTTTTACTTTTGAGTAAATCTTGATTTTCTTGAGGAATCATGATCAACCCTTGATCAAATGATGAATGGGACTTCAAAATCTTGATGTTGGCAAGAAATGATGACGTTTGAATGTAAATTAGTCAAAGTTGACTTTTGGTCCAATACAATCGACTGTTGATCATTTGAGCAATTGACTGAGCAAACTTGTGAAGCAAGGCTTGAGACTTGACATGAGGATACCCTAGAGCACATAGAGAACCATGAAGTCCATCTGAGGTATTGAGAGCTCAATTCCTTTTGAGAAAAATAAAACCCTAGTTGTAGGTTGATTGTTTAGGATGAGAGCTTGTATGGTCAATCCTTGAGTAGTCTTGAGCTTTTGAGACTCCTAGGAGTGTGAGGAAGCTTCTTGAATCAATTTGTCTCAAAGATGTGAGGGTAAATTTTGGGGTGCAACAACTGCCCCTGTTCAATTTTCTTAAACCTGAAGAGTTAGATTGGCGTATCTGCCATTCGTGATCTGAAGGTGGAAGAGGATTGAACACTTAAGTGCCCAGAAATTTGCACTCGCGGGTGCACGAAGTAATGCTGTTGGTTGATTGTATTTCTTAAATGGGCTTAAAGATGCCATTTGGAAAGATGACATGATGGAGATGGGCTTATAGATGCCATCCAAAGTAACTGTTGACAGGAGTATCAGAAGGAGTCTAGGTTTGACTGTATCTGAGGAGTATGCTAGAATGAGTCCGTGTCCAACTGTATCTAGCAGATGTGCTGGGGAATGTCAGAATCAATCTACGCCTTGATTATATCTGAGGATGTATTGGAATGAGTATCAGAATGAAATCTATATCTAGATCGTATCTGAACCGTATCTGGAAAATATACTTGACCATCTCTGAACTGAATCTGGAACATATTCTGGAATAAGTATCAGAATTAAATCTTCGTCTCGATCATCTCTGAACCATTTTTTTTTTGGAAAATCTTCTGGGATAAGTGTCAGAATTAAATCTCTGTCCTGATTATCTCTGAACTGTTGGAGTATTAGAATTAAATCTCTGGGTTGATTATCTCTGAGCTGTTGAAGTATCAGAATTAAATCTCTGGGTTGATTATCTCTGAACTGTTTAAGTATCAGAATTAAATCTCTGGGTTGATTATCTCTGAACTGTTTAAGTGTCAGAATTAAATCATCTGTCTTGATTATCTCTGAACTGTTGAAGTATCAGAATTAAATCATTTGTCTTGATTATTTCTGAACTGTTGAAGTATCAGAATTAAATATGTCTTTGAATCAGTGTTAGAATTAAATCGTTGTCTCAATTATCTCCGCACCGTATCTAGAAGATGATAATGTTTGTCTGATTGTGAACTCACCTGAAAAAGGCAAAGTTAGTTTTATGCAATGTCATGATGTATGTAATGCATTGCGTAATGATGCTCTCAAGACAAATGAGAATGTTATAAGTTTTGTATGTATATGCTATGATATTCTGTACATGATGCATGGATGTCAATGTTGCTGACGATAACGGTGGCTTTGAATAGTAACGTCTGGTAGGGGAAAATAAATCCCTGTCTGTTGCTGGGAATGAAGAATATCACTCTTCATCTTTTGTTTGGAACGACTGTACTGGGAATTCCCGCTTTTCTGTTTGGGAATACTCCGCTGGGGATCTGCGACTTCTGCTTGGGGATAAAAACATTCAAGGAGAGTTTGGCTGCATGTAACTTGACTGGGGATAAACGAGATGGATAATCCTCCGATGCAATATCTGCCCGGGTTCCAGATATGAGCGTCAACTATGCTGGGGGAGAGAATTCTGTTGGTGAATTTATAGTTTTAGAGGAATAAACTCAGCTGGGGAATTGAATTCTGTATACTACAAAGAGGGAATAATCTCTGATGGGGATTAGAATTTCATAGGCTGCGCTGAGGAAATTTCTGCTGTATGCTGGGGAAATGATCAACTTCCTTATCTGCTAGGGGACCCATTGGGGAAGATGATCATGCCAAGCTGTCCATCAAATATATGGAAGTGAACCTCTGGAAAATGCCCCAATTTCTGTCTGAGGGCATACTAATTCTGTCGGGGAATATATCTCTGTTGGGGATGAGCTTGTGAAGATAGATCTATAGAGATAGTTCCATGGAGATTGCTCTATGGGGATATTTCCACAAAACTGGCTCTATGGGGGTTCGTGGACATCTTGAACATTATCCCAACTCCTAGAGTCCTTAGTAAATGTTATTCCTGTTTTCACGTATATTTTTGGTAAACTTCAATCATATTCAAGTGCTTATGTTCATTCAAAGTACCCATTGGACGTTTACGTAAATAAAATAGGGCAAGTAAAAATAATTTTGAATTTGAAAGTAGACTTGTATTGATTTTGAAATTGGCCTATAAACAGGTATTTTTGTACAAGGAGACAGAAATCCTAGTAAGAGGAAATTGTCGTAAAAATTGAAAAGGTACAAAGTGATAAACAAAGAAAAACAGCTATGTGGAAATGATCCCATTGAGTTTCAACTCTGCTATTGCCACTATATCTTCAAGCATCTCATCCCTTGCTGTCGAAAGAAAGATGACTGGATTGATCTGCACCGTTCGAACAAAACTAAGCTGGAAGTAGATAAGTGATCCAACGGGACATAGACGTACGCTTTAATCCCTAACTTTTGCCTGGACCGCCTTTTCAGGTTTTCAGTCCACCGGGATACCCTTTTTTTGCCCAAGCCGCCTTTTAAGGTTTTCGACTTGCCGGGTGTACAGTTCTTTTGTATATATATCCCTAATTTTTGCCCGAACCCTTTTGGTTCGCCGGGATGCCCTTATTTTTGCCTAGGTCAGTCAACATAGCGGGTCTCTTTTTATGCGTAGTATCTTTTGACTATGTCTGCGTTCACAGGGTGCGAGAAATCTTCATCGTCCGTAGTAGTAAGCATCATAGCGCCGCCAGAAAATATTTTCTTGATTACAAATGGACCTTCATATGTGGGAGTCCATTTGCCCCTGGGATCACCCTGTGGTAGTATGATACGCTTTATTACCAAATCACCGGCCTGGTACACTTGGTGCTTGACTTTCTTGTTAAAGGCCTTGATCATATGCTTCTGATACATCTGGCCATGACAGACAGCTGCGAGCCTCTTCTCATCAATCAAATTTATCTGATCAAGTCAAGTCTGAACCCATTCGTCTTCGTCTAAGTCTGCATCTTTCATAATCCTTAGGGAAGAAATCTAAACTTCAGCAGGTAAAACTGCCTCCATACCATAGACTAAAGAGAAAGGGGTTGCCCCTGTTGAGGTGCGATAACCATGAAGAGCAAATGGTAACATCTCATGCCAATCTTTGTATGTCACCGTCATCTTTTACAAGATCTTCTTAATATTCTTGTTGGCGGCTTCCACTGCGCCATTCATCTTTGGTCGATATGGAGAAGAATTGTGATGCTTAATCTTGAACTGCGTGTAGAGTTCAGTGGTCATAGTGTTGTTCAGATTAGTACCATTGTCTGTGATAATCCTTTCAGGGATGCCATACTGACAGATAAGATTATGCTTGATGAACCGAGCTACAACATTCTTGGTAACAGAAGCGAACGAGGCTGCTTTCACCCACTTCGTAAAGTAATTGATAGCAACAAGGATGAAACAATGTCCATTGGAAGCGATAGGTTTAATCTCTCCTATCATATCAATGCCCCAGATTACAAAAGGCCAAGGAGCAGTTAGAACATTCAACGGAACCGGAGGTACATGTACTTTGTCAGCATAGATCTGGCACTTATGACAAGTTAGGAAGTGATGATGGCAATCAGTTTCCATGGTAGACCAGTAGTAACCTGCTCTCAAAATCTTCTTAGCTATTATATGCGCACTGGAGTGAGTGCCAAAGATTCCGTCATGCATCTCTTCCATAATCTTTTCTGCTTCCTTCTTGTCTACACAGCGAAGCAAGGTTGAATCGTGGTTGCGTTTGTACAAAATTCCGTTACTCAGAAAGAACTTGGCAGAGAACCTCCTTAGAAACTTCTTGTCATTGATAGATGCCCCTTCAGGATATTCCTGAGTTTTGAGATATCTTTTCACTTCGTGGAACCAAGGTTTCTCTTCTACCCCATCAGTATCAACTTCATAACAGTATACCGGCTCGTCTAGTCTGTCAATAGTAATTCTAGGAGCCTCGTTGTCCCATCTGACTTTGAACATAGATGACATGGTGGCTAACGCGTCTGCCAACTGTTTCTCTTCTCGTGGAATATGCTCAAAAGTGATTTCTTCAAAGTATGGAATCAAAGTCAACACATGTTCTCGGTAAGGAATGAGATTTGGATGCTTCATGTCCAATTCTCCTTTAATTTGACTGATCACTAGGGCTGAGTCCCCATATACATTCAAGAATTTGATCCTCATATCAATGGCAGCTTTGATACCCATGATGCATGCTTCATATTCAGCCATATTGTTGGTACAGTCAAAGCAAAGTCTAGCAGTAAACGGCGTATGGCAACCCTTAGGAGAGATAATTACAGCACCAATACCATTGCCAAGTGCGTTAGAAGCTCCATCAAAAACCATAGTCCATCGGGATCCCAGTTCAGGTCCTCCATATGGTCCAGGTACTTCATAATCAGTAACAAGCATAATATTCTCATCTAGGAACTCAAAATTCATAGACTGATAGTCATCCACCGCTTGATGAGCCAAATGATCAGCTAGTACACTTCCTTTGATTGCTTTCTGCGTAGTGTACTAGATGTCGTATTCTGTCAAGACCATCTGCCATCTTGCTATTCGTCCGGAGAGAGCAGGTTTCTCAAATATGTATTTGATAGGATCCATCTTAGAGATCAATAAAGTGGTATGAGTCAAAATATACTGTCTTAGTCGGCGAGCAGCCCATGCCAAAGCGCAACAAGTTTTCTCAAGCAGTGAATATCTTATTTCACAGTCGGTAAAATTTTTGCTAAGGTAGTATATTGCATGCTCTTTTCGACCAGACTCGTCATGTTGCCCCAACACACACCCCATTGAATTCTCTAGCATTGTTAAGTACATGATTAGAGGTCTTCCTTCAACTGGTGGCATCAGAATCGGAGGTTCTTGGAGATACTCCTTGATCTTATCAAAAGCTAACTGACATTCGTCGTTCCACTTCACTACTTGATCTTTCCTT
Organism: Lathyrus tuberosus; assembly: GCA_022829125.1. Classification (NCBI taxonomy): domain Eukaryota; kingdom Viridiplantae; phylum Streptophyta; class Magnoliopsida; order Fabales; family Fabaceae; genus Lathyrus; species Lathyrus tuberosus. The sequence goes on along the minus strand of JALAZF010000218.1, from coordinate 7,927,983 downwards.
AGTAATTTGAAGATTGGCTCACAAGTAGCGGTCAAATGGGAGATAAATCTGGCAATATAGTTCAAACGTCCCAAGAAACCTCTGACTTCTCTCTCAGTACGGGGAGCGGGCATATCTTGTATAGCTTTTACCTTTGCAGGGTCGACTTCAATACCTTTACCACTGACGACGAAACCCAAAAGTTTACCGGATCTAACCCCAAAGGTGCATTTGTTTGGATTCAATCTCAACTTGTACTTCTTCAACCTCTCAAACAGCTTATGTAGGTGGTCAAGGTGCTCTTCTTCATTCTGAGACTTGGCTATTATATCATCAACGTATACCTCTATCTCGTGATGGATCATATCATGGAATAAAGCAACCATAGCGCGCTGGTATGTTGTCTCTGCGTTCTTCAAACCAAATGGCATTACCTTGTAACAAAAGGTGCCCCACTGTGTAACGAACGTAGTCTTCTCCATGTCTTCAGGTGCCATCTTGATTTGATTATAACCTGAGAAACCATCCATGAATGAGAATACCTTGTGCTGAGTAGTGTTGTCTACCAGAACATCAATATGTGGGAGAGGAAAGTCATCTTTGGGGCTTGCCCTATTCAGATCCCTGTAGTCCACACACATACGAACTTTACTATCCTTCTTAGGCACTGGTACCACATTTGCAACCCACTGAGGATATGATGTGACAGCTAGAAAACCTACATTGAACTGCTTCATAACCTCGGCTTTGATCTTTTCAGACATCTCAGGGCGCATACGACGAACCTTCTACTTTATCGGAGGACAACCTTCCTTCATCGGTAAACGGTGAACCACGATATCGGTATCAAGTCCTGTCATATCTTCATAAGACCAAGCGAAAATCTCAGCATAATCACGTAGCATCTGAACCAGTCTTTTCTTGACACGGTCTTCTAATCCAGCACCTATCTTGATTTCTTTCTTATCCTCCTCAGTACCTAGATTTACGACCTCGACTGGCTCTTCGTGTGGTTGTATGGTCTTTTCTTCTTGCTCTAATAGTCTAGCAAACTCTCTAGGCACTTCAAAATCTTCCTCACCTTCGTCCTCAACTTGGTAGATCGGATTTTTGAAATCGTAATTGACAATAGCATAACCGTTATCAATGGGATCCATAGTGGATATGGATTTGCAGTTTGTCGCGTGGGTGTGTGTAAGAACACATAGTTATTTTGATGAAGATAAAGTAAAAGAAAAGACAAAGAGCGCAAAATTTGAATGCAAAACGTCCATTAATTTATTGAATGAAAATATGCGATGAAATTACAACCCTAACAAATGGGCCACTGTGCCCTGGGCAAGGCATAAGGCTTAAAAGTTTTATTGTTCAAATTACAAAACCAAACTTTGAAAATAAGAAAAACAGAAAATAGCATTTACTCCTGACTAAAGGAGATAGGAATAATGTCTTCAGTCTTCCAATTGTTGAGCCCACTGCCAATGGTAGGAAAGATCCAACTGTCTAGGTTACAGTCACTATCAGCATCTTCCACAGCGTTGACCTGATCTTTATGAACTCCTTTGTTGGTGATACGAATAGCACGAGCACGACGTACAACCCTCTGAGCCTCTGAAGTGAAGCCCAAACCAAATTTGTCAGACTTGTAAGGAATGTCAGGAAGCTGACCCCAAATGGTACAACCACCTTCTTCAACTACAGCTCTAGCATCCTTTAGGGAAGCCATTGTAGGAGGCACTCTAGTAACCTTGGGAACAGTAGGAACTGGTTTAGCAATAGGAACAGTTTGAGGAGCCAAATCAAATGTTTGACAAGTAGTCTCGAGGAATTCGCCATCTATCTCAACATACTTGAAGGTATTCAAATGACTAACCATGTACTCTTCTTCACCACAGACGGTGACAATCTTGCCTTTCGCGGGATACTTCAACTTCTGATGTAACGTAGAAGTCACAGCGCCTGCCCCATGTATCCAAGGGCGCCCCAGCAAACAGGAATAGGTAGGACGAATATCCATTACATAGAAAGTAGAATCAAAGACTTGAGAACCCACTCTGATCGGGAGATCAACCTCTTCATGCACCATTCTCTTCGAACCATCAAAGGCTCTTACCACGACGTCACTAGGTTTCAGCACAACCCCTTCATAGTCGAGTTTGTCTAGAACAGCCTTTGGCAACACATTCAATGAGGAACCATTTTTCACCAATACATGAGATAGGGTAGTGCCCCTACACTCAATAGAGACGTGCAGGGCCTTATTGTGGTTCCTTCCGGCGGGAATCAGATCAGCATCAGAAAAGCCTATACCATTATCAGTTGTCAGGCTAGTGACACAATTTTCAAGCTGGTCAACAGAGATTTCTTGCGGCACGTGCGCAGATTTCAAAAACTTCACCAAAGCTTTAGCATGGGCGTCGGAGCACAACAACAGAGATAGCATAGAGATCTTGGAGGGGGTGTGCCCCAACTGTTCAACAACATTGTAATCACTCTTGCGGATAATTTTTAGCACTTCCTCCATTTCTTGCTTGGAGGAATCTTCGATAGCAGTTCCACCCGGGGCCTCCATCTGGGCAGGCTCAATCATCGGTTCTTTGCCTCGAGTCTCAGTAATTGGCTCGGAGGCAGAGATACGAATTGGAGTAGTAACAGTCTTCGGAGAGATTTCTGGGGAGAAGATCCTTCCACTTCGGGTAACCTTACTAGTCTCAACGATATTGTCGACATCGGGATTAGTAACTTCAGCAGTTCCATTAGTCAAAGGCTCTTGCTTGACACCATGAATGTAAACATCAGCACCATAATTCCAAGGGATAGCCTTGCTAGAGGAATATGGAATCAGACCGGGCATAGTAATAATCAGGGGAGCCACTCTAAGCTCGGCAGTAATCTTCACAGGACCTTTAGAGGTGATCCTCACTAGAGTTTTGGAATTAGTAACCACAGATACGTCCTCAAACTTCAGACCTCGGGACAAATTTTCACATAAGCTCTCCATAGAAGGAGTCTTCTCAAATAATATAGTACGGTCGTCCATCAAATGTTGAATGCCTTCTTTCAGCTTCACACAACCATTGGATTGAGATACACAATAATAACAGTTTTCAACGCAGCCCGAAAATAAACCGGCTTGCAACAGCTTCTTCTTAACAATTGATAGAGGAACAATCAAGTCAACCACGGTAGAAACACAAGAACCATCGTCAATAGCATTAACGATCTTGTCATGATTCGGCATAGGAGCGGTAATCACATTAGGAGTCTCAGGGGGATCAAACTCAATCTCCTTAGCGTCAATCATATCTTGAATCTTGTTCTTCAGTGCCCAACAGCTGTTCGTATCATGTCCAGGACTATTAGAATGGTATGCACACCTTGCATTGGGATTATAGCTAGGAGCAGAAGTATTAGGATTCCTAGGAGGATCCCTTAAAGTAATCAATTCTACCTTCAACATATGCTGCAACGCCTGAGCCAATGACATGTTAATTTTTGTAAACTGTCTCCTGGGTGCATCCTGCTTACGCTGACTACCCTGTTGTTGTTGTGGCACCGGTGCAGAGATCAGAACTGCCCCAACAGATTGGTTGCGGTCATTCTTATTACGACCCTTCTGGCCGTACACAGCATTAGACTCCTTTTTCCCATTATGTGGCTTCTTTGTAGTGTTTGAAGATGTAGCCACTTGTATTTTACCACTTCGAATTCCACTTTCAACGCGTTCTCCTGTCAATATCAGCTCGGTGAAACCGGATGACGAGCTTCCAAGTAGATGACTATAGAAAGGACCGGTTAGTGTGCTCATGAACATGTCAACCAACTCTCTGTCAGCTAAAGGAGGCTGAACCCTGCCTGCAAGATCTCTCCATTTCTAGGCGTACTCTTTGAAACTTTCATTAAGGCCCATGGACATGCTTTGGAGTTGCATTCGAGTTGGCGCCAAATCAGAGTTATATTGGTATTGTCAGTAGAAAGCTTCAGCCAAATCATTCCAGGTACGAATATTGGTACTCCCAAGTTGATAGTACCACTCTAGTTGAGCTCCAGACAAACTCTCTTGGAAAAAATGCATCCACAACTTTTTGTCAGTAGTATGTGGCTGAATCTTTCGGACATAAGATCTCAAATACAGCTTCGGGCAAGACACACCGTCATATTGAGCAAACGTGGGAATTTTGAACCTAGGAGGAATGACAACTCCTGAAACCAAGCCCAAGTCCTCAAAATCTAAACCAGGTACTTTCTGAACCTCCATGGCCATCAGACGTTCTTCAAGTAATTTGTATTTCTCATCACCAGGGGGATACTAATCCTCCAGATAATCATCTTCCTCTTCAGAGTGTCCACCGGTGCCGTGGTTACTATTTTCCTCATGTTTGTCACTTTCATAGTTGTCATCCAGTTCATCATCTTGGTCTACTAGGATCCCAATTTCCTTGACCTGTTTAGCCGGACCTTTGAATCTCCTCCCCATGTTGATGACGCCAGTTGATTTTCTTGCTTTCTTCTTCTTCTTGGTCAGAAGTGCTTTCAGTTCTTCTTGCCCCTTAGACAAGTTCAGGATCAGCTCTTGGAACTGGGCGTTTTGGGCCTGGAGATCTTTGACGGTTTGCTCGAGAGCCATTTCTTCTGGAATAAACAGCGAGAAGATGAGAAACCTGTCTTAGAAACCTGCTATGCAATGATTATGAGATGTAGATGCATATGCAATGATTTCAAGGATTGAGAATGATTGGAAATGGAGTTTTGAATTTTCACCTCTTTTTTTTTCAAGAATTTTGTGATTTGGAAGCCTTCCTTTGTGAAGCCTCTTGCCCCCCCCCCCCTTCTCTTGTGTTTGAGCCTTGTATTTATAGGAGAAACATGGTAGACAAAGAATCATTGAAGAGCTAGGATCAAGGAACATGTTTTCAACCATTTTAATTTTTTGAAAACCATGTTTCCTTCACTCTCTCCCATGGTTTTATTTGAGTTTTGATGGCCTTGAATGACATGTTTTAACCTTCTAGAAACTCCATTAAAAGGATCCATGTGCCCACCATTATTTGATTTATTTTGTTTTATTTAATTTTGTTTATTTCTTTGAATAAAATCAAAATCAAAATCAAAATAATACCAAAGTGAACTTTGAGGTCCTTGAATATGTCATAAACATGATTCAACTTTAAAAGATAGGCCCATTGGTCCAAAAGCTCAAAAATGTTCAATGTAGGTTTCATGCGTTTCTCAAATTTTGCTTAACTTGCACCAATCGTAACTCTCTTAATTTTTGTCATATAAAGGTGATCTTGGACTTTTTGGAACCCTCAAGATGTCCCCTATAACTTTCGTGTTGATCACTTTTTCATTTGAAGTCTTTATTTTTGTGTAAATTGCTTTGACGAAAAAAGTGTCTTTTTGTTGACTTTCAAAATTACATGTAAAGTTTTGGTCCATATCTCTCAAACGAGGCATTTTTGGCCTTGAGCTTAGAGAGACAAAGTTGTATAGAATTGAATTTCCTTCAAAATGAGTTTTGGTTGAGGAATTTCTGATGAAGTATGTGAAAGTTGTGCGTGGTCAAAGTTCAGTTGACTTTTCCTTAAGAAAACCCTAATTTGGCAATTTTTTACTTTTGAGTAAATCTTGATTTTCTTGAGGAATCATGATCAACCCTTGATCAAATGATGAATGGGACTTCAAAATCTTGATGTTGGCAAGAAATGATGACGTTTGACTGTAAATTAGTCAAAGTTGCCTTTTGGTCCAATACAATCGACTGTTGATCATTTGAGCAATTGACTGAGCAAACTTGTGAAGCAAGGCTTGAGACTTGACATGAGGATACCATAGAGCACATAGAGAACCATGAAGTCCATCTTAGGTATTGAGAGCTCAATTCCTTTTGAGAAAAATAAAACCCTAGTTGTAGGTTGATTGTTTAGGAGGAGAGCTTGTATGGTCAATCCTTGGGTAGTCTTGAGCTTTTGAGACTCCTAGGAGTGTGAGGAAGCTTCTTGAATCAATTTGTCTCAAAGACGTGAGGGCAAATTTTGGGGTGCAACACGAAGATTGTTCATAAGTCAAAGTAATTGTCATCTTTACTTTAACCTTTCACCTTGCCCAGGTGAAACGGATGTTTTGATAGGGCTCACTTTCTGTAAATTTCCCTCTTCGCTTCGCCCAAAGCGACAGATTTTTTTTTATAGGGCTGTAGTTTCAAGAATCGACTTGTTCATTAATAAAATAACGTCGTTCTGTAGTTTCCGCATTAATTGTTGTTTTTTCTTTTCGCTTTTTCAAGAAAATGGTAATCCTAAAAAATAAATCAATCATAAAAATAAGCAGTAATAAAAGAAATACACTGCACACACTCTTGCATTCTCTCTATCTCTTCTAAACATAAATCATCATGTCATGCAGATTGCTTGTTTTAAACCCAGTTGAAACATACGATCCAATGCCTTCTCCCAACTTTGAGTTCCCGGTATTTGAGGCTGAAGAAGAAAATGACGACGAAATTCTAGAGGAGATCTCCCGACTACTCAAACAAGAGGAAAGGTCCATCGAACCTCATAAAGAGCCGTTGGAAATGGTAAACTTAGGTTTGGAGGAGGAGAGAAAAGAAATCAGGATTGGGGCACTGCTCAGTCCAACTGCCAGAGAGGGTTTGATAAAGCTTCTCAAAGAGTTTCCCGATGTATTCGCTTGGTCCTATCAGGATATGCCAGGGTTGGATACCAACATTGTGGAGCATCATTTACCGTTGAAATCGGAATGTCCGCCAGAAAAACAGAGGTTGAGACGGACTCACCCAGACATGGCCATCAAAATCAAAGAGGAAGTACAGAAACAGATTGACGGGTTTTCCTCGCTACGTCTGAATATCCTCAATGGTTAGCCAACATTGTACCCGTTCCGAAAAAGGATGGAAATGTCAGAATGTGTGTCGATTACAGAGATCTAAACAAGGCCAGTCCAAAGGACGACTTTCCTTTACCACACATTGACATGCTGGTAGACAGTACAGCAAAGTTCAAAGTTTTCTCCTTCATGGATGAATTCTCGGGCTATAATCAGATCAAAATGGCACCGAAAGACATGGAGAAAACTTCGTTCATTACCCCATGGGGTACTTTTTGTTACAAGTTAATGTCGTTCGGGTTGAAGAACGCTGGGGAAACCTATCAACAGGCCATGACTACTCTGTTTCATGACATGATACACAAAGAAATCGAGGTATATGTCGATGACATGATTGCCAAATCTAAGATAGAAGAGGAGCATGTGACCCACCTGTCAAAGTTATTCGAGCGGTTGAGAAAGTACAAACTCCGCTTGAATCCCAACAAGTGCACCTTCGGTGTCCGTTCAGGGAAACTTTTAGGGTTCATCGTCATCCAGGAAGGAATTGAGGTTGATCCTGACAAGGTCAAGGCCATTCAAGAAATGCCTTCTCCGAAAACTAAAAAACAAGCCAGAGGATTCCTGGGACGTTTGAACTACATCTCCAGATTCATATTCCTCATGACCCCGACATGTGCGCCGATTTTCAAATTACTTAAAAAGAACCAGGACTGCGTTTGGACAGAAGACAGCCAAACTGCCTTCAACAGTATCAAGGAATACTTGTTGAACCCGCCGATTCTATCACCTCCAGTGGAAGGAAGACCACTGATCATCTACCTGACAGTCCTAGAGGACTCAATGGGGTGTGTACTTGGCCAACAAGACGAAACCAAAAGGAAGGAGTCTGCCATCTACTATCTGAGCAAGAAATTCACTGATTGCGAGACTCGGTACACTATGCTTGAGAAAACTTGTTGTGCTTTGGCTTGGGCAGCCAAACGTCTTCGCCGGTACATGATTCATCACACTACTTGGTTGGTCTCCGAAATGGATCCAATCAAGTATGTCTTTGAAAAGCCTGCTTTCACGGGAAGGATTGCCCGTTGGCAGATGTTGTTATCAAAATATGACATAGAGTACCACGCTCAGAAAGCCGTTAAAGGAAGTGTTTTAGCCGATCATTTGGCTCATCAACCGATTGACGATTAGGAATCAGTCAGATTTGACTTCCCAGATGAAGATGTCATGTATCTAAAAATGAAAGATTGCGATGAACCGCTACCCAGTGAAGGGCCAGAACCAGGTTCCCAATGGGGACTTATCTTTGATGGAACTGCCAATCATTACGGAAATGGAATTGGGGCAATCATTGTCACCCCTCAGGGTACCCACATTCCTTTCACCACCAGACTTACGTTCAAGTGTACAAACAACGAGGCCGAATACGAAGCTTGTATCATGGGTCTCGAAGAAGCGATTGACTTAAGGATTAAGAACTTGGATGTATATGGCGACTCAGATTTGGTTATCAATCAGGTCAAAGGAGATTGGAACACATACCAATCAAGATTGATTCCTTACAAAGATTACGCGCGAAGGTTGTTACCATTCTTCAACAGAGTCGAGTTTCACCATATCCCTCGTGAAGAGAATCACATGGCTGATGCATTAGCCACTCTCTCTTCCATGATTAGCGTGGGTCAATGGAATGACCTACCTAAGATCGACATAATGCGCCTTGAGCGGCCCGCTTACATCTTCACGATTGAAGCGGTCATAGACAACAAACCTTGGTATCATGATATCAAATGCTTCCTTCAGAAATAGGAGTACCCACTTGGGGCATCCAGAAAAGATAGAAAAACCCTCAGAAGGCTGGCAGGCAGTTTCTTCCTGAGTGGTGATACCCTCTATAAGAGAAACTTCGACATGGTCCTACTCCGATGTGTAGACAGACCAGAAGCAAACATGCTAATAAAAGAAATTCATGAAGGATCCTTTGGCACTCATGCCAACGGACACACGATGGCGAGAAAAATTCTGAGAGCAGGGTACTACTGGTTGACCATGGAATTCGACTGCTACACGTACATGAGGAGGTGTCATAAGTGTCAGATATACTCCGACAAGATCCATGTACCGACAACGCATCTCAAAGTTCTTTCTTCCCCATGTCCATTTTCTATATGGGGAATCGACATGATTGGTATAATTGAGCCCAAGGCTTCTAACGGACATCGGTTCATCCTGGTAGCCATTGACTACTTCACCAAGTGCGTCAAACCAGCATCATACGCCAATGTAACCTGACAAGTGGTGGTCCGATTTATCAAAAACAATATCATTTGCCGTTATAGTGTTTCGAACCAGATCATTACTGATAATGGATCTAACTTGAACAATAAGATGATGAAGGAGTTGTGCGCTGAGTTCAAGATCGAACACCATAACTCATCTCCCTACTGACCCAAGATGAACGGAGCGGTAGAAGCGGCTAACAAGAACATCAAGAAGATTGTTCAAAAGATGGTTGTAACCTATAAAGTCTGGCACGAGATGCTACCCTTTGCTTTTCACGGTTATCGCACATCTGTCCGCACTTCAATAGGGGCAACCCCTTTCTCTCTAGTATATGACATGGAAGCAGTGCTCCCATAGAAGTAGAGATCCCATCAATCTGGGTATCGATGGAAGCTAAGCTAACAGAAGCTGAATGGTGTCAAATTCGACACGACGAATTGAATATGATCGAAGAAAAACGGATGACGGCACTATGCTATGGTCAGTTGTATCAACAAAGGATGAAGTCGGCGTTTGACAAAAAGGTCTGACCCCGTGTCTTCAGGAAAGGAGACCTCGTGCTCAAGAAGATACAGTCATTTCTCACTGATTCCCGGGGCAAGTGGACTCCGAATTATGACGGCCCCTATGTGGTCAAGAAAGCTTTCTCAGGCGGCGCCTTGAGACTTGCAACCATGGACGGAGAGGAATTTTCCTACCCCACAAATGTTGATGTAGTCAAGAAATACTTCGCCTAAACTAAAAAAACGTCTCGGTGGATTGAAAACCCGAAAGGGCGATCCAGGCAAAAATTATAGACAAAATAAAAAAATAAAAAAAATCATCCCGGTGGATTGGAAACATCACAGTACAATCCAGGTAAAAATTAGGGATAATGGCAAGTAACTATGTCCAACAGAGGCAAGTCCCTCAACAACAGTTACGTCGTCCATCAGAAAAACTCCAGTCAAGGTCATCTTCGACAGAAGCTCAGGATGCCCAGAATTCAAAGTTGGTAGAAGGATATTGGTCGTTATGTTTCGATGTAGCCCTTTTCCCTGTAAATTACCATTTTCTAACTTTGTATATACTCTTGGGATCACGCATTTGGCTGATTTCCATCATATCAATAAAATTTGAGCCCTTGTACTTTTGTTTGCAATTCTTATTTGTTTTAGCTTTATAGAACGACGTTTTTAACATGATCAACGATTCTTGAAATAAAACAAAAATGAATTTACTTGTAAAACTTTTTCTGCTTTTAAAATAAAAGATGGCAATTTCTTTTGACTGTTGAACATCGAAAGAACATCGATCGCTACTCCAGAAGTAATCGAGCTTCAAAGTGCAGAATCAAAGTACTCCTTCTAAACTAGTACGTCTGAAAGAAGGATCAACTGTGTCAGAGACCTTGTTTCGTCTGACACGCCCCGACAGAGTTCTCATCTCCTAAGCCTGATCAACGTAGCTCCCCGCAGGGACTATCTCTCCTAAGCAAGGCAGAATTGCTATCTTGAACCAGGGATACCTTTTCATCTCCCACCTTGGCCGAGTATCCAGTCGTGCTCCTTAAGTCTGTATGCGGTGTCAGTTTTGTCAGAATATACATACATGCCTCATGCATTATTGATTTACATTCATATTCATGTTGCATCACTATCACTCTAGTCGATCTTATCCCCTAGTGATAAACGTCCTCTTGTCAATCGAGTTGTTAGGTCTTTCCTTGTCAGGAAACGTCGTGTTTGAACACCCGCTTCTCCATTTTGCTGCTGAACTAAAGTTGGTTCTTTGACCACTTTGATAACTTGAACCTCTGAAAAGGCAAGAAAACCCTCAGTCGATGTCACTCTTCGCCATTGAAGATGATATCTTCGCTTTCCCAGATTAAGGAAAATCCCCAAAGAAAGCTTCTCAGCTAAAAAACTTTCAGCAACGCATTGATTTTGCTCTCCGGAGAGTCGATGTCAACAAGGTCATCGGCACCTCAAAATTGGATCACATCATATGGCGTTTCTCCGAGAAGATCTCCGAGAAAAGTATGATGTAATATCCCTAAACGACAGCAGTCTCTCAAGAGACTTGCTCTCCCTAGTAGACTCGACAAATGGCGTCTCCAACAGAGAAGTTTGTGCATCTCTACCATCAAAACTTTTTCCGTCAAATGGCATCTCCCCAGGAAAATTCGGCGAGAAGTTTGAGGAAAACCGCTACAAATAGCGTCCCTTGTCAATAAAGTTTATTGACAAAAGAAACTAAGACCAGTTCCTCGGTAAGAAACCAGGATCGAGGGGAAGTTTATTTCAGCAACTGAGACCAGTTCCTTGGTAGGAAACCCGGATCAAGGGGAAGTTCATTTCAGCAACTGAGACCAGTTCCTCGGTAGGAAACTAGGATCGAGGGGAAGTTTATTTCAGAAACTGAGACCAGTTCCTTGGCTGAGGACCATGATCGAGGGGAAGTTTCAACCTTTTCTAAGCATCATCGCTTAGCAAAAGAAGATGAATGCGCAAGCTACCGTTCATAGCAAACCATCACAATTTCGGTTATTCCGATATTTAATCCTCTTGCACCCCGAATGCCCGAATACCTTCGTCATTCACACCTTTAGGTCCAAGAAGATTAAATAGGGGCATCTGTCATACCCCAAATTTTGACCACTAAGATTCCCGTCATTGTGCAAATCATCATCACAATATGGATGAACCATCATACCTCATTAGTCTCCCCAAAGATGGGTGAGCATCCACTACATTCAAAATTAGGGTTTCAAGCCCTCTCAGAGCTCTTAGACAAAGGATCAATCAAGGAATGACATGATCTTCAACTTGTTTAACCTCTCAAACATCTACAAAGGATCAAGAGGACTCCCACATCAAGGATCAAGCACAAGCCTGCTCCCTTCTAAGTGGATTAAGCCTCAAGATCGCCAGTGTCACCAAATTAGGGTTTTGGTCGACCAGGGCCTCCAGATGGAAATTCTCCTCAGGGCATGAGCCAATGCTTCAAGGCATAACCTATGATGCTCCAAGGAACATCATGAACCCCATCATCAAGTCAATTTAGCCTCAGGGGATGCATTCACCAAAAATCAGGAATTAGGGTTTCTTGATCTAATTCACCCCTAAGTTGACTTTTGGGACAAAACATGAGCCAAGACCTCAAGAGAGGATTTGAGGGTTTCTAATACACTACATTGATCCATTTGCAACAATGGATTGATCCAAGAAGCTTGATTCACAAGTTTCAATTTCATCTGAACCACAGTTAGGGTTTTGCGAGAAAAGTCAACTGTATCTTTGACTTTTGACCAGGACATGCTCCCAAACCCTAGGACATGAATCAATATACCCTATAAGATCCATGGAACATGTCCATCAAGTTTGATTTAGGTCAAGGACATGATTTCCTAAAGGATTGCACAGTTTGGAATTCATCTGATAAAAAGTCAACTGTGCACAAAAGTCAAACTTTGACTTTTTGAGATTTTTCATAAAAATGGTTTTTTAACCCTAAAATGATGTTAATATATGATTGGAATCATCTTTCATCAAGAAAAATCAAGAAAACTGGGATAACTTGCAAAATGGGTAACCATAAAAACTTAGAAATTTTTCTAAGTTATGAAACAAAGTGGCTAGGGTACCAACTTTGGAGGATCATAACTCCTAAACCACAAGGTCATTTTTCCCCATCCAAAGCTGGATTTGTAGCTCACATTACCCTCTATAAAAGCTCCAACAACACCTTACTCCAATTCATTGTGGATTCTAAGTTATGATTGGGCCAAAATGGCTAAAACATGAAAATACATCATTTTCCAACACTTAGAAAAATTATGGCCAAGGCATATTTTGTTGAAAACACCAAAACTTGTGAGATCTTTTAACATAGTTGCAAGCTGAATCAAGTCTAAAGGTAAACATCAATGTTTTTGCATATGTTTCTAAGAATCCAAAGAACCTCTCAGCATGAATTGATTCAACTTGAGCCAAGAATCATTATGCCACATGTACTCAAACCAATCACAATGCATCTGATCCAACCTACAAAGCTGAGTCACAAAGCCAAGGAATCTTCCAACTTGAAGTTCATGCATTTTGGCACATTTTGCCTTGAATTCAAAGGGCATTAATGTGGAATAGTGCATTGTCATGATTCTCACTCTCCTCAGTCAAGTTCTCTGATTAAACAACAATTAAAATGACTGAGGAATGTGATTTCAGTCAAGGCATAGCTGATCTATTTGGAGCAGCTGTTACACCTAATGCAAGAGGCATTTATGTCCAACCAATCCCTTTGAAGGTGATCTGATCCAGCAGCCATTCACTATTCCTCCAAGACAAGAGTTGATCACCTATAAATAGAGGTTCCAATGGATCATTTAAGGTACACCAAAGCACCTTATAGCACTGCTTTCTCTCATTCTCTCTTAAGTGCCAATTTTCTTTGTTTTTGAGCAACCACCATCGGGTTTTGAGTTGCAGCCCTAAGCAATCCATTCCAATTGCTCAGACACATCACATATGATGTATTTGAGGTGTCCAAACACTTAAACACCAACTATAACACCCCTAGATCAAAATCACCCTTCAACCAAGCCATTATGCCTCAATTATGCAGCTGGAGTTCTCCAGCTTGATCCAGAAGTTTTCAGAGTGTTCCAAAGCTTGCAACACACTCCACAACATCCATTAAACCTGTAGGGATCATCAAATCGCATCTGGAACACCATCTGTGCAGAGTTCCATTTCAGCTTGCATCAAGGTAAGCCTCAAAACTACATCTTCATGATCCATGCATATTTCCTCGCATGATATTTTTTCCAATTGCTTGCCATCATATGTCGAGTGTTTTCCCTCAAAAAATTGGATCATAGCCCTCATAACCATGTCTACACAACTGCTTTTGCAAAATTAGGGTTCATACGGTTGTGATGATATAACTTGCTATACACTGAAAATAAATGAAATCAAGTATTGCCATCTTGTTCCTTGTGAAAAAACGCATGAGTTTGGTATTTGAATCATGTCAAATGGTTGAGAGATGAGTGAGATAGGGGGCTTCATGCACGAGCTCGAGGAAGAAGATCGCCATGGCGCCATTCTTCAGGTTTTCCAACCAAGTTCTCTATATATTTTTCATTTGCCATACTATATTTGAATTGGCATTGCGCCCCAGTGGTTGATCGACTGGTTTTATGTGCATTGGCAAGCGAGAGGTCTGGGGTTCGAATCCCCCTCGCCCCAGATCTCTTTTTTACCACTTTTTCTTATTTTTTTTGTTTGTTATTTTTCATATTTATTTTAAATGATTTGAAAAATCAATAACTCAGTCAATTTTAATTATTTTTTATTGGTTCTTTTTGCAAAAAATCACAAAAATGTTGAAATATTTTATTCCACAAAAAAATTAGATTTATATTATTTATTTAATATAATTAGTATTTTTGTGAATAAATTCATTTTTATTATTTTTAAACCTTTAAAAATAAATATTCGTGTTGGAAAATCAACACCAAATAGGTTTTAATTCATCTTGTGATTAAAAGCTCATTTTTCAAACCTAAAACCAAAATCACAAGTTGTTTATTCAAACTTATTTGGAATTTGTATCATTTTAATTAATTTTCTTTGAATAATTACTTTAAAAATGATGAAATTAGGGTTTTATTGATTTTCACCCTAACAAATTTTTCTAAACACTCATGGGCCTCTAATAGAGTTTAAGACCCAAGCCTTTTTGTAAAATAAACCCATTTTGGGACTCACTTATTGTATAAGTCCCTCTGTGTATTTTCAAAAACTTCGGCGAGATTGTCGCTTTCAAACAAATAACTCTGGGCCTACCCTCGAGTAATAAGACCCATTTCTTTTCCTAAAACTCACTTGGGCCTCTAATAGAGTGTAAGACCCAATCCCTTTTTGAAACCAAAAACTTTTGGGCCTCAGTCATTGTATAAGACCCACGGTGTTTTCAAAACCTCGGCGCGATCGTCGCCCTTTTTAAAATTAACTATTGGGCTTCTCCTTGAGCTATAAGACCCATTCAAAAATCATTTTTTGGGCCTCTTGAGAGAGTGTAAGACCCACACCTTTGTACAGAAAACCTTTCTCGGGCCTCAGTCACTTGTATAAGTCCCTGTACAAAACAACAGTGCAATCACTGATAAAACCCTGGGTCTCTCCTTGAGCTGTAAGCCCCAATTTTCCTTTCAAAGCACTTTTTCCTTTGATTTTGTAATATACTATTTTCAACTTTTCTTTGTTGAACAACTAACAATACAGCATGGAAGCTCTACAACCGAGTAAGTGTTTATCCGCTTTCATTTACCGCTTTCATATGTATATAACTGTATTGTGGGGCTGTTTTACTGTAAGTCTTCTTTCATAAATTCATATCAACTGTGTAATAATAGTATAGATATTTAGAGTTTCCCTGACAACTACGTCTAGAACTAGACAAAACCTCGTCTCTTTACAACAATTTTAGATAACTAGATCTAAGAAATCTCCCCTTTGAACAGTTCATATACAGAAGGCCAATGTTCCAAGTGAAACCCCTTCTGGAACTGTTCATCAGCCTCCTCTTGGGCTTAGTGCAAGGACCCAAAGGCTTCCTAAAAGCATCCCCGCCTCCTCTTGGGCGTTGTACAAGGACTCGTCGGCTTCTTAGAAGTTTTCACAACCTCTTCTTAGGCTTTGTATAATGATTCTTCCTCTGGGAAGATAGCTTCCTCTTGGGCTTCACACAAATTGTCCCTCGGCTTCTTAAAAGTTTTCAGCCTCCTCTTGGGCTTCGTACAAATTGTCCTGACGACCTCTTAAAGGTATAGGAACAAAGATTAGTCATCTTAATAGAATAGTCTTTCAAAGAGTCTAGATCTTTCTACCGCAAACGTACTGTTCCTTAATTTCTCTTAAGCATAGTACAAAAGATAAAACTCTAGACTTGGACAGTCTAAGACCCTTGAGTCTCAAAGACATTCTCAAGCCCCTTTCAAGAATGGGAAGAACACCCGTAGACTTGGACGGTCTAAAACCCTTTGGATTCCCCATTTCCTTAGAACAGGAAATAATCCCAACCCTCAGATCAAGTCCATGAGTACAACATTGCTCATATAAGAACTGATTTTCTCTTTTAACCAACCTACTGGACCTGTCACTCAACTGAAATAGTTGACTCTCCCCAGCGGAGTTAACCCTTTTAGCCTCCATCTCGGGCTTCGTACGAGATACAAAAACACTCTCTTGTTGAGTATAAAAGACTCTCTTGTTGAGTCACCCATCCTTTAGCCTCCGTCTTGGGCATCGTACAAGACACAAAACACTCTCTTGTTGAGTATAAAAGATTCTTTTGTTGAATCACCCCTTTAGCCTCCATCTCGGGCTTCGTACGAGATACCAAAACACTCTCTTGTTGAGTATAAAAGACTCTCTTGTTGAGTCAAACAAACTTTTAGCCTCCGTCTCGGGCTTCATACGAGACACCAAATCACTCTCTTGTTGAGTATAAAAGACTCTCTTGTTGAGTCAAACCCCTTTGGCTTCTGTCTTGGGCTTCGTACAAGACACACAAAAAGACCCTCTTGTTGAGTCAAACCCTTTTAGCCTAAGTCTCGGGCTTTGTACAAAAAGCACATTTTCCCCGGAAAAGTCAGCCTTTTAGCCTCCTCTTAGGCTTTGTATAAGGAAACCCCGGTTGAGACAATCAACCTTTTAGCTTTATATCTTGGGCTTTGAACAAGATACAAATAGACCTTTCAGCTTCACATTTTGGGCTTTGAACAAGATACAAATAAATCACATTTAGCTTCACGTCTTGGGCTTTGAACAAAACATCAAAACACCGTTTCCTCCCATAGAATAGGAGGAACTACGATCACTCTGATTTCCCTGTTTCGGTAAACAGGAATACGTAGGCATAAGATTGAAAGAAAAATCTTAGCGAGCACACTAATCAAAAACCCAAAATCCCGTACCTTCACACATCAATCGAAAAGCATCAGTCCTAACATCCTACCAATAGCATAGTCCCGTCATTTTAGCCTTAACAAAGTAAGCAGAAAGAGCCCCCACTTCTATATAGCATCCGTAACCTAACAGACCATTGTTTAAACTCAGTATGCAAGCAGGGTTAGTTAGAGACATCTATTTCCCTTCCTTCATCAGCTTCAATAGGATAAAAAATGAATCGACCTGTAGTACCCCCAAAGAACGACAGTGCTTAAGAACCACGTCCAAAATCGCTCGCTACAGAGCTTCAGTTTTGTTGGTAAAGAAGAAAGATGGTGGAATGCGGTTGTGTATTGATTATCCTAAGTTGAACAAAGTCACCATTAAGAACAAGTACCCTTTACCCAGGATAAACGACCTGTTGGATTAATTGAAAGGAGCCTGTGTGTTCTCGAAGATTGATTTACGATCGGGTTATCATCACATCCGAGTGAAGAGTTCCGATGTACCTAAGACTGCGTTTAGAACCCGTTACGGCCATTACGAATTCTTAGTGATGCCTTTCGGTGTGACTAATGCTCCAGCTATTTTTATGGATTACATGAACCGTATATTTCAAGCTTACTTGGACCAATTTGTCGTAATCTTTATTGACGACATTCTTATTTATTCTCGTACTCCACAAGAGCACGGAGAACATCTGAGAATTGTCTTATCGATATTGCAGGAGAAGCAACTTTTTGCTAAGTTAAGCAAGTGTGAGTTTTGGATGACGGAAGTTAATTTTCTTGGTCATGTTATATCTCAAGGTGGTGTGGCAGTGGATCCGTCAAAGGTAGAAGTAGTGATTAATTGGGAGAGACCGAAGAATGCTTCAGAAGTTAGAAGTTTCTTGGGATTGGTTGGTTACTATAGGAGGTTTATCAAAGGTTTTTCTCAATTGGCCTTACCAATTACAAAACTTACTCAAAAAGATTGTGCTTATGAGTGGGATTCAGGTTGTGAAAAAAGTTTTAAGAAATTGAAGGAAAGTTTGACGACTGCTCCTATGTTAATCATTCTTGATCCTAACAACTCTTACGAAGTGTTTTGCGATGCTTCTAAGATGGGACTAGGAGGTGTTCTGACGTAAGGCGGTCAAGTGGTAGCTTATGCTTTTCGAAAATTGAAATTTCATGAGAAGAATTATCCAACTCATGATTTGGAACTAGCGGCAGTTGTGTTTGCACTGAAGGTGTGGCGTCATTATTTGTATGGTGTACCTTTTGAAATGTTCAGTGACCATAAGAGTTTGAAGTATTTATTTGACCAAAAGAAGTTGAATATGCAACAAAGAAGGTGGATGGAGTACTTAAAGGATTATGACTTAGAATTAAAGTATCATCCGGGAAAACCGAATAAAGTAGCAGATGCTTTGAGTCGGAAGATGGTTCATGGGGCAGAATTGATGATTTTGGAGTATGCCTTGTTGAAGAAGTTTAGAGATCTTAATTTTCAGTTTGTGTGGACTCCGAATGGTGTAATTATGGGAAACTTGAATGTCAATTCTACTCTAAGAGTTGAGATTCAACAAGAACAAATTTTAGAGGAGAAGTTTCAAGAGATGTTACTTCAACCGGGTTTTACACGAGCAGCGGATGGGATTGTTCTATTTAACCAAAGGATTTGTGTTCCGAACGATATGGTATTAAAAAGAAATTTTTTGGATGAAGCTTATAAAGGTACTTTTACGATACATCCTGGTTCTTTGAAGATGTATCAGGACTTAAAGAAGGATTATTGGTGGCCAGGAATGAAAAAGGATATTGCGGTGTATGTGTCAGAATGTGCAGTGTGGCAACAAGTGAAGATTGAAATCCAAAGACCAGGCGGCATGTTACAACCATTAGAGATTCTAGTTTGGAAGTGGGATAGTATTTCTATGGACTTTGTAGTAGGTTTGCCCAGTGTAACACCTCACTTTCCCATTTTTCAAAATAAACAAAATATATGAAATAAATCAGAGTTTCCACACCTAAAGTAGGATGCCACATTTTAAAATCAATAAAACAAATCCCCTTTATTTTAATAAAATCAAACAGCGGAAAATTTATTCAATTATTCGATTTACGGCCATCTGCCTATAACACCAAAAACTCCACATAATCGCGGTCCACCATAATATTCATCAATTGAAAGATACGTAACAAGTATACAACATAAAACAATTGGTAAAAACCCCCAATCCCATGTTACGTATCAGAGCGACTCTCTAAACTCGAACAAGCTACACAAGCTCCAAGCACTAACCTGTCACCTGAATATCTGTACTTCCGAAGAAGCACAGACACAACAACAACAGAGGGGTGAGAACTACATTCAATATAAAAAGGTGAATAATACATATAAGGAGGTAGTATCTCACACCAACAACAACAACATATAATCATGACCTACTGTCACATTCAATCACCAACAATCAACATATGATAATGTAATGCAACACGACACCATGCATGCGGTACCGACTCATTGGTTCATTCAATCGAACCCCGGATAGATCACATACACCTCTACTTGGCAATGATTTATCCCCCACCATTCTCCATATAGGAGTACGGATGAATCACATACACTCCTCCTGAGCAATGATTCATCCCACCAATCACCATGAATATGCAAGACTCAACTATGCACAACAAAACATGTATACAAGCGTAAATACATGCACACAATACTCTTTATCACATCATACATATAACTCACATGTATATCAAATGATAAACAATTCACGATCCTCCTGATCACAACAAACGTACACATAACACTCATATATAACCAATGATAAACAAATTCACGATCCTCCTGATCACAACAAACATACATATAACACACATGTATCATAATAGACATACATAGTTACGATCCTCCTGATCACACATGAGACACCTAATCGTTCCCACTTGCACCATAATCATTGAACCCTCACAAGTCACCATAATTCACCAAACACTAATTAATTCCTAAAAATTATAAAATTAATTAGTTTCATCACCAACTGTGTATTACTCAGCATCTGACTCCCAATCCCAACCTCTCAAACCAAGAGAAACCGAATCAGACGCGAAAACGGGAAAGAAATCGTGAAACGGTGAATTTCTGCACACTCGCTGGCCATACGCGTATTGCTCCGTGCCATACGCGTATTGCCAGCTCGCTCGCCAACTCGTACGCGTAATACCCCTCTTTATACGCGTATTGCCTCACAATGCCCAAGTCCTTACGCGTATGCCTTGTGTCGTACGCGTACGGACAGAGACGTTTTCCTACTGAATTTCCCAAATTCCAACCCATTACGCGTACGCCCTCCTATTACGCGTAATGCCTAGCCGTCATACGCGTATTGCTGCGTATCAACTATCCCATACGCATATCACCTTACCTGGTACGCGTATGGCCAGATCTATTACAAAAAATCCAATTCTCCACACCAGACTATGTTCTGCTACGAATTTCACTAGTTTTCACTCCAAACCAGTTCTAAAATTAATTCTACATTGATTTTAGGTCCTATTGTTCATCTTATCTCTTATACTTATTATTACTAACCAAGAATTACAGGTCTTAGAGTTAATTTCCTCTCCCTAAACTGTACCAAAATTAAGATCTACAACAATCATGTTCAAACAATAGCAACAACATCCATATAACATCGATTCAGTAATTCAACTACGCAAATTTCATCATGGATTCACATATAGACACCAAAATCATACAACAACACAAAATCAGACAAAATCCTATGGGGTTAAGGACTCCCCACTACCCTTATACGATTTAATCACCAAATATGAACCCGTTCTCCCCCCTTACCTCGAATTGTTCGGAAATCTGGAGAAAAATTGAGAAGAAATCCTTGCCCTAGCACCTCTTCCTCTTCCTTGTTCTTCTTTCTCTCTTTTTCTTGTTTTACGTGAAAACCACCTTAGTCCACTAAACTCCCCTTAATTCTCTTTAATCAGGTTTTATTTATTTAATTAATAACAAAATAATATTGATAATAATAATCCTAATAATAATGATAATAACAAGAATAATAATAATAATAATAATAACACTAATATTAACCATATTAATGTTATTATTTTCGCATCACTATCCTTATTATTAACTAAAGTCTTAATTCTCATTAATTCACTAAGGCACCACCCTTCACTCACCCTTAACCAGGCCCAACAAATAGAAATAATAACACGACGATTAATAATTTAAATTGGGGTGTTACACCCAGTACGTAAGGTGGTTACGACTCTATTTGGGTGATTATGGATCGACTAACGAAATTTGCGCATTTCTTAGCCGTGAAGACTACTTACAAGGCAAGTCACCTTGCAAGGTTATTTATTTCTGAAATTGTGAGATTGCATGGTGTTCCCTCTAGCATTGTGTCTGATAGAGATCCAAAGTTTACTTCAAGGTTTTGGAAGGCTTTTCAACAAGCTATGGGTACGAAGTTGCATTTGAGCACGTCGAATCATCCTCAGACGAATGGTCAGACTGAGCGAACGATACAAATGATTGAGGATATGTTAAGAGCTTGTGTGCTAGAGAGTAGAGGAAATTGGAAGGAACTTTTACCTTTAATTGAGTTTTCTTATAACAATAGTTACCATGCGAGCATCGGTATGGCTCCTTACGAAGCATTGTATGGGAGAAAATGTAGAACACCTTTGTGTTAGGTGGAGGTTGGTGAAGATAGAATTTTGGGACCCGAAATTATTCAAGAGACTACGGAAAAGATTCGAATGATCTGTGAGAAAGTTAAACAAGCACAAGATCGCCAAAAGAGTTATGCAGACAATCGTAGGAGGCCTTTAGAATTTGAGGAAGGTGACCATGTGTTTCTGAAAGTTACTCTGAGATTGAGATTGAAGGGACCATTTAAGTCACGCAAGTTAGGTCCGAGATACGTGGAACCGTATCAGATCTTAGAAAGGATCGGTGAAGTCGCTTACATATTAGCCTTACCACCCTCTCTGTCAGAGATGCATGACGTCTTTCATGTATCTCAGCTCTGAAAGTTTATTCCTGACCCTCTTCATCCAGTTTTACCGGAATCAGTGGAAATAGAAGCAGACTTGACTTTTGAACCTCAACCGAGTCGTATTGTGGGAAGAGAAACAAAGGTATTAAGGAAAAAAGACATTCCTCTTGTTAAGGTGCAATGGGATGTGACGCATCCGGGTGATGCTACTTGGGAACTAGAATCAGAGATGCAGGATGCTTACCCTCATCTGTTCAGGTAATCTTTTAAATTCGAGGACGAATTTCTATTTAAGGGGGGAAGATGTAATACCCCATATTTTTACAACGCTCTGGATAATATTAGTTGAGATCAGTTGAGATCCAGTGTGCTCTGAGTATTTTATCTGATAAGATAATTAGAGCAACTGATGAACTCAGAGCTGATCAGATTAATATCTAATTCTAAGGTTTTATTATTTGGTGCGTTGGAGATAATTTGGACTTTTAGTAGTGTTATTAATTGATGATATTTTCCTATATCATTTCCTTTTCCCTCATTTTGCCAAAGATAGTAACATTGGAGAGAGAAAGTAGAGAGAAGAAAGAAGAAAGGAAAGAAAAAGGGAGAAAAGGAAAGAAGAGAGAATCCAAGAGTTCAAGATCCAAAATCATCCTCTCATCTTCATCAAGTCATCTCAGCTTCTTCATCATCATCTTCTAATCCAGGTGGGTTCTAGATAGAGACTTTAGAGTAGATTTTCTTGAGGTTTTAGAGTTAGGTTGGATTTTGAGAAAAAAATGGATGTTTTTGCAAAATCAAAGAATCTAACGGTTGAAGTGTGTTATAAATTGCGTAGTATGATCAAAATATGTGTAGAATCATCTATTGATAATTGTTATGAAGTTTAGATTGGGTTGATTTGGTTGAAAATCTTAGGGTTTTGTGTAGAAACTATGCATTAATGTTGGATATCATGTTTTATGAAGTTTGTTGGGTAAACCGTGATAGAACCATGATAATATACCTCTATTGGTTGTTTGGGTATGGTGTTGAGGATGAATTTGGCGGTTGGAAGTTGCGGTCAAATGATTTTTTTCTGCATAACGCAGAGCGCGCTTAGCGCGGTCTGGAGAATTTTCACCCCTTCCAGGCAGCGAGGAGCGCGCTTAGCGCGGGTGGGGCCGGCTTAGCGCGACCTGGAACAAAAATAAAAATATTTTCAAAAATCCATATCTTTTGACTCGGTTATCCGTTTTAGACGTTCTTTATATTGATGTGGAGCTATGACTGTGCTCTAGGCTATGGAGAGTGAAAATATTGAGTATGGGTAGAATTATTTTCGATTATGTTAAAATATCGAGATTTCGTGATTTATGTAAAACGGAACTTTTGAAAATCTAAAAGCTTCAAGATGTGAATTTTGTGAGGAAACCTTAGTACACTCGAATGACTTAGAGAATTGTGCGGCATTGCTTACATCGATACTTGAAGAGTATCTTTGTTAAGTAGTTGTTAGTGGAGGACCATATTTCCTCCGGTTTGTGGTTTGCTCCTTAATAAATACCGTGACCCGTGTTTAATCCCCTTGTGCGAGATGGCCGGAGAGAAGTATTTATTAAGTAGGTATCCCTTAATAAATACCGTGACCCGTGTTGAAGAGCCCCTTGTGCGGGATGGCCGGGGAGAAGTATTTATTAAGTAAGTAACTGTGACCCGTGTTGAAGTGCTCCTTGTGTGGGCTGGCCGGGGAGAAGTTACTTAGTGGATGGTACTGTGACCCGTGTTGTAGTGCGCCTTGTGTGGGCTAGCTGGGGAGAAGTACCATTTATAGATAACCGTGATCCGTGTTGTAGTGCTCCGTGTGTGGGCTGGACGGGGAGAAGTTATCTATGTTAAGGATCCGTGACCCGTGTTGTAGTGCCTTGTATAGGCTGGCCGGGGAGAAGATTCCTTAACTAGTTGTCATTTTGTGAATTGTACGATTAGTTCTCTAGTGTGAGATTTTGTGAACTCAAATTCCTTTCCTTTCCCTTAGAATTGAGTTAGGATTTGGTTAGAACCTTGTAAAGCCGAGAGAATCTATAAGATAGAGAACTCACTGAGATTTGATGTATCTCACCCCACTATTGTTGAATATTTCAGGTACTTCAGGTTCCGCAAAGGGTAAGGATAAGGTCGTGTGATTATCCTTACTTGTCTGATGGCATAGCTTCCGTTGTGGAGTTTTTTTTGAGATCGTTGTCGATCTAGTTCTTAGTATTTATCTTTGGAACATCTTGTATATATATTTATGCCATAGTTTTTGTATTAGGCTTTTTGGGCATGTATATGTATAATGTGTTTACTAGGGACTTATTGGTATTTCAGTACCAAACGTGGTTTTCATGTATAATATATGCTTTGATGTATGTATTTATATATGGGCATTACAGATAAAACCTTTAAAAGATAAGAACATGGTCATCGCAACCAAATTCTAGGTTCAGGAGTCGATTACGCAAGAGGGAAGGTACTAGCACCCTCTACGTCTGTTGTACTCAACGGGAACCTCTTGATTCAATTTGTGAGAAAAATTAGCTAAGGTTGTTTGTTATCTTCTAAGGTAAAAGGTAATGTAAAAGGATTCGATTCTAAGGGGAAAATGGGTAGTTTTTTATCAGGGTGATTGCCAAGGATTGGGGCCCTTGTGCCTACGTATCTTTCACTCGAATTAATGAAGAACCAGAGCGTCCGTAGTTCGTGGAACTATGGGAAAAGGTTTGAGGTAAAAAAAGAAAAGGTAGCTCGCTAGAATCTCGCAATCCTATGCCTACGTACCTTTGTGGTGCAATGAGGAAGTCAGAGCAATCGTAGTTTGGAGGACTACAGTTGGTTGGTGTCTTTTAAGTGAGCGAGTGTTTAGGTCGCATTCTAGCTGCTAAACGTTGGCTTGTCTGCTCTCTAGGGGAGGCTGAAGCACTAATTTATATGCACGGAAGAAGGGACTAAACAATATTCTTTTGGAAAAAAGTTTGAGTTATGGATCGCACGGGGGCGAGGAATTAGTGTCTTAAGAAGTTTCAATCGCACGAGGGCGAGGAAAGAGAGTTTAATTTGTTGGATGTTTTTTAGAGGTGAAAATTGTCCACACACGAGTAAGAGAACTCGCACCTAAACAATTGAGGAAAAGGATCGAAGACTCCCCCTCACTTCACCTTTAATGAAAGTAGTGTTTGAATATTGATTAAGTGTTTTAACGGACGACGAGTACTTATAAAAAATGGTTTGAATCTAGTTAGAAGTTTTTTAGAGGTGTCAATTGTCCACACACGAGTAAGGGAACTCGCACCTAGACAATTGAGGAGAAAGATCGAAGACTTCATCCCCCTCCTTTTCACCTTTTAAGAAATTGTGTTTAAATATGATTAAGTATATTGATTTGATTTGAAGAAAAATGCTAGATTGTGAATTGAGGTTTGAATTTGCGTACGAAAGAGTTAAAGGTTTGAACTATTGGAAAGGAGGTCCAAGTGGTATAAGGTAAGGTCAATGGACTTACTAGGTGGGTAATGGGGATTGATATGTGGATCAAGTATACTTGAGAATAAGTTAGTGATTAATTAAATTTGTTTTGAAAATGCTTGACGTTGGATCAAGTTTATTTATTCTATTAAAAATGGTTGATTTTAATCTTGTGTTAAAACTACCTAAGGGAGAAAAAGCATTACATTTCATGGGGAAATGGATACTGTTCCGGACTGGCCCAATGACTAGGCATGGTCCAATCCACTTCTGCTCCCAGAACGGCCCAATTGCCTAAGTTCGGCCAATTTAGGGCAGCATTTACCTTTCTGCCCCTCAACCGGGAAAATATGGTCGGATGACCCCAAGGGTCACCTGCTCCTCCTCGGTAGTTACTGCCTGTTATGCACGGTTTCACCATCCAGAAACAGTCACGACGCCCGTGCCCGCAATTGCGCCTTTGCCAATGGCAACGACTAGTTTTGGGCACCTCTGCCCATCCCAACGGCTAGTTTCTGGCAGTTACCTATTCTTCGGGAAACGGTTATTTCGCCCCGTGTAGCACCCCAAAATTTGCCCTTTTATTTCTAACCCTTTCTGGTTTATGCTTCATTTCTTTTGCATCACATGTCATATTTGCATGGTTCTCTTAGACATGGGATCAAGGCATTTTTCAGCAGCTCAGGGTGTCAACAGTTCTGGGATTATTTCAGCAGTGTTTAAAGCTTAATAGATAACTTTCAAAGTCTTTTCGAGCATTAATTTTGCTCAGTAGATGATTTAACTGTTAGAGGTTTTGGCATTTTCTTTTGTTCAGCGATTCGGCACCGAACGGTATTTCTTCAGCAGGATATTTCGAGTGCGGAATGAAGTGCATAACATATTTCAGGCATGGCTCAGTGGCAATATCAAATGGCAAGTTTCAGAGGTCTAATGCAGCTCAGAACAGATAGCAACTGGCGATTCCACAAGTTTCCCTCCATTTGGCGCCAAGAATTTGAATTTTGAAGGTGGTAATCGATTACCATATATGGGTAATCGATTACCCTGGGCGAATTTTACCCAGATTGTTTAGTTTTTAGAATTGCAGAATTTAAACCAAATTTCTATCATGTGATTTCCTTGTGCATCAGTTAGAAGGATCTAGAATTGTTTCATTTTCACAATTTAATTACATTTCCCTCCAAAATTCAAACACCCTCATTCCTAATTCCACTCCTAATTTCAATTCCTCTTACTAACCCACACTCCAAACCACATTTGAATTCCTAACCTAGGGGTTATTTAAATTAAATTACTCCAAACCTCACTCATTGATTCTCATTCACTCTCATTTTCACCCTCATTTTCAGAATTTGCTCTCAATTATCTCTCACTTTTTCATTCTCCATCTTCATCTTCAACCTCTCACCAAAGCTCCATATTCATAGATTCACAAATTCTTCATTGGAATTTGTGAAATCTTGAACTAAACCTCCATGACCTTCTCATTCTTGGTTCAATTCTGCAGTAGCAACTTGTTTGAATTCAGATTCAAGGTTTTGGAATCACTTCTTGGAGAGCTTTTGCTTATTTGTGGATTATTGCTTGGATCTTCAAGTGTTCTTGATAAAGCTTCATAGATCTCTGGATTTCTTGCTTTGATTCATCAATTTTCGTTTGCAACACTTACCAAAGCAATTCTCAGCTTTGTAGGTTAGTTTTTCTTAGATCTATGCTTGATCTAGCTTAATTTCAACTTATGCAATGTAGATCCATGGTTTCTAATGTGATTTGATCCATTTGCTTGATTTGATTTGTAATCTAGTTGTTTGATTGATGCAATTGGTGTTTGATTGCTGACATTTGATGTGAATTTCGTGTATAATTGATTACATGATCATTTGGATGAATGCATAAGTCATTTGCTACTGAAAAGTGCTTCTGAACTGGTTTTTTTGCCACTGTCTCAGTGGTAATCGATTTCCATATATGGGTAATCGATTACCCTGCTCAATTTTCAAGTTTTTTTGACTTTTTCATTAGAGTAATAAATTACCAGGATGAGGTAATCGATTGCCACTGAAACAGAGTGACTTTTTCTTGCATTTTTAAGCTTGTTTGAGTTCCTTCTCATACCTAAACTTCATGGATTGATATGATGTTAATTTGTGGATTATTCTTGACCTGTTTCACTTCACATGATGCTATGGATGTGATTTTTCGACACACGACTTTTGGTTTTCATTGATGAACGTCTATGATTATTGTGTTGCATTCTTGGTGATGATCATGTTGCATGACCCTTTGTGCCACTGTGATTGCTTGTTATTAATGTTTACATTGCTGGGCGTATGATTCGTAATCATGTTTGTTGTCAATTTCGTGTATGCATGTTCATTTTAAGTGATTAATTATTGTTTCGGTGCATTTTCTGCAATGCTTTTGCCGAACATTTAAGCATGCAATGTCATTAAATTTGTTCATGCCTAATTGCTTAGTGCATAGTTGTACGTCCATGTGTAGCTATTGCTTTAACTTGATGATTGTCCATGTTTGCAATCCATGTGTATTTGTTTATTTGTGAAGACATGTTTGTGTTCGATTCTTTTGATGCATAATTGTGCTTGGATATAGGACATGCGTATGATGAATTGATTAATCTTTGATGCATGCTCAACTTGATGTTGTGTTGTCACATGACCATTCATGCTTGATGCCTATTCATGAGCATTTGTTTTGATGCATTATATGCTGCCTTGGAGAATACATTACTGTTGTGCAGAATAATAACTATTATATGTTGTCTTGTTTAACTTGCTGCCTTTTGCACCTGTTATGTGCTGAATACATTGAGCTGTTAAATGTTGTTTGGGTGTATTTGTTGGATTTTATAACTGTGCATTGCAGGAGCGCTGTTGTTGCTGCTATTTTTGGTTTATTGCCTTGTCTTTTGTCTTCTCGTGGAGAATGGAGAGTCACTCAACTTATTTCATAGTTGAGATCACCACACTATTCTTTCCTTGTCGACGGAGAGTCACTCAACTTCTTCATAGTTGAGATCACGACACCGTCTTTTCCTTGTTGACGAAGAGTCACTCAACTTCTTTATTAAGATCACGACATAGATCTTTTTGTGATTATTTAGCATAATGTTTACTTGTGTTTGTTCACATGATCCCTTAGGATTCCTAGCTCAACTTAATTTCTGATTAAGCTTGAGGTAGGGGAGACATTAGGTTTTCAATCCATGCATGATAACAATTAGGATAGTCCCTTTAAACCTTGACCTTAGGTCTATCTCTTTTGCATGCTAACATTAGGTAGAATTCCCTTCTATCTCAACCATAGGACCATTGTGTATGACAACATTAAGATCTAGTTTCCCCCAGTTGTTTTTCTCTTTTACCCTTTGAGTCCTTTCTCTTCCCATCTCAAAACAATGTTCAAAACACTTAATAAATACAACAAGTATTGTGCGCCACGATCCTTAAGTACATGGTAAGTGATAAGCGGGAGTCCCTCCTAACCTTGTCTAGGGTGTTTTGCATACGTCCCATCTTGGGTCGATTTGCAACACATTTGATCCTATGTCATAGACTTTAGTGCAATACGAGTTTCAAACTAACTTAATCCACTTTTGTCTAAAAAAACACAAACAAAGGTCAAATCTTTTTATCCTTCGGGATGGCTTTCAAATCATTTTCAGAAAGAGTGTGTTATTTCCGTTCTGTCACAAACAGGCATGTCCCTAACTGTCGGACGCGAACCTAACGTCGCTCATAAAAAAACACCTACCGACCCGTAGGTCGAACTACGACTGCTCTGACTTTCTCTCTCTCGTCCGATTGAGGATACGTAGGCACAAGACAACGATGTTTTGGCGAGCAACCTTCCCCCCTTTTTCCACCTGTAGTCTGCCGAACTACATTGACTCTGACTTTCCCATTGCACGAGGGAATACGTAGGCCTAGGACGGCGAAGTCCTGTTGAGTCTCCTTTTCTCTTTTTCTCCTTTTTTTTTGTTTTCGTTTAGCAGTAGGCTTTAGATAACTCACCCTTTGATTAGACAACAAGTGTGGATCCCGTTGAGTACAACGGACGTGAGGGGGTGCTAATACCTTCCTCTGGCGTAACCAACTCCCAAACCCAGACTATGGTTGCGATGATCATGTCTTTCCCTTTCTTCAGGTTTTCTTCGATCGTTTCCTTTCCTTGCGTTAGGATAAATAACGTTTGGTGACGACTCTTCTGTTTTTTCCTCCGGTTATTTTTCGCAGTTGCGATAGCTGGCAACTATGCTAGGGACTCTGGGTCCCTATGCGAGTCAATCCTAGCGCTTGTCTGTTTCTTTTTCATTGGGTGTTTATTTCTGTGCATTATTTGTTGTATATTACTAGTTTTTACCGCATTTACTGCATTTGATTATTGTTATCATATTGCTCTGCTGCTGTTGTGTTGTTGGATGGGTTGGTTCCATGAGAGATAAGCCCAATACCCAGGCTTGAGAGTACACATAGGATTAGAGTCAAAAATAGTGTGGCTTGCGTAGCGTCTTGGTACGTTTATTTACACGAAATCCACATCCAGACGAGGTTTTCTTGGGAGATATTCTGATTTGCGCGTCTTGTGCATGTCAGGGTTTTAACTTAGAAGGCTTATGACTCTGGAGACCGTTCATTTGGAAGTTAGTTGAGGCCTCCTCGATTGGTGATGATGCCAAACTAGAAATGGTGAACGTATCATCATTTCTCGAGCTGAGAGTCGGTGATACTAAGGAACTGCTAGGATCTCGTCCAATACTAGAACCCACATGTGAGAGGGGATGGGTTTTGCATGAAACCATGACCTTCATCCGACATGGTTTTCTTGTCAGTGTGAACTTATCAACCTGGTATTCTGATTATCCCGATATTCTGGATTTCTGGTTTTCTAGTCATCTTGGATTTATGGTTCTAATTCCGTCATCAGTACATCAGTTGTTCGGAGTTTGTGGAAGCCTTGATCCCAAGTCTATGCATCTATATCATCATAACATGTTTGCATTCTGACATACATGTTCTTGTATTTCCAAGGATATTAACTTTGAGACTCGTTGTTGAGCATTTCCATCTATTTCTTGTGGTTCTTATGTGAAAAGCTTGAACCAAAGCAGAATGATTCCTTGGAAATATTCGAAAATGGCATTTGTATTGCATTTCTATATTCATTTGCATAGCACGTGTTCGAGGTTGGTTATTCTTGTTTTGATCTGGTCTTTTTCAGAATTGCAGACTTAACTTTTCAAGTCAGTCAGAAGTTGATCATGGAGCAAATTCAAGCAGAGTAGAGGAAAGTCTGTGGCCAGATGGGGCAGTTCATGGTGGACATACAGGCTTTGTCTCAAGGTCAGAAAATGTTGAGGGAAGAAGTTCATCAACTGAAGACTCAGATGGGCCTGATCATGGAGGTCATGAGAGCTGTGTTAAGAAAGGAGGGAAGTCATGCGCTCGCTGCTTCAACGAAAGGAGTTATTGCCCTTGTTCTGTCATAATCTCTCCCAAAACATGAATTGCCTTGGGGATCTTCTTCTCAACCTGAGGGTCCAGAACTTTCCCGACAACAGCCATTTCCTGTCTCCCAAGAGAATCCTAAGAGTGGAGGGTATGGACAAAGGCCGAAGCAGCCTAAAAGAGTTTTTGATCTGCTTCCGATGCCGTATACACCGCTGCTGCAACATCTACTTCAGCTTCAATTGGTTCAGTTGCGGACTCTAGCTCTACCTAATGGTAAGCTTCCTCCAGGCTATGACGCGAAGGCTCGTTGTGACTTCCATTCTGGAGCACCAGGGCATAGTATTGAAAAATGCAAGGCTTTTCAACATAAGGTTCAGGACTTAATTGATTCAAAGGCCATCAAGTTCACGTTAAGCGACGCATATGTACAGGGTGATCCTACTCCGGATGTTGCAAAAGAAATAGATGCTCCACTCATTTATCCAGGATCAACTTTAGGACAGGGGCATATGCCACAGTCTTGGGTTTCCGAATCCTCACACCAGAGACCTTTGTCTGTTCCTAAACCAGATCTAAAGAGGAAAGCACCTGGACAGGATGGGTGCCTAAATCAGAATCATCCTCAGAAGAAACGAAAAAGGCCGAAGAAGCCTGAAAGGCAGCTTGATGTCATCCCCATGTTGTATGAATAATTATTACCTGAGCTTCTCAAGCATCAGCTGATTCATTTAAGGACTTTCGTTGCTCCTGCCTAGCTGCCACCAGGTTATGATGCAACTGCAAGATGTGAGTTCTATTCAGGGGCATTTGGCCATTCAATCGAAGATTGCAGAGCTCTGAAACACAAGGTGCAAGATCTGATTGACGCTAGGGTTATTACTTTCACTGCAGATGGACTGCATGTTAATTGAAGCCACTCAAGTGAGCACTTGAGACTGCAAAGACATCATCAGATGCAATCAGTCTAGTCAGAGCCAATCCTCCTCAACAATGGTGATCATCATCTTTCTTTACTGCATTTTTCATTTGTAGTTTTCATTGTATGTTAATGCTTTGTTTGTATGTAAAAACTTGTTTGTTTTTGAATGATGATCATAATGCAATGAGTATGTTTTTCTTGAAGTAGTTCTTTCATGTTTACTCATATATTTTTTTTGCATTGCAATACCAACTTTATTGCTTAAGCTCTTTGAGGGAGGATGATGAGTTGAAAACGCAAAATCGTTGGACGTATGCTTTTGGATAAAACTGTGCTGATGATGTACGGGCATTGTTTCAAATCCCCAAACACTATAGATATAAGGGAGATATACCCTTGTCAACCCCTTTGAGCCTCGAAGTAGGAGTTTCTTTTCAAGCGAAAAAACCCTCACAGTTAACCTAAGGGCAGGGTAGTTGTCAGTTAATTTGGCCAAGCATTCAAATTTCAAAAGGAGTGTGCATCTAAGGATCCACTACCTTTTTTCCCTCACGCATCAGGAGGTCAAGGGACGTGAAACCATAATGGTTATCCCTCACCAACCAAAGAGTGAGGCAGTTACAACCCTTCGGAGAAACCAAGACAACCAGTGTCACACGATTTGTTCAAAAAAAAAGAGAAGAGTCCAAAAAAAAGAAAGAGAAAAAAAAGAAAGAAAGCCCGGTAAGTCGAAAACTTGAAAATAAATGACTTAGGCAAAAGTTAGGGCATCCCGCTAGACTTCAAAGTCAATAAAAGTCGGTCCAGGTAAAATCAGGGAAATAAAAAAAACAAAAGAATGAAAAGCGAAAAGTGAAAAGGATTATAAAGGAAAATCCTCAATAAAGAGCAAGTCGTGTGACTACAAAACACCAAAGACGAAGAAGTGGCCGCTATTCCGAAAACCTTGTGGGTCCATTAACTGGCATTCCTCATAAAATCCTTTTGAGAGATGAGCGCTTGCGCCAAGTTATCTGAACGTAGGACTGGAGAACATCAAGGAGAATGAGTGGGTACAAGCAAATTTTGAGCCATAAATCCTTTTTTCTGAAACCATGAACCAGGCCATGTTACAACCCTCAAAAGTCCTAATTGAAGCAGAGTTTATTCTGAAGGCGTACTTCAACGAGATAGCGTTCCTGACTCCCATGAGTTGTGCTAAAAGACTTTTGTTGGTATTGCATGTGCATGATGCATTTCATTCAAAAATAATAATAAATGTCGTAACTAGTGACTCGTTCACAAGGTTTAGCAATATTTTTTCAATAAAAACTTCAAGATTAACATGTGTGTTGCATTAGAATAGTCGTTCTCATGATACACATTTTTTGCTTACATACATGTGCTTAAGCAGCAAGGAAGCTTACATAATGAACGTCAGTCGAGAAGCTTGATACTGCCATGTTGAGATGCTTGAAAATTCCGAAAGAACAGTCATATCGAGGGGAACGTTGCCAAAAGACTTTGTGGAGCATGAGCTTCCCCAGTAAATCGTGATAAGATATAGCCTATCTGGGGCAGTCACGTCGAGAAATCTCTCCAAAATTCAGCTAATATAGGGCAATCACGTTGAGATTCAGCAAATCACTCGAAGATCAGTCAGTCAGGGGAAAATTCATTTCAAGGATCGTATCGAGGCAGGCCACCTCAAGAGCATGAGAAGTTATCCTCTCTAGAAGACGGTTAATCAAAAACACCTCTTCGAGATTCAGAATACTGGGGAAAAATATTTCAAGTCATTACAAATCCTTTCGAGGCAAACTCCTTCATAGATTATGCAATCTGGGCCAGTTACGTCGAGATCCGATAAATCTCTCCAAGAGTTTGAAGACCCTGGGGCATTTTAAATGCCAGGTTTTCTGTAAAATCCTCTTGGGACAATTTCTCCCAGTAGACCATGTGGTCTGAGACAAATGGAGAGCTAAGAGAGCCATTGCCCGCTTATGATAATCAGCATGCGGTTGATCAGCAGAAACGTGAAACGCCAAAATAGTTCCCAGTATGGGATTTCTCTTCCTCAACAAGGCGCCATAAGGTATCTTTTCCCACGAGGTGTTAGAATCGCTATTTGTCCCTAGTAGAGATGGCTGGAGTTTTATCATTCATGGCAGAGCATTATGAAATTTCTAATTATCCTCCCCGGCAAGGGTTCAGAAGTCTGCTCTCCCCTAGCCAGGTTGGTGAAGTTTGTTGCCCTTCAGCAGGAGTTCATATTCCCCATACAGGTTAAGAGTGTTGGGTCTGTGATTCCCAAGTTTATGGTAAAGTGGTTTCCGTCTCCCCAACGGAGTAAGGGTAGAACGCAGGTTTCCAACAAAGGATTAAGTAGAATGTTGTCCCCTAGTAGAGTTGATATCGTCAACCTTCGTTTCCCAAGAAGATTTGTTGGTGGTGGTTGATATTCCCCAGTTGACCAAATGCCTATTGTCATTGGTACTTCTTTTCAGCAGATTCCTGGGATGTTTTCCCAGCAGACGTTTGTGATGCTTACTTTCCTGCATAATGGAGGTTTGGTTGGGTTCTCGAGCAGAGTTTATAACCCTAGAGACATTTTAGTTTGGGTGGCATGATTGCTTCTCCCCAGTAGATTCTTTTCTCTCCAGCATGGAAGATCTAGCATCCTCAGCAGGGCATTGGGAATTTCTTTCTCCCCAGCAAGAGTACAGAGGATTGTTTTCCCCGGTCGAATTGGTTTATTACTCCCCAATGAGTATTCAGAAGTTAACTGTACCAGACAGGATAATGTTGCATCTCCAGCAGGAGACTTGTTGGATGTCTCTCCCGACAGAGATTTTATACTCCCCACAGAGCAGTGGTGTATCTACTTTCCTCATCGGGTAAGGAGTGTAATTTGGCCAGCAACAATGCACTCTTATCCCTACCAGAATAAGGTTAAAGGATAATTCCTCAACAGAAGCTCAATGACATTCCTTAGCAGTTTTGGTACCATTGACTTCTCTCTCCAAGTAGGGTTTGATGTTGATTCCTTCGACGGGAAAATCAACAGCGGTTGATATCCTCGGCAGATTCCAAGCCCAATCGTCATTGGCACTTTTCTGTATCAGATTATTGGGACGATTTCCCTGCGGGCGTTACTCATAATCCTCAACAAAGTGGGTTTTCCTTTGGGTTTTTATCTTCAGCAGGTGATGTTTACAATCCCTAGCAGAGTGGAAGTTCGTTTTGGGTTTTATCTTCAGTGGAGGTTTTGACCAGGAATACTGTTCGGTTGGTCTTCCTTAGCACGGGTTATGACCCTAGGGACAATTCAGTTTGTCATCCCCGGTGGAGTTGCCTTCATTTTTTTAGCATTTATTTTACTGAGGGGCCTCTTTTGCATAGCATAAGCATCTTTGCATTGCATCCTCCAAATGCGTAGCATTTCCATTTCGTGTGGAGCATTACACCATAGAAAAATTCAAACATATGCATTCGAGGCATAAGCTAGGTTTGATACCCTCTTGTCCATACCCTTTTTCCCCATCAGAAAATGATGTAACTCAGGAGAGATATCTAGATTTGTCCCCAAGCAGGTGCTTCAACCAATCCTTAGAGTAGTAGACCCGTCAATCTTACCCTTTGATCATCGTTCCCTAGCAGAGTCGTCTGACTAGGATTCCGTTATCCCTTCAGAGCTGAGATACCAACAAATAGAGAAAGTAGCCATGGCCCTCATTAATGCTGCGAGGAGGCTAAGACACTACTTTCTAGCCCACATAATCGTGGTCCGAACAGACCAGCCCGTGAAACAACTGTTAGGCCGACCAGACATGGCCGGAAGAATGCTCAAGTGGTCGTTGGAACTGTCCAAATTTTACATCCAATATGAGAGCAGAAAAGCCCTCAAGGCCCAGGCGCTGGCCGATTTCTTCGCAGAGATGACATTCGTCGATTCCCCCACTTGCGGGGCACGCAAATTGACAATCTCCGTCGGTGGGGCATTCAGCTCGACAGGAAGTGGAGCAGGTATCATCTTGTAAAACGGGGAAGGGATCATCGTCGAAGTCTCGTTCACCTTATCTTTCCCTACTTCCAACAATCAGGCTAAATATGAAGCCTTCCTCGCCGGTCTACGCCTGGCCGAAGACCCAGGAGCCGAGGAAGTCACCATCTGCACCGATTCTCAACTCGTTACCCTCCAAGTGCGAGGAGAATACCAGGCTAAGAATGATAACTTATCTGAATACTTGACCCTGGTTAAGGAGAAGATGACAAAATTTGCGACGGTAGAAGTAAAGCATGTTCCCCGAGGACATAATGTCAGAGCGGACATTTTGTCAAAGCTGGCGAGCACAAAGAAAAAGAGGGGAAACAAATCTGTCATCCAGGAAGTACTTCCTCGGTCCAGCATCGAGAAAGCTTATGTGATCCTCGATGTGCAAGTCATCAACGACAGCAACTGTTGGATGACCCACGTCTACAACTACCTCACCAAGGACGAACTACCATCCGACCCCAAGGAAGCCAGCATAGTCCGACGCAGAGTCTGCTCCTACGTTTTGGTCGAAAATAATCTCTACAGGCGAGGGTTCTCCATCCCTTTTCTCAAATGTATCGAGGAAGAGATGGTCGCCCATGTCCTGCGCGAGATCCACGAAGAGATCAACGCCCAACACCTCGGGGGGAGATCCCTCGCCATGAAACCTCTACGAGTGGGATACTATTGGCCGACCATGCAGCATGATGCAAAAGAGCACGTGAAGAGATGCGACAAATGCCAACGGCACGGGGACATGCACTTGGCACCGCCCAATGAACTCAAAGCAATGACCTCCCCGTGGCCTTTCGCATGGTGGGACCTGGATATCCTGGGATTATTCATCGTAGGGTCAAACCAGAACAAGTACCTGATAGTGGGCATTGACTACTTCACCAAGTGGATAGAAGCGGAGGCCCTGGCCAAAATAACGGCCCACAACATACTCCACTTCTACAAGCGGAACATCCTTGGCCGCTTTGGTATCCCACAAGCAATAGTCACCGACAACGAGACGCAGTTCACAGACAAAAAGTTTCAAGAGTTCGTTGTCCAACTGGGCATGAAGAAACACTTTGCGTCCGTCAAACATCCACAGACTAACGGGCAAGCCAAAGCAGCAAACAGGGTAATCCTACGAGGCCTCAAACGAAGGCTGGACGAAACAAAGAAAGCTTGGGTCGAGGAACTGTACAACGTACTCTGGGCCTACTGCACTACTCCCTACTCTTCAGCCAAGGAAACCTCTTTCTGTTTCGCTTACGGAACTAGGGCAGTAATTCCCATTGAAATACACGTGCCCTCCAGGCGGACTGAATCCCCCCTGGACGAGGAGACAAATAGCGAGGCACTAAGGGAGGAGCTCGATCTAGTCGACGGGGTCCGGTCAGGAAAGTAATACGACGAGAGTTCCAAGTAAGCAGTCTCATCTTAAGAAGGAATCACAAAGATTCTCGAGAAGGCAAACTCACCGCGAACTGGGAAGGGCCCTATCGAGTTCGAGTAAAGACAGAAAATGGGGCCTATTACTTAGAACACCTTAACGGGGAAGAACTTGATCGACCATGGAACTCCGAAAAGCTAAAACAATATTATAGCTAAGGCCCTAATCATCGGCTCGCTCCGTCGACACGACGGGTGTAACGCCCCAGTTTTGCTAGATTTATTTAATAGAGTAGATTTAATTGGTTTTGGTTTTATATTATTTTATTTCTGACTTTTATTTGACAAAATGTTATTTTTCATCATTGTTTATGTTTTATCGCATTTTGAGAGCGTTTGCGAGATATTTGAGTGTGGGGGTATTTTGGTCATTTTATAATGTTTTTCATTAAGTTAGTAAGAAAAGAAAATAGAAAATAGAAAAGGGAAAGAAAGAAAAATAGAGAGAAAGAAAGAAGAAAGAAGGAAAAAGAGAAGAAAAGAGGAGAAGAGAGAAAATTGGAGAAAAAGTGTGAAAATCATCAAGATCAATTCCTAGAATCGAATTAAATCGGGTAAGGGTGCGAAACTCGATTATACTATGCTTGTATATGATTATGTATGTATGTGTTTGGATGATTTTCTTGCTTTCTATGTTTTTCACTTTTAGGTCGAAAACGATAAAATGAGTAGAATCGATGGTTTAACGGTTGGAAATCGATGTAAAGGTGGTAGTTTGCTTGTTGGCATGATTAGAATAGGTTCTGATTGATATATGTTGATTGGGAAATGTTTTGGTTGGGAAATATCACTTTTGGGGTTTCAAACAGCGCAGAAAAATTCTGGGTTTTCCTTGGTTCGCCTAGCGAACCTGGGGCGAAGGTGGCAGCGAGTGAGGTTTTCGCGGGTTCGCTAAGCGAACGATTCAGCGAAGGGTAGCGATGGTTCGCTACGGGTATTCGCCTAGCGAAGGCATGAGCGAAGGTTCGCTAGAGTGTTCGCCTAGCGAACTTTGGGTGTTGTTGGCTCTGTTTGGTTCTGACTTGATTCGCCAAGTGCTCGCCTAGCGAACTTTGTGTCTGTTTTTAGCTAACAGTTGGTTCGCTGGAACATTGGTCTAGCGAAGGAGCTAGCGAATGCTCGCGAGGGATGTTCGCCTAGCGAAGGAGCTAGCGAATGCTCGCGAGGGAGGTTCGCCCAGCGAACAGTGCTGTTCATGTAATTTTGTTTTCTGCATAACTTTTGATCTGTGATTCGGTTTGAGGCGTGGTTTGATGCATTGGAAAGCCATTGAACTGTACTTTCTTATTATGATGGTTTAGAATTTGTTAGCCGATTTTATTTTGTCGGTAAATGTGAATAGTGTCAATGGTCGACTTTTGTCGTTTTAATGGTGCGTATTTGACTTGTGTTATGCTTTATGGTGTTGCTTCGAATGTGGTATGACTTATGTGCTGTTGTGATGATGCTTTGTGGCCGAAAGGCAAGAAAATGCCAAGTGTGGTATTTGATAAATGTGCATGATTATGATTGTGTGTATGGATGCAATGTGAATGTCATGAGTCATTGTATGCCAAGCATCATAGTGTGCATTGTTGAACGTCCTGAGTGGCGACTTGATCATCGTGTGCCTCAAAAATACGAGGCGTTGCCTGAGGACTTAAAACGATGAATCTGCTATACCATCGTGTGCCTCGAAAATATGAGGCGATGCCTGAGGACTTACAGCGATATGTATAGACGATTGTGGGCTCCTTTGGAGACTTAAAGCAATCCTTAACGTCGTGGGCCTCGAAAATACGAGGCGATGCCTGAGGACTTAAAGCGACGGGTGAACATCGTAGGCCCGACGGGGAGTTACTTGACTAAGTCTCAGTAACAAGCGATGGTTCCAATAGTTCCTGAGTGGACTAATGACGTGACATGACGTGACAAAGGAAGTCGGTACCGCATGGCATGTGCATAGAGTCGTGGTGTCGGTCTCTGTGCATTTGCATTCATCATGAGTCATTTGTGCATGGAATTGTGAATGTGATTAATGAAATGGAATATGTGTGATTGTATTGTGAATGATTGATGTGCAGTGGTAATTGATACGTGTGAATTGTACTGTGTGTTGTTATAATTTATCTGTGTGCTTTGGTGGTGAGAATATGTTATTTGTGTATTTTTGTGTTAATATATAATTTTATACAATTATATTATGATTGTTTTTCTCATCCTTCTGCTGTTTTATAACGCTCTATGAGGCGTTGCAGATTAGTGTTGCTGGAGGTATTCTTTTGTGAAGCGTTGCGTCTTCATTATTTTGGTCGGTCGGCTCTGATATGTGACTCCGGGTAGCATAGGGTGGCCGTTTGTGATTGTTTTGTATATCTGATGATATATTTTGGTTGTCCAGTTATAACTTGATGTATGACAGCCAAGTTTATATGTATATATGTATATGTGTTATTCAGATTTTAGATCTTTCCGCTTTAATTCTAATTTCTGAAAAGTGGGTGTAAGGAACGAAGTTTCCTCTGTATGATTGTTACCCCACGTTGCATATCTAAATGAGCAGGGTTTGCATGTTATGTGTATGTTTGGTTACAATTGATGTGATTCTCCCTTTCTATGCCGCGAATTCAAATATACTCTGATCAATTTTCGAATTTTCTTTTTACCGCCTTAATTGCGTGTTAATTGGGGGTATAGATCGGGGGCGTCACATTAAGTGGTATCAGAGCCAGTCTGTGTCTGTTGTGTTTGTCGTTTTAGGCGAGTTGCGGTTGTGCAGCAGTCGTGTGCTGGTGGGTTGTTGGTTAACCATAGTTTCTATATTTGGATGAACAGAGTATGGCCAGAGCTGTGCAGGATGTAGCGGATGTGATGGGTAATGATGAGTTCGGAAGGAATAAGCTGCCTATCTTCAAGGGAAGAGATGATCCGGATGATGCACAATTTTGGTTTGAAGAGGTTGAAAGAATCTTCCGTATGATGGATTGTGCTGAAGAGCATAAGGTGAGATTAGGTACTTGCATGCTGGAGGAAGAAGCAGCTGATTGGTGGGTTAGTTTGCGCCGAGTGTTGGAAGAGGATAAGGAAGAGGTTACTTGGAATTTATTTGGCCGAGAGTTTCGGAGGAGGTATTATCCTGAGGGAGTGAAGGAAAAGAAAGAGATTGAGTTTTTGGGATTAAAACAAGGCAATATGCCCGTCGTTGAGTATACGACTAAGTTTGTGGAACTGGTGCAGTTTTATCCTCATTATCCGGAGGCGACTGCTGAATTTTCTAAGTGTGTGAAATATGAGAACGGATTGCGTTCGGAGATTAAACGGGCAATCGATTATCAGAGGATTAGAAGGTTTTCTGAATTGGTGGATAATTGTAGGATGTACGAAGAGGATTGTAAGGCGCGTTCCACTCGCGATAAGAGTGTGGATGGCAGGAAAGGGAAACAACAGTCTCGGAGTGGGCCTTATGTGACACCCGTTGATAAGGGCAAGCATAAGGGAAACTTTGAAAAGAGATCTGGAGGGGGTTCCGGTTCCGTTAAGTGTTTCAAATGTGGTGGGCTTGGTCATCGTTCATTTGAGTGTAGAACAGATGTGAAGAAATGTTACAAGTGTGGAGAAGTAGGGCATCGACAGATGGATTGTAGTAGGAATAAACTGAAATGTTCCAATTGTGGAAGTTCGGGACATGTCGCAGCGAATTGTAGGAAGATTAATGTGCGATGTTTCAACTGTGGTGAAACAGGTCATATTAGCACGGGATGTACGAAACCGAAGAGAGCTCAGACTGGTGGCACAGTTGTTGCATTGGCAGGAGATGGGACTACTGGTGCGGATCGTCTGACTCAAGGTACTTGTTTTCTTAATAGTACGCCTTTACTTTCTATTATTGGTACTGGAGCGACTCATTCGTTTATTTCGTATGGGTGCGCGAAGTGTTTGAATTGGGTTGTCTTCGATGGATGGTAAATTGGTTATTGATACTTTGGTCTAGGAGTCGGTAATTACTCTTGGGGTTTGTCTATTTGTTCTTTGACCATTTAGGGTAAAGGCTTGGGATGGAATTAGTGTGTTTACAGTTGGAAGGATTAGAATGAGATAAGTGGGGGAGAAGCTGGCACTTCTCCATGTTGCTTCAGGTGTAGAGCGCTGGCTCAGTGTGTATGTATTGCAGGGTTTTAAGTGTGGTTTCTGGTTCAAGAAGGAATGCAGAAGTAAGGGTTACATCAACTCAGGATTGGTGCCGTAGGTGGTTTTGTGTATAGGATGTAAGGAATGCTATTATGGGTTAGTGGAGACGGTTTATGCTTCATCATGATTGTCGCCTGTCTATTGACAAATTGAGGAACTGATCACCCTTAATCTCTTGTTGATAGCAGACGGGCATTACGTTGGATGCATGGACGTGTCTTTCCGGCTTTGATAGTGGTGTGGATTGGATTACTTGAAATTTAAGGAAATGTTACGGATTGTTTTGTCAAGTTGACGAAGATTTTATATCTGACGGTGATGCGGAATTAAGGTTTTGTATGGTGGGTAACGTGAGAAGTCGTTGAGAGTCCTTTTGGTTGATTGTTGTAATAGGTTGGAATTTGGATTATCAAGAGAAGGAATTGTGTATGGATTACGGACAGTGGTATAAGATGGCGATTGAGATTAAGTATTCATTTTCGGGATTAGGTAACTCTGATGGTTTGGTTGAGTTGATTAGAATTACAATTGTTGGGATGTTTGATAAGAGTAGTGATTTGCTTGAGTTGAGGCTTCGATCGACTTATGTGACAGGTTATGTTTGTTGTCATCAGAAGTAGATGCGGTGTTACTATGAGAGGCTCTGAAGTTGGTTAAAGTGATTAGAAACTTTTTGGACTTTTGTTGGTTATTACTGAAGGGTATGGAAGACTTTTTCCAAGACTAGTGTTTGGTTACTTCATTTGACTTGCAAAGATGGAGTCAGTTGTTTGGGGATGTATTTTGGATGAGTATGGTTAGTGTGTTAAGATAAGAGAGTAAGTAGTGGCTTATGTTTT
Source organism: Lathyrus tuberosus (assembly GCA_022829125.1). Lineage (NCBI taxonomy): Eukaryota > Viridiplantae > Streptophyta > Magnoliopsida > Fabales > Fabaceae > Lathyrus > Lathyrus tuberosus. The sequence goes on along the minus strand of JALAZF010000218.1, from coordinate 7,885,575 downwards.
GTCGACATTTGAGGATTCATGGAAAGATCAGTATTGTTTTGGAAATCGGAATTGTTTGCAGTTGTAATTGTGTTGGAATATTGGGAGTATTATCTTTATGATTCTAGATTTGAAGTGTTTGGTAATTACAAGAATATTGAGTACTGGTTTGGTCTGAAGGAATAGAGACAACGAGATTGGTTAGAAGTTGAGTAGAGTTATTGTTGTGTCTGAGGAGTTAAGCTGAAAGTTTCTATGTATGGCTGTTTTGGTGGTCCGAGGATTAGAATTGTTTGAACAGTTCAGAGGCTTGTATCTGGTGTGTGTGATAACACGAAAGAATGTGAGGCTAGAATATTAAAGGTGAACAGTGGTTTTTGGAAGGTTCGTGAAAGAATTAGATTTTGGGAGTGAGATTGGTAGTTTTGATGGTTACGAGTTATCAGAGTGCGCAGCGGGAGCGTGATGTGGCACATTTCGTATATGTGTGTACGACTTGTGAGGGTTCTTAGGTGGAACATGGGAAATCCATAGGAATGAAGAGATCATTGGATGTTTCAGAGTGGAGGTGTTAGGAGAAAGGTTCTAATAGTATCCGTGTGCTACTAAGTTGAGGGATGTTTTGGTTCAAGAGTGAACCTGTGAGTTGTGTTTTGTGTATTCCTTGAGTTATAAGTTGTTCGTCAAGTGCATTGTATGGGCTTTGCAGCTTGTCGTTGTTGTGTCGTTATGTTTGCGGTTAGCAAGGTGGTTCGTCGGTTGTGTTGTCTGTGGTGTGCCTTTTTGGTAGGCCTGATGTTTGTTGGTCGGATGCGAGAGTCGTGTCCGAAGTTGTTCGTCTCGGTAATATTTTCGAGGACGAAAAGTTCCAAGTGGGGGAGAATTGTAACGCCCCAGTTTTGCTAGATTTATTTAATAGAGTAGATTTAATTGGTTTTGGTTTTATATTATTTTATTTCTGACTTTTATTTGACAAAATGTTATTTTTCATCATTGTTTATGTTTTATCGCATTTTGAGAGCGTTTGCGAGATATTTGAGTGTGGGGGTATTTTGGTCATTTTATAATGTTTTTCATTAAGTTAGTAAGAAAAGAAAATAGAAAATAGAAAAGGGAAAGAAAGAAAAATAGAGAGAAAGAAAGAAGAAAGAAGGAAAAAGAGAAGAAAAGAGGAGAAGAGAGAAAATTGGAGAAAAAGTGTGAAAATCATCAAGATCAATTCCTAGAATCGAATTAAATCGGGTAAGGGTGCGAAACTCGATTATACTATGCTTGTATATGATTATGTATGTATGTGTTTGGATGATTTTCTTGCTTTCTATGTTTTTCACTTTTAGGTCGAAAACGATAAAATGAGTAGAATCGATGGTTTAACGGTTGGAAGTCGATGTAAAGGTGGTAGTTTGCTTGTTGGCATGATTAGAATAGGTTCTGATTGATATATGTTGATTGGGAAATGTTTTGGTTGGGAAATATCACTTTTGGGGTTTCAAACAGCGCAGAAAAATTCTGGGTTTTCCTTGGTTCGCCTAGCGAACCTGGGGGAAGGTGGCAGCGAGTGAGGTTTTTGCGGGTTCGCCAAGCGAACGATTCAGCGAAGGGTAGTGAAGGTTCGCTACGGGTATTCGCCTAGAGAAGGCATGAGCGAAGGTTCGCTAGAGTGTTCGCCTAGCGAACTTTGGGTGTTGTTGGCTCTGTTTGGTTCTGACTTGATTCGCCAAGTGCTCGCCTAGCGAACTTTGTGTCTGTTTTTAGCTAACAGTTGGTTCGCTGGAACATTCGCCTAGCGAAGGAGCTAGCGAATGCTCACGAGGGATGTTCGCCTAGCGAAGGAGCTAGCGAATGCTCGCGAGGGAGGTTCGCCCAGCGAACAGTGCTGTTCGTGTAATTTTGTTTTCTGCATAACTTTTGATCTGTGATTCGGTTTGAGGCGTGGTTTGATGCATTGGAAAGCCATTGAACTGTACTTTCTTATTATGATGGTTTAGAATTTGTTAGCCGATTTTATTTTGTCAGTAAATGTGAATAGTGTCAATGGTCGACTTTTGTCGTTTTAATGGTGCGTATTTGACTTGTGTTATGCTTTATGGTGTTGCTTCGAATGTGGTATGACTTATGTGCTGTTGTGATGATGCTTTGTGGCCGAAAGGCAAGAAAATGCTAAGTGTGGTATTTGATAAATGTGCATGATTATGATTGTGTGTATGGATGCAATGTGAATGTCATGAGTCATTGTATGCCAAGCATCATAGTGTGCATTGTTGAACGTCCTGAGTGGCGACTTGATCATCGTGTGCCTCAAAAATACGAGGCGTTGCCTGAGGACTTAAAACGATGAATCTGCTATACCATCGTGTGCCTCGAAAATATGAGGCGATGCGTGAGGACTTACAGCGATATGTATAGACGATTGTGGGCTCCTTTGGAGACTTAAAGCAATCCTTAACGTCGTGGGCCTCGAAAATACGAGGCGATGCCTGAGGACTTAAAGCGACGGGTGAACATCGTAGGCCCGACGGGGAGTTACTTGACTAAGTCTCAGTAACAAGCGATGGTTCCAATAGTTCCTGAGTGGACTAATGACGTGACATGACGTGACAAAGGAAGTCGGTACCGCATGGCATGTGCATAGAGTCGTGGTGTCGGTCTCTGTGCATTTGCATTCATCATGAGTCATTTGTGCATGGAATTGTGAATGTGATTAATGAAATGGAATATATGTGATTGTATTGTGAATGATTGATGTGCAGTGGTAATTGATACGTGTGAATTGTACTGTGTGTTGTTATAATTTATCTGTGTGCTTTGGTGGTGAGAATATGTTATTTGTGTATTTTTGTGTTAATATATAATTTTATACAATTATATTATGATTGTTTTTCTCACCCTTCTGCTGTTTTATAACGCTCTATGAGGCGTTGCAGATTAGTGTTGCTGGAGGTATTCTTTTGTGAAGCATTGCGTCTTCATTATTTTGGTCGGTCGGCTCTGATATGTGACTCCGGGTAGCATAGGGTGGCCGTTTGTGATTGTTTTGTATATCTGATGATATATTTTGGTTGTCCAGTTATAAGTTGATGTATGACAGCCAAGTTTATATGTATATATGTATATGTGTTATTCAGATTTTAGATCTTTCCGCTTTAATTCTAATTTCTGAAAAGTGGGTGTAAGGAACGAAGTTTCCTCTGTATGATTGTTACCCCACGTTGCATATCTAAATGAGCAGGGTTTGCATGTTATGTGTATGTTTGGTTACAATTGATGTGATTCTCCCTTTCTATGCCGCGAATTCAAATATACTCTGATCAATTTTCAAATTTTCTTTTTACCGCCTTAATTGCGTGTTAATTGGGGGTATAGATCGGGGGCGTCACAACGGGCATAGCGTACCGACAATGAATACGCGCCCAGGTACAAGCGCTGCATACAGAAACAAATCATGGTAGGCTTTCGCTCAAGAATGAGCGGAACCCATACCCGACAGCGGTTCCTCAACTGAGCCCGCCGTCATCAAAGTACCATGACAGGCAGAACACCCAGCTCGCGATGGGAAGTTCACGCCGCGAACTCTTGCCTTAAACGCGACCTGAGCTCCGCTCTCATGCCCGGAAGTTACCCAGGCCGTTCGACCAGTCTCCCTCACTTTCGAACACATCTAAGTCGAGCAAATCCCGAAACAATAAATAAATCACAGTTACCCTCATTACTGGCACACACGCGCATCGAGCATCAATTCAACACTTAGTGAAAATAAAAGGAAAGTAGATCCATGCGCAAAATAGATCATACAAAGCCGACCAGATCGGCCGGAAACATATATTACAATAATAAGTGGTCATGAGGACCACAATTATACTTGTTACATTAACAAGGGGCCATGCCCCATACAAAACAAAAAGTTAAACAATACGGCACGCAGGCCGGAGATACAACAAAAAAGGAATCACTCCTCCATCTACTAAGGCTCCTCGTGGAGAGTGTATTCATGCTCCTCGCCAATATGAAGAAAATAGAGGATGACAATCTTTCCATTCTCAATATGGTACAGGAACCCGGTCCCCTCAGTGGACAATTGGACCCCGGGGTTCACGAGCTTCAGCTGCGCCACAACGTTGTTGAAAGAATCCTCACCAATGGCTTCGACGTCATCCTTCGCCAAGATGATACGGGCGACCAACTCAGCCCGAGTCTCAGCTTCTTCAGCTCCTCGTGCTCATCTTCAGCTGGGGCAGCAGCAGACCTCAGTTTCTCGACCAAATCTTCTGCGGCTTTCTTCTCTGCGGCAAGAGTGTCTTTCTCCCCTTGGATCTTGGTTAGCTCCTCCTGGGACTTTTTCATCGCCTTCTCGGTGGCCCTAGCCTCCTCCTTAGACTTCTTCAACTTCTCCTCCAAGACCGCTATCGCGGTCTGGGCCTTCTTCAGCTCAGAGTCTTGATGGGAATCTTCATCGGCGTAAACCGCCGCCATCTCTGAGACCCTAATCAGGGCAGAACCATCCTGTGCCAGCATTACCCTTTTACTCGGGAGGTCCATTGCCTCGAGCTTTAGAGACTCCACCTGAGGAACCGTCAAAGAGGAACCTTCGAAGAACCTCTTATTGTGAAGGCATCGAGGCATCTCGAAGCTGCTCTTCTCCCCTACATGGTTGAGGTCCACCATCTCAGTCTGCCGAAAACGCTTGAACCTCGAGGTTACGGGCACTGAGGAACTCTGGACAGGCGGCGGAGTTGACGAGGAGGTCCCTGACCCAGTTTGTAGAGGTGGCACTCGTTGTTTGAGCCGACTCTTCGTGTTTGCTGCACCACTATTGCCCTTCGCATGGGCATTCTTCACCATCCGCTCATGTGCTGAAGGCATTTCACCTGCAAAAACATTACGAGCACATTAGCAAACGGGGAAGACAATAATCCAAACCAGCTAAGAAATAAAGACTAACCAGTAATTTAAGAGCATCATCGTGAGTCCTGCACTCAAGGAGCTCCTTTGTGTTAATATAACGGCTCTCCACCTTCTGCCCCCCATCCTCCTCGAAGATTAGGTCCCCGCTCTTAGTCTAGCACTAGGCAGGAGTAAAACCGTTGACAAAGTTCACCAGCGCCGCATTGTCGGCCTTGTCATCATCATCCAACATCTCCAGCTGGGCAAGATACTGGCTAGTCCCCTGGGAAAAGTGAGCACCACTCCAGTAAAAGGGGAACTCCAGCAACCTCCGCGCCACTAATTTTCCCTCCTCGTCGTAAAGATCCTCCCCGTTCTCATCCGTCGACACCTCCCAGACATATGTGGAGTCCTGGGCCTTTTCTAACACAGGCTCGATAATGTAAAGCCTCTCCTTAAAAGTCCTAATGGATTCAGAGAACGGTTTAAACAACTTCCTCGCCTGCTTCAACGAGACCCAGCCGAACATCCCCCCCCCCCCCCCCCCCCCCCCCGAGACTTACCGCTGGATATGGAAGACTGTAAAGAACAAGGAGAGGGTAACTCCTATTTTCAGGAACTCGCACGTCAATTCGAATGCCTGAATAAAGGCTAGGGAATTGGGATGCAGCTCCGAGGGGGCCAGATCTAAATGCACAAAGACCGGCCTCTGGAAATCAGTGAAGGGCAGCCTCAGCCCAATATCCTTCAATACGTACTCATACATCGGGAACCTCTCCTCGTAGTCTATACAGTTGCGATCGTCCTCTCCAGGAACGTTGATCTTGCTACAATTCAATGCTGACTCTTGATTAAATGGCTATGAAATGATGGTGCGTGGTATGGAATATAGGATACGCACACAGGATACCATGGAGAGGTCACCAGACTGCTGATAAGTGTCCATGGTGGAGACACTTGTCTCCACTATATCAGGCTACGACGTCATTGATCTAAGGTAAGGAATAAGAATGAGTAACCATCATAATACAATATATTCTTAAATCAATTTCTCTCTCTTACCACTCGTCCCCCTCTCTCCTCATTTTTTCTTTCACTATGCAACAAACAGATCGCTGGATCCGTCCTTCTCGCGGGAGAAGACGGTGGCGCGCAGTGGTCGCCGCCTTTTCTCTCCTGCCAACCACCCCAAAACCCCAAAACTCTACACAAACCCTAACCTATTTTCTACCCTCTTCTCCATTCCGAGATCGATTTACCCTAAAAACCACTCAAAACGTCCAAATTGCCACAATCCTGATTTAAACCCTAACTCTAAAGCAACTCAGAAATAAGCAAGACAAGTGAGATTATGGCATGTACACACTTGGAGCATTCATACAACAACAAGACATCAAACAAGACGTTCAGGTGCATTTTGATTCAACTCTTTCCAATGTTTTAGGTGCGTTTTGATTCAACTCTTTCCAATGTTTTTTTCTTCCTCTTGGATTCGTCTGTTGTTGTTGTTGTTATGGTGTGGAAGGCAGAACTCACACTACCTAGAATTTCATTGAGAAATTATAAGTACGTTTTTGCATTTTCTTTTTCTTTTAAGCTTTAGTAGTTTAGGGTTCTGAAAGCGGTGATCATTTTTCTCCAGAAATTTGGCCCCCGTTGCAAAAAAATGAGTACCACGCTTTATATGGTTAGCTTGTACGTGCCAGCAAAATGGAATTCCATTGGGAGACTCGTGTGAGGGAATCAAATTGGTTAGAGCACTTGAAGGTAGTAGCTGATTTCGTGGGATTTTTGGAGAAGGATTGGAGGACGTGTTCAGGTAATTTCAGCGTATGGATTTTCCTTATATTTGTTCTTTTTGTCGTATCTGCAATGTACCAATTGTACCTGTGTAATTTCTGCAATTTTGCATATTGTGTCCGTATGCATTTGCCTGCAGTTGTGACTGTTATTGTACCTTGTAAGTTCTCTTTATCTACAGTTGTGACTTTTGGAACACTTAAACACCTGATAACAATTGAATCAATGGCTGGGATTGTTTTGATATTGTTTAAAACTTAGGAATTTGAATTGTATTGTTACTACTGTGATTGTATGAAATACTGTGGTCTCGTCCATTGCTTTTGCTGCTTCGTACTTCTTATTGTGAACCATAGCTCTTGTGTGCAATTGGTAAAGATCGTTGCTCTTGTTGAATATGTGCATTTGTACTCTTTGTTCAAATTATACCCTTGTTTGTAAGCTTGTGTGAATCACACCCTCATTGACTTGCTAGCAACTATGGTTGTATGCAGTGTTTAAAAACTCGAGAGTTTAAGTAAAATCGGTAGAGGTTTCAAAAAACGTAACTCGAGGATCGTAGCACGGATCGTAAGATCCTACTACTGCTAAAAAAAATATTTTTATAGGTATAATTACATAAACATGCTAAAAAATTATGATATATAAAACTTAATAAGTTCACATTCATAACTATAAATTCATAAGTGTGTATAAATAGGTAGAAGAAGTGAAAGATAAAGGAGAATATAAGTGTGTATAAATAACTTGTGAAAATAGAGGAGTGTATAAATAACAGTTGTGAAAGAGGGTGAAAGAGGAAAAGAAAACATGAGTGAATGGGAGAAATTAATAGGGTAATAATTTCTAACGGTATGCTACTATACCATGCGTAAATTTTTATTGAAAAAATTGAATTATTTAATGTTGTATTTACAAATTCTTAATTGGTAAAAGAAAAATAAATCAAAATTTAAAATCATTAATGACTAACTTAAATGATTGACCCGGCCCAGTTTAAATTATTAGGGTTTTTTTTTAAAAAGCCCTTGAAATCTGAAGCGCAGCCGCCCAACTCATGACCGAGTCAGTTTTCTCAACTCGGACGAGTTTACCGAGTTTGAACATCCGAGTTCACCACCGAGTCAGCACGCCAGCATGGGTTTGGGACGTAAACTCGTCCGTTTTAGCGAGTTGACTCGCGATTTTGCTAACACTGGTTGTATGACAATGATCCTTGTGGCCTTGTATAATTTTTATAGATTTTGGTTTTGCTAGCTTAATGTATTAACCAACTTTCTACCTTTCTCCTTTTCATGTTTTGATGATGATGACCTTGGCATGAAGGAGGATTTTTGAAGAAGATAAGAACCATGGAATTTCGAAAGGTGGTGAAGTTGATGCAAGGCATGTGAAGCTTGGAAGTGATGGAAAAGTTGGACATGTCAAAACTGTGGCTAGCCATGGATTTTGCACAAATCTTAGGCCTAGGTTTCATGTTACTTGTTGAATTGGGACCTTAGGACGTGTAGCTTATATAGCTTGTAACTTGACATTTCTTGCACCATTTAACATGTATTCTTGTAATTCTTTCAATTTTGCACTCCTTGATTTTTCAATTCTTGTGTTTTGTACTTCAAGTTTGTGATGAATTTGTCTAGATTGAAACTCAAAATCATGGTTTGGAATGTGAATTGCACATGATCTGTAGCTTGTTGTTGCTATTACAATTATATGTCATGACCGTGACTTGAAGCACCTTTGATTCAAAAAGAGCATTGCTCAAACTTGTTCAAACTCGTAGCCTCAAAAAAATAATTCAAACATGGCTTATGAAAGTGAGGCCATAACTTACATGTGTTTTGACAATAATCCACACTTGGGCCAAAATTTCCTCAAAATATGACCTAGCATTTTTTAAACAAATTAGATTATTTTGAAACATCCCAAAACCCATTAAGTCGAAGCTGACCACTAGTTGCTCTTGGACTCCATCATAATTTGCAATAATTTCTAGTATGGCTCGAAGGATGGACTTTAGTCATGGCCTTAAAACATGAAATGGATGATCACTAATTAATATCATCTTGAAAATAAATGATCACATGGATAGGGCTAATCTTGTAACAATTCAACCATGGTTCTTTCAAAATAATCCTGACATGATTTGAAAACTCTAAACAAGGCTTGAAACCTCTAATTATGACTCGCCAAAATGAAGCTCTTGAAAGAACTTCTAACCATGGTCTTGTATCGCGATTTGAAAAGGCATTACTCCTGATTTGTAAATGAATACTCACGACCTTAATTCCATCATGACTTGGGTTGAACACACGCCTTGATCACAAATGGATTATGCCATATGACATGAAATTACTCATTGGCCTTGAAAACAGTCCATGTTTGGGTCTTGAAACTAGTTTAATCAAGGTCTGAGAAATGATAGCTTGAAAACCAATTTACCATAAATCAGGTCAGGTCTTGGAATGGCTTAAAGAGAATTGACCTTGTCTTGACAATTAACCATCAGAAAGAGGGCATTTTCTTCCTTTATCTCCACATGAAGTCTACACAACTTGCCAGGGACTATAATTACAATGAGCACACACAAGGCCTTTATAATCCAAATCTTAGAGAATCATGGCTAGAAATCAGATGATCATCTAGAGAAAAAAATCATGAATCCACACAAATACTTAGTATAAAAGAATGAGGGGGTAGGACAAATTTGGGGTATGACACATCCTGATAAGTATGAACTCACTTTAGATGTGTATGATACTCCTGAAATTACGCTATCTACACCTCAAAAGGATTTGGAGGTTATTTGTGAACTTATAGTTGATTTTGGCAACATGAAAGATCATGGCTTTGATCTGTTACCTGCTGTTAAACTTCAAGGCTGGGAAAAGTACTTTGAACGTCTTCAAGGTCCAGTCTTCCCTCATCTTGTTATAAAATTTTGGATTCATGCTAAGACATTTACTTTCAATGTTACTTCATTTGTTTTTGGAAAGAAGATTGTCATCACTGAGAAAGTCATAGCCAAACTCATTGGTCATGATGGGATTGGAATCAAGTGTCAACTTATGGGAGAAAGAAGGTCTAATCAGGTTTAAATGGCCAAAGTAATTTCCATGACTAGAATTAATGCTATCAAGATCAAGAATCTTCATCCTAATTTGAGGATTTGGGCAATAATTCTTCTTGGTTGCATAAATCATAGAAAGCCAACAAACTCTTCGGACCACATCAACATCGATCAATAATATGTTCTCTATTACATTGCTACTGAAAAGAGTGTGAATCTTCTTGCACTTCTTTTTCGATAGTTAAGAGATATTATGAAGGAAACTAGGAATGGAAGCAGAAAGATGAGGACCTAGATTCCTCTTGGTGTGCTTATTTCATATATTCTGGTAGAAAGCAAATTGGTTGACTCTCTAACAAATGCTAAGAAGATCCGAGTTAAGGTATCCATCATTGGGAATGTCTTCAATACCAAGAGTTTTAAAAACATGGGCATGATTACCGAATTGACTAGCTCAGTTGTTGAAATTCCCAAGGAAGACATCTGCAGCAGAAGGATCCCTCTTGAGCATTTCCATATCTTCTTAAATCTAGATTCTCTAAATTTCTTGGTTAGTTGTCGTGACAGCAATTATGTTGGTGCTGCTCCCTTAGCTTCTGAACCCTTTTAGAAGAAGAAGAAAATGAAGTTTCCCAAAAGAATTTTGAGAAGATTTCTAAAAGGGCTAAGGCTATTGAGAAGGCTCTAGAGACTCATTCTGAAGAACATAGAATAGATGTTGTTTCTGGTTCTGATGGAACTGACTCTAGTAAGTCAATTCCTTCTTAAAATCCTTCTCTTTCTTTTATTAATAGTTAATCCATCCCATCCACTACAACTCTTCCACCCATCCTTATTTTTGAACAAGTTCACTTCCAAGCATACTCTGCTCCAATTGATACTTTTATGAATCTTACTTTTACTTCTGAAATACAACTTCCACTTTTCCTACCATCAACCACTAAAATCCTTACATTCATCCTATCACTACCCCCAACTTCAAATTTCACCATCACTCTTACCCTCAATCACTCTACCAGAAAGCTCAACTCACCCTGACGCTCATATATTTACATCAGATGTTTTTGATTTTGACTCTGAGTCATAAGTTGAGATTGTAGCTATCCTAGATAGAACCCCCCTTCAACACTCCACCCAAACTACCCATAAAACAAACATCCTCCCAACACCCTTTGATGAATTATTTTTACAGTTTGAGACTAAGGTTGCTGCCAAGTTAAACTCTCTCACTGAAGGTTGTGCATCTAATGCAAATCTTTCTGAAGTTTACACTTTGTGCAACAATTTCAGAGAATGTTTTGACTGCAGTTATGAGGAACTGGCATTCTGGTGCTTGAAGGAAGCACAAAGGGACCTTAATACCAGGTTCTCTGGTATAGTGGAACCTTTACTCTAGGAGGTCCCTGTAATGTTTTTACTTCCTGATCCTTTTGTGGAACCCCCTCTTCCTCCTCTTTATCTAACTTTTACTGAATTGGGATCCATTTTTGGATCCAAAGAAGTTATGATTGATGAAGACTCTACCCTACTCCTTCTTTGTTGCTGAAGACTTTGGAAGAGATCAAGGCTGAGAACGCAGTTGTCAGAGAAAGGTTGGATAAAAAGGATGAGATCCTCAAGGCTCAAGTTAGCACCAATACGAATATTGAAGGAATGTTGCAAGCCATCCTATCCAAACTAGATTCTTAGAAACCCTTGCTTTTAAAATTTTTAGTTTTTAAGTATTTTTATTTCATTTATGTTTTGTACTGTTGATTATTTAATCATAAAGTGAAAAATCTTGTTTAGTGTTCATTTTGTCTATCTTTTATTATCATTTTTTTATTCATGACAAAGGGGGAGAGGAGTGTTATATGATTTTGATATACATATTTCCATTCTAAAACCTAATCATTTTCCCTTTTCTGAATCTTAATTTTGACTCTGATTGACTGTTTTGAGAACTTTCAATAAGTTCATCAGTTAAACTAAGTTTTTTCAGGAATTAAGAACTTTATCAGACATCGGTTAATTTAAGATGTGCTTTATCATATAAAAACCATGTTGTTTGATAAGAATTCTTCAGAAGATATTAACCAAGCTGTGTGTTGAGAACCGAGTTATGCGTTGAGAATTCTTTAGAAGATTTTAATGAACCACGTCAAGTGTTTGAAGAGTTTAACCAGACTGATATACAAAGATCTGATATCAACTAGGAAAATATTCAGACATATACAAGTTGTGACAGACCAGGCTCTGATATGATGCTGATAACCAGAACTTCTAATACTCAAGGCAACATCAACTATGAAATACTTCATCAACCAGATCTCTACTTTTGTAAACAGTCATTCTGGGAGTTATTTCTTTCATGCTAATTGAGATTCTTATATGCTAAGATTATTTTAAAGTCTTAAATTCAGGGGGAGCTTGCAAACCTAACTTTGAAATTCTAAGAGGAAAAATCATTTTAATAGTATAAAATTCAGGGGGACCTTACAAACCTCACTCTGATATTTTTTTATATGATTTAAACAAGTAAAAATTGTTCATCAAAATACATGGTTTTGTCATCATCAAAAAGGGTGAGATTGAAAGAACAAGATTTGGTTATGCATCTGACTTTTAGTTTTGATGATAAAATACATTGTTTATTAGAGAACAATTTTGTACGCTAATAGTTTTTTCTAGTGTGTAGCTTTTGCTAACAGGTTCTGATTCTGAAGAATTGGCGTGTGACATCATCAGATTTTGAACTCAACACGCTTTGACTCTGAAGAGATACAAATGCGCACTTAAAGATTACGTCAAGGTCTGAAATGCTCTTAGACAAAGGTCTTAATGAATGTTTGTTCTAAAGATTCTGACGGTGACTCTGATAGAAAAGTTTCTGAAGATTCATCGAGCTCTCAAGATTCTGAAGAACAAGTTATGAAGACTCTGAAGACCAGGTTCTAATGAACTGTGTCAAGACTCTGAAGACAAGGTTCTGAAGATTCTTTCAACCAGTCTCTTGATCCTTCTAAACATGCTTCAACAACATTCACTCAGAAGCCTCTGAAGATTATAAGAGAAGATCTAAAGGTTTTACGTGAGAAAAATAGTACATAGTACAAAATCAAATATTCCTTCCACTACCCCGATTTCATGGAGTAAGAAATGTACTATTAGTACCAATTTGTATCCCACCTTGGCAGACCATTATGTAAGGCAACAACTCATTTTTGAAGATGTTCATTCTACCCTCCAATGGATATTTTCATGCCTATATAAAGGAGACTTGGAAGAATGAATGAAGTTGCTAATTTTGCTACTACTTCTACTTTATTCACGCTACAACGCTTTTGCTGCAAATATTACTCTTGTAAATATTGAAAACACACATAGAGTTTTTGTTAGTTAGTGTGTGCATATTTGTTTGTACTTAAACTTTGTGTAATTTGCTTTTTTGAAGCATCCTTGTAACAAAAACTCTTGTATCTCTTTCTTTGAGATTGTTTCCTTGAGTGACTAGGGTTTAGTCTGAATACTCAGAAGCAAAGGCGGGTAGTCTTTATGTGTATGTAATATGGTGATTATAATGGGTTAAGTCCTTATTGAGAAGGCAAAATCACTTTGGCGGGTGGACTGGATTAGCTTCATTAATAGTGAACCAGTATAAATATGTTTGTGTTTATTTATTTTTGTTCTTGGTTCTATTTGGGTGGTTAAGCTGAAAAAGTTTTAATCTTGAAAACCCAATTCAAACCTCCTTTCTTGTGTTTATTGCCACCTTCATAGCTTAGGGTTCATTTTGTTTGGTTGTGTAACCTTTGTTGGGTGTTTTGTTGCTCATTATTTTGTTTTCATGTTAGGGTTAGTGGGTTTCCTCGAGGTTTTGGGGATTTAAGGTTTAGATATGAAGTAAGGATGAGGTTTAACATGGTTTTCTTGTAGGAGGTTTGGACGTTTAGTGAGTTTAGAATTGAGTTAGGGTTCAGTTATTTATCATTCCGATCCGACCAGATGGTTAAGAATGAGAGAAAACTAATGTTGGATTCGAAATGAGGAGAGAATTTAAGGGGAGGTTATGTTGGAAATTTTTAGTTTGGCCATGGTGAACCGCCAGAAGGGACGGTGGCGCTGCCTCTGATCGCCACATCCCTCTAGCGTTGCTGATCGAAGAAGGTGGCTGAGAAAGGTGTTAGTTATAGAGAGAGTTGAGAGGGAGAGAGTGAAGAGAGAGGGGGATTGGTTCAAATGACAGTCTTTTTTTATTTTTTTTTACTTAAGAAGCCAGTTAGCTTTCGACTGTGACAAGAGGACTTCCCATGGCCACTTGTCGTGCATGCAAGCCCTCCACCTGCGTGATCCAATGTACATGGTTTGGTAGACCTCCTCTGCACCTTTTTATCTGGACAATTGGATGCAAATTAACTCCCAAGGTGTGCCCATCATGTGGCCACCTTGGAGTTAACATCTTTGACTCTCCACTTGGGCCTCTTAGTAATTGGGCCAACACCTAAATTGATAGTAACACCCCCTGTTTTGCTAAACCGAATGCCCCTTGTTGGGCTTTGTTTGTTTTTACTAACTCTCTTGGCCCATTTCTTTTTATTTATTTCTTTTGTTGTTTTTTGTTTTATTAATTTTATTTTCATTTTAGTTTGTTTATTTTTACCAATTTTAAAATCTTAATATATAATTAATCATTTTAATAAGTTTGAATTAATTAAGTGATTGATTAACTTATTTTAATTAATCACTCTTTAATTAACTCTTATTAATTTGATTAATTATTTGATTTGTTAAATCATCTTGGCTTATTAGACTTTAGGCTTTTCCATTTTCATTTCTCATTCTTGATACTTATACCTTTACCACATTATTCTCATTTGATAAAATGTATCCCTCTCCCATAGTTTGTAATAGTTTTTACCATTTTTTTCTTTTATTTGTCTATTAACTCAAGACTTAATCAAGATAACGTAAAATGAATCATTTCAAAAAGAATAAAAATAACACTTGATCCAATGTCAAGTAATTTTCACAAATCAAACCATGTTCCACAATACGAGAGCTTGACCCAACGCCAAGTATCCCTTCAATCATTTCAAAACCATTTTTATAATTCAATTCACTCCACAAACGGAAATCAAATACTTAACCCAACATCAAGCATTTTCCATAATCAAATTCAAAACGACTAATTCATAATTTGACCATTCAAACAATAACGAAATAAAAAGGCTACTTGGGTGAAAGGTCCAGTCATAGCCACAAGTATTAGGCCCAATTGGTAATCGCTTGTAAGTCATAAATACTTGGTCTTTCACCAAAATACAAACACATCTCATTTTCGCAATAAATCGAAAGAAAAGGACTACCTGGGTGAAAGGTCTAGTCATAGTCCTAACACAGTAGGCCCAAGTTTTTATAGCTTAAAAGCTCAAGTGTTTGTCTTTCATTCAAAACACTTATAAATATTCAAACACTTTCGCAAAAAAGATTGGAAAGGAAAAGACTACATGGACGAAAGGTCCAGTCATAGTCCTTAATATTAGACCCAAGTAGTAATTGCTAGCAAGTCATAAATATTCATCTTCCAAACCTTAAAATGTACTCAAACAAACCAAACTTGTTTTCCGCCCTTGCACGACTTCGAAAAACCTTTTTGTAGAAACGAAAATGCTTTATCCATATCATTGTGAAACAAACAAAGGCTTCAACCTCCAAGAGCGAATAACAAGAAAATGTTTAACAACTCGATATGTATAAAGGATCACTCCTTAAAAGTAACCAACAGATAGTTCTTTTCTACAAAGAACTACATAACCTTGAGTTCTCCATCGCACCTACAGATACGTAGGAGCAGGATTTTAAAATCTTGTTAGGCACATTAATAAAAAAACCCTAAAAATAATTTCTTTCTTTTTATTGCTCAATAAGTAGAATATCGCAAACTAACATCACATTAACATTTCATTCCAAGCTTAACTAAAAGGTTCCCGTTGAGTACAATGGATGTGAGGGGTGCTAATACCCTCCCCTTGCACAGTCAAATCTCGAACCCGAAGTTGGTTGCGACGACCATTTTCTTTTTCTTTTAAGGGGTTTTATCAATATTTTCCCTTTTCTCTTAAATAAATGTAGGTGGCGACTTTGTTCGAATCATTATCCGCGAGCGCGCGAACGCTTCCCGAAGGATCACATTTTTCGAGATGTGACACAATTGTGACTTGGAAATCGTCAATTAACTTGTATGATTTTAGATGCAGGAAGATGTCGACATATAGGCCAATTGTTTAACATGGAGAATGTTTCTATCAAAGTCAATTTTACCATTTTGAAACCAGATATTATTTCTTGTGTACCAAGTTTTCCAATAAATTATTATGATGTGTGTCATAATCAGATTCTAAATTTTATAGCTTCAACTTCTACCAACAAGTTTGAATAAATTTTCATAGCTAGTTCTATCAATCTTCATGTCAAACAATTGCTCTATCTAATGCCAGAAAAGTAAGGTGTACTTGCATTTAAGAAATAAGTGGTTTGCAGTTTCCACATCATGATTGCAGAGAGAGCACCTTGAAACCATATGCATTTCTCTTTTAATCGACTTATCTTCTATTGCAATAATATTGTGATTAGTTTTCAAGTTACTAACGACTTAGAAGGAGGTACGCAGAAATATCAAATGAATTGTATCCAAGAAGGTTCAATGTGATCCCTCATGATACAATTGTAGGTATTTTTAAAAGATATATCATCATTTGCAAATAATGTCCAAATGAGTTCATCAATAGAAGTATTACCAAACGACAAGTTAATATTCAAAATGTCTTCAACAATTTCAGAAGTCAAAATGAGTAAGTCACGAGGAATATTTCAATTGATGTCTTGGATAATTCAACTGACCTTAGTAGTTTTTATAAAATGAAGATCCATTGATAATACTAGATGTAAATCTTTAATTTTGTATCTCAATCATTTGTGAATCCATAAATCAACATTCTTCCAATATCATACCAACCTATCATTTACTATGTTCCTCTAAAAAAGAAAAGAAATGATTAATGTCAAGTCATATCGAAGAGTAAATATCTATCCTACATGTAAAATAAACTCTCCTAACACTCTCTATTTTTTAGCTGAAAAAGTGAAGAAAACAATATATTTTAATGCCATACTCATTGAAAAGTTGTTATGCCATATTTTTATTTTTATTTTATTAATATTTTTTGTTAAAAGTTATTGATTTATAAGTATTAATTTTTTTATATTAGTACATTATATGAAAAAATTATTTATTTTATGAGTTATTTACTATATTTTAATAAATTACTTAATTAATTAAAAATAGGAAATAATTTCTTAAAAAATTACATGATAAATAATGTATTTTTATTTTATAGTTAAATTTCTATTAAAAATATTGTTAAATATTGTATTTTTATTCTATAGTTTAGTTTCTATTAAAATTATTAATATTAATTTATTCAAATAACATAATGTAATTTAACATTTATTTTGACAAATATTTAAAGTAAATGTAAAATATGATAATTAATATTGTGTTAAATAATAGTGAGTTTTGGTTTTATCCCTTCAAGATTTTTTTTGTGATCCCCTTCTTGAAATATTAAGATTCCTTCTGTAAAGCCCCCATGCCCACTATTTCAACCCAGATTCCATTTCTGGGTGTCGTGGAAGTCCACCTGGACTGTTTTTTTTTTTTTTTAATTTTTAATTTCTTATTTAAAAATTTGCACGAAAATATTTTTAAATTTCTTTTTTTTATAAATATTTTTACTGTTTTTAAATTGTTATTTTAAAAATTATTTTATCAGCAACAGCCTAATACCCATGTTATTTTAAATTGCAAAATATAACATTTGGGCTTAGTACCCAAGTTTTTCAGCAGCAGAACAATACTTCAAATTCATTCATTATTGGTTGTGTGAAAAAGTTATATATGCACTAATATTTGCTAACCCACAAAAGATGTGGGACTCTATTGCTTGTGAACTCAACTATTTCAACAACACAATACACGCATGCATACATATATAGTAAAAACAGTTTCTAACCAGGACATCATCCAACCATTATTCCATAAATTCATACTGTGATTCTGCTACCAATGCAATCCACCATGTGTTCGAAATGTGTGGTATCGAGACAATAAGAAGATGTAAAGGTTATGTTTAAAGCTTGGTTTGAAATGGGTGGTTTCGAGATAATAAGAAAATAATTCCTGCTATATTTTTAACAAACACAATCTACAGAAATTAACAAACATTAAATCAAAGACACTATCATTCAAATATATGAAGTCATTATAATTCAAAGTGCTTGTTTCATAGGTGCATGATTCATATTGAAGACAACAAAACCTACTGCATGTTGAAGACAACAAAGACACTTTCATTTTTAATAATCAAATCTAAATGCCCTAGATGACATAAAGTTACTCCAAGTATAAGGTGCTTGATCTTCATCAGAAGAATTAAAGATAACTCTCCTCATTATTATTCTTCTTGTTCTTCTTCTTCTCCTCCTGTTTCTTCTTCTTTGCACAACCACTTGGACTTGGACATCTTCTTCGACCTGGACAACTTGATGGACCTCTACATCTTCTTAGACCTGAACAACTTGTTGGACCTCTATAGCTTCTTGGACCTGGACAACATGTTGGACCTCTGTAGCTTCTTGGTTTTGGACAACATTGTTGGAACTCATTTTGATTCTTCGATGATGCTTTTTGTTTGTTGGTAAGAAGAGGAATACCGTTTTTCTAATGGTGCTTCTGATTCTTCCTCTTCTCTCTACTTTGAAAATCTATTTTTTTTGTTGAAAGTCATTATTGCTTCTTTAATTCAAAGTGTTATATTCTCTTGGAAGTGGAAAAAAATTTATGGACCCTGCTATTGTAGCAACTATTAAATCCACGTGAGATATCATTACTTTGGATAGTATGACTTTTAAAGTTCCAACATACACATTATGAAAGTGAACATATAGTTTGCTATTCTAGCAACCATGATCATGCTTTTCTAGCAGTTGTGAACTCTTACTGTAATGGAAGTGAATCTGTGAGAAGTTGCGACACTGATACGAGTCCAATCCATGAGTACAGTGACCATAATTGTTTTCATCTTCTACTTTAACCTCTTCGTTCTCACTCACTTATAGACTGATTTTGTTTGGTGCCAATTGAGCTTGATGTTCCACAAGCAATGATGTATTTTACTACTTGTATTATAGACTGAAAAACCAGATTGCTCAAATCACACCATGATAGATCAAATCACAACATTATAGATTTGGTTTTTATGGACAATATTCCATGTGAATAACTTGATGCACAAGGGCTGCTTCAAAAAACATGCAGGCAAAACCGTTAGCGCAAAGGTATGAGCATTCCAGTATAGAGTCCCCCATCGTTTTATATAAACACAAGATTAGTGTTTCTAAAGCAAGCACCTATGTGTACTACTAAATAGAAACCATGCTTAGAGAGTCTGAAGTCCAATGTATTTATTATAAAAAATTTGTTTAATTAATTTTCTAATTTAAAAACAAAACGAAAAATTATTAATAAAAATTATTTAAGAAAAAGTCTAAAACAATTAATACAAAAACGTAAAAAAAATGGCATATATCAATAAAAATATTAAAAAAAAAAAGAAATTTAAAAATATTTCCACGTGGATTTTTATATAAGAAAAATAAATTAAAAAAAAATCCAGGTGGACTGCCATGTCACCCAGAAATGGAATCTGGGCTGAAATAGTAGCCATGGGGGCTTTATAGAGTGAATCTTGATATTTCAAGGGGGAGTCAGATTTTTTTTTGAAGGGGGTTAAACCAAAACTCGCTATAATGGCAGAGAGTAACATATATTTAACCCATTAATATTTAAACAACATGTTAAAAAAATATATATTAATATAATCACAAGCTTTCAATAACATATAAAAATACTAATAATTGTGTCTTTGGAGATGACAGTTGGTTTCACATGGACGGGATCGCGGTCGATGGTGATTGACACGCCGCAAGTGCACGACTGTGCAAAATAGTAAAAAATTATTGAACCATAAGGGGGTGTTTGTTTCAAGTTTAGAAATAAGATTCCTGGGAATATATGAATAAGAAATGAGTATACTCATGGTTGTTACAAGATTGAAAATAATTATTCCTGGGTATAAAGATTCCAAGGAAGAAAATAACTTCTCGTAACTTCCCATATTCTCATGAAATTATTCCCAAGTAAAAGGATGGGAATGTGGATTCCCATGAAATTTTATAAACTTTTTTTAAAAATTAATCAAAACCTTATTTTTTCCAAGGAATATCAAAATGTTTGCCAAACAATTTTTCAAAAAATTCCTTGGAATAAATTTCCTATCTTTATTTTCTCGGGTAAATAATTCCTGAGAATCAATTTTTGATTCCGCGAAACAAACGCCCCCTAAGGAATAATGGATTGAATACCGAACTCTGTTTTATCATTGTATATTAGAGAGACCAAAATTTGGGGTTTTGTAAAATAACTTATTTAAAAATCACTTTTCTAAAAAATAGCTTAAACAAAAATCACTTAAAATATGATGAAACAAACAGGACTTGAGGTCACGATTCTTACGCTGACATTTTCCCATGATCCAATTCACTTATATTACGAGAATAATGACACAACTTATACAAAATAGATAAATATGGACAACACGTGTTTTCGCCAGTGTGTTGCCCTATCAATGATGAATAATTCGCCAACTTACACGATCGGATTATTCGTCAAAGATTCATTACTTTTGCGCAACTATAAAAATGAGACGTTTCTCAATTGTTAGACGATGGCACTGATCTAGAAGGGGGTTGAATAGATTAATTCATTTTAATAATTTGCGCTTTTAAAAATTTGTTCTAAAATATGTGAAAGCGGCCTCGGATCAAAACTCGTTTATCTGAACCTTTATTGGAAAGATCGAATATGCAAAACTGAATGAAATGATCTTGATGAAAAAGTAGAATCAATAAGGTTCCCAATCAGCAATTCAAATAAAAGCCACTTTAGGTGAACAAGTTTCCAATGCTTAATTGAGGATAAATTTGAATTGACAATTTATCAAATAGTTTGCATGTTACCTATATGTCAAACACTTAGCGTGCGAAACACACTAAGTCAAATTTCCTTTGAATTTGTAGTGCGGAACTTTTCTCACCTGCAATCAAAGTGATTGCAATGGTTTTACACAGCTGTTTGAAACACTACAAATCAATCAAAATATTGCTAACAATTGATTTCACACAAACTTCAATAATATAAAGGTAAAGAGATAGAGAGAGATAGAGATAGAGAGATAGAGAGAGAGAGAGAGAGAGAGAGAGAGACAGAGAGACGGAGAGAGAAAGAGAGAGATCCAATTTGTTTAGGTAGTTTCCCTTTCGTCCTCGCTTAAGGTACGTCCGCCCTCAATTCTAAAATAGAATTGAGATATGTATAAAATCTGTGTGCAATATTCAGTACAAGAGAAGTCCTAGCAAACCAACAATCTAACCCAATTGTTGAGGTTGAATCTAACCAATTATCTCCCTTTGATTCCAGCTGAATCAAGTGCATCAAACACTTCGAACAAACCTCTGGTTACCGCTACTCACTTGACCGAACCTTTCGTTCTTCAAGTCTTTCACTCAGCTGATTTCGATAGCAAGATGCTTGACCCCAAATTTTCCAAAATAATCCTCCTGTTACCATTACTCCCTTGACCGAACCCTCCGTTCTTTAAGGCTTTCACTCTGATGAATTTATGATGCAAAGATTTATGCAAAAACCCCAAATCAATCAAGATCTTGGAGGACAAAACCCCAATGGTTTTATCGAAGAAAATCCCACTGAATCTCTACCCAAACTTGATTTACAAATCCTACATTTGGACATTATCACTCTTGACTAAGCACAATTAATAAAGATGATTATGTGTGATTATTGATGAATGCAATTGTGAGAGTGAAGATGAAGAGCAAGACAATGTTTCTTTCAATTTTCTTCTTCTTTTCAAAGGGATGCATATGAGAGAATATATATATATATATATATATATATATATATATATATATATATATATATATATGAATGAGTATAGAAAACTAAGTTTGGGAACACAAAGACACGGAAAAATGGGTAAACACGTGCGAGAGGTCGACCTCTGGCATCTATGAGTCGACCTGAAAAAGGCAGTGGCCAAAATTGCATAAAAATTGGCCCATGCGTCGACCTACAATAGGCCATGCATCGACGCATGCACGGCATAAAAGTTTCAAGAAAATTTCCTATAGTATGAGTCAACCTATGACTTTTATGAGCCGACCTATAGCTCTAAAAATGACCCAAAACCCCATTTTTGACATTGTGTATGATCCTATATGTCTAATACATGTATAAGGATCTTTATGCACGTTTGAAAGAGATGAATGCATGGCTTAGACAAGGTGATACCGTCCAAAATACACAAGTACTTAATATCCTAGTTTTGGCATCATTAAAACAAAGTAAAAATGAATCTTGCCCTCACATACTCCCCCTTTTTTATGATGGCAAAACCTTGCAAAACCTTCCCAAAACATTGAGTACTTGAAGGACATTTTCCCCATGACTATTTGTACTTCCATAGAATTCTGAACTTTGTGAACTCGCTTTTGCTATCTCCCCCTTTGACAACATCAAAAAGAGTAAAGCAACCAGTCATTTGTAAAGATAACATACAGATAATAACACAAACATATGTTATTGCAACAGATACATCATTAACAATCATCCACATATAATGTTGTCAATGCAAACAATAAAGATAAATAACTCAAGAACCATAGAGTAATAGTGAAGAAATGCATTACACAAAATACATAGTTCAACACAAGTCTTGAGAAAAAAACAAAAACAAAACAAAACCAAATACAAAATGAGATGCACGATAAGACAACAACACAACACAATTAACTATGGTCTTCGACCCCGATGAGGTTGGCCTCTCCCTCAGAATGTTTGATCTTGATTTTCTCCTTGAGCGTCTAGACGATCACACAAATCAAGGACACTTTAGTTGAGAGTGTTGATGCTCAATGAGAGTGCACAATGTTGATTTGCCGAGGTTTCAGCGATTTGATCGAACCGACCCAAGACCTTTGATGCAAAGATATCAAAGTTTACATTTTGAGCACGAATTTTCCCTTGCACTGTTTCGTAGCATTGTTCTTGAAGAGCTGCAAAGTTTTGGTTCTCAAGTTGCATACTTCGGAGCATTTCAATAACTGCCGAATTGTCTGTTGGTGGATTATTTGGAGAAGGAGACACATATGAGATGCCTTGCTCAGACCAAGCGTTTTGACGCCATGTACCCCATCCTTGGTTATCGTTAGTGTCCTAAACCATAGATTCACCCAACCAAGCATGATCATCATGACTTTCATAGGGAACCTCGGTTTCTATGGGATAAGTTTCCTCATCTTCATCTTGCTCTTCCTCTTCAGCATCATTTGAGTTGCGGAACTGTCGACTTGAACCCCTAGGCTTGAGCACATAAGTTTTCAGTTGCCTTTCCCAAATATATCCCATAAAAGTCGTAGTCTTTTGACTGAACTCTTGGTCATCAATAAGAGAGATGTAAGGGATGCCAGGCACATAAATTCTGGAATGATCTAATATGGTTTGGATCAATGATCCATAGCATAATGATGAACCTCTGCCGCTTTCTTTCAATGCATAAAAGCGACTTGCGAAATAGTATGGCCAGTTTACCTTGATCTTGTTCTTGAGGAGATAAAGCAAATGAACTTCAGCTTGATCAACCCTTGAGTAACCTCCTTTCTTCGGACGTAAAATATGGGAGACAATCCATTGCAGAATGCGATCCTCCTGTTTCAAAAGACCAGTTGTGACAGACATAGGAAAGTTATCACCCACGACTACTTCTGCAGGATAAGGTTCCTTAAGCATGGAGTTCAACCCGGTCTTAAAATTATACTGTGGAGCCAACTTGGTATCAGTTATATGAAGGTCTTGAGAAAGACGAGGACACATGTCAAATAAATCTCGCCACATAGAGCTACCAACATTATAGCTTTTGCCCCCATCTTGAAAGCAAACTCATACCCAGTAAATTTATCCATCAAACCAGCATAAAACATTCTAGTCATATCTCCATTATAGTTTTTATTACATTCCAAAAAAGCATTAATCTTTTTATGGTTTAGAACATCTACAATTTCAGGGATATTCATCTTGTCCGTTGCCTTAGGGTAATACACATGTTGCTTAACAATAGACCTTTTTCTAAAATCTTTCTCATACACTTCAGCAAGTTCAGAAGAAAATAATGATAAAGCAGTTACCAAAGTTTGAGAGGATGTTGCCCTACCAGACCTTTTTCTCATTACTTTTGAAGTAGCCATTTGAGAAAACTTCCTTTGTTGATGATGATACTCAGTGGTAGCAGTAGAGGTGAGTGTAAAAGAGAGAAATTCTTCACTAATTCAAGTTTGAAACCCTAATTTTTGGAGAATCTTTGAAGGGGGTTTCTAGGGTTTGGAAGGGTTAAGAAAGTTGAGGAACATGCAAGAGACACAAATGAGAAATGCAAGACAAAACACAAGCAAGAAAGGTATTTATTAAAAAAAATTCAGAAAACATGAGCGATGTGTCGACCTCCAGATGCGATGCGTCGACGCATGAGTATAAACTTTTCAAAAATTTTAAAGTTTCAGTATGAGTCGACGCAATGAGGGACCTCGGGTCAACGCATGACATGCAGTGGCTTTCAAACTTGAGTTTTGATGATCATAGGTCGACCTATAGACAAACAGGTCGACGTATGTTGTTAAAAAATAAAACAAAAAAAAAATTATATGAGTGATGTATAGAAAGATAAACAACAAGCCTATACCATTTCAAACATCAATATGGAAGAAGAGTGAACACTACAACTATCATTTAAGCATCAAAATTACATGCCACACATAATAAAGAACATTTATTTAGCCAAGATAAAAAGTAAAAGTAATTAGATAGGAAAGATATTACCTCCAATGGTGATGAAAGAATAATGCACTCACATAGCTTAAACTTTCAAACATGGTTAAGCAATATATAAACATGTATAGATAGAGAGCATACAATAATTCATTAGACACGATCTGAGATATCGAGAACACCAAGTTCCCTACGAATGTTAAAGAAAGGTTCCGTCTCGAGAGGTTTTGTAAAAATATTGGAAAGTTGATTTTTACTATCAATATGCTCGAATACGACATCTCTTTTTTCAACATGATCCCTAAGGAAGTGGTGACGAATCTCAATGTGTTTGGTTCAAGAATGTAGCACTGGATTCTTGGTTAGATTGATGGCACTCGTGTTATCACAAAGAATAAGAATACAATGAATTTTAACATTAAAATCGAGTAGTTGTTGTTTAATCCACAAAATTTGGGCACAACAACTACCGGTTGCGAAGTATTCTGCCTCGGTAGTTGACAAAGCAACAAAAACTTATTTTTTGCTATGCCAACTTACTAAGGAGTTTGAAAATAAATGAAAAGTGCCACTAGTGCTCTTCCTATCTGATTTGCAATCGGAAAAATCAGAATCGGAATAACCAACCAAATTACGATCACTTCCCTTGGAAAACCAAAGCCCATACTTGGATGTACCACAAAGGTATCTAAGTATACGCTTTACCGCTTTTAAATGTGATTCCTTGGGACATGATTGATATCTAGCACACATACAAACATTAAACATGATATCCGGTCGAGATGCAGTGAGATATAGAAGAGAACCTATCATACCTTTATACTTTTTTACGTTGACGACCTTGTCTTTTTCATCTCGATCTAAATTCACATTTGTGGGCATTGGAGTGTCAAATGATTTTGCATTTGCCATATCAAAGTGCTTAAGTAGATCATAGAAATACTTTGTTTGGCTCACAAAAGTTACTTCCTTGAGCTGTTTGATTTGAAGTCCACGGAAGTAGGTCAGCTCCCCCATCACACTCATCTCAAACTCATCCTGCATTAGCTTTGAAAATTCCTTGACCAGGTGCATATTAGTAGATTCAAACATAATGTCATCTACATAAACTTGGACCGGAGTAGAGCGATTTCCTTGACGCTTAATGGAGAGTGTAGTATCAACCTTCCCTCTTGAGTATCCTTGATCGAGTAAAAACTTACTAAGTCGCTCACACCAAGCCCTTGGGGCTTGCTTGAGACTATACAAAGCATGTTTAAGTTTATAAGTGTAATTTGGATACTTGTGACTTTCAAAACCGGGAGGTTGAGATACATAAACTTATTCATTAATATATCTGTTTGAGAAAACACTCTTCACATCCATTTGATATAATTTGATCTTTTGAACAAGCATAGGCTAGCAAAAGGCGTATAGCCTCAAGGCGGGCAACCAGAGTGTTGCGGTGAGAATAGATATCAAGCTATTGAATTAACTTGAATCAAAAAACTTTGAAGTTTACCACCGAACTTTAATTTATCCAAAGGAAAAGGAAAAGATCGAAAGAAAACCCTAAGTGCGCAATGTAACAACAAAGCTAAAAGATCTAAGGTTCGGGGGTTAGTTATACTAAGGGAAGGTGTTAGCACCCTAAGTATTTGTAGTAATCTATAGGAGCCTCTTATTGGTATTGTGTTATGCTATTGATTGCTATTGTTTGGGAAGATCCTATGGGAAAAGACCTAAAGGTTTTACTAAGTATGCTCGCCAAGACTTCGCGGTCTTGTGCCTACGTATCCTAACAAGGATGGAATCAGAGCATTCATAGTTCACCTAACTATGGGTGAAGAACACTTGATAGTGATCAAGGTTTCAAGAAGAAGGTAAGTGTTCATAGTAATGACACTTACATAGATTTTTCAAACTCTATCGTCTAAGTTAAAAGGGTAGGGACTCTAACAAGGTCCGAAAGGGAAGTAGGTGTTCATAGCAATAACACCTACATAGAGTTTACAAACTTGAATTTAATATAAATTTAAAGACTAATAACTCTAACAAGGTCAAAAGGGAAAGGTAAGGTATGCTAAACTATCCTAACTATGACATAAAGTTAACATAAATGATCATTTTCCTTTGGATTTAGGCATAGGAAAATATAACATCAAAGGAGTATAGAGATAAGCCTCGATCATGAAAGATAAGATCATGAATGAATGTCAACATATGCAAACCAAAAGCTAAAGCAATTAATCAACTCAAGAGGTAAGACATCATGTCACCAATTAGGTATGCGGCATGTTAAGGAAGATGGCAAACAAGCATTTGTATCTTAAAGTGCTAACAAAAGATCATTAATTAACACACATAAACAAGATAAACAAAATAGGGTAAGAACTCATACAAGTCAATAGATACACTACAACATGTTCAGCACATTCAAAAGATTAATAAATGGTCACAAGAACATCAAACATGCACCAAATCATGAGTCACACACACTTGTCAACAACAAGTTCATAAGAAAAAGTCAAAGATGATTCAAACATTGATGTTAAGGCATGAAACTAAGATGGGACAGTAGCAATACCAAACATTTCAACTCATAAATAATACCATGATATCAATAAAGTCTAACAAGTATCACACTCAAAACATGAGCAAACAACTAAGCATGCATCAATCAATATCAACCACAAAAGGAAGCAAACATTCAATGCAAGTAAGAAAGACAAATGAGCAAGCAAAACACATTGAAAAAATGAAAGTTAGAATCTCAAACATGGTATTCAAGTCATATAAAAGCATCAAGTATCAAAGAGATTCACACAAGAAGCATATCCAAAAACTAGGTCAAAGACAAACCAACATCATACTTAACACAAACCTAACTTGAAGCATTAATCAAAAATATTAAAATGGTCAAATAAATGTAAGTTAAAAGCTCTACCTCATGGAAACACACTCAAGAATATGTGAGGAAAAGATCCCCAAAATAAAAGCACAAGTTCTCAAACAAAACCAACCACCAAGTTCAAGATACCTTGCTAATCGAGCATAAATCGAGGCTCCACAAAATCAAATGAAAAGTGACCAAACAAGCATCATCAAAGCACAAAAAAACCTCTAAAAAATCAAGTAAACATGTGTCAAAATATGGCAAGAGATTGACTCAAGAAGGTATGTACAAAGCATCAAAAACCAAAACCCTAGTTCAAGGGTAAACTAGTAAAACACTCTTCGTAAATAAATACAAATAAAATAGGAAATTAATTAAAATATAAAAATAAAAAATATTATAAAATTCTTAAGAAATTAAGTGACTTAAAAAATATTTTTGTTAATTTTTAAAATGAAATGGAAATAAAAAATAAAATCAAAATTGAAAAGGAAAAGAAAATGAAATAAATAAAAACAAAGGAAATGAGGGAGGTGGATGAGTAAACTCATAATGAACTGAAGCTATGTTCAACGCACTTGGACCAGAAATAAGAGGGGTGTTGAAAGAAAAAGCTAGGCCCATGAACTAAAATGGATCAGAGAAAAAAATATAAAAAAATGCCACATGTGCAATTCATTAATTGATGTGGCACCACATCAACGCCACGCATGCAAGGACCAGGGGTCAACATAAAACATCAGCATAAAACAACCAGATGCCGAAGCTAGGGCTCCAGTCGTCTTCTCCGGCGGCCTTCGCCTGAGTCGTCTGAAAACCTCACCAAAACTTCCAAACTCTTACATCATTCCACTTGGTTTTTCGCGTAGGTCAAGAATATGCCATTATTTTTTTCATTTGAACACTCTATCATGCTTAAAATAGCCACGAAAATCTGATGCGAATTATGTAACATGAACAAACTTGAACAAAAATAACACAAATATGATCCACGTGCTTCCAAAAATCAAAATGCAACCATCATGGGACTAAATGAGCATTAAAGAGAGAGAAATGAGTTGGAGAAGATGTTACCCAAATGAGCACTTTCTAACTTCTGTTCTTGCTTCAAACTTCCACAAAACTCTCCCCTTTTGCTTCTCACAGCCTTAAGAATGATGATGGTGGCAAGGAAAAGAAGATACCATCCTTACAAAAGGAGATTCGAAGAGAGAGAAAATTTGAGTAAGAGAGAGTGTTTCAGTTCTGTTTTTGAGTAAGAGAGTAGAGTCCTTGTGGCTTGCTAGGGTTTTTAGAATATATATGGTGGCTTTTGTGAGGTTAAAACAAACTGACTAGGGTTAAAATACTTGGTTGGTGGTTTTGTAAGAATTTGAAAAAGTGAGGTGGCATGAAAAATGGTACCAGCATGGCCTTCATTGTGGTTGTTTTTGTTATCATTTGGGAGTAGAAAAGAGTCAGAATGAGAGAGTGTGGAGGGAGCATTCTTGTTGCATAAGTTTTGTACATTTTGTCCTCTTTCTCTCTTTGGCAAAGTTATTCAAAATGGGTGCATGAGGTACATGTGCGGTTTGGTCATATGAAGAAATGTTTTGGTTTGAAAGAGAAGTGGTATGCGCATGAAAATAGGACACAAAGGTTGGTGCATGAAAAGGATTCGAATTGTGTGTATGAGGGTGGCAACATAACATGCTTAGAAGCAAGTGTAGGTAGCCATCTTTGGATGATTGTAACTTGGTGAAATTTGGTCCAAATGGTGAGTTTTTGAGTTTAATGGAAAGTAGGGAGATTGATGAATAAATTTCATGTTGAAAGCAAGTGGATATGAGGCTTGGAAGGTTGTGAAAACTTGACTTGAAATCATGTCTACAAACTACCCAAAATGACTTAGAGAAAATTTCACTAAGTTATGGATTTCCAACTTGGAAACCCTAACTTTGAAATGCCATAACTTGAGATGTGTTGATCCCATTGAGGAGTTCTCGACATTAATGGAAAGCTTAGAACATAGGGAACAAGTTTCATGTTGAAAGAATTTTGAATTGGAGCCTAGAACCTTGAGAAAAATGGCCTTGAAAACCCACCCTCCAAGTTGAACTTCAACACTTAGAAAAAATTCTAAGTATAGAATCTCAAAATCTTATTTTTCTTAACTTTATGCCATCATAACTTGAAATCTATGCATTTTTTGGGAATTCTTCCTCATTGACAAAGTTGGAGTATGGAATGAGCTATTTAAATTGGTCTTTGGATCAAAGAAAATGGATATCTAGATTGGAAGTTATGGCCTTGGCAAGTCAGCACCAAATTAGGGTTTTCCATGACTTAGAAAAATTTCCAATTTCTTCATTGTTGCCCTTTTTGCAAGTAATCTCAATTCTCTTGATTTTTCTTGATCAAACTCAACCATAAGACATTTTTTCATGGAATTTGACTTGAGAAGATCATATTTGACCAAAAAACTCTAAAGTCAAAGGTTTGACTTTGCAGTTAATGACTTGTGTATCAGATGAACTTTCACTTCTTGATCTTCAATGAAATCAACCTTTTGGGCTATTTTAACACCATGGATGGACTCCAAGGGTGTATTTGAATTTCTTGGATCATGTCTCAAGGTTTGAGATCATGTCTTGATCAAAGGTCAAAGATGCAGCTAACTTTGGTTGAAAAACCCTAGTTTCATAGCCAAATGAATTTGAACTTTGAAGAACTTGTAATGAGGCCACTTTGCACTTGATATTGATGGAGAGAGGTCTATTAAGAGTATGAGAACTTGATTGGTTGGTGATTCATCCAAAACCTTGATTGATCAATCCATTGAACCTTTTGAAGCAAACCCTAATCCACAAGAAACAAAACAAATAATGTTTGATAATTTGGTTAGTTATGCATGAATGGTAAAGATATGGTGGGAGTTGATTTAGTAGAAGTGGTTTGAAATATCTGAGGTGGAAGTTGTGTAGATGGTGTAGAAGATGGAATTATCTGAGATGATAGTGGTTCAGAAAGAGGGATGGATGAGGTTGTAATGATGGTTGAAAATATTGGAGGTGGTGTTGAAAAAGATAGAGATGGTGTTGAAAAAGTTAGAGGTGGTGTTGAAAAAGTTGGAGGTGGTGTTGGAAAAGATGAAGATACATTTCTATTACTAAGAACATATGCAGTCATAGAAGAGTCAGAAGACTTACTTGTCTGTTCTGGATAGGATGCCAGTGAAGGATTTTTCGTGCTGGCTTCATCCAGATGCAAGCCTTTCTTCTGATTCTTAACAATCTTCTTCTGAGGGGTCTTACTATAGGCTCTCTTCTTCATCAGATCAAGGGGATTATCTGGTAGATCTTCAAACCGAAATCCATACATATCATATCCTTCAGCTTCACAGATTTTAATGCACTCCTCTATAGCTTCTATAGGGTCATGCTTGGTGAACAGAGGAAATCTGTTGATTATCATTCTCCTAGACTTCAAACCGTTCTAATTTATAGCCATACTTGTTTCAACTCTTACTCGTTTATAATTTGCATCCTCTTCAGATTTTTTCTATTAAGAGGTGTTCCATTTATGATACCTAATTCATCTTTGAAATTCAAACTTGCCAGATGATCAATCATACCACTTTCAATCAGAATATCTGAGATAAGTCTACCAAGAGGAATGCAGTTTTTCAGCTTCTTTGAATCATTTCTGGTTTCTCTTATATAATCTCTGAGATATCTGAAGAGAATGGAAGAGAGACAGATCTTTTTACCTTTCAGCAGATAATACAACATGTATTTCTGATCAGTGTTGATAAAGTCAGATGAACTTGATGAAGGTCTATGATAGATACAACCCAGAATGATCCTGAGTCAGATGTGAATCTCTTTAGATAAATCCTGACTTTTAAAGGGTGGCTTTCCATCAGATGATTGAGTGAAGATGGTTGGGTTTATCACTTCAGAAAGAAACTTTGATTTTGAATTCATCTTATAGATACGTTTTCCACCAACATTCTCCATTCCAAGTAAGGTAGCTATGGATTTCTCCGTGATGATAAATTTGTTACCCAAAACATATGACACAATG
Organism: Lathyrus tuberosus; assembly: GCA_022829125.1. Taxonomy (NCBI): domain Eukaryota; kingdom Viridiplantae; phylum Streptophyta; class Magnoliopsida; order Fabales; family Fabaceae; genus Lathyrus; species Lathyrus tuberosus. The sequence goes on along the minus strand of JALAZF010000218.1, from coordinate 7,853,910 downwards.
AAGTGTTCATCAGCATCAGCAAATCTCCAGAATTCCTTGATTAGGTTAGGGAAGATGGGACCGTAGAGACGATCAAAATAATTTCTCCAACCTTGAGCATTCAGTTCCTTAAACAAATCTATTCCATTTTCAAGAAGGTTATCAAAGTCTACTAACCATTCACAAAAAACTTCCAATTAAGCAAAAGGAGTTGAGAGATGAATGTGAGGTGGACGATCCACAATATGAACTTCAACTGGTTTCTGGAAGGTAGATAGCGATTGATGTAGCGACATTGAAGCAGTTTGAGCAGTAGTAGAAACAGTTTGAGATGATTCTTCATGTTGAGATTATTGAGAGAAGTCGTACACACTTTGTTGATGAGGATCCATTGATGAAGATGATGAAGTTACGGAACACAAGGGGTTTTTAGGGTTTAGGGTTTCTAAGAAAAAGTGTGGGAATTGAAAGAGTAGCGTAGTGTGTGATCGTGAGATAGTGAGTATTTAAAGAGAGAAATTGATGATTACAAAAATAGGGAGTCATAGGAAATAATTATTTTAAAACCTAGTCTCAAGAAATCACAATGCTCGAGGTGTCTCTTCAACAGTAAGTTATGATTTGATATTGGACAAGTGTCACAAGAAATCATAGCCGTCTGTTTAAGTGAACATGTTTGATGTTCCCAAAGTCAAGAATACCAAGAGGTATCTGGCTAGACAAGTTTATGGTTAAGACATCTTCTAACTTGTAGAAGTATCTTTATTCAGAAAGACAAATAAATAAATCAAAAATATTTGCTTAACGTCGGAAGCTCTTTTTACAGAAGGAGGTTAAACATATTCTGATAAAATTCATTCTGGACAAAAATCCATATTTAAGTTTTTCATAATGAACTGAAATTTATCTTCAGCTAAGGGTTTTGTAAAGATATCAGCCCACTGATGATCTGTATCTATAAATTTTAGAGTTAAAATCCCTTTCTGAACATAGTCTCTGATGAAATGATGTTTAATTTCAATATGTTTAGCTCGAAAATGTAAAATAGGATTCTTACTTAGGCAAATAGCAGTTGTGTTATCACAGAAGATATGAATGTTACCCTCGTGAATCTGAAAATGTTCTAGTTAATTCTTCATCCAGAGCTTCTGGGTACTGAAAAGTGACGTTGAGATGTATTCTTCTTCTGCAGTAGATAGTGCAATGGTTGATTGCCTTTTGATTGCCCAAGAGACGAGGTTGTTGCCCAGAAGCTGACAGTTTCCAAAAGTACTTTTCTTTTCTAATTTGTCTCCAGCGTAATCTGTATCATAATAACTAGATAGCTTGTACTCTAATGTTTTCTTATACATCAAGCCAAGGTTAGTTGTTCCCTTTAGATACCTTAAGATTCTCTTAACAACTGTTAAGTGAGTTTCCATTGGATCTGATTAGAAACGAGCACACAGACATACACTAAACAGAATATCTGGATGAGAAGCAGTCAAATACAAAAGAGAGCCTATCATACCACGATAGAGCTTCTGACAAACCTTTTTACTTACTTTTTATTTCTCTAGAACGCATGTAGGATGCATGGGAGTTTTTGCAGGTTTACTATCTGACATCTCAAACTTCTTCAGAAGTTCTCGTGCATATTTGCTCTGATGAATATACGTTCCGTCTGGACGTTGATCAATTTAAATTCCTAGAAATAATCTGAGTTCTCCCATCAGACTGATTTCAAATTATGCCTGTATTAACTTAGAAAATTCCTTGCACAAAGAACGATTAGCAGAACCAAAAATAATACCATCTACATAAATTTGCACAACTAGAATATCATTCTTAAGGGTTTTGCAAAAGTGTGTAGTGTCTACCTTCCCTCTGGTAAAATCATTTTCCAAAAGGAAATTACTGAGTCTGTCATACCAAGCCATGGGAGCTTGCTTCAGACCGTATAATTATTTCTTTAGTTTAAATACATAATCTGATTTCTTAGAATTTTCAAAGCCAGGGGGTTGATGTACATACACTTCTTCAGAAATATACCCATTTAAGAATGCACTCTTAAAATCTATTTGATAAAGAATGATGTTATGATTAACAACAAAAGAAACTAATAAGTGAATAGATTCTAACCTAGCAACTGGTGTAAATGTTTCAGTATAGTCTATCTCTTCTTGCTGAATATAGCCTTGTGCAACCAGTCGAGCTTTGTTTCTTACGATCTCACCTTTCTCATTAAGCTTGTTTCTGAATATCCATTTTGTTCCAATGACATGGACACATTTTGGTTTCTGAACAAGTCTTCTTGCATGGCTAGAATCCACTCATTCTCCAGAAGAGCTTCATCAACTGATGTTGGCTCTATAAGTGACACCAATCCTAGAAGAGTTTCTTCAGAAGGTTTGAATGATGAACGAGTTCTGACTGGATCAACTTTATCTCCCATAATCAATTCTTCAGAATAAGAAGTCCTTAGTTTATTCTTCTTCTGATGAGATGAACTATTCATTGTTTCTAGTGAGGTTGTATCTGAGTCTGTAGTTTCTGCAACTTTGTCTCCTTCTTTAGAATATTCCTCCTTGGATTCTGATAAAGTAATATTCAAATCTGCAAGTTTTTCAACTAGCTTTGACTTTTCAAGGTCAAGCTTATCATTAAATCTAACATGAATTAATTCCTCAACAGTCCGTGTTTCTGTGTTATAGATTCTATAGCCTTTAGAGCGTTCAGAGTATCCTAACAATAAATACTTTTGAGCTTTGGAATCAAACTTGCCAAGATTCTCTTTAGTGTTCAACGTAAAACAAATACAACCAAAAGGATGAAAAATATGAGATTTTGGGTTATCTATTCTTCCACAATTCATAAGGAGTCTTACCCAGAATAGGTCTGATAGAAATCCTGTTCTGAATATAACATGTTGTGTTTACTGCCTCTGCCCAGAAGTGTTTATCCATGTCAGTTTCTTGGATCATGGTACGAGCCATTTCTTACAATGTCCAATTCTTCCTTTCCACTACTCCATTCTGTTGTGGAGTTCTAGGACAAGAGAAATAATGGGAAATGCCATGGGAATCAAAAAGATTCTTAAAGTATCTGCTCTCAAATTCTCCACCATGATCGCTTCTAACTCTGACTATTTTGCAATCCTTCTCTGTTTGCACTTGTGAGCAAAAGGTAGCGAACACAGAATGTGACTCATCCTTGTGTTTTAAGAATTTTACCCATGTCCAACGACTATAGTTATCTACAATGACTAATCCATATTTCTTACCATTGATTGAGGCAGTTTTCACTGGACCAAAAAGATTAATGTGCAGAAGTTCTAATGGTCTGGAGGTAGAAACAACATTTTTCGCTTTAAAAGAGGTTTTGGAAAACTTGTCTTTCTGACATGCTTCACAAAGCGCATATGAAGAATACTTCATATTTGGTAAGCCTCTGACTAATCCAAGCTTAATTAACTGAGAAATCTTTCTCATGCTAACATGGCCCAAACGTCTATGCCATACCTGTCGTAACCGAAAATTTGACCTCCCTTTTCGCCTTTGCATAAGCATGTGCATTCGCATCGCTGACATACACACTCGCATTTTTCTCTGTGTTTTTTGTTGCAGGAATATTCAGGTTTTCTAAGCCCGATTAATCATATCCCCGCAAGGTCATCACATCATCAACACAAGCAAAAAATAAGGGTTTATATGCCTATTCATCAAAGTAAAAAACGTCAAAAATCGAAGCCATGGCCAAAGCACCTTTTTTTAAGAAAATTTGGCACTTTTTAGCTAGGTTAATTGATTAACCATTTGCTAGTGCAAATGGGTTAATCTATTAACCCTTGTCAAATTGGAAGATTCTGCTGCTTTTCATGACAACAACTTTTCCTCTACATTTTTGGGGTCTCCTTGGTGCAAGCATTGTGTGGAATATTCTAGACATCTCTAGATATTTCAAGACTTTTCAAGACACTTCAAGGCATTTATTCCAATACATCATTTTGAGTTAAGTCCACCATGTAACTTCATTTCCAAGCATGAGGACCATTTGATTTGGACTTGCATTGGGATTGCTCCACTGAGTTAACCAACTAACTAACTGAGTCAACTTTCGACTCAGTGAGTTAAGTGTAACTAACTCCAAAGCTAGCTCCAAAGCACATTTCAAACCTAGCCCACTCCAAAGCTAGTCTCTATATATGCAAACCTCCACTATTCCACAAGGGAGCTTGATTCATTTTCACAATTCTTCACTCTTCATTCTCTCATTTCTCTTAATTCTCTCTGCATTTTCTGCAAGTTCTACATATCCATCTTCATCTTCTTCCCAAAAACCACTCTAGAGCTCAATTCCACCATTGAAGAGTAGCAACTTTCACATTGAAATTGCTTTCTCTTGAGCTTAAACCTCCATCACATTCCATTTCTTCTTGGATCTCTACAATTACAACAACTTCCACTTTAAATCAAGTGTTCACTTCGATCGTTTCGATGCAAATTCGATTTTGGAGCTTTTCTCGCATTTTGCTCGGTTTCTCTACGGTTTGATCGCAAGTGCATAATTCTCTGGTTTTCTCTACTTATTTTCATCACATTTCATTTGCAACAACATCCAAGGCAAACCTTCGCCTTGTAGGTTGGTTATTCTTCGCTCAATTTACTGTTTCAATCATTTTTGCGCATTTACGATGTAGTTTCGATAGCTTTTCGGTATTGATTCATCATGTGATCTTTGATCTTCATGTTTGATTCTTTCGATTGATGTTTAATTGCTCATACTTGATGTGATTTTCGTGCACAAATGCAAGCCATAGCATGTGAGTTTTTGGATAAATGATTAATTGCTGGAAGCACTTTTTGAAAACTGATTTTTTGCCACTGCTTCAGTGTTAATCAATTAACATTTTGCAGTGCAAAAAGTGTTAATCGATTAACACTGCTATTTTTTAGTTTTTCTGTTGTTTTTCAAGGGTTAATTGATTAACCACTTTGCAACTGCAAATGGTTAATCGATTAACACTGAACTATAATGCCATTTTTGCCTATTTTCAAGCTTGTTTGATCTTCTTTTCTCATTTAACTTCCATGACTTGATATACATGATATTTGTGGATGTTTTATGAGTTATTCAACTTCTGTTTGAAGCATGTTTGCAAACTTTTGATGCACGATTTGTCGATTATGTAATTGTTTGCATATTTGACATTGCATGATCATGATGCTTCTTGCACACATATGCTTACATGATAACATGATTTATGATGCATGCTAATTGACATTTGTTACTGCCTTGCAATTTCTTTCTTTGATCATATTAAGTTTGTTCTTTATTGAGCAAATTTAATCTTGTACAATCAATAATACGCATGTTTGCTTTGATGATCTTCCGATCCTTTTGGAAGATTGTTGGCTTGATCATTTCCCTTGATCGGTTGATTGAAACTTTGTTTCGATTAGTTAATCTCCCCCTGTTTACCTCTCTAGGATCTTTAGAGCCTTGCTCTCTTGTTTCCCTGTTGAGTCGGAGTTCTGCACGACGCACTGGAGCACTGTATAAATTGGCACTATTAATCTGTCGGTTTCAATCTCTGCACTATAGTCTTGTGATAGAGAAGGGATGCGAGTGGAGAATTCCTACACTCATCTTGATTATTTTGGGTAGGGGATGAATGACCCTGTGCCTGGAATAATCGTCTTTATCGCCAGACTGTAGTGTTCTAAATTCCCCAGTCGAGTCGATCCTTAATCACTCTTGCCTCTTTCAATCTCTCTTTTGATCAATCACTATTTCCTTGGTTAAAGATCTTTGTCACTTTGGGTTAGCAACCTCCCTTTGGTTCAACACCTTTTCTTTTAGTTAATCATTGCTCGTCGACTCCCTATCAGAGTTGTAATCATTCTTTCTTTGGTTAATCACAGTCGAACTGTGAAAACCAATTCTCTTTTCCCCAGTAGTCGCAATCTTTTTCTTTGGTTAATCACAGTATTCCTATTAAGCACCAAAACCCTAGCGAAGTTCACAACCTTTTCTTGGTTCTTCCTCCTTTTTGATTGGTTAACCACTGTCTGTCAGTTAAAACACCAATTTGCATATTTCCTCAGTTAACCACGGTCTATCTGTTAACATACTGAGCTTCTTTTGAGTTAATCACCTTCTCTTGGTTAATTACTCATTTTTTTCAGTTAATAACAGTCTTTCTATTAACACCGAATCCCCTATGGGTCACAACCTTTGCTTGATTCCACACCCGTCCTTTGGGTCACAACCTTTGGTTGGTCCCACACCCGTCCTTTGGGTCACAACCTTCGCTTGGTTCCACACCCGTCCTTTGGGTCACAACTTTTGCTTGGTTCCACACCTGTCCTTTGGGTCACAACCTTTTCTTGGTTCCACACCTGTTCTTTTGGTTAACCACTATTTATCAGTTAATATACCGAAATCCCCTTAGAGTCAAACACTTTCTCTTGGTTCAGTATTCTCTCTTTTTGGTTCATCACAGTCTGCTTGTTGACACCAAACACTTTGCTCCCCACAGAGCTTTAATCTCTTTCTTCGGTTAACCACTGCCAGTCAGTTAACATACTAAATTCTTATTCTCTCGGTTTTGACACCATTCCCATTGTCTAGGTCCCTAGTAGGGTCGCAAACCCTCTGATCCCAACATGGTCGCTGTTATTCTTTTTCTCATTTACCTTCTTGGTTTTGACACCATCTTTTTTGTTATCCTCAACAGAGTTGCTATCTTTCCTTTGCATTTCTTTCTTGGTTTTGACACCAATCCTTTTGGTTTCCCCAGTGGAATCTTTCTATTTCTTTCGCTCTTGGTTTTGACACCATTCTTTTGTATCCCGCGCGGAGTCTTTCTGTTTCTTTTGCTCCTGGCTTTGACGCCATTTTCCTTTCCTTTTCCATCTTTGTTCCCCGAACTACGTAGGCTTTGAATTCCTCATTGCACTACGAGGATACGTAGGCACGAGAATGCGAAATCTTGGCGAGCCACCTTCTTCCATTATTTTTTTCCTAGTTCCATGAACTACGGCGCTCTAGTTTCCTCATTGCACTATGAGGGTACAAGGACCCTAATCATCCGCGAGCATTTTCTTTCTCCTTTCTCTTCTCTCTTCTTTTATCTAGAAGCCTTTAGATAGATAACCCATCCGAGCCTAGAAGAAAGCGAAATGGTTCCCGTCAAGTACGACGGATGCGTAAGGTTCTAGTACCTTCCTTTCGCATAACCGACCCCCTTTCAAGAAAACTGATGACATTGGTTGAAGTTCGAAGGTCTTTGAAGAAGAGCTGGAACATGAAGAGATTCCTGTTGAGGTGGAGCATAGTGATACTGAATTGGATAACCCAGATGAAGTCAAAGAAGAATCTCAAGTTGCTGAGAAAGATGAGGATACTGATAATGACTACCTGCTGGCAAGAGACAGGTAGAGAAGAGTCATCAAGCCACCTCAGAGACTTGGTTATGCAGATCTTATAGCTTATGCCTTAATCTCTATAAGTGAGGTTCTGGAGGAAGAACCTAGAGACTATAAGGAAGTTATGAGGAGTCGAGACAAGACATTGTCGAGTAACAAGTTTTTCCACTATATGCAGTTGATAAAACTGCATAATGAAAGCTAGTTTGATCCATTGTTATAGAGTTTGTTCCAAGGTGTAGATTTATGGTATTTGGATCGAACTCTAGTGTCGATAAGGGTAGATTCATGGTTTGTCAGGAGTTGTGTATGATGTAGTCGAAGTCTGTTCGAGCATAATGTCAAAATATATTAACTTGTAATTTAAGTTACTATGTTGAATTGGGCCTTGCTTCTAAGCCCAATTATTAAGTTAGCTTGTGAAATTATGGCATAGTAGACAACAGATGTCCTCACACATGTCAAGACATTGTTCTGCATAATTATTAAACAAGGGACAAAAAAACAAACTGATATTCAGAATATCAGCAACTGCAGAAACACAGATGTTTCGACATCTGTTCCAACATGTTAATCAAAACTGGACTGTAAATTGCAGAATGATAAAAAACACAAAATATGATGACCCAGTTTGGTGCAAATCACCTACATCTGGGGGATACCAATCTAGGAAAAAGAATCCACTATCAGTAGTATAGTTTTATGTAAACAACCTCAGGTTTACAGTAAACACCCACATTTACCCATCACTACCCAATGAAAACTTTATCTAAGAACTCCATCCTAGATAAGAGAAACCCATCTCACTCCCTAAATCACAACTTGTGATTATCTAACAGTTACTACACCATAACTGCATCATCCTATTGAAAGACACCCCTTTCAATACAAAGTTCAGTCAAGCATCTTTGACTAACAATTTAACTTGGATTTGCTTAAAAGCTTCATCCAAGAACAATACATGATTCATTACCTACGGGTTTCTAAATCTGTACAAGTACCTATGTCTACCACAATGTATCAAATCGATACAGAGGGAGACTTACAAGAGAAACCTACGACTCTCAAAACCTAAACCCTACTTTACAAAATAAGATTCCTAAGTCTATATCGTTCTCTCTCCCTTTTCTGCATTAGGTCTTGGTCTTCTTTTATAAGCCTTATGTTGTGTTGGGCTTTTAACTTTCTTTTGCCTGATTCCTTGATCCATGTTCTGATTGCTCCTTAAATCTTGCAACTGATCTGCAAACATCCTACTGTTAGTAACAGACACAATGTCCTAACATCGTGTTGGGACATCTTATCTGACATGTCTTCTTTTAGCAGGATTCTTCTTTGTTGTTGGAACATCTTGTGCAGCAACCTGTTTTACCAAAATTTGTTCAAATCTTTAGAGTCTTCAATCTCTCCCCTTTTGACAAATTTTGGCTAAAACTCCTTTTGCACAATAAACCCAGGATGCTCCTTATAGAGTTGAAAGTCCCAAAGTCATTTCAGTCAGCAGCTTACACTCTTCTCATGAGGAAGCTGACTAGTCGATTGATGCGACACCAAGTAAACACAATTCCGGTCTTCAACCCAAGGTTCTCTCCTTGATAGAGAAAAAGTCTTGTCAAGTTCTCTGGATCAGGTATTTCTTCCATTGGGTGTCCCAGCTGTCGACGGGCGAGCACGGGGTTATAACTGACACATCCCTTCGTACCAAGAAGAGGTACATTGGGAAAGTCTCCACATCTATGAAACATGGAGATTCCTCCATACATCGGATCATGCCAAACAATATCTGAGTGAGTAAGAGCCATGAGCTTCGCAGGCCATTCTGAACCATCTTTCACATTCTAGAAATCGGTAGACCTCAGTAGGTGCGAAATAAACCACCTATAGAGGATAGCGGTGCAACAGGTAATCCGACCTTCTCCCTTCAGAGCCTTTGAATAGATAGAGTGGTAGGCATCGGCTAACAATGTAGGAACTGGATTTTTGAGCATGAAAATCTTTATGGCATGGACGTCAACAAAATCTTCAGCATTGGGAAATAAGAATAAACCATAGGCCAGCAGTGCAAAGATGTGCTCGACAACTTCAGTGTTCCCTACACTAGTAAAATGTCAAGCTTTCTCGAACAAGAATTGGGCAGGCAAACCATCGATTCCTCCTCTGAACGTCATGTGAGTTCGTATCTCTAATTGCTTTATGCGGGTTGCTCTTGCGATGTCTTCCTGGCTAGGTCTTCCTTCTCCGCAGGAGAATGGAGGTGAATCTTTAACCGGGATACCCAATAGAGTGGAGTACTCCTCCAACGTAGGCATCAACTGGAAATCTTGGAAGATGAAACAGTGGTAGATTATGTCGTAAAGTTGAACCAGCGTCTCCAATAAGCCAGTAGCTACTCGAACTTGCAGCAGCGGGAGGATCTGTCCATACTTCGTAGTGAACGCCTTGGGATATTTGATCTGATTTCCTAGTTCCCTTAATTGTTCAACATCATGAACCTTGAAGGTGTATGGCAAAACTTCTTTCTTTCCATAATTCATCTTACGATGCTTGCAAAACAACTTTAAATTCCTTGATAGAGAGAGAAAAGAAAATGCAAATGCTATGCAACAAGATTCATGGAAACGCGGCTATTTATAATCATTGAGGAATATCAAAAAGCTCATTTTAATAATCATAAAAAAAAAGTGGTTACAATCATTAGTACCGGAATACTAAAAATTGATTTATTACAAAAATTAATTATAAAACGCGTCTGTACGCCTTACAACAGTCATAACGTAAAAGCTAAATAAAAGCTCAGTAATGATGGATCTAAGGAGACTCTTCCAACGGTCTTGTCTTGAGTCCTTGACCTCTTCTACCAATTGATCTTCTTCCGAAATGAACTTGTCGACGATCAGTTTCCAAAGTGTTGACTGATGACTAGAATGTGATAAGTCTTCTTAAGCTTTCCGTTTCTTGCACGAAGTAGCTTCCTTTCAAAAAATCCTCCTTTTGTAATCCTATTAGCTCGAATATAAACCGAAGATAGGAAATGGATACTTGTCTTGAATTAGTAATTCTATCATTTGAGAACATTCTTCAAGGATAGGTACCAATTGATAATCAGGAAAACAGTATTAGAATGGAGATAATAACTTCCCATATCTGGTCTCGAACCTTTCTTTATCTGTCAGCAAGGTCACCAATCCCCTTAGATTGTCCAGGTTATGACTCTTGTAAGTGTACTTCAATTTTTTCTTTCTTTTTCAGAGTCTATGGTATCCCTACGATGTTTAAAAATGGAGCTAAGTTCCATGAATCTTTATGATATGATGCTAATGAATGCGTGGATGCAAACACACAAAGCACAAAGCACAAAACACACACAAGCAAAACAAACAGGAAAAGGGCCCTATAGGTTTGAAAGGTCACAGCATGGAGCCAAGGTCTAACCATCCAAATAGGTGTGCACTATAGTTTCAAATGTACCTGCCGAACGGGTTCTACAAAGTTCCCAGAGTTTATAATCCATCTTTCAGATATTATCGATTTTCCAAATCACTTGGTAGTCAATAATATTCTCAAGAGAATCTCGTCTGAGTGTATTATCGCGTAGTAACTAATTCAGGAATAGACTCCCTCATAGTCCCTGCACTATATCCTAATAGGCCAAGTTGGGTTAAAGGTAACTACGATCCTCAATCTCTATGGCCTTTAGATCGAAATAATATCGTCTTCACGAATGGACTCGTTGAACAATATTAATCTCGAGAGGTCCTAAACTGAGTGGTGATGTCTCAATTCAACTTCTTCGGGAATTGACTCCTTCAAAGTCTCCTTGAATTATCACCGTCCTATCATAATTTACGCTCAAGTCCGGGTGTAGGACTTATCTCACCACACAAAAATAGTAACCCAGAAAAACCAACACAACAGATAATAAAAGAAAATATAGCAAGCAAATAAAGAAAATAACATAAAAGAAAAGCAAGATAGGGGAAACCCTCGACTGTCCCCAGTGAAGTCACCAGTTCTGTTGCGGTGAGAATAGGATAACAAGCTATTATATTAACTTGCATCACAATTCTTAAATGTTCACCACCGTCTTTGATTTATCCAAAGGAAAGGTTCAAAAGAGAAAAAACCTAAAGTTCTAAGGTTCGGGGGTTAGTTACGCCTAGGGAAGGTATTAGCATCCTAAACGTTTGTAGTACTCTACAGAAACCTCTTGTTAGTATCTTATGTTATCTATTACTCGCTTGCTAAAGGTGTTATACTAAAGGTTGAAACCCCAGTGGTTAGTATCTAAGTATACTCGACAAGGCATCGCACCTTGTGCCTACGTATCCCAAGGGGGAGCGGAATCAGAGTATCCGTAGTTCTGAAAAGAGGAACTTCTTGACGGGGTCAAGGTTCCAATGGGAGGTAATGTCTAGGGTAAGACATTATATAGAGTGCTGTAATACCCCAAATTTTGACCACTTAGATTTCCCATCATTGTGAAAATCATCATCACAATATGGATGAACCATCATGCTTCATCAGTCTCCCCAAAGATGGGTGAGCATCCAATACAATCAAAATTAGGGTTTCAAGCCCTCTCTGAGTGCTTAGACAAAGGATCAATCAAGAAATGACATGATCTTCAACTTGTCTAATCTCTTAAATATCCACAATGGATCAAAAAGGACTCCCACTTCAAGGATTAAGCACAAGGCTGCTCCCTTCTAGGTGGATCAAGTCTCAAGATCGACAGTGTCACCAAATTAGGGTTTTGGTCGACCAGGGCCTCCAGATGGAAATTTTCATCTGGGCACAAGGCAATGATCCAAAACATGACCTAATATACTTCATGGAACCTCATGAACCCATGCATCAAGTCAATTTTGCCTCAGGGGATGCATTCATCAAAAATCAGGAATTAGGGTTTCTTGACCTAATTCACCCCTAAGTTGACTTTTGGGACAAACCATGAGCCAAGACCTCAAGACATAATTTGAGGGTCTCTAATATACCATATTGATCCATTTGGAACAATGGATTGATCCAAGAAGTTTGAGCAACAAGTCTCAATTTCATCTGCACCACAATTAGGGTTTTAAGAGAAAAGTCAACTGTAACTTTGACTTTTGACCTAGACATGCTCCCAAACCCTAATACATGATTGAATATACCCTATGACACCCATGGAACATGTCCATCAAGTTTGATTTAGGTCAAGGACATGATTTCCTGAAGAATTGCACAGTTTGGAATTCATCTGATAAAAAGTCAACTGTGCACAAAAGTCAACTTTGACTTTTTGAGATTTTTCACCAAAATGGATTTTTAACCCTAAAATGATGTTAATGTATGATTTGAATCATCATTCATCAAGAAAAATCAAGAAAAGTGAGATAACTTGTAAAAGGGGTAACCATAAAACTTAGAAATTTTTCTAAGTTAAAAATAAAGTGGCAAAGGTACCAACTTTGGAGGACCATAACTCCTAAACCACAAGGCCATTTTTTCTCATCCAAAGATGGATTTGTAGCCCTCATTATCACCTACAAAAACTTCAACTACAAGTCATTCCAACACTTAGTGAAATTTTCACTAAGTCAGATTCTGCCTCACTTTTTGCCAAATGTAGGGGGATTTTTCACTTGGAATCAAAAGAGATCAAAACCAAACATGTTCAAACAGTTGTTGTATCATGTAAGAGCTTTCCAAAATGGCCAAGAACATTGCCAAATTCAACCTACACCATGAGATACAACATTGCCAAGTTGCCTTGCTGAAATCTGTCAAGGCAAGGCAGAATTTGCAACTTTGGTCGATTTGCCAAAATCAGCCAAATTCAATTGCTCCTATCCACTTGGACACCTCAGAGGATTGAATCTAAAGGGGACAATCACTGAGCCAAGCCTCCAAAGTCCATGGAACAAGAAATAGCATGTTGAACCTAGAATGGCCAAAATAGGGACAAGACTTCAAATTTGGAATGAGGCATTCAATGAAACCATCAAGGTGGCATGGACTGAGCCATTCTCATCTGAAATCAGTCAAGACTTATCCAAGACCAAGGGAACCAAAGCTCTGTGCCCTAACCTCTAGTCAATGGCTAGAGGAGACTTGGATTTTCATTTGCCAACATTGGCCAAACCTACTTACCAGCTGCCATGCACTATTCCTTGCAAAACAAATTTGCTCTACTATAAATAGAGCTCAATTGTGGCCAGTTTGAGTACACCAAAGCCATCTAACAGATGCTTTCCTAAAAATTCTTTTTTCACTCCAATTTTGCCTTCTAAGGCAAGTCACTATCGGGTTTTGAGTTTGAGATCAATTCCAATCAAACCAATCACTCACACACCTCACATACATCACATATGAGCTGATCAAACACTTAGATTACTTCTGAAACATCAATTTCACAAAATCACCAGCTGGTTGCTCAAGGTTTTAACCAAAGTGCAGCTGAGGTACCACAAAATGATCCAGCCAATTTCAATCAAGTCCAACCATCCAAACACAATCCATAGGGTGTAGGGAAGCTGTTCAGATCATCACCACTCATCTGTAACACCTCCAAATCAAATATCACTTTGAACTTGCTGTCACGACTTGGAGGTAAGCACATACTTGGTCATCTCTCAATCTATGCATATTTCCTCGCACAATAATTTGGCCATAAGTTCATAATCATGCATGGAATGTTTTCCCTCAATTAATTGCATTGTTTGAATCGTGTATCAAAAATCCTAGCCTTCATGCAGAAATTAGGGTTCTTGAGGTCTCTTCGTGATTTCTTGTTGTATGTTTAATTTAAATGAAATTAAAGTACATAGACATGATCGTGAGATTGAGGCGAGCATAATGATATGTGGATTGCATGATATGATTACGTATTCATGGAGATTGGATAGAAAATGCAAATCTGAGAAACCAAGAACACGCGCGGGTTCTTCAGCTTGTTCTTGGCGCCATTTTTAGAAATTCAAATATTTGAATTTTATGATTTTGTTTAATTGATTCAAAAATTAATTTCTCTCTGAGTTTTAATGATTTTGAGTTTATTCTTTTTTTAATAATTCACAAAAATGTTAAAATATTTTATTTTCACAAAAAATCCCAAAAATATTATTTATTTCATATAATTGATATTTTTGCAAAGAATTAATAATTTAATTGTTTTTGACATTTTAAATATTTTTTCTACATTGATTTTGCAACTTTTAATGCTTTCTAATTATTTTGTAGGTCAATACTTAATTTTTGAAGCATTAATCCAAGATCACAATTTGTTTTCCATGTGTTAAACAATTTTTGATCATTTTAATTGAATTTTTATTCAATTAAATACATTTTGGAAACAAATTAGGGTTTTGGATTAATTCAACCCTCATAAATCATTTTCAAACCTTTTTTGGGCCTCTTGAGAGAGTGTAAGACCCATCCCCCCTTGTACAAAAACTTTTTGGGCCTCACTCATTGTATAAGTCCCTCTGTACAAGTAAACGGCGTGATCGTCGCCCGTTTAAAAATAAAAAAAATCATATGGGCCTCTCCTTGAGCTATAAGACCCATTCAAAACACTTTGGGCCTCTATTAGAGTGTAAGACCCAATCCCCCTTTTAACCAAAACATTTTGGGCCTCACTTATTGTATAAGTCCCTCTGCGTTAAAAGAAAACCTCGGCGTGATCGCCATTTTTAAACGAAATATCATCTGGGCCTACCCTCGTGTTATAAGCCCCTCTCTTTTCTTTAAACCTTTTTTGGGCCTCTTAAGAGAGTGTAAGACCCATCCCTTTGTACAAAAAACCTTTTTGGGCCCCAGTCACTTGTATAAGTCCCTCTGTATAAATTCAACAGTGCGCTCACTGATAAAACCTTGGGCCTCTTCTTGAGCTGTAAGCCCCAAATCTTTCTTTTTCAAAGCACTTTCTCCTTTGATTTTGAATATACTGTTGTTTTCAATCTTTCTTTGTTGAACAACTAACCAAACAGCATGGAAGCACTACAACTGAGTAAGTGGTTATCGCTTTCATTTACTGCTTTCATATTATAAACTGTATTGTGGGGCTGCTCACTGTAAGTCTCCTTTCATAAACTCATATCTACTGTGTAATAATAGTATAGATATTTCGAGTTTCCCCGGCAACTACGTCTAGAACTAGGTGACGCCGTTTCATTTATTCGTAGAAATAGACGCCTAAATCCCCAATAGGAGCACCAGATACAGTCTTCTCTTCGGCTGTCCTCCTTAGGAATCGTCAAGAAGCTCTACTCCCCAAGATGAATGTATTCTTCGTGAATGGCATCTTTGAGTTTCTTCCAAATTCTCGAACTTTCCTGACTTGATCTACTCCTTGTGGATAGCTTGCCTTGAATGTCTCGGGGTTTGGGTACCCACTACGGTCATAATCTTGGACCTTAACTAAGGAACCCTCTTTAAAAGCTAAAAGTCGCTGGATAGTAAACCTCGCACGTTTACCAGTGGTTTTTATCTTTAAAAGAGTTATCTCTCCTAATGGAAAGGAGATGATAGACCCACGGGCTTCTTAAAAGCATCGGCCTCCTCTTGGGCATTATTCAAGGACACTACGGCTTCTTAGAAGTATTCACAACCTCCTCTTAGGCTTCGTATAATGATCTCTTCCTTCGGGAATGATAGCCTCCTCTTGGGCTTCGTACAAGGACCCGTAGGCTTCTTAAAAGTTTCCAGCCTCCTCTTGGGCTTCGTACAAATTGTCCCGACAACCTCCTAGAGGTATAGGAACAGAACCTAGTCATCCTCATAGAACAGTCCTTTCATAGAGTCTACTACTGTTTCTCAAAGCATAGTACAAAAGAAAAAAACTCTAGACTTGGACAGTCTAACTTCCTTGAGTCTCAAAGACATTCTCAAGTGACCCCTTCGTTAAATAGGAAGGAAACCCGCAGACTCGGACAGTCTCAATACCCTTTGGATTTCCCGTTTCCTCAAAGAGAAGGAAATATCCCTGATCCTCAGATCAAATCCCTGAGTACAGTGTTGCTCATATAAGAACTGACTTTCTCTTTTAAAATCAGTATATTGGATCTGTCACTCAACTGAAACAAACCTTTAGCCTCCATCTCGGGCTTCGTACGAGATACAAAAACACTCTCTTGTTGAGTCAAACTTTTAGCCTCTCTCTCGGGCTTTGTACGAGACACAAAATAGCCTCCTCTTAGGCTTTGTATAATGATTTTCCTAGCGGAAATTAGCCTCCTCTTAGGCTTTATATAAGAAAACCACTGGTTGATCCAATCAACCTTTTAGCATCAAAGATGTGCCTCGTTCACAGTACACAAACATCAACAACTCCTTTCCTTTCATCTAATCGCTGTAAGCGGCAAGCCTCTGGATCATCTACATCCATGCCACTGTCCCTCTTTTAGCATGAGAAATTCCTAAGGAAAGATGGCATTGCTCTACACTGAGTTAAAGTCTTCTCCTTCAGGTTAAAACCCTCGAAAATTATGGCATTGCTCGGATCCGCGTATCCCAGTTAAAGTAATTCTCCTTCCCCCTCTTTAGAGATGACAAATTCTCTCTAAAGTCGAGGTCTTTCAGCTTCACGTCTTGGGCTTTGAACAAGACACAAATAGACCTTTCAGCTTCACATCTTGGGCTTTGAACAAGATACAAACCACCTTTCGCTTCACGTCTTGGGCTTTGAACAAGACACCAAAACACCAAAAACACTCATTTCCTCCCATAGAATAGGAGGAACTACGAACGCTCTGATTTCCCTATTTCGGTAAACGGGAATACGTAGGCATAAGATCGAAAGAAAAGATCTTAGCGAGCACAATCAACAAAAAACTCAAATCCCATATCTCCATCAATCAAAAGCAGTAATTCAAAAGCATCAGTCCTAACATCCTAACCCTTGTTCCTCGCCAGAAACCTTCTGTCTAGATAAAAAAGAAAGAAAACAGTATTAGCGAAAATACAAATAACCAGTACAAAGCCCCCCCACATTGATAGCATTCGTAACCTAACAGACCGCTGTTTAAACTCAGTATGCAAACAGGGTTAATTGGAGACATCTATTTCCCTTCCTTATTCAGCTCACAATAGGATAAAAAATGAATCGACCTGTAGTTTAAGCTCAACCGCAGAGAGCGACCAGCGCTTAAGAACCGCGTCCAAAATCGCTCGCTACAGAAAAATGGCGCCCACCGTGGGGCATAGCCATTCAAAGTTAGATCTAGGCACGGTCTTCCTTCTCTTCACTTATGTGAATACCACAGATTGGGGCTTCCGCCGGGGAACCCATTTTCTGTCAGGAACTTAGGATTCATAGCTTTAAAGGTCTAGGGTGGTTAGGACAAATATATATACTGCTTTTCCTAAATGTTATACGTGTTTATTTTTCTGCTAATGGGAATGCGGGTGATGCCGTATGTGGAAAGATTGAGTATACACCTAGAAAAGCCAACCCTTTCGTATTGCGGAAGCTATCGGAAATAGCTGTTACGCGATACTACCCTCATTTGAGGCTGGTGATCTATTCTCGGTGAATAGCACTTACTCTAAGATTGCACACAACTCACTGGCGACCCGCTTGTTGTTTTGCTTTCCTCGGAGGAGCTGATGATAATGAGTACAGGTACAAAAATCACCCTAGTATAAACCTTTGGGGATGGGTAGAGCCTTGACTTCATGACAACGACCCTCTGACCCCATGTTTTTTTCTATGTTTTTGTGTGCTGCATTCATGCATCCATTTAATAAAACATTAAAACACTCAAAAAAATTTCTCTTCTAGTCTCTCTGTTTTTCAAATTAAACTAAGACTGTGATTGCAAATATCAGAGAAAAAGATTACGCTAATGGATTTCGGTAGAAGGAGAACTCGCCAGTATACCTTCAAGGTTCCAAAACTAGGGGATTTGAGAAGGTTAGCAAGGATTATCGTTAACCCAGAGGCTTTTAGAGCCAAACACGGAGGTCTGCTACCACTGTTAAGAGTCCATGTGATTGAGGGAATCATGGATGCGTTCATCCAATTCTACGATCGGGTTTATCACTGTTTCACATTCCCGGATCACCAGCTATCACCAACGCTGGAGGAGTATTCTCATCTGATTGATCTACATATCACAGATCGAGCTCCATTTTCTGGACTGGAAGAAATTCCAAAGAATCAGACTATTGCAAGAGCAATTTATTTGGACGAGTCTGAGGTCAAGACTCACATGATTACTAAGGGTGGCATCCAAGGTTTGCCAGCCCAGTTCTTGACAAAAAAGGCTCTATACTTCGCTAGTATAGGGAACGGGACTGCTTTTGAAAGCATCTTTGTCTTGCTCACCTACGGATTATTTTTGTTTCCCAACATCAATAACTTCGTCGATATCAACGCTATTAAGGTTTTTCTCATTGGAAACCCTGTGCCGACTTTGCTCGCAGATGCATATCATTCTGTACACCAGGGAAATTTGTACAGCAGAGGGGAGATCGGATGTTGTGTACCTTTGCTCTACAAATGGTTTATCTCTCACTTGCCTAAGTCTGCTGCTTTTTGGGATTGCAAGAGTGTCTTACGTTGGTCGCAGAAGATCATGTCTCTCACCAATTCCGATATAGATTGGTGTAATAGGATTTATGAGGGAATCAGAATCATTGACCGTTGTGGAAACTTCCCCAACGTACCCCTTATAGGAACTAAAGGAGGAATCAACTACCATCCGATATTGGTTCTTCGTCAATTTGGATACCCGATGAGACACATCCCACTGGGTGTTCATCTGGAAGGTCTTTTCTTCAAAGAAGGAGAAAATGACAGAGCATTAAAGATGGAAATAGTGCAAGCTTGGAAACAGGTTCATAAGAAAGGACGAGAGTCTCTGGGAAAACCGGACTATGTCTCGGTGGAGCCTTATCTCCATTGGGTACAAACCAGAGCTCTCAAGCTAAAAATGCCTTATCCTCGTTACGGAATTCTTCCGCCGAGAGAATCTGTCATGTACTTCATGACGGAAACTGAAAAGCTTCAGGTTACTCTCAACAAAATTCAAAAGGAGAGAAGGTCTTGGAAGAACAAGTACCGCACCCTCGACGTAGAGTGTATCCAAATACAGCAACTACTAAAAGAGAAAGATGCTCTGATTGAAATTTTGGAGCAGCATGCTGTAGAGAATCAAGATGACCAAAGGAATTTGCTCACTCCTTTCACTTGGCAAAGGAATGACAACCCGACAACGGCCCAAGCGCCCCGGTCAAAGAAAAGGAAGATACCAGAATCAGCACCCGGTTTCTCCTCAGAGAGGACTCGGGACCCATTAGTTTAGGTTTCTGTTTCTACACTTTGTAATCTACTGTATTTCCATTTCTGTAATCTTTTGAATTTCAATAAAAAGGGGTTTCCCCACTGTTTGATATTTGCAATCTAATTGTCGAAGTTTATTTTGATTAAACTAAAAAACAACAATTAATATAATCATTGCATTCATCATTCTCACATCGCGTATCTTCTTCCCTACGAAGTTCACGTTTGTATCTCGATTCTAGAGTCAAACTGTCTCATTCGTATAATACTCGGGCCAATCGTCAGAAAAAGATGGATGATCTTGAGGAAGAAAATAGAGAGTTGAAAGAAGAGATCGACGCTCTGAGAGAGGATATGAGAAAGCTTCGTAACGACATGCAAGCCATGGCAGAAGCTCAGCTACAAAGAACTGTGATCTCAGAGATCACCTCAACGCCCATCATAGAAAAGTATGATCCTAGGTATCAGATGCCGAAAGATCGTCCTTGGGGCATGCCTGTTAACTATATCCCGGAAGGATATGTTCTGCCGATCACTGAAGATCAGGGAATCGCAACAGAAGTCGCTGGGCCTGAAGGTTACAAACTTCGGGAAAGCGAAGATGCTAGGGGCATACTGAAGACTCCTGAAGGTTACAAACTTCGGGAGGCGCCAAGACTTACTGCCGTAGTCACGGTACCACCCCCTGTGGTGCACACTGTCCCGGAAGGACAGATTCCACAGACACCTTCTGGTAAGAAGGGAACTATGTTTGACAGAATGGATGAATTCCAGGAGCAGTTCTTGGAAATGCAGAAAGAGCTGCAAGCCATTCGGGGTCAGGATCTATTTGGAAAGGACGCCGCAGACCTCTGCTTGGTCCCAAATGTGAAAGTCCCGCACAAGTTCCAAGTGCCCGACTTTGAAAAATACAAGGGTAACTCTTGCCCTCAGAGCCATCTGGTGATGTACGCTCGGCGGATGTCAGCTCAGACGGAGAATCAGGACCTGCTAATTCACTACTTCCAGGATAGTTTAACCAGTGCCGCACTCAAATGGTACATGGGTTTAAACCGTACTACGATCAGTACATTCAGAGATCTTGGTACTGCCTTCGTCCAACAATACAAGTACAATTTGGACATAGCACCCGACAGAGATCAACTCAGATCAATGTCGCAAAAGGAAAAGGAAACCTTTAAGGAGTATGCTCAAAGGTGGCGTGAAATTGCCACTCAAATTTGTCCACCTCTTAAGGAAAAAGAGATGACAAAATTCTTCTTAAAGACCTTAAGCTCATTTTACTATGACCGAATGATTGCCAGTGCACCCAGTGATTTCACCGAAATGGTCGGCATGGGTGTATGTCTTGAGGAAGCCGTCCGAGAAGGACGTTTGGTAAAAGACACTGGATCAACGAGCGGTACTAAAAAATACGATAGTGCTCTCCCTAAGAAAAAAGAGCAAGATATTGGGAATATCTCTCTCGGAAAGCAAAGGCGACGTTATCAGCCAGTAGCAGCTGTTACTCCTGCTATCGGCCCCGCGCCTGTTCCTATGTATCAACCTCAGGTTGCGCAGAGCCAACCTGACCAACAAAGGACACAACAGCCTCTTCAGTAGGCTCATCCTCCATATAACAACAGCCGTACAATACGGCCACCAGGATTTGATCCTATACCCATAACGTACGCAGAGCTGTTTCTGTTACTGCTGGCTAAGGGGCAAATCCAGACTAAGTCTCCTCTTACAGTACCGGAAAATCTGCCTTTTTGGTTTAAAGCGGATCAAACATGCCCTTATCATCAAGGAGGTTTAGGGCATAACATTGAGACTTGTCTCAATTTCAAATCCGACGTGCAAAAGCTTGTTAGGAGCGGGCTCTTATCTTTCAAAGATACGAATCCCAATGTTCTCACGAACCCGCTGCCTCAACATGAGAAAGCTGCAGTCAATCTGATTGAGAAAGAGACTAACAATGTCTATCAAATTCACGATGTACTCTTGTTGAAAACCAATCTGGTCAAGATGCATTGTAGACAGAGTGGATATGGCCCTGTGCCACCTCATAATTATCACCAGTGTGATATCTGCTCTAAAGATAACCAGGGATGTTCTGTGGTGCAAGCAGCTCTACAGGAACAAATGGATCTTGGATGGATCCAAGAACACCGAGTTCGTGGAGTTAACATGGTTTACACG
Source organism: Lathyrus tuberosus (assembly GCA_022829125.1). Classification (NCBI taxonomy): domain Eukaryota; kingdom Viridiplantae; phylum Streptophyta; class Magnoliopsida; order Fabales; family Fabaceae; genus Lathyrus; species Lathyrus tuberosus. Next base: position 7,832,076 of record JALAZF010000218.1, on the reverse strand, counting down.
AATTCCAACGTCATTCAAAACCACGACATCCGTGCGATGAATGTCAACTTGGTGGTGATGCACTCAAGGCAAAGCCAGTATCATAATCTGCCGCGGCACGATTACAGTTCCTGTCTGATATGCTCGGTAAACAAACAGGGATGCTCTTTCATACAAGAGGCCCTCCAGCGTCTGATGGATCTTGGATGGATCCAAGACTACCATGATAGGAATCCCTATCAAATCAATATGGTTCAGATCTTCGATATTCGTGTGATGAATACCAACCTGGTAGAGTTACATACTGAGCAGGTCCGACTCGGATTCTTAATATCACATGACTATTAAAATTGTAAAGCGGGTTGCGAAAACGATCGAGGTTGTACCCTTGTCCAGGAGGCACTTCAGCACTTGTTAAATCATTGGTGGATGCCAATCTACATGGACGAAGATACTCAGCAAATTAGTATCAGTCACAGGAATCCTACTCGTCGTCAAAGTCAGGATGTCCGATCAATGGAAGGTAACCTAGTGAGGTTACATTGTATTCAAAGTAGGCGTGGCCAGGCGCCACCACACAACTATGACAGTTGTAGCGTCTGTTCGGAAAGTAACCAAGGGTGTTACCTTGTGAGAGCAGCTCTTCAGGGTCAGGTCGATCATGGAGAAATTCGTCCATATCCAAGTTCAGGACCCATCATTTGGTCGCCGAACTACCTTGCCGAGCAAGTTGAGGATGTTGTCACGATCTCTGGTCATCACAGGACCAGGGATGTTTTTGCCATCATCCCTCTACTTGACAAATCTAGAGTTCCCAACCGGGAACGGATCAAGGTTACTTATGATGGTCAGAAAAATCAGAAGGTTCCCATAGTCATCTATCTACCGGGGCCACTACCGTATGAATCAACTAAGGTTATCCCTTATAAGTACGGTGCAACAATAATCGAGAATGGAAAGGAAATTCCATTACCCTCCGTCATGAATATTGCAGACATCAGTCGTGTAACACGGAGCGGTCGAATCTTCAACTGAGGGGTTGGAGAATCCAACAAAGAAAAGGAACTTCAGGCAGAACCTGATCCACCAGTCAGTCAATCTGGTAATCCCGACTTTTCAAAAGACAAAGATGAGATGCTAAAGCTCATCCAAAGGAGTGAATATAACATTGTTGATCAACTGTTACAGACTCCTTCAAAGATCTCAGTATTATCACTGTTACTCAGTTCAGAAGCCCACAGGGAGGCTCTGCAGAAAGTCTTGGAGCAAGCCTTTTTGGAACAGGATGTAACAATCAGACAGTTCGATAACATTGTCTCTAACATCACTTCCTGCAATAATTTGGGATTTAGTGATGAGGAATTACCCGAAGAGGGTCGCCGTCATAACATGGCGCTCAACATTACAGTTAACTGCCAGGGCGATGCTTTAGCCAATGTACTGGTAGACACAGGGTCAGCCCTGAATATTATGCCGAAGTCCACTTTGACGCAATTATCATTTAAGGGCCCTCCGATGAGAGTCAGCGAGGTCGTCGTCAAAGCATTCGACGGATCCAGAAAAATAGTTATCGGCGAAGTTGATCTTCCCATAACTATTGGTCCTCACACTTTCCAAATCACTTTCCAGGTCATGGACATCCGGGCAACATACAGTTGTTTATTAGGAAGACCTTGGATACATCAGGCTGGAGCGGTTACTTCAACCCTCCACCAAAAGCTAAAGTTCGTCAAGAACGATCAACTTGTCACGGTTTGTGGGGAACAAGCCTTGCTTGTGAGTAACCTATCATCATCTGCTTGTGGAGAACCCGAGGAGGTTATTGGAACTCAGTTCCAAGCACTATCGGTGAGCAAGAACGATCAATCCGAAGAAGGAACTTCAATTTCTTCATACAAAGATGCTATCAAAGCGGTCGAGAGTACCGATACAAAAGGATGGGGACATCTTGTCATTCCCACTGACAATAAAATAAAGGATCTTGGTTTTTCTGCGACCTGTACTCAGACAACCGCCAACGATGAAAGTCTTCATCCCCTTCAAAACTTCTTCCACAGTGGAGGTTTTCTTCACCCAGTGTCTCAGACAGTTCATGCTATCAATGAGAAAGATCCCTCTGACACAGATGAAGAATGGAAATCCTACCTTAACAAGGACGGCTATATGTCTCAGGAAGAGGTGCCTATGCCTTTTTGCTTTCCTACAGAAAGTCCGAGATTTATACCAAGATCAGATGTCGAAATGATCTACGGAGATTGTGATCCGGAAGGATGTCGTGCTCCGCCAAATTCATTAGAGGAAGACACTCTGATGAAAGAAAACTTTGATCACAATTACTATGGCCCGATGGATGGTCTGCCAATGTGGCAGCCTTTCCCAGGAAACTTGGGGCAAGAAAGTCAGCCGAGTAATGAAACTCAGTTGAGCGTCATTGAACAGAATACCTGTGTCCCCGCCATGTCATGGGATCAACACTCAGGTCATTTGGAAACTACTCAACATGAAGATGAATTCGCAATGTTTGCAGGACTAGAATTCATCAACTATGCTTTTCTTGAGGTCAACGTCATCGAGAGGGATGACTTCTCCAGTTCCAAAGAAGTTTGGGACACTTTGGGACAACCAAGTGGAAAATACGACTTTATGGTCAAGTACACCGCTCCCGAAAGCTCTCGTATCAGGCTCGAAGATATCCAGCCTACTGGATGGGGAGATACAGCTGAGAGCACAAATGCTATGCAAAGTGCAATAGAGGAATCCTCCTACGACAATTCTGCTTGGGAGACAGATTCCAATGATCCTGCTCCACCAGAAATCAGCGTCATTTCTGAAGACAAATCAAGGAAGGTGCCAGACTTTGTGATTCACCGAGGAGTTCGCCGCCAATGGGTTGCCGTCGAGGTTCCAAAGGTCGTTCATCAGTCAAAGAAATTGCCATCTTTAACCTTTCACCCTGCCCAGGTGAAATGGATGTTTTGATAGGGCTCGCTTTTTGTAAATTTCCCTCTTCGCTTTGCCCAGAGCGAGTGAGTTTTGTTTATAGGGCTGTAGTTTCAAGATTCGACTTGTTCATTAATAAAATAACGTCGTTCTGTAATTTCCGCATTAATTGATGTTTTCTCTTTTTGCTTTTTTAGAAAATGGTAATCCTAAAAAAAAAACAATTCAAAAATAAAAACAAGCAGTAAAATAAATACACTGCACACACTTACATTGTCTCTATCTCTTCTAAACACGAATCATCACGTCATGCAGATTGCTTGTTTTATACCCCGTTGAAACATACGATCCGATGCCTTCTCCCAACTTTGAGTTCCCGGTATTCGAGGCTGGAGAAGAAAATGACGACGAAATTCCAGAAGAGATCTCCCGACTACTCAGACAAGGGGAAAGGTCCATTGAACCTCACAAAGAGCCGTTGGAAACGGTAAACTTGGGTTCAGAAAAAGAGAGAAAAGAAATCAGGATCGGAGCACTGCTCAGTCCAACTGTCAAAGAAAGTTTGATAAAGCTTCTCAAAGAATTCCCCGATGTATTCGCTTGGTCCTATCAGGATATGCCAGGGTTGGATACCAGCATCGTGGAACATCACTTACCGCTAAGATCGGAATGTCCTCCAGTAAAGCAAAGGTTGAGACGCACTCACCCGGACATGGCCATCAAAATCAAAGAAGAGGTACAGAAACAGATCGACGCGGGTTTCCTCGCTACATCTGAATATCCTCAATGGTTAGCCAACACCGTACCCGTTCCCAAAAAGGATGGAAAGGTCAGAATGTGTGTTGATTACAGAGATCTAAACAAGGCAAGTCCAAAGGACGACTTTCCTTTACCACACATTGACATGCTGGTTGACAGCACAGCAAAGTTCAAAGTATTCTCCTTCATGGATGGATTCTCGGGCTATAATCAGATCAAAATGGCGCCGAAAGACATGGAGAAAACTTCGTTCATTACCCCATGGGGTACCTTTTGTTACAAGGTAATGCCGTTCGGTTTGAAGAATGCCGGGGCAACCTATCAAAGGGCCATGACTACTCTGTTTCATGACATGATACACAAAGAAATCGAGGTATATGTCGATGATTTGATTGCAAAATCAAGAACAGAGGATGAGCACGTTGAACATCTGTCAAAATTGTTCGAACGTCTAAGAAAATTTAAGCTCCGCTTGAATCCTAACAAGTGCACCTTCGGTGTCCGTTCGGGGAAACTCTTAGGGTTCATCGTCATCCAGAAAGGGATTGAGGTCGATCCTGACAAGGTCAAGGCCATTCGAGAAATGCCTTCTCCGAAAACTGAAAAACAAGTCAGAGGATTCCTGGGACGTTTGAACTACATCTCCAGATTCATATTCCTTATGACCGCCACGTGTGCGCCGATTTTCAAATTACTCAAAAAGAACCAGGATTGCATTTGGTCGGAAGATTGCCAAACCGCCTTCGACAGTATTAAGGAATACCTGTTGAATCCGCCGATTCTATCACCTCCAGTGGAAAGAAAACCACTGATTATCTACCTCACAGTCCTAGAGGACTCAATGGGATGTGTACTTGGCCAATAAGACGAAACTAAATGGAAAGAGTCTGCCATTTACTATCTAAGCAAGAAATTCACCGACTGCGAGACTCGGTACACAATGCTTGAGAAAACTTATTGCGCTTTGGCTTGGGCAGCCAAACGTCTTCGCCAGTACATGATTCGTCATACTACTTGGTTGGTCTCCGAAATGGATCCAATCAAGTACGTTTTCGAAAAACCTGCTCTCACGGGAAGGATTGCCCGTTGGCAGATGTTACTATCAGAATATGACATAGAGTGCCATGCTCAGAAAGCCATTAAAGAAAGTATTTTAGCCGATCATTTGGCTCATCAACCGATTGACGATCAGGAATCAATCGGGTTTGACTTCCCAGACGAAGATGTCATGTATCTAAAAATGAAAGATTGCGATGAACCGCTACCCAGTGAAGGGCCATAACCAGGTTCCCAGTGGGGACTTATCTTTGACGGAGCAGTCAATCATTATGGAAACGGAATTGGGGCAATCATTGTTACCCCTCAGGGTACCCACATTCCTTTCACTGCTAGACTTACGTTCAAATGTACGAACAACGAGGCCGAATACGAAGCATGTATCATGGGTCTCGTAGAAGCGATTGATTTAAGGATCAAAAACTTGGACGTATACGGTGATTCAGCCCTGGTTATTAACCAGATAAAAGGAGATTGGAACACATACCAATCAGGATTGATTCCTTACAAAGACTATGCAAGAAGGTTGTTACCCTTCTTCAACAGAGTCGACTTTCATCACATCCCTCGTGATGAGAATCACATGGCTGATGCATTAGCCACTCTCTCTTCCATGATTAGTGTAGGTCGATGGAATGACATACCTAAGATCGACATCATGCGCCTTGAACGGCCCGCTTACGTCTTCACGATTGAAGCAGTCATAGACGACAGACCTTGGTATCACGATATCAAATGCTTCCTTCAGAAATAAGAGTACCCATCTGGGGCACTCAGAAAAGACAGGAAAACCCTCAGAAGATTGGCTGGAAACTTCTTCCTGAGCGGTGACACTCTTTATAAGAGAAATTTTGACATGGTCTTGCTCCGATGTGTCAACAGACCAGAAGCAGACATGCTCATGAAAGAAATTCATGAAGGATCCTTTGGCACTCATGCCAACGGACACACAATGGCGAGAAAAATTCTCAGGGCCGGGTATTATTGGTTGACCATGGAACCCGACTGCTACAAGTACATGAGGAGGTGTCACAAGTGTCAGATACACTCCGACAAAATTCATGTACCGCCATCACATCTCAAAGTTCTTTCTTCCCCGTGGCCTTTTTCCATATGGGGAATCGACATGATTGGTATGATTGAGCCCAAAGCTTCAAACGGACATCGGTTCATCCTGGTAGCCATTGATTATTTCACCAAGTGGGTCAAAGCAGCGTCATTCGCCAATGTAACCCGACAAGTGGTGGTCCGATTTATCAAAAACAATATCATCTGCCGTTATGGTGTTCCAAGCGAGATCATTACTGATAATGGATCTAACTTGAACAATAAGATGATGAAAGAGTTGTGTGCAGAGTTCAAGATCGAACACCATAACTCATCTCCCTACCGACCCAAGATGAACGGAGCGGTAGAAGCGGCTAACAAGAACATCAAGAAGATCGTTCAAAAGATGGTTGTAACCTATAAAGATTGGCACGAAATGCTACCCTTTGCTCTTCACGGTTATCGAACATCTATCCGCACTTCAACAGGGGCAACCCCTTTCTCTCTAGTATATGGCATGGAAGCAGTGATCCCCATAGAAGTAGAGATCCCATCAATCCGGGTATTGATGGAAGCTCAGCTCACCGAAGCTGAATGGTGTCAAAGTCGACACGACGAACTGAACCTGGTCGAAGAAAAGAGAATCACGGCACTATGCCATGGTCAGTTATATCAACAGAGAATGAAAAGGGCGTTCGACAAAAAGGTCCGACCTCGTATTTTCAGAAAAGGAGACCTCGTGCTCAAGAAGATACAATCATTTCTCACTGACTCTCGGGGCAAATGGACCCCAAATTATGATGGCCCCTATGTGGTCACGAAAGCTTTCTCAGGCGGCGCCTTGAGACTTGCAACCATGGACGGAGAGGAATTTGCCTACCCCACGAATGTTGATGTAGTCAAGAAATACTTCGCCTAAAAAAACGTCTTGGTGGATTGAAAACCCGAAAGGGCGGTCCAGGCAAAAGTTAGAGACATGAAAAAAAAATCATCCCGATGGATTGGAAATCTCATAGTACAATCCAGGCAAAAATTAGGGATAATGGCAAGTAACTATGTTCAACAGAGGCAAGTCCCTCAGCAGCAGTTACAGCATCATCTATCGGAGGAAATCTCCAGTCAAAGGTCATCTTCGACAGAAGCCCAGGATGCCTCGAATTCAAAGTTGGTAGAAGGATAGTGGTCGTTATGTTTCAACGTAGCCCTTTTCCCTGTAAATTACCATTTTCTAACTTTGTATATACTCTTTGGAATCACGCGTTTGGCTGATCTCCATCTTATCAATAAAATTTGAGCCCTTGTGCTTTTGTTTGTAATTCTTTACTTGTTTTAGCTTTACAGAACGACGTTGTTTAAACTTAATCAGCGATTCTTGAAATAAAACAAATTTACTTGTTAAACTTTTTCTGATTTTAAATTAAAGATGGCATTTCTTTTGACTGTTGAACATCAGAAGAACATCGATCGCTTCTCCCGAAGTAAGCGAACTTCAAGGTGCAGAATCAAAGTACTCCTTCTAAACCAGTTCGCCTGAACGAAGGATCAATAATGTCAGAGACCATGTTTCGTCTGACATCCTCGGCCGAGTTCTCATCTCCTAAGCCCGATCAACATAGCTCCCAACGGGACTATCTCTCCTAAGCAAGGTGGAATTGCTATTTTGAATCAACGGTACTTCTTCGCCCCGCGATGGCCGAGTATCCAATTGTGTTCATCTCTTAGTCTGTATGTTGCGTCTGTTTTGTCAGCACATACATACATACATCATGCATTTTTTATTTGCATTCACATTTCATATTGCATCACTATCACTCTAGTCGGTCCTGTCCCCTAGTGGTAGAAGTCCTCTCAATCGAGTTGTCAGTTCTTGCCTCGTCAGGAAATACTGTGTCTGAACAACCTCGCTTCCAGTTTAATTCTGGAAAGAAGTTGGTCCTTGACCACTTTGATAACTTGAACCTCTGAAAAGCCAGAGAAAACTTTCAATAAGCATCACTCTTCGCCATTGAAGATGATATCCTTGCTTTCCCGGATTAAGGAAAATCCACAGAGAAAGCCTCGTGATCAGAGATTCGGCAGCACGCCAGTTTTGCTCCGAAAAACCACTGATGAGAAGGTCATCGGCACCTCAAAATTGGATTCCATCATATGGCATTTCTCCGGGAAGATCCCGAGAAAAGTATGATGTAACCCCAAACGAAAACAGTATCTCAAGAGACTCGCTTTCCCCAGTAGAATCGACAAATGGCGTCTCCAAAACAGAGAAGTTTGTGTACCTCTACAACTCAGACGAATGGGTTCCCCAGCAAGTCTGACAACAAAACATTTTCTACTCAAATGGCATCTCCCCAGGAAAATTCGGCGAGAAGTTTGAAGGAAAACCGCTACACATAGCATCCCTTGTCAATAAAGTTTATTGACAAAAGAAACTAAGACCAGTTCCTTGGTAGGAAACCAAGATCGAGGGGAAGTTTATTTCAAAAGAAACTAATACCAGTTCCTTGGTAGGAAACCAGGATCGAGGGGAAGTTGACAAAAGAAACTAAGACCAGTTCCTTGGTAGGAAATCAGGATCGAGGGGAAGTTTATTTCAAAAGAGACTGAGACCAGTTCCTTGGTAGAAAACCAGGATCGAGGGGAAGTTTACCTTTTCTAAGCATCATTGCTTAGCTAAAGAAGATGAATGCGTAAGCTACCATTCATAACCACCATCAAAATTTCGGGTATTCCGATATTTAATCCTCTTGCACCCCGAATGCCCGAATCCCTTCGTCATTCACACCTTCGGGTCCAAGAAGATTAAATAGGGGCATCTGTAATACCCCAAATTTTGACCACTTAGATTTCCCATCATTGTGAAAATCATCATCACAATATGGATGAACCATCATGCTTCATCAGTCTCCCCAAAGATGGGTGAGCATCCAATACAATCAAAATTAGGGTTTCAAGCCCTCTCTGAGTGCTTAGACAAAGGATCAATCAAGAAATGACATGATCTTCAACTTGTCTAATCTCTTAAATATCCACAATGGATCAAAAAGGACTCCCACTTCAAGGATTAAGCACAAGGCTGCTCCCTTCTAGGTGGATCAAGTCTCAAGATCGACAGTGTCACCAAATTAGGGTTTTTGTCAACCAGGGCCTCCAGATGGAAATTTTCATCTGGGCACAAGGCAATGATCCAAAACATGACCTAATATACTTCATGGAACCTCATGAACCCATGCATCAATTCAACTTTGCCTCAGGGGATGCATTCATAAAAAATCAGGAATTAGGGTTTCTTGACCTAATTCACCCCTAAGTTGACTTTTGGGACAAACCATGAGCCAAGACCTCAAGACATGATTTGAGGGTCTCTAATATACCATATTGATCCATTTGGAACAATGGATTGATCCAATAAGTTTGAGCAACAAGTCTAAATTTCATCTGCACCACAATTAGGGTTTTAAGAGAAAAGTCAACCGTAACTTTGACTTTTGACCTAGACATGCTCCCAAACCCTAATACATGATTGAATATACCCTATGACACCCATGGAATATGTCCATCAAGTTTGATTTAGGTCAAGGACATGATTTCCTGAAGAATTACACAGTTTGGAATTCATCTGATAAAAAGTCAACTGTGCACAAAAGTCAACTTTGACTTTTTGAGATTTTTCACCAAAATGGATTTTTAACCCTAAAATGATGTTAATGTATGATTTGAATCATCATTCATCAAGAAAAATCAAGAAAAGTGAGATAACTTGTAAAAGGGGTAACCATAAAACTTAGAAATTTTTCTAAGTTAAAAATAAAGTGGCAAAGGTACCAACTTTGGAGGACCATAACTCCTAAACCACAAGGCCATTTTTTCTCATCCAAAGATGGATTTGTAGCCCTAATTATCACCTATAAAAACTTCAACTACAAGTCATTCCAATTCATTAAGGATTTTGAGTTATGGAGTGATCAAAGTGGCTGAAAAGTGAAAATGTCACTTTTTCCAACACTTAGTGAAATTTTCACTAAGTCAGATTCTGCCTCACTTTTTGCCAAATGTAGGGGGATTTTTCACTTGGAATCAAAAGAGATCAAAACCAAACTTGTTCAAACAGTTGTTGTATCATGTAAGAGCTTTCCAAAATGGCCAAGAACATTGCCAAATTCAACCTACACCATGAGATACAACATTGCCAAGTTGCCTTGCTGAAATCTGTCAAGGCAAGGCAGAATTTGCAACTTTGGTCGATTTGCCAAAATCAGCCAAATTCAATTGCTCCTATCCACTTGGACACCTCAGAGGATTGAATCTAAAGGGGACAATCACTGAGCCAAGCCTCCAAAGTCCATGGAACAAGAAATAGCATGTTGAACCTAGAATGGCCAAAATAGGGACAAGACTTCAAATTTGGAATGAGGCATTCAATGAAACCATCAAGGTAGCATGGACTGAGCCATTCTCATCTGAAATCAGTCAAGACTTATCCAAGACCAAGGGAACCAAAGCTCTGTGCCCTAACCTCTAGTCAATGGCTAGAGGAGACTTGGATTTTCATTTGCCAACATTGGCCAAACCTACTTACCAGCTGCCATGCACTATTCCTTGCAAAACAAACTTGCTCTACTATAAATAGAGCTCAATTGTGGTCAGTTTGAGTACACCAAAGCCATCTAACAGATGCTTTCCTCAAAATCTCTTCTTTCACTCCAATTTTTTCTTCTAAGGCAAGTCACTATCGGGTTTTGAGTTTGAGAGCAATTCCAATCAAACCAATCACTCACACACCTCACATACATCACATATGAGTTGATCAAACACTTAGATTACTTCTGAAACATCAATTTCACAAAATCATCAGCTGGTTGCTCAAGGTTTTAACCAAAGTGCAGCTGAGGTACCACAAAATGATCCAGCCAATTTCAATCAAGTCCAACCATCCAAACACAATCCATAGGGTGTAGGGAAGCTGTTCAGATCATCACCACTCATCTGTAACACCTCCAAATCAAAAATCACTTTGAACTTGCTGTCACGACTTGGAGGTAAGCACATACTTGGTCATCTCTCAATCTATGCATATTTCCTCGCACAATAATTTGGCCATATGTTCATAATCATGCATGGAATGTTTTCCCTCAATTAATTGCATTGTTTGAATCGTGTATCAAAAATCCTATCCTTCATGCAGAAATTAGGGTTCTTGAAGTCTCTTCGTGATTTCTTGTTGTATGTTTAATTTAAATGAAATTAAAGTACATAGACATGATCGTGAGGTTGAGGCGAGCATAATGATATGTGGATTGCATGATATGATTACGTATTCATGGAGATTGGATAGAAAATGCAAATCTGAGAAACCAAGAACACGCGCGGGTTCTTCAGCTTGTTCTTGGCGCCATTTTTAGAAATTCAAATATTTGAATTTTGTGATTTTGTTTAATTGATTCAAAAATTAATTTCTCTCTGAGTTTTAATGATTTTGAGTTGATTCTTTTTTTAATAATTCACAAAAATGTTAAAATATTTTATTTTAAAAAAAAATCAAAAAAATATTATTTATTTCATATAATTGATATTTTTGCAAAGAATTAATATTTTAATTGTTTTTGACATTTTAAATATTTTTTCTACATTGATTTTGCAACTTTTAATGCTTTCTAATTATTTTGTAGGTCAATACTTAATTTTTGAAGCATTAATCCAAGATCACAATTTGTTTTCCATGTGTTAAACAATTTTTGATCATTTTAATTGAATTTTTATTCAATTAAATACATTTTGAAAACAAATTAGGGTTTTGGATTAATTCAACCCTCATAAATCATTTTCAAACCTTTTTTGGGCCTCTTGAGAGAGTGTAAGACCCATCCCCCCTTGTACAAAAACTTTTTGGGCCTCACTCATTGTATAAGTCCCTCTGTACAAGTAAACGGCGCGATCGTCGCCCGTTTAAAAATAAAAATAAAAATCATCTGGGCCTCTCCTTGAGCTATAAGACCCATTCAAAACACTTTGGGCCTCTATTAGAGTGTAAGACCCAATCCCCCTTTTAACCAAAACATTTTGGGCCTCACTTATTGTATAAGTCCCTCTGCGTTAAAAGAAAACCTCGGCGCGATCGCCATTTTTAAACGAAAAATCATCTGGGCCTACCCTCGTGTTATAAGCCCCTCTCTTTTCTTTAAACCTTTTTTGGGCCTCTTAAGAGAGTGTAAGACCCATCTCTTTGTACAAAAAACCTTTTTGGGCCCCAGTCACTTGTATAAGTCCCTCTGTACAAATTCAACAGTGCGCTCACTGATAAAACCCTGGGCCTCTTCTTGAGCTGTAAGCCCCAAATCTTTCTTTTTCAAAGCACTTTCTCCTTTGATTTTAAATATACTGTTGTTTTCAATCTTTCTTTGTTGAACAACTAACCAAACAGCATGGAAGCACTACAACCGAGTAAGTGGTTATCGCTTTCATTTACTGCTTTCATATTATAAACTGTATTGTGGGGCTGCTCACTGTAAGTCTCCTTTCATAAACTCATATCTACTGTGTAATAATAGTATAGATATTTCGAGTTTCCCCGGCAACTACGTCTAGAACTAGGTGACGCCGTTTCATTTATTCGTAGAAATAGACGCCTAGATCCCCAATAGGAGCACCAGATACAGTCTTTTCTTCGGCTGTTCTCCTTAGGAATCGTCAAGAAGCTCTACTCCCCAAGATGAATGTATTCTCCGTGAATGGCATCTTTGAGTTTCTTCCAAATTCTCGAACTTTCCTGACTTGATCTATTCCTTGTGGATATCTTGCCTTGAATGTCTCGGGGTTTGGGTACCCACTACGGTCATAATCTTGGACCTTAACTAAGGAACCCTCTTTAAAAGCTAAAAGTCGCTGGATAGTAAACCTCGCACGTTTACCAGTGGTTTTTATCTTTAAAAGAGTTATCTCTCCTAATGGAAAGGAGATGATAGACCCACGGGCTTCTTAAAAGCATCGGCCTCCTCTTGGGCATTATTCAAGGACACTACGGCTTCTTAAAAGTATTCACAGCCTCCTCTTAGGCTTCGTATAATGATCTCTTCCTTCGGGAATGATAGCCTCCTCTTGGGCTTCGTACAAGGACCCGTAGGCTTCTTAAAAGTTTCCAGCCTCCTCTTGGGCTTCGTACAAATTGTCCCGACGACCTCCTAGAGGTATAGGAACAGAACCTAGTCATCCTCATAGAACAGTCCTTTCATAGAGTCTACTACTGTTTCTCAAAGCATAGTACAAAAGAAAAAAACTCTAGACTTGGACAGTCTAACTTCCTTGAGTCTCAAAGACATTCTCAAGTGACCCCTTCGTTAAATAGGAAGGAAACCCGTGTAACGCCCCGATTCGTTTAACTCTATTTATTTATTTATTTCATTTATTTGAATTTTGTGAAATGTGTGAATTTATGGTATTATACCTGCTAATTGGTTAATTTCTCAGATAGATAAAATAGTTGTATTAAATTATTATTTCTTTTCAACTTTTATTTCCGAAATATATTTCATCGGTATGTTTATGTTTTATCGCATTTTGAGAGCGTTTGGGAGATATTTGAGCGTAAGGGCAAAATGGTCATTTTGGGTAGTTAGATATTTTGTTATAAATAGAAAGTGGAAAGAAAAAGAGAGAAAAGAAAATAGAGAGAAAGAAAAGAGAAGATAGAAAGGAAGAGGAAAGAAAAGAGGAGAAAGAGAAGAAAATCGAAGATTCTCCGTTTCAAAGCGCGATTAATTGGGTAAGGGTGAGAAGTTTCAATTATATCTTGCTTGTGTATGTATATGTGTTGTTTGTTGTGATTGTTTTGGTTGTTTCTCGACTTTTTCTTATCGATTAAAATTAGGAGTAATTGATAGAAATCGATGTTTTCACGGATGAAATTCGATATAAACCGCGTAGAATACTCGTTGATTTTGTCTAAACATGTTTTGGTTGTTCTGGTATGAATTAGAAGGGTTTGGGTGATAAAAATGATGTATTTTGGTCCCATATGACCTAGGTTGACGCTGCTGCGATTTCTGGGTTTCGCGGGTTCGCCTAGCGAACCCCAGCGAAGGAACTGGCGAATGTTCACTAGAAGGTTCGCCTAGCGAACTTTATGTCTGTTTTCCACTGCCTTGGTTCGCTAGGGTTCGCCTAGCGAATACTGGAGCGAACATGATATTTTCCAATTTTGTTTTCGTCGTAATTTTCAAACCGTAAGTCCGTTTTGGTCGCCGTTTAAAGCGTTGGAAAGCTAATGAAAAGCTCTTTCTATTAAAAATGGTTTGGAGGGCAGTAGATGAATTATTTAGGTCGTGGTTTTGGAAAAGTGTTGGGTTGTCGGGTTTTTATCGCGTACAATGTGTGCGATTGATGTGTTAGCATAATATATGCTTGTGACATGTAACGTGTAGCTTGTAGACCGTTATATGATGTGAATATACATGATGAAATGCATTTTTTTAATTGTTTTCAATGCATGAATATGATGATGTGTATATTGGTTGTGTAACATACAATGTGGCATTGATATTAATGTGTATGCCTTGTATGATATTGAGTAATGATAGTGCATGTGATGACATGTTGTGATGATAAAGTGTGGCCGAAAGGCAAAGGAATGTGATATGTTGTAATTGGTTTTATATGCATGTTTATGATTACATGTATGTGTGAAAATGAATTGCTTACGTGAAGTTCAATGTATGCTAATTGGTGGCCGTATGGCAAGAAAATGCATTGTTGGATTGATTTCTAATGCATGAACAAAGTTGGTGAAATAATTCATATTGATGAATTGTATGTGATTGTAAGAGATGAATGCATGGCAATGTTTGTATACATGTATGCATTTCAAGAATGCCTTGTGTCATTATCATGTGTAGCATAATGATGTGCATTCTTGTGTTGAGGGATTCTAATGAGAATCCGCTACAACGTCGTGAGCCTCTCTTGGTGGAGGTGTGAGCGATCGGGTCGTGAGCCTCTCTCGGTGGAGGTGTGAGCGATGGTTGTAGACGATCGTGAGCCTCTCTTGGTGGAGGTGTGAGCGATCGGTTCGTGAGCCTCTCTCGGTGGAGGTGTGAGCGATCCATAAACATCGTGAGCCTCTCTTGGTGGAGGTGTGAGCGGTGGGTGAACATCGTAGGCCCGACGGGGAGTTACTTTGGTAACGAGCGATGGTTCCAGCAGAAGTTCCTGAGTGAACTTGAGATGATTGAGTCGGTACCGCATTGCATTTGCATAGAGTCGTGAGTCGGTCTCTATGATTTGCATTTATCATCTCTATATTTGTGCATTGATGAATAAACATAAATATGTATGTTTATGTGGAGTGATAAGAATTGTGGAAGTGTGCATGATGAATATGCTTGGTTTTGTACATATGTACATTGTGATGTATATGAGTGAGCTGTGATGAATTGTGGTGAAAATTGTGAATGGATGCGTTATGTGTGGAAAATCATGATTCGATTGATTATGTGTGGTATGTTGTATTTGTGGTATGCTATATGTGTTAGTATGTGATGGTATGGGTGAGATGATTTATACATGTGTTTGAATGTGTGTTTGCATATTATTATACAATCTCGATTTAGTTGTTATTTCTCACCCTTCTGCTGTTTTATAATGCTCTATGAGGCATTGCAGATTAGAGTTGCTGGAGGTCTTTTGTGGAGACTAGCCCTCCGTTCTGTTGTCGGTCTTGGTGTCTGCTCTGATACGTAGCACGGGAGTCGGGGAAACGATTATGTTATTTATGTATATAATTGTTGAATATATATTTGGTATTACCTTTATAAGGAAAACTTTCCCAATTGAGGGTAATCTATTTTACGCTATGTATCAAATTTATGAGCAGGGATGATGTTTTGTTTATTTAAATGTGACATCCTTGTTTCTGTCGGAAAAATAAATTTTTAGTTACTCTGATGTTATTCATGTATTATTTATTCGCGATGGGAATTGGGGTGTTACAACCCGCAGACTCGGACAGTCTCAATACCCTTTGGATTTCCCGTTTACTCAAAGAGAAGGAAATATCCCTGATCCTCAGATCAAATCCCTGAGTACAGTGTTGCTCATATAAGAACTGATTTTCTCTTTTAAAATTAGTATATTGGATCTGTCACTCAACTGAAACAAACCTTTAGCCTCCATCTCGGGCTTCGTACGAGATACAAAAACACTCTCTTGTTGAGTCAAACTTTTAGCCTCTCTCTCGGGCTTTGTACGAGACACAAAATAGCCTCCTCTTAGGCTTTGTATAATGATTTTCCTAGCGGAAATTAGCCTCCTCTTAGGCTTTGTATAAGAAAACCACTGGTTGATCCAATCAACCTTTTAGCATCAAAGTTGTGCCTCGTTCACAGTACACAAACATCAACAACTCCTTTCCTTTCATCTAATCGCTGTAAGCGGCAAGCCTCTGGATCATCTACATCCATGCCACTGTCCCTCTTTTAGCATGAGAAATTCCTAAGGAAAGATGGCATTGCTCTACACTGAGTTAAAGTCTTCTCCTTCAGGTTAAAACCCTTTCTTCGGAAATTATGGCATTGCTCGGATCCGCGTATCCCAGTTAAAGTAATTCTCCTTCCCCCTCTTTAGAGATGACAAATTCTCTCTAAATTCGAGGTCTTTCAGCTTCACGTCTTGGGCTTTGAACAAGACACAAATAGACCTTTCAGCTTCACATCTTGGGCTTTGAACAAGATACAAACCACCTTTCGCTTCACGTCTTGGGCTTTGAACAAGACACCAAAACACCAAAAACACCCATTTCCTCCCATAGAATAGGAGGAACTACGAACGCTCTGATTTCCCTGTTTCGGTAAACGGGAATACGTAGGCATAAGATCGAAAGAAAAGATCTTAGCGAGCACAATCAACAAAAAACCCAAATCCCATATCTCCATCAATCAAAAGCAGTAATTCAAAAGCATCAGTCCTAACATCCTAACCCTTGTTCCCCGCCAGAAACCTTCTGTCTAGATAAAAAAGAAAGAAAACAGTATTGGCGAAAATACAAATAACCAGTACAAAGGCCCCCCACATTGATAGCATCCGTAACCTAACAGACCGCTGTTTAAACTCAGTATGCAAGCAGGGTTAATTGGAGACATCTATTTCCCTTCCTTATTCAGCTCACAATAGGATAAAAAATGAATCGACCTGTAGTTTAAGCTCAACCGCAGAGAGCGACCAGCGCTTAAGAACCGCGTCCAAAATCGCTCGCTACAAGTGCGGCGACTCTAAAGTTGTGTGTTGGTTGTAGAGGGGTAGGATTGTAAATATTTGGGGCGAAACATTCACGTGGAGTGCGGCGACTCCGATCCTAAGGCTAAGGTACTAAGCGTATACGGCGAGACGTGGAGTACGGCGACTCCGAATCCTAAGGCCAAGGGTTCTAAAGTTAGTCCTATGACGTTGAGTCAATGTAGGGTACCTTTCCTTTGTAATGTCGAGGGGGACTAACTTGCGATTTATTTGTGCGCACTAGCAGAGTGGGCTAGTATTGTGTATAGTGACCGATAGGTTGATGGCGATGCCCGAAGGAGATCGACTTACATGGGTAAAAAATGGGCTCGACGTTGGAATCGAGGATTTTTAAAGTTTTGAAAGGTTTGAACACAAAAAGCATGCACATACAAGTATAATAATAAGCAAACAAAGGCAAAAACAAGGCATGATATCAATCACAAACAAAGTACTAAAAGAAACACACAAACGTACGATTCACTCAGGTGCGCGACGAGGGATTCTAAAGGGGAATAATTTACTAAAAAAAGAGTTGATTTAATTACGGTTTATTAATAAAAGGTCAATATTATTTTGAGAAATTATGTTAAAGATTATAAAAGAGATTTTCTTATCAAAGGTTTTGACTATTTAAAAAAAGTTTTTTTTATTTAGTTTTAAGGTTTTATTAAAAGTTAATAGAATTCCCTTATTAATAAAAAAATATTTTAATTTTAATATTTTCTAAAAAGGTTTCCATTGTAAAAGTTAATTAATTGAATATATATTATTTAAAGGTGATATTTTAGAATAAAAGAAGTTATATCTAAAGGGGTTATTAAAAAAAGTTCTAAACACTTATTTTTAATTATTTAAGAAAAAAGGAAATACTATGAAATTATTTATTAAAAAGGGTTTAAATTTAAAAAAACATCAAATTAACGGAGGGATCCGGTGCTGCAAGGGAGAGAGGGTCCATCGTGGACCCTCAACCCTCAACCGTTGATGCGATTCAAGTTATGATCCAACGCCTCAAATGGAGAGGCACACGATAGCTGCCGTGTGTGCAGATATACGGGATTATACGCTTAAACAAACCAAAAAAAAGGGAAAGGTTCCCTCGTTGCTCATACTCTCTCCCTTTCTTTTTTCTCTCAAAATAATTAGGGTTTGCAAACCCTATTACGCCGCCGCCACTCTCGTACATCTCATTTTCTCTCGCGATCAAACAAAATCAACAAGAAGACCCCACCCCTCATGATTCCCAGCCCCGATTTCACTATATGATTTCTATTACAGAGTACAATTATCATGCGAAAATGAAAAGGAAAAGGGAAAAAGGAGATGGCTGGAGGTGAATGGCGCTTAGTCCTTCAACCACGGATGTCTCTCTTCCTCTTTACCTCTTGTGCGATTTTGTTTGCCTTTGTGGTTTCCGCTTTCGTCCTTCTTCTTCTGAATATGAGATGATGATGAGTAAAAATGCCTTTGAATCTCTGTATTTTTGTGTGGGTTTGGAGGTGAAATTGATGGTTTTATTGCTGCGTTTTTTTGTTATCTCTTTTTCTCTCTGATCTCCCTTTCTTTTCTGATGAAATGCGTCCTTTATAGGCCTGTGATGAACGTCTATATTTGGAAATAAATTGAATGTTGTTGAAACCGTTTTGGAATGATATCAGTGTTGGATGATACAATTTGAACGGTTTGGGAAGTTTTCAAATGTTGTTTGGAACAGGTTTTAACTTGTTATGGAAAGATATTGAACTATTGCCTGATAGATTGTTTTGGAAAGTTTGAAAAAGAAATCATTTTTGAATGTGATTTCTTGTGATTTTGAGTTGAATGCTCTGTGTGTTCCAATTTGGAAAGAATTGATGTTGGTGGTGTCCTTTAACATTGCCCATCAATTCAAATTGAAAATGATGAAAAAAACTCTGATTCCAATTTCCCTTTTAAAACCCATTTAATTCTTTGGACAACATTTTGCGTATGATTCTGATAAGGAGAAAAACTGAGGCCTTAATGTTCCTTCTAATTTGTGTTTGGAATTCGAATATTGTCTGAAAATTAAATGATGGCTGCTCTGAACACGTTTGAGCTGTTTAGAAAGCTTGTGGACTGTCTTGAATTGGTTTTGGAAAGAAACAGGCTTGTCTGATCCTTATTTCTCATGTCTAAAAGAAATGCTTGGTTTTGGGATGCTTGGAAATATGTACTGCTCTTGATTCTGTAAACTTTATGATCATACTGTGATTGTGATTGCCATATTTCCGCTTTTCAGTTCACTCCTTTGATGTCTCATGTTTGGAACTTAATATGTGTCCTGAGTACTTCCTAACACATCAATTTGTTGTTACTATTACACAAGCATAAGTTCTTTGGCCACCATGTTTTCTCTTTTCATGTAGTGTCTTTGGAGGGATCTTGCATACTTGGCACAAGGTGTCGACATGAACACAAGATACAACAAAGTGCATAAAGGATTGGCCACCATATATTTGCTCTTTTTGTTAAGTTGACTCATCCATTAACAGAGAGTTGGGAATCAAAGTGGTACATCCGCAGGCAAGGACTTTGTCACCAACGGCAAGATAAACAACGTTCCCACGAGGTATTCCATACGTAGACATTTCTTATTTTATCCAAATCTAGCGACTTAAATAGAAACCTTCTTTTTCCTTGTCCAAATATTTGAACAGCAACGATTTATGACAATCGCTTGTTGCCGTTACAAACACAACTGATAAGAGACTAGCAAAAGGAATTCTGGGGTCATCACGAGTTCTTTCGGGCCGTCTTTCTGTGGTGATGCCACCATTCAAGAAGTGGCGAGAGCATCTAATCTAGGTATCATGAGGTTTATATCTTTAAGTTTTTTCCAACAAAAATCCAATTGATACATTTCCGAAAATCGCATGATATGTACCACAGACTTAAGGTCAAGTTTGCCGGTGATAACATCTTTCGGTTAATTGCCATTTTCATTGAATTTCTCTTGCAACTTGCTGCTTATTGAACTTTCTCCTATGTGCAAGCCTTGTTTGATAGCGGAATCCCGATTAGTGATACGGTTTCGTAATTGCATGCTTTGAACGTAGGATGTGTAGCAGTTTGCAGGTCTTGTGTCTTGGAGTGGCAAACCGTTGGTCGGTGCATAGCAGCATGTCGCACGTTTTGTAGGCTCTTGTGGGACTGTTGGCTATTTGTGTAGAACCCAAAACATTTGGTGAATGTAACTTGGAAGTTTATTATTATTTGGAAATTTGTTGTAATAAAATATGATGGGTTTTAATGAATGTGGCATATCTTGTAACAAAATTGGCATATTAAGCATAGTCATATAGTCAAAGTATTCATTGAGGACAATCTTTGAAATGATCCTCTTGCGTCAAACTTGATAGCGGCTTAAATGATGACGGCGGCCACTTATAACTTTGTACGACCTAACCAAAATTTGGAGACATCCTAAATCAATTTAAAACAAGGACAATTATATATCACAAATTGGTTCATGGCATATTTGTGGCTGAGCTGTCTTAAACAATTCGTAGTAATAACTTGAGAATAATTTGGCATGAGTTCAATATCTCTTTGACATATAACCAAATGGGCTACGATCTCAAGGTAGTAGATCATCCTTTGGACTTCGAGTAATCTATTGATATGTGACTTTTTATCTTGAATAAATCGAGCTCAATCGTGACCATCCTAATTTCGTTTTAAATGATTCAAATCATAGGCCCGAAACGGACGAATTGTGAGAACAAGAACAAGGTCTTGACTGTAACAGGAATTCACTTGATTTTTATTCCATGTCTTAGCCCTTCGTAATTCCATGCATTCTTACTTTGGTGGTTAATACAAAAACAACGTTCCGAGGAAACTTTGGATATAGTCTTGAAACTCTTTCACCACAGAGAGGGAAAACCATCTTGTAATATAACTTTACAATGCAACCAGTGACCAGCCCTAGGGCACCAAATTCCATAACAGAAGGTGTAAGGATCTAGTATCTTAATGGGGGAAAATTGGGGAGTCTGAAGGAAGAAAGGCTTGGTGGTGGCTTAGGGATCAAGAAGGGTGAAGGCATAACTATCAGGAGTCCCCACAAACTTTGCAAAGACCAGAGAAACTCCACAATCACACACACTACACAGCCTTCAGGACCTTGAACCTTCTGCAGCAGCACCTGTACTCATAAATGAAACAAACAGACAACAACTGGGTGAAGCGGTTAGTTATACACGTGTGATTGACCTAATATGTTATGAAGACAATCAATAGATCTAAGGGTAAAATTTGGGGTACAACAACATGTCTTAAGACACGTGTTTAACATCCGTGTTTAAAACCACGTTCTCTCCACCGTCCAAATCAGCTAATTAAGGCACACCCACATGTCCTAAATAATTTTTTGACGCCTTATCAGACTTTGTTTAGTCCACCTGAAGCGTAGTCACCTTTCCTTTAAATAGCCCCCAAGAATAATCAGAAGACCAAGAATAACTGACGAAGATGTTCAGACATTTTTTCAAACATCTCTCAGTTAGCAACAAAGACTCTCAAGATACTTGTATCCCTCCTGATTCAGTCCATTGACGCCTAATGACATAATCAAAACAACCAGATAAGTCCACCTAGAACTTATACCAGTAGAGCAATGTCACGACATCTCGTCTGACATATCATCCTCACCTGAGGAAATCTATCACAAACGGCTTGAACCCACAAACAACCTTGATAAACAATCTGCACCACTGCAGCCATATATCCAAAACAGAAGTCTAACTCCCCCTGTTGTAGATAACCAGTGCTCCTTTGCTCGAAGAACACCCTGAATGAATGGAAAACATAAGACGCATCTTCATGTCTTCAAGAGCGCACCCTCTGTTCAACACACATACTAAATGCATTCACCTAATGCTTGACCCTTAAGCAATCCATGTACCACACTAGTACATTAATCAGACAGAAGTTCTCCCCCTATCTTTCTCAACCGATGCTTCTTCAGCAAGAACCACCCAAAATCACTACATGATATCCCATGACAACTTCATGATCATATAGTTAGAGTATTGTCGCTCCCGAGGATTTACATCCATGGTACAAACACGAAAGTGGCGCAGAAAACAGAGTCGCCAGCAATGTGTATTTATCCCAAGATAGGGAAAGGAAACACTGCGTAAACCTGAGGGAAGGGAAAGAGCATGGTCTCGCAACAAAGAGAAACGGGTAAGGGAGTTGGTTACACGAGGGGAAGGTATTAGCACCCCCACGCGTCCATCGTACTCGATAGGATCCACGCTTGCTGTCTCGATCAAAGGGTGTCATCGTCTGGAGCTCCACTGCTACTGGAAAGGAGAAGAAACTGGAACGGAAGAGAACGAAGAAACGAAGAAGAAAAGAAAAAGAAGTGACTCGATAGGACATCGCTCGTCCTATGCCTACGTATTCCCTCGTGCAATGGGAAAGTCAGAGTCAACGTAGTTCGGACACGAACTAAGGGGGGAGGTTGCTCGCCAAGACATCGCCGTCTTGTGCCTACATATCCTCAATCAGACTAGAGAGAGGAAATCAGAGTAGTCGTAGTTCGACCTAACGAGGTCGGTTAGTGTTTTTTATGAGCGACGTTAGATTCGCGTCCGCCAGTTAGGGTCGATGCCTGTTTACGACGAGACGGAAGTAACATGCCCTTTTCTGAAAATGATTTGAACTTGAACGATCCCGAAGGATGAAAAAGGTTTGAGTTTGTTTTTGTGTTTTTTAGGCAGATATGGATTGAAGTTAGTTTGTAACTTACATTGCACTAAAGTCTACCATGCGGGAACGAGTGAATCGCATGGTCTTCCCAAATGGGACGTATGCTAAACACTCTAGAAGAGGAGGGGAGACCCCTCGTTCTTCATTTCCTACACTTAAGGCTCGAGCGCAATATTCGTTATATTTATTAAGTGTTTTAGAAGTGTTATGAGATGAGAAGAAAAGACTCAAAGGAAAATAAAACACTAAAGGGAAACTAATTGTTCCTAATGTTGTCATGCAAAGGTGGCCCTATAGTTGAGGTTGAAGGGGAAACGTCTACCTAAGTTAGCATGCAAAGGGAAGCCTAATGCTAATCCTACTCCAAGCTTAATCGAAAATTAAGTTGGACTAGGTAGCTCTAAGGGAGTGAATCCAAGACTTAAACAAGTCTTGAGATTCAAGGGAAGAGAAAGAGTGAAAGGGGAGAAGAAGAAAAGGCGAGTAAAACAAACAAGCAGCAGCTACAACAGCGCCTATGCACCTGCACAGCGGTTAAAAACCAGCAAACACACCAAACAGCATTCAACAGCCCATGTTCAACACACAAAATAGGTGTAAAAGGTCAAACAGCAGCACATACAACAGCACATATGCACTAAGACAGCAGTGGAAAACAGGACAGCACACCATGCATTTGAAAACAAATACTCATGCAAGCAATGATTGCAAATCGACACACAAAGCACGGCAAACCAATCATAAAGGTTGCAAGCGTCAAGAATGAATAACATGATCATGCTAACAATCAAGGACAATTACTCAACAAAGTTGCACAAATCAAACATCGACCAAAACATCATGCATAAGCAACCACGGAAGCAAACAATAATCATGCATCATATGTCCAACAAGTTGAGCATTAACCAAGAATTAACATGATTCAAATGTGTGTGCATCGTGTTTGCCGCATCAATTAGTCAACAACGCAAACATAAACATTTATCGATGAAAATCAAGAATCGCGTGTCAGAAAATTGTGTTCATGTAATAGTGTGAGGTGCAACAGCTCAAGAATGATCCACAAATCATCATCATATCAATCCATAAAGTTTAGACATGAAAAGGATCTCAAACAACCAAGAAAATGCAAGAAAATCAAGTTCTGTTTCAGTGGTAACCGGTTACAGTATAACTGCTAACCGGTTACACAGTTCAAAATAGCCTGAAAATACGCAAAAAAAACAACAGGGTAATCGATTAGCAGATACGCTATAACCGGTTACACAGCAGCAGAATTCAAAAATAAGTGTTCAGAATCACTTTTCAGCAGCTTATCACTTCTCCAATCACCTGCATGTTAGGGCATCTCAATATGCACCAAAATTACATCTCAAAACCAGCAAACACGCATCAATCAAACAGCAACAACAATCAAATTCACAATCCAAAGGATCAAACACAACAAATTCAAGATCTACATTGAATAAGTTGTAAATAAGCTAAAACAAGTATAGATCTGAAATTTACCAACCTACAAAGCTGAGAATTGCTTTGGTGAGTGTTGATAGGCTGCAATTGATGAATCTAAGCAAGAAATTCAGAGATCCAATGCAATCTTCAAGAGAAAATGCAAAATAAATGCAATGTGATGAACTTACTTCAAGCTTCTCCAAAATCACTTCGAAGAACTTAGATCCAAAAGCAAAACAGTAGCAAAATCAGAATTCCTTCAAGGATTAATGGATGGGTGAAGGTTTAGTCCCAAGATCAACAAATTTCAATGCAAAATTTGTTGAACTTTGATGGTGGAACTTTGAGTGAGGCTTTTGGAATGAGAGAGAAGTTGAGAGAAAATTGGAGTGAAATGTGTAGAAAATTCAGAAAATGGATCAAAGTTATGTGAGGTTTGGAATGAATTGATTTAAATAGAAGCTAGGTTAGGAATTCAAATGTGGTTTGGAGTGAGGTTTAGTGGGTGGAAATTGGGGTGAAAAATGGATTAGGAAATGAAATGAGGAATTAGAGTGGGAAATGTTGGAAGGAATTTGAATTTTGGGTGGAAAATGATGAAAATATCAATTCTAGATCCTTCCCCCACGTGCACATGCCAAGCACATGATCACAAATGATGCAAACAGAATTTCCCAAATTTTGCGCAGAGTAACTGGTTACAGCACATCTGCTAACCGGTTACTCAGTTCAAAAACTGAAGAAATGCGCAAAAAACCCAAAGGGTAACCGGTTATCAGATACGCTGTAACCGGTTACACAGTGCAAATTTTGAATTTTGGCGCCTTTTGGAGGGAAACTTGGAAAAGTGACTTCTGATAGCTGTTTTGAAACCATTAAGCCTCTGAACCCCAAAACTTAGCATTGCTACTGAGTAACACTGAAACACACTTGAAATATACTGTGAAATGTTTTTTCGCACTCGGATTAAACTGCTGATAACAACTGTCTGGTGCTGAATAACTGATCAAAAATTGACTGCCGGAGTTTCTGATCATCAAGTCATTTAATGAGCAAAATAAATGCTCAAAAAGACTTGGAAAGCTATATGCTTGGCCTTGAACACTGTTAAAAATCATACTGGAACTGATGACGCCGTGAGCTGCTGAAAGATACCTCGATCCCATGCTCAAAAGAACTATGCAAATACAAAAATGACGATGTAAATGAAATGAAGCATAAGCCAAAAGATTGTGAAGACATGGCTTCTCAAGAATTTTGATGAAGACAACATTGCTTATGTAAATTGCTATGCTTGCTTAAAATGAAATTGGATCAAGGACTTTGAAGCTACATTGAAGAATTGAACAAAATTTCACATTGGTTCAAGTCTTGAAGAACTCTCAAGGATTGATCAAAGGTATAATCAATTACTCCTTAGCAATGTGCATACAAGTGTTCAAACTGGTCCTTATTCGTGTCATGGTCGTTGGAAAATAATTTTAGCATCAAAGAAATGTTGCAGCTCTGTTTCTAACCATTTTTCACAAAACTGTCTGCAAGTAACCGGTTACTGACAGTATGTTAACCGGTTACTCTGAGCATTTTTTCAAAAATAATTTAAACGTTGCATGAAGTAACATGTTACCCACCTGGTGTTAACCGGTTACCACTGATCAGATTTCAAATATAATTGCATCTTTTCATGCTTCATTCTCAAACCTTGTCTTCTTGAACCATGGCATCCCTTAATAATTTATAGCTATTTGTAGAGGTGTTTAAGCATTATAAAAGCATAAAATTGTCAGATTTTAAACTCACCTTCTTTGCTAAAATTTTCAAACAATCATTCTTCTCTATTCTTACATTTTTATCAAAGTGTTCTTCAAACTTTTCTAAAGTGAAACTTCTGCACAGAAACTTTCATATATATTGCATTTGTTTCATCCTCATTGTGTCGAACACTTGTATAACATTCTTAGAGTGATTGCTACAAAGAAGAAGATCAATCTTTAGATTGATACATTGAAGATTCAACTTTCTACACATATACAAAATTCAGATTTTTTGATATTTGATTACAACTTATTTTTAGGATTGTTAAAGATAAGTTTGTAAGGTTTTTCCTTGTAATCCGGATTGAGGATACAAGAGGTCCATTTGTGAGATATTGATTCTCGGTTGGACTTTAAACATTTGTAAATCCAAGAGGAGTGTTCTTGGTTGTTAGAGTAGTATAGAAAGACATAGTTTTGTCTTGTCTAGGAATCTAACATCATAGTGAAATTCTCTTTCAAGTTGAAAGGGGAGTGGAGTACTCTCGACGTGTGAGGGGAACCACTATACGTCTTGGTGTTCATTTACTTTCCGCATTTACAAAATTCAGCACTTAGAAATCTTTAAGAAAGTAAATATCAAATATCATCAAAAATCGGGATAATCATTTAAGAACCTAATTCACCCCCCCCCCCCCCCCCCCTTAGGCTCACATATAAGTTACAATTGGCATCAGAGCAGGTTAGGTAACTTGTTCCGATAAGATCCAGCATGGCTTCCGCAAGCACGAACCCGGTTTTCAAAGACGGTGGAAGTAGTAACAAGCCCCCACTTTTTTCTGGAGAGTATTTTGATTTTTGGAAGATTCGTATGAGAGCACATCTTGAAGCACAAGGAGAAGGTATATGGGAAGCTATTGAGAATGGTCCACATAATCCTGTGAATGTAGTCAATGGTGTTGGTACTGCAAAATCAAAAAGTACATATGATGAAGAAGATAAGAGAAAAGTTCTAAATGAAAAGAAAGCTATCAATCTTCGTCAAAGTGCCTTAAGTATTGATGAGTTCTTTTGTGTTTGTCAATGTAAATCGGCGAAAGAAATATGGGATACTTTGGTAGAAACACATGAAGGAATAGCTGAAGTTAAAAGATCTAGACTAAATACTCTAAGTCAAGAATATGAAATGTTCCGAATGCAGCCTGGAGAAACCATCGTTGCATTACAGAAAAGATTTGTTCATTTGACTAATTACTTAATAGCACTTGGTAAGACATTTTCAAATGATGAACTAAATCTCAAAATTCTAAGATCTTTGACAAGAGAATGGCAACCAAAAGTAACGGCAATATCAGAAAAGAAAAGCCTCTCTACAATGACTTCCGCATCTCTATTTGGAAAACTTCAAGAACATTAGTTAGAACTTGGACAACTTGAAAAACATGAACTTCAAGACAAGAAGTCCAAAGGTATTGCTTTAAAGGTAGATGCAAAAGGAAAACAAAATGACGACTCATCGGAGGAAGACGAAAATTTCATGCTTCTAGTAAAAAGACTTGGAAAATTCTTTGGAAATAAAGATAAGTCCTTTTATGCTAAAAGGAAGAAACACTTTAAGAAAAAGGATACTTCAACTTCATCTCAAGACATTACATGTTATGAATGTGGGAAGCAAGGTCATATAAAACCCGAATGTCCACAACTTGCAAAGAAAGGAAGTTTTAAAGGCAAGAAGGAATCAAAAAATAAGAAGGCATACATTGCATGGGAAGACAACAAAATTAGTTCATCATCCGATTCGGAGAGCGATGAAAGCGCAAAACTAGCACTTATGGCTACACATAACTCCGAAGATGAAAATGACGAGGTTAGTACTAAATTTTCTCTTTATGATAATGATGCACAAGAAGCCATAAATGAACTCTTAAATGAATGTAAGGTCTTATGTAAAACAATTTCTTCACAAAAAAAAGACAAATAACATCTTTAGAAGAAAAAGTCGATGTTATGGAAAAAGAGTCAACGGATGAAAAATAAAAGAGAGCAAGTGAAGAAAAACAAGAGTTGGTGTGTAAAAATTGTGACTCACTTTCATTCCAAATTGTTCAATTAAAAAGAGTCTTAGAAAGATACGAGAAAGGTCAAATTGGTTTAGAAGCGGTCCTTAGTCAACAAAGATATTTGAATGATAAAAGTGGACTTGGTTACTCTAAATTTTCTAAACCAAGTTCTAGTAAAACAATCTTTGTTAGGGCTAGTGACCAAACTTCTAAGGAGAAAGTGAACAAACCTAAAAATGTGCATCCTTATCCTAAAAAGAAAAGAACTCTCATTAAGAAGAGATTTCCTAAAAAGAAATCATATGTTCCTAGATATAAAAGCAATTTTGTTCCTACTTGTTTTTATTATGGTATTATTGGCAATACACCTAATGCTTGCTATGTAAGAAACTTTAGTGTTGCAAGTGGGCATTATGTGTGGGTAAAGAAAGGTACTAATTATGAAGGACCCAAGGCTATTTGGGTACCTAACAAAACTTAATTTTTTTTGTAGGTGTGCTTAAAGACCACTTCTAATCTATGGTATCTTGATAGTGGTTGTTCGAAGCATATGACCGGAGATGTAAACAAATTTTCAAGTCTAGTGCTTAAGGCCAAGGGTTATATTACTTATGGAGATAACAATAAAGGAAAGATTCTTGGCGTAGGCAATGTTGGTTCACCACCTTTCACAACAATTGAAGATGTGCTTTATGTTGAAGGCTTAAAGCATAATCTTATTAGCATAAGCCAACTTTGTGACAAAGGATTCAAAATCAAGTTCACTAAAGATGAATGTTTGATAGAAGACGAAGTCACTAATGAGGTAATGCTTAAAGGTAATAGAATTAACAATATTTTTATGATTTCCCTTGATGACACTTCTTTGAAGGTTAAATGTCTTATGGCAAGCAATAATGATTCATGGCTTTGGCACAAAAGGATTGCTCACATTCACATGGAGCATTTGAATAAATTAATTAAGCATGATTTAGTTATTGGATTACCAAAGATAAAATATGTCAAAGATAAGTTGTGTGATGCATGTCTAAAGGGGAAACAAACCAAGTCAACTTTCAAATCTAAAGATGTGGTATCCACTTCAAGGCCACTACAATTGTTGCATATGGACTTATTTGGTCCATCAAGAACAAGAAACTTTGGAGGTAATGTATATGTTTTAGTTATTGTTGATGATTTCTCTAGATATACTTGGACTTTCTTTTTAGTGCAGAAAAGTGATGCATTTAAAGCATTCAAGAAATATGCAAAGCAAATTCAAAATGAGAAGTCACTTTCAATTGCCTCTATAAGAAGCGACCATGGTGGAGAATTCCAAAATGCTTCCTTTGAAGAATTTTATGAAGAACATGGAATATCTCACAACTTCTCGGCACCAAGGACTCCTCAACAAAATGGAGTGATGGAGAGAAAGAATATGTCATTGGTGGAACTTGCAAGAACAATGCTTAGTGATTCAAATCTTCCGAAATACTTTTGGACGGATGCGGTGAGCACGGCATGTTTTGTAAGTAATCGTGTTAACATTAGACCTATTCTAAAGAAGACCCCCTATGAACTTTTCAAAGGGAGGAAACCAAACATTGCTTATTTTCACATTTTTGGATGCAAATGCTTTGTCTTAAACAATGACAAAGACAATCTTGGTAAGTTCGATGAAAAATCGGATGAAGGTATATTTCTTGGTTATTCTCTTACAAGTAAGGCTTATAGAATTTATAATAAAAGAACTTTAACAATTGAAGAATCTATGCATGTTAAGTTTGATGAATCTAACCCCTCCAAGGAGGATATTGTTTTGTGTGATGATGATGATGAAATTGTAGAAGTTCCCCAAGAAGATACTTCAAGAGAGAATCAAGTGGAACTCCAAGAAGAACCGATTCAACAAGAGACAAACTTAAATGATCTACCTAAAGAATGGAGGACTCATAGAGATCATCCAATTGACAAAGTTATTGGTGATATTAATCAAGGTGTAGCAACAAGGTTAAATCTTAAAGATGCTTGCTTGAATATGGAGTTTGTCTCACAAATTGAACCTTCCAAAGTTGGTGAAGCCTTAAGTGATGATCATTGGATTATTTCTATGCAAGAAGAGTTAAACTAATTCGAAAGGAATCAAGTTTGGGAACTTGTTCCTAGACCAAGTGATAAACACATCATCGGTACCAAATGGGTGTTTAAGAACAAACTTGATGAGAATGGGATAATTATTCGAAACAAGGCAAGATTGGTGGCTCAAGGTTACAATCAAGAGGAAGGCATTGATTTTGAGGAAACATTCGCTCTGGTTGCAAGGTTAGAAGCTATCCGTTTATTACTTGCTTATGCATGTTCATTAAATTTTCAACTATATCAAATGGATGTCAAAAGCGCATTCTTGAATGGCTACATCAATGAAGAAGTCTATGTCAAACAACCCCCGGGCTTTGAAGACTTCAAGAATCCTTCATATGTCTTCAAATTAAAGAAAGCTCTTTATGGCTTAAAGCAAGCACCAAGAGCATGGTATGATCATCTTAGCAATTTTCTTTGTGAAAAGGGTTTTGTAAAAGGAAAAGTTGACAAGACATTGTTCATTAAGAAAGCAAAAGGTAATACCTTGTTAGTTCAAGTCTATGTTGACGACATCATATTCGGTTCAACGAATGAAGATCTTTGTAAAGAATTCTCATTAATGATGCAAGGAGAGTTTGAAATGTCAATGATGGGAAAAACGAATTACTTCCTTGGACTTCATATCAAACAACTAAAGGACGGTATATTCATCAACCAATCCAAGTATTGCAAAGAATTGTTGAAAAGATTTGACATGGATAGTTGCAAGGCTATGGCTACACCAATGGGATCCGGAACCTATGTTGATCAAGATGAATCGGGTGCTTTCATTGATATTACGAAGTATCGAGGTATGATTGGTTCTTTATTATATTTGACGGCAAGCCGTCCTGACATAATGTTTAGTGTGTGTTTATGTGCCCATTTTCAAGCAAATCCAAAGGAGTCACATCTCACCGCTGTGAAAAGAATCATGAAGTATCTCAAAGGAACGACGAACGTTGGTCTATGGTATCCAAAAGGTAGTATGTGTAATTTAGTTGGCTATTCTGACGCGGATTATGCAGGTTGTAAAACTGATAGAAAAAGCACGAGTGGAACATGTCACATTTTAGGAAATGCCTTAGTTTCATGGTCCTGTAAGAAACAAGTGTGTGTTGCTCTTAGTACGGCTGAAGCAGAATACATAGCAGCGGGTAGTTGTTGTGCTCAAAATATTTGGCTAAAGAAACAATTAAGTGACTATGGAATCGATATTGGATGCATACCACTTCGATGCGACAACACAAGTGCAATTAATATTACAAAGAATCCCGTCATGCACTCAAGAACCAAACACATAGACATTCGACATCATTTTCTACGTGATCATGTGCTTAAAGGAGATGTTGAAGTCACATTTGTGGATACACATAATCAACTAGCGGACATTTTCACAAAACCACTCGCAAAAGAACAATTTTTCAAGATTCGTCGAGAACTTGGCATTTTAGATGAAGGTGATCTATAACTCTTCAATAATTTTTCATTTCACATTCAAATGAAGCCAAGGTACACAAAAGGTTAATTTTTTAAATATTTTGAGTATTAGTTACAAATTGCTTTATGTTGAAAAGTTGCTATTTCGAGTTTTTACAATTACTTAATCTAAAATTTATGGAAATAATTCTTGAGTTATGCGTTGCAAAGTTGTTGTTTGTGGAAGTATTGCCAGTGTAACCGGTTAACAAAGGGTAAGTAACCGGTTAACCTTTGTATTTTTACCCCAGAACGTCACTTTTTTCCTCGCAGTAACCGGTTACCGCTGCTACTTTTTGAATTTCTTTGTTTCGCTATTGGTTTGTATTTTGATTGTTTAATCATTTTAAATTATTTATTGGTCAAACATGTTAAATAAAATGAGTCAATTGCATCTAATTGTCATAAAGTGCATTAAACTTATTTCCTCCACTCATTCTTCCACTCTTTCCAACCTCATCTCCATTCAAAGAATTTAAAACCCCACTCTACTATATTTCCTCTAAATACCTCTCTCTAGTCCATTTTCGGATTCTATCTCCAAACCCTAAAATCTCAGCCTCCAAAAGGAATCCAAAGCTTCCATGGCTCCTTCAAGGAAAGATAAAGGAAAGAAGAAAATGGGAGAAAGTTCTGACTCTGTTGAAGATCACCACATGCAACTTGTGAAACTTCGGAGAATGGATTTCAATGTCAGAATCAGAACTCTAATGCAGGTAAAATATGTAAATTTCTCAGCTTTTCAAAATCATAGTTTTACCTTTGAGACATTGTTGAAAGTTCCGGTGTCAAGGATTTAGTCTGTGATGTTGGACCTTATTATCCAGACCTTATTAGGGAATTTTACCATAATGTTACTTTTGGAAAAGATGAGATAAATGAACCTTTACTTACTGCCACTGTTAAGGATAAGGAGATTTCCATGGATTTAGAAGAACTAGGTAAATGTTTGGGTGTTCCATATGATGGCGAGGAACTTCGTCAAGGTATTTTACCAAAATCTAAGATTTGGAAAGATTTTGATAGTTTGGCGTACTTTGTGGAAATATCTAGAGGAACGTATAATGAACTTCTTACCAAACAACCGACAAATGATGGACGGGTTTTCAAATATGCTGCTTTTTTTACTGTTAGTGACCGTTTGCTACACTATATTTTGGCATACATTTTGGTTCCAAAGCACTCCAATCACTCCCAAGTAAGTGAGCTGGAAGTACAACTCATTAGGGCAATGAAAATGGGTATGAAAATCTGAAATTTTGGTATCATATGTGTGATGTTAAGTGTGATGTCACAACAACACAATCTGCTATATGAACAAGGTAAAAACAACAGTAAATGACACAAAGAATTATTCACCCAGTTCGGTCTAACTACCTACGTCTGGGGGCTACCAAGCCAGGGAGGAAATTCACTATTAGTAGTATCAAATTATAGACTCAACAATCCCAGTTGACATCTACCTAACTTAATCACTACCCAATGACACTTCTACCTAAGAAACCACTTAGGTATGAGAAACCACTCACTCCCTAATTCACCACAGTGATACAATCCAATGATTACACACTAATCACCCAACTTGATTCTGCTTAACAGCTTTGATCAAGGACAACACACTCTTGCTTAAAAGCTCTAGAGTGAATACACTTACAACTCAAAATAGTAACACCAATTCCAACATGAATGGTTTACAAAAACACACAAGAAAACTCAAATTGACTCTCAGTCTATGCTCTCTGTCTTCGTCCCTTTTTCAACAAGGGTTGAGGCTGCTTTTATATAATTCTGACTTGGGCTTGGATCTCTTCCAAAAACATCTGATTTAAAAACAAATTTGATCTTCAAATCTTTTTAATTCTCTCCAAATCAGCCCTAATGTTGGTTAAAGAATCTGCTCCATAATCTGCAAATTTATCTTATTGGAAATCACTTCTCCAAGATATTCGCATCCAATCACTCTAACAGATCTCCTCAAAACTCACTAACACGCGCAGCCCTAAAACATCACAATCTGATGTTCTGATATAGTGATGTCAAGACATCACTTATAACATCAGCATATAAAACTTCAACCCTGCAACAGCTAATGTTAGGAACCAATGTTATGACATCAGACATATGACATCAACATTGTTCAACTTTGTTTTACCAAAATTCCAACCAATACAAGAACTAACAATCTCCCCCTTTGGCTAATTTTGGCTAAAACAAACTCTGCCATCATCAGAGGTATCTGCAGCGGAAAAACTTCAAACGAAAAAAAAAACTCCAAACCAGCAGCAATTACAAAACAGACTGCACACAAAGCTAAACTCCCCCTCAAAGCAAGAACCAGCAAACCAGCTGCACACTCCCCCTCAAGCCTAGAGCCACAACAGACAACTAGGCAACACATAGGCTAACTCTCCCCCTTTTTAGCCACAATTGGCCAACTATCAACAAGATAAACCTTAACACTCTACTACAGTTAGTCCTACTAGCTCTCCTTGTCAGTCTAAAGTTAGCACCACAAGACAAGACAAATCATAGAACAAAACCAAGATAAACAAAAAGGTACTATTATCCAAGATACACACCATGCACACAATGTGCAGAAACAAAAACTATGAACTACAAAAGCAAAAAAAAAAAATAGCAAAAGCAGCACTTCAATCTTCACTAGCATCAGAACCATCTGCATCATTCTCCTCACCTTCCTCTGAACCTGAATCTTCAGTGTTGGCACTCACATTATCTTCACCCTGTTCCAAGGATTTGATCATCTGCTCAATTCTCAACTTCCTAGCAGTGCTAGTACTGATAACCACATCAAGATCCTTGCATGTTGCCTTCAATTCTTCAATTAACTCAGCTTTAGTATTGGCCTTCTTAACACCAGAAATTGATGTTACAACAATGTCTGGAACATGATTCCCAACAAACAGTTTGGGATGCAAGGATAGAGTTGACTCCCTCTTACATGCTACATCTAAACTGGTTAGAATTCCAGGATGTTGATCTAAGATCATTCCACAGACAAGGAAAGGGAATGCTATAGGCATCTTGATAGCATTAGTGGCACCATGCTTCACAACTTGATCAAATATGTAATTCCCATAATTGAACTTGACCTTTTTCCCAACAGCATAAATAAACCTTCCTAATCCCACAGCTATGGTGGTTTTGTGATTAGTAGGCACCCAGTTAGCAGCTCCAATTCTGTGCAAAATAGCATACTTGATACTGAGTTTGCTAGCTGTCAATTTACCTTTTAGTGGCCAAACCTTCACCTGAGTGGTTGTGATCTCTTTACACACATCATTATCAGTCACTTCCAGTTCACAACCCTCTTGATCATCTCTTCCCAGATACTTATTGATGGTACTAGGAGAGAAATTAATGCACTTACCCCTAACAAACACCTTCATGAAGTCCACACTTCTTTTATCAGAAATGTCTATGGGAATGTTAACAACAAATTCCTTAACAAGTCCACCATAGCACTTAGAGAATTTTGTCACAGTGTTCAACAGTCCAGCAACATGAATGAGCTCCATAATTTCTTTCATCTCCAATGCATCTTTGCCCAGCTCTCTTTCCAAAGCTAATCTCCTTTGGCACACAAATTTCCACATAGAAGCACTGCTAGCATAATGAAAAGATATGTTGTCTACTGGCACTTCAGGAACCTTATCAGAAATTCTCTTCAAGATGGACTTTCTGACAGGGATGATGTCTTAAACATCTTCCTCAACATCATACTCAGATTCAGATTCTTCTCTAACCTTCCTCTTTTTAGAGGACACATCAACCTTGCTCCAAGATTTCGTTAGACCAACAACAGATGTCTTTTTCTTCTTGCCTTCAGCTGTCATCTTAGGAGAAGATTCCACAGTTGTAGCACCCCAAAATTTGCCCTCCTTACTTTATTACTAACTGGCTTATGTTTCATTTCATTTTTTTGCATTATCATGTATGCATATCATTAGCATGGGGTCAAGGTGCTTGAGGCAGTTCAAGAAAGTCCTATTTGGTCTATCACATCATCAAGAGTTCACAAGTGGCAAGGGATCTCAAGTGGGTCACTCTCTCCTAACCAGTGCAGAAACTAGGGTTTTGAGATTCTTGG
Organism: Lathyrus tuberosus; assembly: GCA_022829125.1. Lineage (NCBI taxonomy): Eukaryota > Viridiplantae > Streptophyta > Magnoliopsida > Fabales > Fabaceae > Lathyrus > Lathyrus tuberosus. Next base: position 7,796,338 of record JALAZF010000218.1, on the reverse strand, counting down.
GTTTATTGCTCCAATGGGCAAGCTCCTTGGGTTTTTATCATCATCAAATGGCATATCTTATCTTTGTTGGAGAGGATACACATCATATTCAGAGGAATTTGGATTGGGAGACTGTGTTATTTCCTCTTAGACTGAGGGTACCAAAACTAGGGTTTGCTATAAAGTCAGTTTATTTCTGATTTTTTAGGCAAGACTTGATTCCATGGTATTCCTTGAGTCCCTAAGTACCTAGGAATGGGAGGTTGTCCATCAATTTGGTTCAGGAGAAGTTCAATTGGCCAATGGATTGGAAATCAGGTGAATGGGGTAAAAGTCAACGGTGAGAGGAGAAGTCAACTGTGGAATTTTGAGGTTTTCTCCAAGGTTTTCAAGGTCTCATATCCTTATATGGTCATCAAGAGTCAAGTTTCATACTATCTATCAAGAATCAGGAGTTTGTACTGAAGTTTCTAAATTTGGAAAGTGACCTATAATAAAAGTTTCCTTTTTGGGCAAGTTCCTGCACTGCATTCAACTTGATTTTTCACCATCAATAAAGCTTCAAATGAAATTTTCTCCAACATGAAAGTTGAAGATATTTTTCTCCTCTTTCCAACAAGTACTAGTGGGTCTCCATATCATTTTTGAAACTCAACTTATGGTCAAAAGAAGGCAAAGAGGTTTTTAGGGTTTCATTTTCACAACTTTTAGATTTTGGGACATATGGACCTATGATTAATTCCATTGCTTCAAGACATGTTCCAACATCCAAGAACAATCCCTAAGGAGCATTTTTTGGCTTTTTAATCAAGTGGTTTCATGGGTTATTATTCACTTATTTTCCATTATTCAAAAAGCCAAGTCATCAAAAAACTCATGAACCAATTGTTTGCATGGCCCAAGTTCAATTGTGGTGTAATTAGCAATTCACATATGGGTGATCCATCATGGATTTATTAAGTATACATGCATGGAGAGAGGTGTAATTCACATTATGCTATTTTCTAAAATAATTCAAAAACTCATTAAACAAATAATCACCCAAGCCCAATTCATATTCAGTGGAAAACCCTAGCTTATTTAAACTCATCCATGCATTGGTTAGGGTTAGACACACGTGATATATTGGAGAAAAGAAAGTGCAACCCTAATTCTTAAAATCATTGGATCTCTCAATTCACAAAGAGTTTTGAAGAAATTCTTTTACCAACAGAATCCTGGTGATCCACAGGTTAAAAATCAACCACCATTCGCAGCCAAAAGCAAAGAATAGAGTTGCACCATCTCAGATTGGTAGGTTTTTCGACCATCATAAAAATCTCCTTTTAAGCATGAATATTGACGTGTGATGAATGGTGATTATCCTGATCTATTTATTTTTAATTTTGGACATGTGGTTTGCTTGTAATGTGGATTTAAAGTTTTGTGCCCTAATCTTTCTCTGTTCGTATTTTATTATCCATTGGTTATTTGAAATTTTTGATGTTATATTTGGATTCCTGACGAAATTCTGGGTCAAATAGTGTACCCCATTGCATTTTCTGGGCAGTATTGTGGTTGCAGGTGGTGGCCGGAGCTAGGGCTCCGGCGAAGGTGGCAGCCCGGCGAAGGAGGGTGGCTGGAGGTTGAAGACGTAATTTGGGCCGTCCATGGCTTGGATCGTGTGGCCACGATGCTGCCACATATTTTTCTATTTTATTTTTTTTCTGAATTTAAATTAGTAATCAGATGGATATTCACCCACAGCAATTACCATGCACGTCCAATTATATTGTTTTATTTTAATTACTTTTATTTTCGTTGACCAATTGTGTACCGTATGATGGATCAAGTGGCTCCAAGGCCGCCAACACATTAAAAACGCACGCGCCTGGCACATGGTATGCACACAGTATTCCTTTTTTTATTTTTGTTTTTTTTCTGATCAATCAGTGGGCTGGGTTGCTATTCGCACCCCCCCCCCCCCCCCCCCACACATACTATTTTCATATTTTATTTTATTAATTCATTATCATTTTCATTCTTTAATTTTAAAAATACATTCTTGCATTTAAAAATTCCCATAAAATTCATACATCATTTTTATTATTTTATAAAATTTTTACAAATTTTATTTTTTATTTTTATTTTATTTTTATTACTTAAACTAATTATTTCATTCATTTTCTTTTTGCATCACACATTTCATGCATACTTGAAATTATTTATTTTATTTCTCTACAACCATAAAATATTTTCGATCCGTTCTTTTTGCATTTGTTAGATAACATCATAAGATGCATTAAAATATTTTTCTGTCATTTTTAAATTTATTTCATATTGCATTTTGGTCCTTCCCTTTGGCACACTGAACCCCACTCCTCATCTGAGCTTTGCCCAATTATTGAATGACTAACACTTTGAATTTTTGCATGAATTTTTGATGTGTTGTTTATCTCTGGCTGAGGGACCTTGACATTTAATTTGGGAATTTTAGGAGTCATTTCTCTAATTATTTGGTTTGCTTTCACTTGAGATCTGCTTATATGTGTGTTTCTGATCATGCTTAAGTCCTTGTTTGAAAGGCACTTGTGCCATTTGCTTTGGGGTTGTTTCTTTGATCTTTGAGTTCATGTTTGAATTATGATCACTATTATTTGCCATTGTTTGATTTTCATTTACCTTGATATTATTTATGTTCGTTTCGTGCTAACTTTTTATGCAGGGACTAAGGTAAGTTCTTTAAGGGTATGGATAAGTATCCATGGTCACCCTTATTCTTTCCTTCTCCTATCTTCTTCCTTTAGGATTTAGGTTGTCATCAAACTTCACTAACCGTAGGTCACCCATGCATAATAACCTTAGGGCTCATAGTCCCCCTTTAGAGTCACCCTTGTGTCTTCTCTCTTCTCATCTCAAATCTCTTTAAAACACTTAATAAGAATAAGGTGTATTGCACACCAGCCTTAAGCGTGGGGAATGAGAAATGAGGGGCTTCCTCTCATCTTTCTAGAGTGCTTAGCGAGCATCCTGTCTTGGGACGATGCGTTAAGTATTCGCCCCTGTGCCCTAGACTTTGGTGCAATGCAACTTAGGAACTAACTTAAGCCACTTCTGTCCTAAAAAACACAAACCAACTTCAAACATTTTTGTCCTTCGGGATTGTCAAACTAAAGGCTATTTTCAAAAAGGGCACGTTACCTTCCGTCTGAGTCGCAAACAGGCATTGACCCTAACTGCCGGATGCGAACTTAACGTCGCTCATAAAAAACACAAAAAGAACTTGGTCTGAACTACGTTGACTCTGAATTCCCCATTGCACAAGGGGGGTACGTAGGCCTAGGATGTCGACATCCTACCGAGTCTGTCTCTGTCTTTCCCTCTCCGTCTTAGTACAGTCCTAGATGATAGGATAACTCACCCTTAGATTAGACAACAAGCGTGGATCCCATCGAGTATGATGGACGCGTGGGGTGCTAGCACCTTCCCCTCGCGTAACCGACTCCCGAACCCAGGTTATGGTTGCGATGACCATTACTTTCCCTCTTCCTCAGGTTTATGCGGTGTTCCCTTTCCCTCTCTTGGGATAAATTTACACGGCTGGCGACTCTGTTTTTCCGCGCCACTCTCGCGTTTGTACCCGGATGAAAATCCTGGGAGCGACAGCTGGCGACTCTGCTGGGGACTCTGGTTGACCTATGTTGGTCCATCCCTAAGCGAGTCAATCCTAGCGCTTGCTTGTCTTTGTTCTCTTTGGGTGTCTTTGTTTTTGTTTTGCTTTATATGTTGTATTTTATTTTTATTTTTATTTTTACCGCATTTTCTGCATTTCATTTTTTATTACTGTTATGCTGCTGTGCTGTGCTGGCTGTCTTTGTTTTGCAGGTTGGGTGGGTCCGAGAGATAAGCCCAATACTCAGGCTTGAGTATACCCTAGGACTAGAGTGGAAAGTAGTGGGACCTACGTGCCCGCTTGGTACGTTTGTGTGCTCACGAAATTCACAACCAGACGAGGCTATCTTAGAACGCATTCTAACGTGTGTGTCTTGCGCATGTTGGGGTGTTGATCTAGAGAGCTGTCGACTCTGGTGACCGATCATTCGAGGACCTTAGTGGAAACATCCCTCTTTAGTGGTGACAGTGGCAGGCCACTTTCCGTGGCAAACCCATTCGCACCCGAGGGCCCACTTTGGAACTCGCATAGGATGGCCCCTACGTTTAGAAGAGAATCAGTGGAGGCACTCCTCGATTGACGATAGTACTGTACCCCGAGGGATGAATGTACTATTGTTTCTCGACCTCAGTGCCAAAGCTGAGGACCTTCCGCTTTGGAGAATCAGTTGAGGCCTCCTCGATTGGTGATGATGCCAAACCAGAAATGGTGAACGTATCATCATTTCTCGACCTGAGAGCCCGGGATACTGAACATCCTAGTACCCACAAGTGAGAGGGGATGGGCGTTTGCAGGTTTGCAGGTAACCGAGACCTTCAACCTACCCTGTTTTCTAGATTTCTCATCAATGTCTGATTATTTGGGTTCCTCAATGGTTCAGAATTCTGGTTTTCTGGGTTGTAGTCCTCGTTCAGTTAACAGCGCAGCACATCCAACAGTGTTGCCTTGATCCCATGTGTGCATTTGCATCATCATTTTGCATCCTAACATGTTTATTCATTTGCAGGGTTGCATCCTAACCTTGATTCTGGTTTCCGAAGACTATCAAGGATGAGTACTGAGAAGAAAAAGAATATCATAGGATACAAGTTCCCGTCACTTATTCTGGATCCTGTTCACAAGAATGCTTCTATGGCGGAACCTGGGGAATCGGCACTTGTGGACTGTGGTGACATGCCGTAGTTTCCTATTTCTCTTTCATTGTATTTGGATCACCGCCAGGCTTGTTGGTTGGGACCTATGAGTATTGTGTTCAGACTTGTTATCTTGGATTTGTGATCGTTGACATTTGGTTTTCCTCTGGTTTTCTTAATATATGAGCAGAAGTTCCGTTCTATCTTATTGTTAAACTGGAATCAAGGGATGGATCGCCTTGCGAATTTTTAAACATGTTTGTTTGCATTTGCATATTCATAATCATTTTTGCATTGCATTTGCATCTTGCATCATTTTTGCATATCTGTCTCTAGCCGGATCAGAGAGTTCATCAATCCTTTGTCTAAACCGCACTTGATTTCTAGACTTTCTCATCGGACTTGAATCAGCTTTAGGGGAGATCATCATGAATTCAGGGGAACAAAATCAGTTTGTAACTAGGGCCGATGTTGAATTGATGAAGAGTCGGTTGGATTAGCTTGTGGAAGCTATGACAGCCATGAATAGGGGAGAGGCCAATGATCAGAGGACTTCAGTTACTGGAAATGGCATTCCACCTCCAGTGAACAATGTTACTCAAGCTCAGCCTGTGCAAGTCCCTATTGAGAATCATATTATACACGAGCGCACCATCGTCCGAGATGGACATTCTTCTTCTCTTGATGCCACAGACTATCAGCGCTTTGCCTTCTCTGTGCCAAATTTCCAAGGGGTAATTCCAAAGGCGAAGCCTAAGGACCCACGGGCTGTTCAGTTTGATGAAAGATGTCGTGTGCTGGAAGAGAAGTTGGATGCCCTAGTGAAGCATGATACTCTTGATCTGAATGCCATGAGCATGTGTTTGGTGCCCGACCTTGTGTTACCTCCGAAATTTGAGATGCCGAATTTTGAGAAATACAAAGGGGATAGCTGTCTGAAGCTGCATTTGGTGATGTTTAGCCGAAGAATGACCTCACATGTCTATAATGACGAGTTTATGATTCACTGTTTCCAGGACAGTCTGAGTGGGGCATCATTGAGTTGGTATATGCAGTTGGAAAGTGGTAGCATCCGATCATGGTCAGATCTAGCCAATGCCTTTGTAAAGCAGTACAGTTATAATCTTGACATGGCTCTCATCCGCCTGCAGTTGCAAGGTTTATCTAAAGCGGATAACGAATCATTCAGAGAGTATGCTCAGAGATGGAGAGAGTTAGTTGCTCGCGTTCAACCACCACTTTTGGAAAGAGAATTGGTTAATATGTTCAAGGATACTTTGCAAGGACCGTACTTCGATAAGTTGATTACTGTATTAAAATTCTCTGACTTGGTGATACTTGGAGAACACGTTGAGTTCAATATCAAGAGGGGAAAAATCCAAAGCGCCTCGAACTTCCCGGCTAGTGAAAGTGGATCAGTTGTCAGCTCTCAAGAAGAATGGGTGGAAGAAGGCAATTCCGTCCAAGAATATTCCCCACCTCAGTGTTCAGGTGTTTCAACGGTTCAGAGTCAACAATCTTCTGGGCTTTCGTATCAGGGAACCCCTAAGAATCAACGGTCATACCGCCGTCAGCCGCGTCAGCACGCCCGACAAAGACCTAGGAAGCCAGAGAGGCATTTCACTCAGTTGCCAATGTCTTTTAGTCAGATGTTGCCAAATTTAATCAGAGGTGGACTTATAGTGCCGAAGGAACTGAAGCCAGTGCCTTTTCCGTATCCACCAGGTTTTGATTTCAACGCCCATTGCGATTACCATGCTGGGGCACAGGGGCATTCAACTGAAGACTGTAAGGTGCTTAGGAGCAAGATTCAGACTCTGCTTGACTCCAACATGTTTTCATTCACGCCTTAGGGTATTCAGATCAACAATTCTCCTACATCCAGTCATGTGGGTTTATCAGTTCAGGTTATGGAAGAAGACACCGAGAGCAGTGGTGCAAGTTTTTATCAGACTGACTTCGATGAGCAATTCTGAAGATGACTAGTTCAGCAGCAAGTCAAGCTTGGAAAGCCCAGTTCCCCGGAGCTGACAATCTTTTAGATCATGTCATTTCTTTACATTTGTAGTTTCTTTTCTGTTAAAGGGCAAACTCATTTGTAAAAACTCATCTGTTTTCAGTTGGTAACGATAATGAAATGAATATGCATGCTTTGATTAAATCCATCTGTGTTAACTCATATTTTCTTTATTGATACCTAACCCTTGTTTAAGCAGGATCTGAGGGAGGATGATGAAATTCAAAGACGCAGAACTTCTGATGGTATGCTTTTGGGACAAAACCTTGCTGATGATGTACAGGCATTGTTTCAAATCCTTAAACATCGGAGATATATGGAAGATAATCCCTTGTCAACCCCTTTGAGCCTAGAAGTAGGAGTTTCTTTCTGAAAACGAAAAAACCCTCAATCTTAACCTGGGGCAGGGTAAGTGTCAATTAATTTGACCGAGCGTTCAATTTGAGGATCAAGTCTATGGTTATCCCTCACCAACCGAAGAGTGAGGCAGTCACATCCCTTTCAAACAAGTCAGACAAGCTGGTGTCACACGATTTGTTCAAAAAAAAGAATCAAAAGAAAAATAAAGCCCGCTAAGTCGAAACTTGAAGACAAGTGACTTAGGCAAAAGTTAAGGCATCCCGCTGGACTTCGAAATCGAAAAATTCAAAAGAGTTAGTCCAGGCAAAATCAGGGAAAAGCAAAAAGCGAAAAAATGGAAAAAGAAAAATCCTCAAATAAAGAACAAGTCGTGTGTTTACAGACACCAAAGGCAAAAGGGGTGGCTGTCACTCCGAAAACCATGTGGGTCCTTTCTATCATCATACTATTCATTAACCTTGTTGAAAGGTGAGCGCTTATGTCGAGCTAGCTGAACGTAGGGCTGGAAAACATCAAGGAGAATGGGTGGGTTAAAACAAAACTTTGAGCCTTATATCCTTTCTTTCTCAAACGTGAACCGAGCCACGTTACAACCTTTAAAAGACCTAATTGAAGCAAGGTTGTTTTGAAAGCATACTTCGGTAAAGATCGCGTCGAACCTGACTCCTAAAAGGATCTTCTTACCATTCATGTTGGTATCAGTGACACTTTGATTAGTGATTCATTCACTATATATCATAACTTTTTTCCAGTGAACAGACTTGGATTTCAAAACTGTCATATGCATTGCATTAAAATTGTCATTTTCAAAACAAATTATTTTACTTGCGAGTAAGTGCTTGATCAGGGAAGTTTCTGCAATGAAAAGATTGATCGATATAAGTGCAGAGTGCCTAAGTACTCCGTTGAGCAGGGGAAAACCATCAAATAGTCATATCAAATGGGCGATTCATTCCAAGATTCAGCCAATCTGGGGAAATCAGGTCGAGATTCGACAAATCTCTCGAAGGTCAGTCAGTCAGAGGTACTCCTTCACAGATCAGCCAGTCAAGGGCAAAATCACTTCAAGGCTGGGGCAGGTCACCCCAAAAGCAAAAGGGTTTTTTCAGGAGAACGGTTAATCAAGATCATGGGGCAAGATATATAAGATCTTCATGAGACCTCTCAAAGACAGGTTCATTTATGGGCCATGCTGTATCAGGGCATCTTTTGGTCATATCACATCTACAGGGTTCATGTTGATGGTCAACCCGTGACGTCCCCAGTAGAGTTTCTCTCCCCAACGAAGTAAGGGTAGAAAGTAAGTCTCCAGCAGAGGAGTAAGCTCGATATTGTCCCCTAGCAGAGTAGATATCATCAACCGTCGTTCCCCGAGCAGAGTTGTTGGTGATGGCTGGTATTCCCCAGCAGGTTAAGGGTGTTTCCCCGACTACAGGCTAAGTTCAATGATATTCTCCAACAAGTTCGCTGTTATTGACTTCATTCTCCAAGCAGGTGATAGTCATCTCAATGGTTTGATCAACAGTGGTTGACATCCCCACCAAATTCAAAGTCTAATGGTTATTGACACCTCTTCCGTAACAGATCTTTGGGGTCCATTTTTAAGGTTTATTCGTAATCTCCAATGGAGTGGGAGTTCTCTTCGGGTTTCATCTTCAGCAGTGGTTATATCAGGAAGGTCGGTCAGTGTGATTTCCTCGGCAGAGTTCGTAACCTCGGAGACAGTTCAGTTCGCCATCCCTAGTGGATTTGGCCTCTTTTCTTCAGCATTTATTTTGCTGGAGTGGTCCTTTTGCATATAGTAAGCATGTTTACATTGCATCCTCAAAACGCGTAGCATCTTCATTTCGTATGAAGCATTACGCCGTAGAAAGAAATTCAAACATATGCATGCGAAGCATAAGCCGGATTTGGTACCTTGCGCCAAAGCCCGAATCAACTTCCAATCAGGATGGTGACATATTCCCAGTAGACATTACAATTAACCCCTCCTTTTACCTTTCTTTTGGGTCGTAGGTCATACGTCGATCTTACCCTCAACCAGTCTTTGTCCATCAACCCCTTGATGATGACATTTTGGTCAGGTTTTCTTCCCGTCAAACCCCTTCGACGATGTGTTCCTTCGGTCAGGTTCGCTTTCCGTCAAACCCTTTTGACGACGTGTTTCCTTTTCAGCTTTCTTTCCGTCAAACCCCTTTGACGATGTGTTTCCTCGGCCAGGTTTTCTTTCTGTTATCCCCATGACAATGTGCTTTCTTCGGTCGAGTCTCCTTTCTGTCATCCCCATGACAATGTGTTTCCTTCGTACAGATTTTCTTTCTGTCATCCCCATGACAATGTGCTTTCTACGGTAAAATCTTCTTTCTGTCATCCCTATGACAATGTGTTATCTTCGTTCAGATTTTCTTTCTGTCATCCCCATGACAATGTGCTTTCTACGGTAGAATCTTCTTTCTGTCATCCCTATAACAATGTGTTATCTTCGTTCAGATTTTCTTTCTGTCATCCCTATGACAATGTGTCTCATTCGTTCAGGTCTTCTTTCTGTCATCCCTATGACGATGCGTTCCTTGGGGTTCATCTTCTTTCTGTCATCCCTATGACAATGTGTTATCTTCGTTCAAATTTTCTTTCCGTCAATTCTTTGACGATGTGGCCCTTTGGTCGGGTGTTCGGGCTGTCTTTCCGTCAATTCTTTGATGATGTGGTCCGTTAGGTATCTTTTCTTCCCGTCAATCCTTTGACGGGGTGTTTCATGGGTTTCATGTTTTCTCTCCGTCAATTCTTTGACGATGTGGTTCTGGGGTTCACTTTTCTTTCTTGGGTATGTTGTCTTTCCGTCAAATTTTTTTGGCGAGGTGTGGCTGGGCTCCAATCATCTTTTCTCCCCACAGTTTGCAAATTTCGTGGTTCTTTTTGTATTCAATCACCTTCTACCATGAATGTCTGAAAGCCGTTGCTATCATCCTTTCAGGTCCAAGAAGATTGAATAGGGGCAGCTGTAGCACCCCAAAATTTGCCCTCCTTACTTTATTACTAACTGGCTTATGTTTCATTTCATTTTTTTGCATTATCATGTATGCATATCATTAGCATGGGGTCAAGGTGCTTGAGGCAGTTCAAGAAAGTCCTATTTGGTCTATCACATCATCAAGAGTTCACAAGTGGCAAGGGATCTCAAGTGGGTCACTCTCTCCTAACCAGTGCAGAAACTAGGGTTTTGAGATTCTTGGGTTTATTGCTCCAATGGGCAAGCTCCTTGGGTTTTTATCATCATCAAATGGCATATCTTATCTTTGTTGGAGAGGATACACATCATATTCAGAGGAATTTGGATTTGGAGACTGTGTTATTTCCTCTTATACTGAGGGTACCAAAACTAGGGTTTGCTATAAAGTCAGTTTATTTCTGATTTTTTGGACAAGACTTGATTCCATGGTATTTCTTGAGTCCCTAAGTACCTAGGAATGGGAGGTTGTCCATCAGTTTGGTTCAGGAGAAGTTCAATTGGCCAATGGATTAGAAATCAGGTGAATGGGGTAAAAGTCAACGGTGAGAGGAGAAGTCAACTGTGGAATTTTGAGGTTTTCTCCAAGGTTTTCAAGGCCTCATATCCTCATATGGTCATCAAGAGTCAAGTTTCATACTATCTATCAAGAATCAGGAGTTTGTACTGAAGTTTCTAAATTTGGAAAGTGACCTATAATAAAAGTTTCCTTTTTGGGCAAGTTCTTGCACTGCATTCAACTTGACTTTTAACCATCAAGAAAGCTTCAAATGAATTTTTCTCCAACATGAAAGTTGAAGATATTTTTCTCCTCTTTCCAACAAGTACTAGTGGGTCTCCATATCATTTGTGAAACTCAACTTATGGTCAAAAGAAGGCAAAGTGGTTTTTAGGGTTTCATTTTCACAACTTTTAGATTTTGGGACATATGGACCTATGATTAATTCCATTGCTTCAAGACATGTTCCAACATCCAAGAACAATCCCAAAGGAGCATTTTTTGGCTTTTTAATCAAGTGGTTTCATGGGTTATTATTCACTTATTTTCCATTATTCAAAAAGTCAAGTCATCAAAAAACTCATGAACCAATTGTTTGCATGGCCCAAGTTCAATTGTGGTGTAATTAGCAATTCACATATAGGTGATCCATCATGGATTTATTAAGTATACATGCATGGAGAGAGGTGTAATTCACATTATGCTATTTTCTAAAATAATTCAAAAACTCATTAAACAAATAATCACCCAAGCCCAATTCATATTCAGTGGAAAACCCTAGCCTATTTAAACCCATCCATGCACTGGTTAGGGTTAGACACACGTGATATATTGGAGAAAAGAAAGTGCAACCCTAATTCTTGAAATCATTGGATCTCTCAATTTACAAAGAGTTTTGAAGAAATTCTTTTACCAACAGAATCCTGGTGATCCACAAGTTAGAAATCAACCACCATTCGCAGCCAAAAGCAAAGAATAGAGTTGCACCATCTCAGGTTGGTAGGTTTTTTGACCATCATAAAAATCTCCTTTTAAGCATGAATATTGACGTGTGATGAATGGTGATTATCCTGATCTATTTATTTTTAATTTTGGACGTGTGGTTTGCTTGTAATGTGGATTTAAAGTTTTGTGCCCTAATCTTTCTCTGTTCATATTTTGTTATCCATTGGTTATTTGAAATTTTTGATGCTATATTTGGATTCCTGACGAAATTCTGGGTCGAATAGTGTACCCCATTGCATTTTCTGGGCAGTATTGTGGTTGCAGGTGGTGGCCGGAGCTAGGGCTCCGTCGAAGGTGGCGGTCCGGCAAAGGAGGGTGGCTGGAGGTTGAAGACATAATCTGGGCCGTCCATGGCTTGGATCGTGTGGCCACGATGCTGCCAAATATTTTTCTATTTTATTTTTTTTCTGAATTTAAATTAGTAATCAGATGGACATTCACCCACAGCAATTACCATGCACATCCAATTATATTGTTTTATTTTAATTACTTTTATTTTCGTTGACCAATTGTGTACCGTATGATGGATCAAGTGGCTCCAAGGCCGCCAACACATTAAAAACGCACGCGCCTGGCACATGGTATGCACACGGTATTCCTTTTTTTATTTTTGTTTTTTTTCTGATCAATCAGTGGGCTGGGTTGCTATTCGCATCCCCCACTCTTCAGGCCAATATCATTTCCAGTTAAATTTTTTACTATTCGCCCCCCCCCCCCCCCCCCCCCAATACTATTTTCATATTTTATTTTATTAATTCATTATCATTTTCATTCTTTAATTTTAAAAATACATTCTTGCATTTAAAAATTCCCATAAAATTCATACATCATTTTTATTATTTTATAAAATTTTTACAATTTTTATTTTTTATTTTTATTTTTTTTATTACTTAAACTAATTATTTCATTCATTTTCTTTTTGCATCACACATTTCATGCATACTTGAAATTATTTATTTTATTTCTCTACAACCATAAAATATTTTCGATCCGTTCTTTTTGCATTTGTTAGATAACATCATAAGACGCATTAAAATATTTTTCTGTCATTTTTAAATTTATTTCATATTGCATTTTGGTCCTTCCCTTTGGCACATTGAACCCCACTCCTCATCTGAGCTTTGCCCAATTGTTGAATGACTAACACTTTGAATTTTTGCAGGAATTTTTGATGTGTTGTTTGTCTCTGGCTGAGGGACCTTTACATTTAATTTGGGAATTTTAGGAGTCATTTCTCTAATTATTTGGTTTGCTTTCACTTGAGATCTGCTTATATGTGTGTTTCTGATCATGCTTAAGTCCTTGTTTGAAAGGCACTTGTGCCATTTGCTTTGGGGTTGTTTCTTTGATCTTTGAGTTCATGTTTGGATTATGATCACTATTGTTTGCCATTGTTTAATTTTCATTTACCTTGATATTATTTATGTCCGTTTCGTACTAACTTTTTATGCAGGGACTAAGGTAAGTTCTTTAAGGGTATGGATAAGTATCCATGGTCACCCATATTCTTTCCTTCTCCTATCTTCTTCCTTTAGGATTTAGGTTGTCGTCAAACTTCACTAACCGTAAGTCACCCATGCATGATAACCTTAGGGCTCATAGTCCCCCTTTAGAGTCACCCTTGTGTCTTCTCTCTTCTCATCTCAAATCTCTTTAAAACACTTATTAAGAATAAGGTGTATTGCACACGAGCCTTAAGCGTGGGGAATGAGAAATGAGGGGCTTCCTCTCATCTTTCTAGAGTGCTTAGCGAGCATACTGTCTTGGGACGATGCGTTAAGTATTCGCCCCTGTGCCCTAGACTTTGGTGCAATGCAACTTTGGAACTAACTTAAGCCACTTCTGTCTTAAAAAACACAAACCAACTTCAAACATTTTTGTCCTTCGGGATTGTCAAACTAAAGGCTATTTTCAAAAAGGGCACGTTACCTTCCGTCTGAGTCGCAAACAGGCATCGACCCTAACTGCCGGACGCGAACTTAACGTCGCTCATAAAAAACACAAAAAGAACTTGGTCCGAACTACGTTGACTCTGAATTCCCCATTGCACAAGAGGGGTACGTAGGCCTAGGACGTCGACGTCCTACCGAGTCTGTCTCTGTCTTTCCCTCTCCGTCTTAGTACAGCCCTAGATGATAGGATAACTCACCCTTAGATTAGACAACAAGCATGGATCCCATCGAGTACGATGGACGTATGGGGTGCTAGCACCTTCCCCTCGCGTAACCGACTCCCGAACCCAGGTTATGGTTGCGATGACCATTCCTTTCCCTCTTCCTCAGGTTTATGCGGTGTTCCCTTTCCGTCTCTTGGGATAAATTTACACGGCTGGCGACTCTATTTTTCCGCGCCACTCTCGCGTTTGTACTTGGATGAAAATCCTGGGAGCGACAACAGTCTTTCCTTTTCTTGTCTTCAATCTATTGGCAATCCCAGGAACAGCATTACCAATTACTTCATTATCAGACAAGTCAACAACATCCACCACATCAACATTCTTCTTCTCTCTGGGACTAGGAGTAACATCCCTAGTAGGTGATGTTTCAACATCATGTTCAACATCAACTTAATCTTCAACATGAGTATCCCTTTCTCTTTCTGCTTCAGCTTCAGCTTCATCTTCAATCTCAGCATCTTCAATGACTGAAACAGCTAATCTATGAAGATTTGTTTCAGAAGTTTCAATGTCACCCTCTTCTCTAACAGATTCAGCAGGCCTTTGACTCAGAGGTCTAGATATTCCCTTCACAGGAATCCCTTTCTCAAGTATTTTTGTGACAATCTGATCAATGTCTTGTCCACATCTACCCTTTCTTCAACAGCTTGAGGAAGAGGGGTGGTAGTCCTAGGAGTAGATTTGTCTCCAAATAACACACTAGTGACAAAGGCCCTACTTTCGCTATCATCAAATTTACTACTCGCAGATTGATTAGAAGTATTACCTTTTGATGGTCTCTTGGGTTGATACTTCTCAGATCTTGTCTTTACTGAAGCTGGAATCATAGAGATAGGAGCAATGTCCATAGCTTCATTCACAGACACCTCTTCTGTCGAAACCCTAGAATTTGCATGAGTAGAACTTTTGGACGCAGCCTTCTTGGATGGAGATGACACTTGTTTAGACATCGTTTCTGTGCAACAACTGGTCACCAAAGGTGTTTTGTAATTTCTGTTCTTGGGGGGGAAGATGAAAGGACTTGGAGTGTGGAGAGTGAAACAACGTGAGAGAGCAATAATAGGGAATGATAGCCTAAGGTGAGGGAGCTGCTTTTGTTGGTTACTTAAAGGCCAATAAATGTATTTTCCCCACCAAAACAAATTTCCTTTTAAATTTTTGAAATTTAATAAATGCACATCATAATTCATTAACCTTTGAATCCTTTTCCAATTGCCCAAATTTCTACTTAACACTTCACAAATTTCAGCACACATATCTTTAGGGACATCATCAATACCCTTCATACCTGAATGATCTTCCTCAACTACCTTAGTTTCTTCAATATTTCCTCTGAATAGTTGCATAACACTAGGTTGTTTGGTGATCCTTCTAATGTCACATTCAGATGTCATAACATCATCCTTGACATTACATGATAAGTTGTACTCTTGAGGAACCCATAAATAACAGTTATCTATGGATCTAACTCCCCTCATAACGACTTCACTCTTCTCATTAGTCACTAAACATTCATCTTTAGTGTAGCTAACCTTGAATCCTTCATCACATAACTGACTGATGCTAATCAAATTAGCAGTCAATCCTTTGACCAGAAGAACACTTTCAAGATTAGGTCCAGCCTCACAACTCAATTTTCCAATTCCTTTTACTTCCCCTTTTTCTCCATTACCAAAAGTTACATCCTTTGTGGAGTAAGGCCTGATATCTACCACCTGATTCTTGAAACCAGTCATATGTATTGAGCAACCACTGTCAAAATACCAATCATCCATAGCTGGGGTTCTAACTGATGAGTGAGCCAATAGACATGTGACAGCAGCTTTAGGAATCCATTGTTTCACAGTCTGAGGCCTGTCCTGCTTCTATATAGGTTGAGGAACAGGCTTGGGATAACCATGCAGTTTAAAGCAAGAAGATTATATATGGCCAAATCTACCACAATAGTAACATCTTACTCTTTGAATCTCTTCTCTGAAGAGATTGAAATGTATCCCCCCTTGATAATGATTTCTGTCATAATACTGAGGCTGCCATCTGTCAAAGTATTAATGTTGTCTTCTCCCATAACTAGGTTGTCTTCTGTAGTGCTTAGGCTGTCTTTTACCATGATGATGTGGCCTTCTTCTGCCATCACCATGAGGCACAGCATTATTAGGTCCAAGCCCATACATTTTCCCTTGATGTTGAGACATTGGATGGAACATGTTATGTTTGAAATTATAAGCCTGCATGCTTCTATGGTATTGGGGAGGCATATACTGTCTAGCTCCAGAAAACTGAGGCTTTCCTTGAGGTTGAGACAAAAACTTCTTATGACCATAGCCATTTCCATTATTTTGTTGCCTAGGGTGAGGGACATCCTTCTTAATTCCAGAACCATGTCCTTGATGAGGAATGTTTTGTTTAACCCCAGAAGAACTAGCCTCTGCAGATATCTTCTTCTCACCCTCATATCCTAGACCAGTCTTATCACTTGCACCTTTTCCAGCTACAAGTATTTTATCCAGAGTGTCAGTTCCACTATTTAACATTCTGATGGATTTTGACATTTGATCAAGCTGGGATTTTAACAACAAAACTTCATTCTCAAGTTCAGTTTTCTCAGTCTCAAGCTGTACAATAATCTTCTTCTGCTTCTCCCCTTCTTGAAGGACCTGTTTACTTTTTAGACACAACTCTTGATAAGAGGATGCCAGCTCTTCAAAGGTCAGTTCATCATGACTAGATTCTCCATCAGAGGCACATAGTCCAGTCAATGCCTTAACATGCTTGGCATTCTCTTCTTCACTTTCACTATCTGTATCAGACCAGGAAACAGATAACCCCTTTTTCTGCTTTTTGAGGTATGTAGGGCATTCTTTCTTGACATGGCCATAACCTTCACACTCATAGCATTGAACTCCTTTGTCACTATTGGACTTTTCTTCATCTCTTGTTTTCTTCACCTGATCACTAGACCTGTTGTTGTCAGATGTGATGTTCTTAACATTAGGTCTATAGTTTCTATCCATCCTCTTTAACACTTTATTAAACTGTCTCCCAAGCATCACAACAACATTTGACAGTTCCTCCTGAGTTTCAAAATTACACTCCTTCTTACCATCTTTAGTATTGGACACCAAAGCTATGCTTTTGGTCTTCTTTTCAGGTTCCTCATTCAATCCCAACTCAAAGGTTTGAAGAGAACCAATCAACTCATCAACCCCCATCTTGCTGATGTCTTGGGCTTTTTCTATAGCTGTCACCTTCATTTTATATCTCTTGGGAAGAGATCTAAGAATTTTCCTCACCAGCTTCTCTTCAGTCATCCTCTCTCCTAGGGCACTAGAAGCACTTGACAGCTCCAGGATGTTTGTAACACCCTAAATAATCCCCCGCGTAATATAAATAAAATCAGGGTAAAATAAAATATAAGACATTTAGGATGCTACTTTCATCAAACATCTGCTCATATAATTGATATGCAACACATCACTTTTTATATTATTTAACCACAATGATATTGGTAAAATATTTCTAACTTCATTTTTTTTAAACAGCGGAAACATCAGAAATTCTTCATTACAACATAAGCATAATTGTCAATTAAATACATAACTAAAATTAAGAGATATCTAAAATCTCAAGCAAACATAGCCTAAGAAAACATAGCGTTCCAAGACCCCAGTGTTACATATCAGAGCGGACACCACACTAATAGAATAAATGGAAAACTTCATCTTTTACTTACAAAGGAGATCCTACAACGGATTATCTGCACGTTACCCACATGGAGGCAACATTCAAACAGAAGGGGTGAGATGTCATTATTATATAAAAGAAAACATGATAAAAAGTAAGCAACAGATTATCACATGCACATCACCTAGTTCACACATCAACAACAACATCTAGCATACAACTTCAACATTCACCATACAAGTATAACATATAAAAACAACACCCAACATGCTACTACACCATTCTCGCACAACAACAGATGCAAACAATATTCTATGCAATGAGACTCACAACTCGACTCAATGCATGTGGTACCAATTCGACCCCTGTTTCATGGTCATAATCCCCGTCGGGACCTCATAATAGTCGCTCACACCCCACATGGGAACACGACATTCGTGATCGCTCACACCCCAAATGGGCACACGATCACCCGTAATCGCTCACACCCTACATGGGCACACGACTACTTCAACAGCAACAACAACATCAACATGATTCTATTTTAAAGAATTTGGATAAGACGCTCACACCCCACATGGGAACACGACTTATCCCACACTTATGCAACATGCCATAACAACTCGACAACATCATCATACCACATCATAAGCAACAACTATTGCACTCAACAACAACATACAACAACGACGGAATACATAAGACTAGCATATCACCAATACATTACCTCACAATTGCCCAACATACATTATACATCTGTTCAAACATGCAAATATTGCAATCCACAACAACAACATGCATATTATCCAACACATCATGTTATAATCCATAACGATAACACGACATCACAACAACACAACATCATGGTATCATATTTCACCAAGCATGTTATCACAACACATCATTGAGTTTAACAAATCATTATAACCAACATACAAACATCTCTACCCTAACACACCCCCAATTACAACCACTCTTCATCATATAAATAGTATACGAACTCGACATTCAAGTGAACATAGTACACCGTATGGAAATGCATTGTTAATACACCTCATAAGCAACGCAACACAAAAGTACATGCCATTTTACACAACCACGCATTAATTAATTCACCTACTGCCAACAAAATTATTTTTATTGAGAATAATATCGCGCTAGCTTTCCAACGCTTCGAACGGCGCCCAAAATGGACTCACGGTTTGAAAGTTATGAATTTTTGAAAATTTACAAAAACTGTCACGTTCAGTGGTAATCGGTTAACACCCACACGTTAACCGGTTACTCTGTGTAAATTTGCCCAGAAACCCCAAGTTTGTACACGTTAACCGGTTAACACCCACACGCTAACCGGTTACTTGACCTGCAGAATCAATTCTCTGTTATTCTGTTACGAAAACTCATTTTTCAACCCCATTCCAACATCCCCAAACAACACATATCACATAATTTGAGTTACCACATCAATATGCATCAACAAACATCATTTATAATCACTTTCAACACAGAAATCACAATCCAAATGATCAAATTACACAATTTACCTACTATTAGAATCACCGACACGCGAACACACACAACCACAACTTCCACAACATTATACGGATCATAAATCATATGATTTCAACAACAACAATTGTATCAATGTATTATTCTAACAACAATTACAACAACAACATCAACACATAACATGAATTTCAATCATAATTTCATAATCTTCACAATCTTTCATCAAGAACAAGAATAGAGAAGAAAACACCAATCCTACATGTTATGATCTACCCACCATTCATCATGCAATCCCTTAGATAATTAGAACCCCACCCTTACCTTAGAGTTCTTCCAAACCTTCAACCATTGGCAATGGAGATTCTCCTCTCTTCTCTTCCCTTTTTCCCTAGCTCTCCTCTTCCCCACCTTCTCTTATTTTCACGATCAAAACTTCTATATCTCAGCTCCCCTTATTTCTTATTATTATAATAATATTATTATTACTAATTCCTCTTATTAAAATAATAATAATAATAATAATAACTAATTAATTAAATTAATAATATTCAACTAATATTATATATTTAATTAATTATTATCTAATATAGTTTAATTAGCCTTACTCACCACACCACCAAGTTCTACATAATTGGACACACACACCCAACACCTTAATCTCTATAATTCTAAGGTCACTACCCCATACTAAGGGCAACCCAAACGCAACCAAACCACACATAGTCACATAATTATACATATCAACACATAAATATAATTACGAATAATAATTAAAGTAAAACGGGGCATTACAACTCTCCCCCACTTAGAATATTTTCGTCCTTGAAAATTTACCTGATACGAACAACTCAGGATACGCCTCACGCATCCTGCTATCCCACTCACAAGTCATGAATGGCAACACCACGAATAACACAAAACAACAAACCACCTCATCAACGACAACAACAATGACAAGATGAAATGCTCACACAATGCACTCAACGACCAACTCAAGACGTAAGAAATAACCGAGTTACGAACACCCAAGTTCACTCTTGAATCGGAATACAACACGATCGTTACCATCACCATAGGAAATGAGGCGACAACAAAGATAAGAACACAAAGCTCCATGACACAACATCGTCTTAACCACATCAACATAACCAGAATACCAACCTCGTTGTCACACAACATCAAGACAACAATTTCTATGATTCACCAATCAAACACGTAACTAATACATCCATCTACATAGTAGTACATGATTAATATTTAAACCTTTCACCATATCTCTTCCATTCTGGAACATCCAATGGTCTCATCATTCCTGCAGGTTCTAACGTTCAACCTTTGAAAAGTAACGCACGCATATACGAACCGCGCTACATCACGCTTCTGTTGCACACTCTGATTACTCGCAACTAATAAACCTACCAATTTCATATCCAACTTCTAACTCTCTCTAATATTCACCAGAAATCATTGTTCACTTTTAGTATACTCAACCTCACACTCTATTATGTTAGCACACACACCAGGCACAAGTCTCTGAACTGCTAACCCAATTCTAACTCTCTAACCATCATAGCGCACATAAGCAAATACTTCCGACTCAAAGCAACAACTATGACATTAGCTTTATCAAAATGATAGTTCAAGTCAAAGTCATAATCCTTCAAGAATTATATCCATCTTCTTTGCCCCATATTCAATTCCTTCTAATTAAACAGATATCTCAAACTCTTATGATCACTATACACCTCAAATCTGGAACCATAAAGATAATGCCTCTAAATCTTCAACATAAATACCACCACAGCTAATTCCAAATCATTAGTAGGATAGTTCCTCTCATGAACCCTCAATTGCCGTGAATCACAAGTCACAAACTTACCATCTTGCATCAACACACCACCTAAGCCATCAAGAAGCATCGCAATATACCACAAATGGTTCATTCGGTTCAGGTAGAATCAAATTAGAGTTGTAGTTAATCTCTTCTTCAACTTAATGAAACTCTTCTTACTATGAACATCCCACACAACCGCTTTACCCTTGCAAGTTAATTGAGTCAATGGAAGTGCCAACTTCGAAAGGCATTCAATAAACCTACGGTAATAACCAGCCAAGTCCAAAAATCTTCTAATCATCTTAACCAACTTCGGAGCTTCCTCATTGTAGAACTGCATCTACTTTGGATGGATCCACAACAATGCCCTCATCTGAAATAACGTAACCCAGAAACTCACATCTACCAACCAAAAATCACACTTCAATAACTTAGCATAAAACTTTATCCCTTTAAATACTTGTAACTCAATTCTCAAATACTCTACACGCTCTTCTTCTGGTTTTATAATAGGTCAGACTATCCCCAACGAACACCACTTCGAACTTATCCAATTAAGTATGGAGGATACAATTCATATTCCCCCCACACTTCCTGGGAGCATTACAATCTCCGAACAACATCATCATATATTCGTAATGCCCATACCGAGTTCTAAAGGCCATTTTCTTAACATTCTCATTCTTCACTCGGATTTAATGATAACTCGACCTCAAGTCAATTTGTGTTAAACACACGCGTACTCACCAATTGATCCATCAAGTCCTCTATTCTTGAAACCAGACACTTATTCTTAAGCACTTTGGAGAGTTATCGATCTGCATAAAAACACACTTGTCCACTAGAGTGCCTACCCATAAAACGGTATAAGAATCTCACTTGTGTTCGTTAGTAGAATAACCTCCCTTTCAACATACAGCAGTTTAGTATATATTCGTCACTCTCCAAACGATAGTGATGTAGGAGTTATAATACTACAACCATAACATATACAACCTTCAAAATCCATTCTGAGCTCAAAACAATTTACCCAAAATAGCCTAACAACCTCTGGTTCTGGTTACTAGATCCCATATCAATTCTTCTTACGGGGTTCCGACTCACTCAAGGTTTCTGCTTACACGAGAGCTCAACCCATAACAAAAGTGATACCATCTAGGAACTTCAAATCATTCGTGATTCGTCACAATTCAAACTCAAGTTATCTAGAACACAACTATGAATTCTCATACTACTCACTGATTAACACGCAACCTCATGCTATCATCCCTTTCTTTAATAACAATACTGAAGCTCTCCAAGGCGACACCATTGGTCTCACAATTCTCCTCTCCAGTAAATCTTCTAACTACTCTATCAGTTCTACTAATTCTAACACCTACATCCTGTATGGTGCCATAGAAACATCTAGTACCAGGGACTAGACCAATAGATAATTCCACCTCTCTTTCTAGCAGTACATCCGATATGTCCCGCGGAAACACATCTAGAACTCACGCAACACTGGCAGTTCATCGTTGTGACTTTACTGCCAATTCCCAGAACACCATCATCGTAATCATGGCAAACATCGGAGCCTTATCTCCTAAGAGTTCTTCTACTTACTTAGCAGATATAAACCTTAACTCTTCACCTTCGTCAAATTTAAGTTCACCCTCTACTCTAAGAGAAGCACCCATCAACAATACCAGATTATTCTCTCTCAGAGACATCCCAACTTGAACGACGTACAAAACCTCGAATCCGTCTTATCTTCAGATATAAAAACCTGCATCGACTCATCAAAACAATCTGCAAGCACTTGGCTTAAATACAAACAATCCACCGTACACAACATCTGAGCTGGCAAGATATGTCTATTCCATCCAACATGATCCCGTCTACTATCAATAAGAGATTAAGGGTGATCAGTTCCTCAATTTGTTAATAGACAGCCGACAATCATTATGGGGCATAAACCATCCTTACCAAGCTATAATAGCGTTCAACGACACATTACACCATCATCCAAACGATTGGTAAACACATAGTTTAACTCCTACTAATCCGTCTCAAGAACCACATCATCTCGTTCCAACTAAAGACAATCGTGTCTATCCTTAGGGAACACGTCAGGATACTCTACACATCACTGGCCCATCCCCAGCCAAAACATCACTTTCCCTCTCACAAGGAAGCGAAAAAAAAAACGAGAACACCTGACCGTCTTTCCTCAAGGATCACACCATTCTCAAAATAGTTGAACAGTCCAACACAACACTCTCTCTTGCAGTAACACGATATCCAATCTCTCGACAGCTGGAATATCCAAGAGAAGCAGACGCCTCTCCCCCACTTGTTCCATTCCCAACCTGCAAATGGAAAACAAAACAAGCATCGACAGTGTTTTCACACACAGGTCGCATACTGGGGAACAACACAATTAAACAACCTGGCCGGACGGACCGACCTGCTCTGATACCACTAATGTAACACCCTAAATAATCCCCCGCGTAATATAAATAAAATAAGGGTAAAATAAAATATAAGACATTTAGGATGCTACTTTCATCAAACACCTGCTCATATAATTGATATGCAACACATCACTTTTTATATTATTTAACCACAATGATATTGGTAAAAGATTTCTAACATTTTTTTTTTTTAAAATAGCGGAAACATCAGAAATTATTCATTACAACATAAGCATAATTGTCAATTAAATACATAACTAAAATTAAGAGATATCTAAAATCTCAAGCAAACATAGCCTAAGAAAACATAGCGTTCCAAGACCCCAGTGTTACATATCAGAGCGGACACCACACTAATAGAATAAATGGAAGACTTCATCTTCTACTTGCAAAGGAGCTCCTACAATGGATTATCTGCACGTTACCCACATGGAGGCAACATTCAAACAGAAGGGGTGAGATGTCATTATTATATAAAAGAAAACATGATAAAAAGTAAGCAACAAATTATCACATGCACATCACCTAGTCCACACATCAACAACAACATCTAACATACAACTTCAACATTTACCATACAAGTATAACATATAAAAACAACACCCAACATGCTACTACACCATTCTCGCACAACAACAGATGCAAACAATATTCTATGCAATGAGACTCACAACTCGACTCAATGCATGTGGTACCAATTCGACCCCTGTTTCATGGTCATAATCCCCGTCGGGACCTCATAATAGTCGCTCACACCTGTAGCGAGCGATTTTGGACGCGGTTCTTAAGCACTGGTCACTCTCTGCGGTTTGAGCTTAAACTACAGGTCGATTCATTTTTTATCCTATTGAAACTGATGAAGGAAGGGAAATAGATGTCTCCAATTAACCCTGCTTTGCATACTGAGTTTAAACAACGGTCTGTTAGGTTACGAATGCTATCAATGTGGGGAGGCCTTTGTACTGGTTATTTGTATTTTCGCCAATACGGTTTTCTTTCTAGACAGAAGGTTTCTGGCGGGGAACAAGGATTAGGATGTTAGGACTGATGCTTTTGAATTACTGCTTTTGATATGGGATTTTGGGTTTTTGTTTAGTGTGCTCGCTAAGATTTTTCTTTCAATCTTATGCCTACGTATTCCCGTTTACCGAAACAGGGAAATCAGAGCGTTCGTAGTTCCTCCTATTCTATGGGAGGAAATGGTTGTTTTGGTGTCTTGTTCAAAGCCCAAGACGTGAAGCGAAAGGTGATTTGTATCTTGTTCGAAGCCCAAGATGTGAAGCTGAAAAGTCTCGACTTTAGAGAGAATTTGTCATCTCTAAAGGGGGGTTTGTCTGTTTGTAAAGGAGAATTACTTTAACCGGGATGTGTGAATCCTAGCAATGCCATAATTTCCTTAGAAGGGGTTTTTTCAACCTGAAGGAGAAGACTTTAACTTAGTGTAGAGCAATGCCATATTTCCTTAGGAATTTCTCATGCTAAAGGAGGGACAGTGGCATGGATATAGATGATCCAGAGGCTTGCCGCTTACAGCGATTAGATGAAAGGAAAAGAGTTGTTGATGTACTGTGAACGAGGCACAGCTTTGATGGTAAAAGGTTAATTGGATTAACCAGTGGTTTTCTTATACAAAGCCTAAGAGGAGGCTAGTATGTGTCTCGTACAAAGCCCGAGAGAGAGGCTAAAAGGTTGTGACTCAACGATGGAATCTTTTGGTATCTCGTATGAAGCCCGAGATGGAGGCTATTGTTTGTTTGGCTCAATAAGAACCTTTTTGTATCTCGTATAAAGCGCGAGATGGAGGCGAAAGAGTGATCGACTCAACGAGGGAGTCTCTTATGTGTCTCGTACAAAGCCCGAGAAAGAGGCTAAACCTTGTTTGACTCTGCTAGGGAGGATCATTGTATAAAGCCCAAGAGGAGGCTATGGTTACTGTTTCAGTTGAGTGACAGGTCCAGTATACTGATTTAAAGAGAAAATCAGTTCTTATATGAGCAACACTGTACTCGAGGATTTGATTCGAGGGTCAGTGATATTTCCTGTTCTTTAAGGAAGCGGGAAATCCTAAGGGTATTGAGATTATCCGAGTCTACGGGTTTCCTTCCTATTTAACGAAAGGGTCACTTGAGAATGTCTTTGAGACTCAAGGAAGTTAGATTGTCCAAGTCTAGAGTTTCATCTTTTGTACTATGCTTTGAGAAACAGTAGTAGACTCTTTGAAAGGACTGTTCTATGAAGATGACTAAGTTCTGTTCCTATACCTCTAGGAGGTCGTCGGGACAATTTGTACGAAGCCCAAGAGGATGCTGGAAACTTTTAAGAAGTCGACGGGTCCTTGTACGAAGCCCAAGAGGAGGCTATCATTCCCGGAGGAAGAGATCATTATACGAAGCCTAAGAGGAGGTTGTGAATACTTCTAAGAAGCCGTATGGTCCTTGTACTAAGCCCAAGAGGAGGCGGGGTTGCTTTTAGGAAGCCTGTGGGTCCTTGTACGATGCCCAAGAGGAGGCCGATGCTTTTAAGAAGCCCGTGGGTCCCCAAACCCCGAGAAATTCAAGGCAATGCTATTCACCGAGAATAGATCAAAGTCAGGAAAGTTCGAGAATTTGGAAGAAACTCAAAGATGCCATTCACGGAGAAGACATTCATCTCTGGGAGTAGAGTTTCTTGATAATTCCTAATGAGGACAGCCGAAGAGAAGACTGTATCTGGTGATCCTATTTGGGGATCTAGGTGTCTATTTCTATGAACGAAACGGCGTCACCTAGTTCTAGACGTAGTTGCCGGGGAAACTCAAAATATCTATACTATTATTACACAGTTGATATGAGTTTATGAAAGAAGGCTTACAGTGAAACAGCCCCACAATACAGTTTATATGTATATGAAAGCGGTAAATGAAAGCAATAACCACTTACTCGGTTGTAGAGCTTCCATGCTGTTTGGTTAGTTGCTCAACAAAGAAAGATTGAAAACAACAGTATATTCAAAATCAAAGGAGAAAGTGCTTTGAAAAAGAAAGATTTGGGGCTTACAGCTCAAGGAAAGGCCCAAGGTTTTATCAGTGAGCGCACTGTTTGAATTTGTACAGATGGACTTATACAAGTGACTGTGGCCCAAAATGTTTTCTGTACAAAGGGATGGGTCTTACACTCTCTCAAGAGGCCCAAAATGTTTAAAGAAAAAGAGTGGGGCTTATAACACGAGGGTAGGCCCAGATGATTTTTTTCCGTTTGAAATGGCTACCACGCCGAGGTTTTCTTTTAACGCAGAGGGACTTATACAATAAGTGAGGCCCAAATGGTTTTGGTTAAAAGGGGTTGGGTCTTACACTCTATTAGAGGCCCAAAAGGTTTTGAATGGGTCTTATAGCTCGAGGAGAGGCCCAAAAGGTTATTTTTCAAAAGTGAGGCCCAAAATGTTTTGGTCAAGAAAGGATTGGGTCTTACACTCTATTAGAGGCCCAAAGTGTTTTGAAAATGATTTATGAGGGTTGAATTAATCCAAAAATCCTAATTTGTTTTCAAAAATGTATTTAATTGAATAAAAATTCAATTAAAATGATCAAAATTGTTTAACATGTGAAAAACAAATTGTGATCTTGGATTAATGCTTCAAAAATTAAGTATTGACCTACAAAATAATTAGAAAGCATTAAAAGTTGCAAAATCAATGTAGAAAAAATATTTAATATGTCAAAAACAATTAAAATATTAATTCTTTGCAAAAATATCAATTATATGAAATAAATAATATTTTTGGGATTTTTTGAAAAAATAAAATATTTTAACATTTTTGTGAATTATTAAAAAAGGAATCAACTCAAAATCATTAAAACTCAGAGAGAAATTAATTTTTGAATCAGTTAAACAAAATCACAAAATTCAAATATTTGAATTTGTGAAAAAGGCGCCAAGAACACAAGCAAGAACACGCACGTTTTTCTGGGTTTGGCTGATTTGCGTTTTCCATCCAATCTCACTGAATACGTAATCATATCATGCAATCCACATATCATTATCCTCGTCTCAACCTCACGATCATGTTTATAACACTTAATTTCATTTAAATTGAACATAAAACATGAAATCACGAAGAAACCTCAAGAACCCTAATTTCTGCATGAAGGCTAGGATTTTTGATACACGATTCAAACAATGCAATTAATTGAGGGAAAACATTCCATGCATGATTATGAACATATGGCCAAATTATTGTGCGAGGAAATATGCATGGATTGAGAGATGGCCAAGTATATGCTTACCTCCAAGCCGTGACAGCAAGTGCAATGTGATTTTTGATTTGGAGGTGTTACAGATGAGTGGTGATGATCTGAACAGCTTCCCTACACCCTATGGAGTGTGTTTGAATGGTTGGACTTGATTGAAATTGGCTGGATCAATTTGTGGTACCTCAGCTGCAACTTGATTGAAAATTTGAGCAACCAGCTGGTGATTTTGTGAAATTGGTGTTTCAGAAGTGATCTAAGTGTTTGATCAGCTCATATGTCATGTATATGAGGTGTGTGAGTGATTGGTTTGATTGGAATTGCTCTCAAACTCAAAACACGATAGCTACCTTGCTAAGAAAGGCATTTTTGCCAAGAGAAAGAGATTTTGAGGAAAGCATCTGTTAGATGGCTTTGGTGTACTTAAACTTATCACAATTGAGCTCTATTTATAGTAGAGCAAGTTTATTTTGCAAGGAATAGTGAATGGCAGCTGGTAAGTAGGTTTGGCCAATGTTGGCAAATGAAAATCCAAGTCTCCTCTAGCCATTGACTAGAGGTTAGGGCACAGAGCTTTGGTTCCCTTGGTCTTGGATAAGTCTTGACTGATTTCAGATGAGAATGGCTCAGTCCATGCCACCTTGATGCTTCCATTGAATGCTTCAATCCAAATTTGGAGTCTTGTCCCTATTTTGGCCATTCTAGGTTCAACATGCTATTTCTTGTTCCATGGACTTTGGAGGCTTGACTCAGTGATTGTCCCATTTAGATTCAATCCTCAGATGTGTCCAAGTGGATAGGAGTATTTGAATTTGGCTAATTTTGGCAAATCGAGCCAAAATGCAAAATCTGCCTTGCCTTTGACAGATTTCAGCAAGGCAACTTGACAATGTCATATCTCATGGGGTAAGTTGAATTTGGCAATGTTCTTGCCCATTTTGGAAAGCCCTTACATGATATAACAACTGTTTGAACAAGTTTGGTTTTGATCTCTTTTGATTCCAAGTGAAAAATCCTTCTACATTTGGCAAAAAGTGAAGCAAAATCTGACTTAGTGAAATTTTCACTAAGTGTTGGAACAAAGTGTGATTTCTTGATTTTGATCACTCCATAACTCAAAATCCTTAATGAATTGGACTTAGGTCTAGTTGAAGTTTTTGTAGAGGGTAATGAGGGCTACAAATCCATCTTTGGATGAGAAAAAATGGCCATGTGGTTTAGGAGTTATGACCCTCCAAAGTTAGTGTATTAGTGGTACTTTTTCCATAACTTAGAAAAATTTCTAAGTTTTATGGTTACCCCTTTTACAAGTTATCCCACTTTCTTTGGTTTTTCTTGATGAATGATGATTCAAATCATACATTAACATCATTTTAGGGTTAAAAATCCATTTTGGTGAAAAATCTCAAAAAGTCAAAGTTGACTTTTGTGCACAGTTGACTTTTTATCAGATGAATTCCAAACTGTGCAATTCTTCAGGAAATCATGTCCTTGACCTAAATCAAACTTGATGAACATGTTCCATGGGTGTCATAGGGTATATTGAGGCATGTCCTAGGGTTTGGGAGCATGTCCTGGTCAAAAGTCAAAGTTACAGTTGACTTTCCTCGCGAAACCCTAATTGTGGTGTAGATGAAAATGAGACTTGTTGCTCAAGCTTCTTGGATTAATCCATTGTTGTAAATGGATCAATATAGTTCATTAGAGACCCTCAAATCATGTCTTGAGGTCTTGGCTCTTGATTTGTCCCAAAAGTCAGCTTAGGGGTGAATTAGGTCAAGAAACCCTAATTCCTGATTTTGATGTATGCATCCCCTGAGGTCAAATTGACTTGATGCTTGGGTCCATGAGGTTCCATGGAGTATATTAGGTTATGTTTTGGATCATTGGCTTGTTCCCAAATGAAAAATTTCCATCTGGAGGCCCTAGTCGACCAAAACCCTAATTTGGTGACACTGTCGATCATAAGACTTGATCCACCTAAAAGGGAGCAGCCTTGTGCTTAATCCTTGAAGTGGGAGTCCTTTTGATCCATTGTGGATGTTTGAGAGGCTAGACAAGTTGAAGATCATGTCATTCCTTGATTGATCCTTTGTCTAAGGCTCTGAGAGGGCTTAAAACCCTAATTTTGATTGTAGTGAATGCTCAACAACCCTTGAGGCATTTGGTGAGGCATGATGGTTCATCCATATTGTGATGATGATTTGCACAATGATGGGAAATCTTAGTGGTCAAAATTTGGGGTATGACAACACCCCACATGGGCACACGACATTCGTGATCGCTCATACCCCACATGGGCACACGATCACCCGTAATCGCTCACACCCCACATGAGCACACGACTACTTCAACAGCAACAACGACATCAACATGATTTTATTTTAAAGAATTCGGATAAGACGCTCACACCCCACATGGGCACACGACTTATCCCACACTTATGCAACATGCCATAACAACTCGACAACATCATCATACCACATCATAAGCAACAACTATTGCACTCAACAACAACATACAACAACGACGGAATACATAAGACTAGCATATCACCAATACATTACCTCACAATTGCCCAACATACATTATACATCTGTTCAAACATGCAAATATTGCAATCCACAACAACAACATGCATATTATCCAACACATCATGTTATAATCCATAACGATAACACGACATCACAACAACACAACATCATGGTATCATATTTCACCAAGCATGTTATCACAACACATCATTGAGTTTAACAAATCATTATAACCAACATACAAACATCTCTACCCTAACACAACCCCAATTACAACCACTCTTCATCATATAAATAGTATACGAACTCGACATTCAAGTGAACATAGTACACCGTATGGAAATGCATTGTTAATACACCTCATAAGCAACGCAACACAAAAGTACATGCCATTTTACACAACCACGCATTAATTAATTCACCTACTGCCAACAAAATTATTTTTATTGAGAAGAATATCGCGCTAGCTTTCCAACGCTTCGAACGGCGCCCAAAACGGACTCACGGTTTGAAAGTTATGAATTTTTGAAAATTTACAAAAACTGTCACGTTCAGTGGTAATCGGTTAACACCCACACGTTAACCGGTTACTCTGTGTAAATTTGCCCAGAAACCCCAAGTTTGTACACGTTAACCGGTTAACACCCACACGCTAACCGGTTACTTGACCTGCAGAATCAATTCTCTGTTATTCTGTTACGAAAACTCATTTTTCAACCCCATTCCAACATCCCCAAACAACACATATCACATAATTTGAGTTACCACATCAATATGCATCAACAAACATCATTTATAATCACTTTCAACACAGAAATCACAATCCAAATGATCAAATTACACAATTTACCTACTATTAGAATCACCGACACGCGAACACACACAACCACAACTTCCACAACATTATACGGATCATAAATCATATGATTTCAACAACAACAATTGTATCAATGTATTATTCTAACAACAATTACAACAACAACATCAACACATAACATGAATTTCAATCACAATTTCATAATCTTCACAATCTTTCATCAAGAACAAGAATAGAGAAGAAAACACCAATCCTACATGTTATGATCTACCCATCATTCATCATGCAATCCCTTAGATAATTAGAACCCCACCCTTACCTTAGAGTTCTTCCAAACCTTCAACCTTTGGCAATGGAGATTCTCCTCTCTTCTCTTCCCTTTTTCCCTAGCTCTCCTCTTCCCCACCTTCTCTTATTTTCACGATCAAAACTTCTATATCTCAGCTCCCCTTATTTCTTATTATTATAATAATATTATTATTACTAATTCCTCTTATTAAAATAATAATAATAATAATAATAATAACTAATTAATTAAATTAATAATATTCAACTAATATTATATATTTAATTAATTATTATCTAATATAGTTTAATTAGCCTTACTCACCACACCACCAAGTTCTACATAATTGGACACACACACCCAACACCTTAATCTCTATAATTCTAAGGTCACTACCCCATACTAAGGGCAACCCAAACGCAACCAAACCACACATAGTCACATAATTATACATATCAACACATAAATATAATTACGAATAATAATTAAAGTAAAACGGGGCGTTACAATGTTCATGTGGAAATCATGGATAGTCCCATCCTCCTTCATCTTCAGATTTTCAAACTTTGTTGTCAACAGTTGAAGTCTTGACATCTTGACTTTGGAGGTTCCTTCATGAGTATTCTTCAAGATATCCTATGCTTCCTTAGCTACTTCACAAGTGTTGACTAACCTGAAGATGTTCTTATCAACACCATTGAATATGGCATTCAAGGCTTTAGAATTCCCAAGGGCAAGCTCATGTTCTTCCTTGGTCCATTCTTCTTCAGGTTTCAGTTTTGAGCTACCCTCTACTTCCTTTCCATTCTCATCCTTTTCCACAATAACAGGATGTTTCCATTCTTTCATAATAGCCTTCCAAGCCCTGCTGTCTAATGACTTCAAGAAGGTAACCATCCTTGGTTTCCAATAGTCATAATTAGAACCATCTAGATTAGGGGGTCTATTCACAAATCCACCAGTCTCCTTGTCCATTGTACCAGAAAGTATCAGCCCTAGATCTCACCCAGATGCAGAGCAGGATGCCTGCTCTGATACCAATTAAAATTCTGGTATCAGATGTGTGATGTTAAGTGTGATGTCACAACAACACAATCTGCTATATGAACAAGGTAAGAACAATAGTAAATGACACAAAGAATTGTTCACCCAGTTCGGTCTAACTACCTAAGTCTGGGGGATACCAAGCCAAGGAGGAAATTCACTATTAGTAGTATCAAATTATATACTCAACAATCCCAGTTGACATCTACCTAACTTAATCACTACCCAGTGACACTTCTACCTAAGAAACCACTTAGGTATGAGAAACCACTCACTCCCTAATTCACCACAGTGATACAATCCAATGATTACACAATAATCACCCAACTTGATTCTGCTTAACAGCTTTGATCAAGGACAACACACTCTTGCTTAAAAGCTCTAGAGTGAATACACTTACAACTCAAAATAGTAACACCAATTCCAACATGAATGGTTTACAAAAACACACACGAAAACTTAAATTGAATCTCAGTCTATGCTCTCTGTCTTCGTCCCTTTTTCAACAAGGGTTAAGGCTGCTTTTATATAATTCTGACTTGGGCTTGGATCTCTTCCAAAAATATCTGATTTAAAAACAAATTTGATCTTCAAATCTTTTTAAATCTCTCCAAATCAGCCCTAATGTTGGTTACAGAATCTGCTCCATAATCTGCAAATTTATCTGATTGGAAATCACTTCTCCAAGATATTCGCATCCAATCACTCTAACAGATCTCCTTAAAACTCACTAACACGCGCAACCCTAAAACATCACAATCTGGTGTTCTGATATAGTGATGTCAAGACATCACTTATAACATCAGCATATAAAACTTCAACCCTGCAATAGCTAATGTTAGGAACCAATGTTATGACATCATACATATGACATCAACATTGTTCAACTTTGTTTTACCAAAATTCCAGCCAATACAAGAACTAACAAAATCAACTGGGCATATGTGATTTTTCACCACATGGAACATCAACTATCTCTTTCTGGCGGGTTACCATATGCAAGAATTATGTCAAATATTCTGGAGTATAACAAGCTTTTGCTCAAAAGGGAGCCACAAAATCAAATGAATGCTAGGGCATGTGAAATCAATGCTACAACAGTTACTAAAAACACCGGAATTATTGTGGCACCTAATGGAACATACCGTTACAAAGATGAAGCGGCTGCCCCGGCTGTTGCTCCGGAAGGAGGGTTTACAAACGAATTTCTATACAATGAAATTTAGAGCTTAAAGACAACAATGACCCAAAACCATCAACAAACCACCCGTGGCATAAAGTCTCTCAAGAAGCTATTCTGGTCCATGTTCCGCAACCAAGCCTCTCATGAATAAGAAAGAGGAAATGATGATGGTGAAGAGGAAGGAGAAGGAGATGATGATGAGGAAATGGAGGAATATTCTAGAAGTGATTAATTGTTCTTGTTTTTATGTTTTTTTCTAAGTTTTAAGTTTAGTTCATTATGTTTCTACGTTCTACATGTCTAAAACTTGCTAAGTTATTTTGTGTTGGTTGTACTTGATTATTAAGTTGGTACTTTCTTTGAACAAGTTTAATCTATTTAAGTATTATGTTATAGTTTGTGTATTCATCTATTTATGTGTGTGAGTAGTCTTTATCATCTCTAAAGTTTGTTCATACAACTTATGATACCTTGTTCCAAAGTCTTTTTCCCTTTCCTTTTTGGTAATGACAAAGGGGGAGAAGATTATATTATGTTGTATGGTTTCTCTAACAAATTGTGAAGAATTTTAAAAGCTTTCAAACATCCCTAAGAACATTTGATTTAGGGGGAGCATCATCTAAGGGGGAGCTTTCATGTGGTTAGAGAAACAATGGTGGAATTAACTTTCAAATATTGGGTTGTCATCATCAAAAAGGGGGAGAATGTGAAGACATGGCTTCTCAAGAATTTTGATGAAGACAACATTGCTTATGTAAATTGCTATGCTTGCTTAAAATGAAATTGGATCAAGGACTTTGAAGCTACATTGAAGAATTGAACAAAATTGCACATTGGTTCAAGTCTTGAAGAACTCTCAAGGATTGATCAAAGGTATAATTAATTACTCCTTAGCAATGTGCATACAAGTGTTCAAACTGGTCCTTATTCGTGTCATGGTCATTGGAAAATAATTTTAGCATCAAAGAAATGTTGCAGCTCTATTTCTAACCATTTTTCACAAAACTGTCTGCAAGTAACCGGTTACTCTGAGCATTTTTTCAAAAATAATTTAAACGTTGCATGAAGTAACCGGTTACCCACCTGGTGTTAACCGGTTACCATTGATCAGATTTCAAATATAATTGCATCTCTTCATGCTTCATTCTCAAACATTGTCTTCTTGAACCATGGCATCCCTTAATAATTTATAGCTGTTTGTAGAGGTGTTTAAGCATTATAAAAGCATAAAATTGTCAGATTTTAAACTCACCTTCTTTGCTAAAATTTTCAAACTATCATTCTTCTCTATTCTTACATTTTTATCAAAGTGTTCTTCAAACTTTTCTAAAGTGAAACTTCTGCACAGAAACTTTCATATATATTGCATTTGTTTCATCCTCATTGTGTCGAACACTTGTATAACATTCTTAGAGTGATTGCTACAAAGAAGAAGAACAATCTTTAGATTGATACATTGAAGATTCAACTTTCTACACATATACAAAATTCAGATTTTTTTATATTTGATTACAACTTATTTTTAGGATTGTTAAAGATAAGTTTGTAAGGTTTTTCCTTGTAATCCGGATTGTGGATACAAGAGGTCCATTTGTGAGATATTGATTCTCGGTTGGACTTTAAACATTGTAAATCCAAGAGGAGTGTTCTTGGTTGTTAGAGTAGTATAGAAAGACATAGTTTTGTCTTGTCTAGGAATCTAACATTATAGTGAAATTCTCTTTCAAGTTGAAAGGGGAGTGGAGTACTCTCGACGTGTGAGGGGAACCACTATACGTCTTGGTGTTCATTTACTTTCCGGATTTACAAAATTCAGCACTTAGAAATCTTTAAGAAAGTAAATATCAAATATCGTCAAAAATCGGGATACTCATTTAACAACCTAATTCACCCCCCCCCCCCCCCCCCCGGCTCTCTTAGGCTCACATATAAGGTACAAAGGTTAGAAACACTAGGGCAAATTTTGAGGTGTTACAGCTGCCCCTATTCAATCAACTTGGATCTGAAGGTATGATAGCAACAGCTTTCAGACATTCAAGGATACACGGAGATTGAATACCAAAAGAACCCTGAAATTTGCAAACTATGGGGATAATGAAATGGAGTGCCTGCCAGCCGAAGGCGGGCTACCCAACAAAATAATACGAGGACGACCGAAGACGAACTCGAAAAGGAAGACCGACCGAAGGCACTCTACCCAACATCATAAAACGAGGACGTCCGAAGACGAACTCGAAAAGGAAGACCGACCGAAGGCACTCTACCCAACATCATAAAACGAGGACGGCCGAAGACGAACTCGAAAAGGAAGATCAAGCAGAATGTGGACTTCGCTGGGGATAATGTGAAACAATCTCTACTGAGTTATGCCATCTCTGCTGAGAAAGAGAACTGGGTTTCACGAAATAATTCAGACGAGAACTGACTACCAGACGAGAACTGGATTTACCAAAGAGATGTCAGGCAAGAACTGACTACCAGGCGAGAACTGGGTTTCACGAAATAAGTCAGACGAGGACTGACTACCAGGCGAGAACTGGGTTTCATGAAATAAGTCAGACAAGAACTGACTACCAGGCGAGAACTGGATTTCACAAAAATAGGTCAGACGAGAACTGACTACCAGGCGAGAACTGGATTTACCAAAGAGATGCCAGGCGAGAACTGACTACTAGATGAGAACTGGGTTTCACGAAATAAGTCAGACGAGAACTGACTACCAGGCGAAAACTGGGTTTCACGAAAATAAGTCAGACGAGAACTGACTACCAGGCGAGAACTGGATTTACCAAAGAGATGTCAGGCGAGAACTGACTACCAGGAGAGAACTGGGTTTCACGAAATAAGTCAGACGAGAACTGACTACCAGGCGAGAACTGGGTTTCACGAAAATAAGTCAGACGAGAACTGACTACCAGGTGAGAACTGGGTTTACAAAAGAGATTGGCCAATCAAAGGCAAACTCCTAGCAAAGGTACGGTCGTGAACCAAAAGGGTGAGAGGTAAAATCAACAGACTTACAAACCACAGATAAGATGACTCCACTGGGGAAAGGAGACGTCTAAATAAAAGACTCTGTCGGGGAGCACAGGTAGGATAAACACATCCCTC
Source organism: Lathyrus tuberosus (assembly GCA_022829125.1). Taxonomy (NCBI): domain Eukaryota; kingdom Viridiplantae; phylum Streptophyta; class Magnoliopsida; order Fabales; family Fabaceae; genus Lathyrus; species Lathyrus tuberosus. The sequence goes on along the minus strand of JALAZF010000218.1, from coordinate 7,759,824 downwards.
GGCGATCTCACCGAGGATAAACCAAAATCTCCGGAATTATGCCATATCTGCTGAGAAAGAGAACTGGCAAAGAAAATATCCGGAATTATGCCATCTCTGCTGAGAAAGAGAACTGGCAAACAAAATATCCGAAATTATGCCATCTCTGCTGAGAAAGAGAACTGGCAAACAAAATATCCAGAATTATGCCATCTCTGCTGAGAAAGAGAACTGACAAACAAAATATCCAGAATTATGCCATCTCAGCTGAGAAAGAGAACTGGCAAACAAAATATCCAGAATTATGCCATCTCTGCTGAGAAAAAGAACTGGCAAACAAAATATCAAACCTGGCCTATGCTTCAAATGCATATGTTTGAATTTTTCTATGGCGTAATGCTCCATACAAAATGGAAATGCTACGTGTTTGGGAGGATACCATGCAAACGATGCTTATGCAATGCAAAAAGAAACGCTCCAGCAAAATAAATGCTGAAAACGAAGGCAACTCCACCGGGGATGACAAAATAAATTGTCCTCTGAGTCCAAGACCTCTGGTGAGAAGGATCGCATTGAATAACTCCTTTGATCAACAACTTCTGCTGGAGATGAAATCCCAAAAGAACATCCACTCTACTGGGGATTATATATAACTCTTTGAAAAAGGAAACCAATACCTGAATCAGAAGAGTGCCAAATATCACTTGGACTTAAAATCTGCTGGGGATATCAACCATCGCTGATCAAACCCGCTGTAAAGACTACCACCAAACTCTGCTTGGGGAGACACATCACAAGTACTAGACCTGCTGGGGATACCATTGAACTTAACCCACTGCTGGGGAAATGACTTCGCCCTTATCCAGCTGTTGCCGGTGAAAACACGTTTCCTGACTGGCCGAGGGGAGTAGACACCAATACTCTACGGGGAAGACAACATCTTTATCTCGGGAATATGCTCCACAAATCTCCTGTGGTAACAAAGCAACATCCACCTTAAAGCAATCTACTATAACTGTTGGCTAAGTAACAATCTTTTGTACCCTGACTGGGGAGAGTGACAGTCTGATGAGGATGACGAAACCTCAATGCTAGGGAGAATACCCTGCTGGGGAGGAATGTCACGAAACCTGCCGAGGGATATCATTGAGCTTAACCTGCTGTTGGAGGAAAGAATTTACCCTGCTGGAGATTAGAGCATGTCGTTGCTGACGGAAATACCCTTCCTGACCTGCTGAGGAAAGTGAGTACTAGGCTCTGTGGGGAAAATAAAATCTTTTCAAAGACATCCAACACATCTCCTGCTGGAGATACAACCGCATTCACCTCGGAGCAATCCACTTTAACTGCTTGCTAGGGAATAATAAGCCAACCATGACTTCGGCTGGGGGAACACAATCCTCTGTACTCTTGCTGGGGAGAATAAGCTCTGCTGAGGATGGTGAACTTTTAGTGCTAGGGAGATTAACTCTACTGGGGAGAAACAATCTTGCCACCCCACCTGACCTGCCTTTATGGTCATAAACGGCTCTTTGAACTCCCCACTTGCCCCAGACCACCAGGTCCAGAGGAAGAAATCATCTCAAGAGGATTTTATAGAAGACCGTGCCTTCACACTGCCCCAGGGTCTTCAAACTCTTGGAGAGATTTATCAGATCTCGACGCAACTGCCTCAGACTTCATAATCCATGAAGTAGATTACCTCGAAAGGAATTGTAATTACTTGAAAATACTCTGCCCCAGTATTCTGAACTTTGAAGAGGTGCTTTCAATTAACCGTCTTCAGGAGTGGACAACTTCTGACACTCTAGAGGTGGCCTACCCCGATGTCGCACCCTAATTTTTGACCCTAAGATTCCTGCTTTCCCCTTGTGCATAGCATATTAGGTCGATCATATCGTGCATAACTAACCGCTTTATCTAGCTTTGTCTGTTTGTTTCTCTTTGTGAACACAGGTACTGCTGCAGAAGATTCAAGGTCTTGACGGCTGTGTTGTGTTTGTGGAGGTTCTCTGGTCCTGTGAGATTGTACCCTCACCCTTCCTGATCCCTAAACCACTACCAAATATTTTCTTCCTTCACATTTCTTAGAAGCCTTCCCCTACACAAGGATTAAATCCTTATGCCCTCTGATATGGAATTTGGTACCCTAAGGCCGGTCACTGGTTGCGTGGCAAGGTTATACTGTAAGGTGGCATCTTCCCCCCTCCGTCAGCACCTCATGATTTAAGAATTGTGTTTGCTCAATAATGTGTGTTCTTAAGTAATGAAGGTTAAATTTGGAAGGAATTAGAAGAGGTGGAATTCCAAAACGCAAATTCAAGTCATTTGATTCGTCACAAGTTTACAAGATCAAGCCTGAAAGTCCTACATCATCTACATATGATTCAAGTATGAAACGCATGCCCTATTTTCAAAAGGATATTTGCATTCTTAAAGCTGTCAAGTTCTTCAAGCAATTTTGAAGATCACTGGGAAATTAAAAGTTCAAGATGTTTTGAATCCTCAAGTTTTGTCGATAAAGAAGTGGAATGTTATAACCGGTTGGATTGGTTAATTTTAAGTCCATCATTTACCACAAACTATCACCAAAGCTTAATTCGAGAGCCAACTTTCAAGTATAAGTTCAGGTTTGAAGGATAAGGACTCATTGAGGGCAACGTCACTTATGTTTTAAGAAATCAAAAGATATGTTCATTTTAAAATGAATAACCTTTTACTTGAGTTATGATCAAGAAATCCTTTTCAAGGCCTTCATTGGAACTTAATGCCAATATTTAAATCCCTAAAGGTGAGCATACAAGGTTCAATTTGAGTTTCAAATCCTACTTGGAAATTTCAAGAAACAAGCTGAATTCAAGGAATGCCAATTCTCATGTGAGCTAAGGAAAGCGTTGAAGTTTCAAAGTTAATTATTGGGAATTCATCATCTATACACCATTAATTGTGTTTCCTTCTTATACTATTGATCAAGCCTTTTAACCTACGGAAGACCACGGCTGTATCAACAGGAGGTTATCATGTTACAACATTACACTCGGGTTTCATGAAAAATAACTCAACACCAATATACTACACTGGATTGAGAATTGGAAATCTAAATGTTATAATGACAATCTTCAATTAACTGAATTCCAAGTCATGAAAAGTCATTAAGAAATGTACTACAATAAAATTATAGCAGGTTATATGGTTAGATATTAAAACCATCTCACAAGCAATCACGGCCAACTAATTTACATCATCATCCATAAGTCCTAAAGGTTCTAAATGTCATTTCGAATCAGAGTCTTTGCCATTGATTTCAAAAATCACTAAAGTTGCAAGCCACAAATATTTTGGGTTCAAAGATCATGCCAGTGCCCATTTCTTATTGAACCAGAAATGCCATTACAGAGCTGTCTGTACAAATTACAAAGTCTCGAAAGTTAAGACCTAGAGTTAAAGTCCTTTGAGTTGTACGATCCATCAAAGTACCAATGCTTCATCCTCCATGATACCTTCGCCATCGTCGCACCAATCTACAATTCGAATCAAGAGCAATTGATGAGTGAGTTCAATTTATGACAGGAACTTCATGTAAACCTAAGAGCATTACTCTAAAACTACAAGGAAACACACATTCAAGATCCATCCTATCCTAAAAAGACTCGCAAATTAAAGACTCAATCACAACCTTTTCATCACAGCTGCTAGTCTAAACCCCTCCACGGCCATGCTTGGGCAACACCTTGAATATCATGCAATAAGGAAAATGAGGCAGCAGTTAGGATAAAGTTGAAGGGAGTTCAATAACAACAATGAGAAACCACTCCAGAATTCCTTCATCATCTTGGAACTGCAAAAATCACCAAACATGCTAAGCATTAAAGAGGAAGAAGAGCGAACATGTTTCAAACAAAGTCTCAGCATCAAAGAGCCATAAAATGTGAAACTAAATTCATAATCACAATTCAAGTCATTCCTAAAACGGTTATGATCAACATTGACTGATTGAATCAAATAGAGAATTTGTTGGGAAGTTTTAACAGGTTATGGCAAGAGTCATAACAACAACAAGTAATAAGTGACCGATACGGCATTAATCTTGAATGGTTACTTGCAAATTGTCCTAATGTCACACAGATCCGAAGTAAGCACCCATCATGAAAAGTGACGGTTTCGCTTGAATTCTTACAACACAAAATAGACCAGGAATATGAATCCGATACCTCACAACCGTTGTCGAATTAGCATAAGTTGCAGGCCTTTACACCAGAGATGTTCATGGAATTCCAGGTCCAAGGTACAATTTACTCTACAATGTCAAAGTTGGAAAGTTTCCATTAATTGACTTCAAAAGGCAACAAGGACATGAAAACTCCAAAATTCAAAACAAGGAATATAAGAGTGATACCAAATTATAAAGTTCTCTACATTGCTTGAGAATTTAGAGTTTGAATGTTGAAGTTCTTTGCTTACTCATGCCAATATACCGCCAAGCTAGCATTCCAAGTAGCTCAACAGTTGCAGTACCATTGCCTATAAAAGTTCCGAAAGAGCTAGAAATTAGGATAAATAATAGTAATGAATTATTAAATATAAGGAAAGGAAGAGGGCATAGAACTGCAAATTGCAGTTCAGAAATGGAGTGAAGAGAATTGGACAGAAGTAGCCAGAACTCACGATTCAACACCCTCAAAAACAGTCTTCAAGACATTGTCCAGCACAATCAAATACCATCAAAACCAATCCTGAATTGTCAAAGCAAGGACTTGAAACCTTTCCAAAATCGTTACAAACATCATCAAAACCTGTCAAACACAATTCCAAACTTGGATAAAGTCAAAAGATTCCTAGGGCTTCGTTCAGAATATCACATTATTACCGGCCCTAAAACTAAGTTCTCTGCTCAAAGTCAACAAGCTTTGTCGTAAAAGAAACTTTACCTTCGTAGCTCCAGGTGCCATTGCTAAGATCTCAACTCCATACCAGGCTAACAGCTGACCCTTTTTCGTCACCAAAGATGCACATGAAAAAAGAGAGGAAGGATTAATATAAGCAATAGGAAACTTAGAACTTAACAAACCTCGGAAGAGAAATTCAACTCTTAAACCATACCTGCACTAAGATCACACAAGAAGTAGTTCTTTTCGATTGAAGACAGGTCGCAGATGGCATTACTATTTGCAAAACCAAGCATGAACCCCGACATGAAGCTCCACCAATGATATTTTCAAATAACATTATTGCAAAGGTAATTTTAAAAACAAAGCGTGAAGAGGGAATCAGATATTGATAATCATCATTTTCGAATCAAAATTGTGGACAGAATCACAATGGTTACAAATTTGTTTCCTAAACCGGAGAGGACTACATCACACATTTCAAAAAAGGAGGTTTTATTTCCAAAACAGGGACAGGCAGAAAATCATAACTTTCAACACGTGGAAAGTCTTTTCAAAACATCAGTGGGAAATTTTCAAATTTCCAAGTCAGATACAACGTATCAATATAACGTAATCAAAGGAGATCAGATCTTTTTCATCATTTCCAAATAAAACTAAAACCGGTCCCAACAGGTCTGCATAAAAAAGGAAAACATTCAATCACAAAATCAACGATATTCAATTGTGTAAACTTTCTGTCCACAATAGCATTGAAGGCAATCAATCCTATCCATCCTATATAATGAGGTAGAGACAACAGGAAAGGGGGAGCCCGAATATACATGTGAAAAGGCATCATCCACCTTACAAACTATCAAACTCTCGTACTCACCACCATTCATCAAAACCTACATATCAGAATAAAAAACAATATACAATAAACCATTCCAAACCCAGATCAATACACCAAATCGTTCACCAATTCAATCATACAACAGATCATAACAGAAACCATTTCAAATCATCAAACACACCAGAAAACCAGACTTCCAATCAATTTGCAACAGGGTCACAATCTCAAAAAAGGAAACAGAGGACATAGCAGAGAACACCACACACACAACGCAAAGAGGAGAAAGAGAGGAAATTTTCAACTCATCTGTGAGGAGCCGCTCGTCAACGACCACTTCACACCGCCATCGCTGCGAACGCCTCCCATTTCGCTCCATTGCCTTCGTTTTCTTTCTTTGCTCATAATTGTAACATGTAATCTGATAGTATTATAGTGAAATCGGGGTATGGGCTGTGTGGGGTGGGGTTTTTGCTGCGTGATTTGTTTGATCGTGAGAGAGACGACGGCGCCGCCGCTAGGGTTCAAACCCTAATCCCCTTTTGAGAGAGGGATAAACGAGAAAGAATGAGATAGTGCCTTTCTCTCTTGTTTCTTTTTCTTTGTTTTAAGCGAACGATTCTATGTACACACGCACACACCATACGATTGTACACCCTCCGTTTCGCCCCTTTGATTTGTAGTGCATGTGAATCAACTGTTGAGGTTTGAGGGTCCGCGATGGACCCTCTCTCCCATTGCCGCGTACGATCCCTCCGTTTAATTAAATAACCTTTTTTATTAATTTAACCTCTTTTAAAAATAATAAATTCATCTCTTATAAAATAATTAAAATTTATTTTTTTTAAATGTGACTAAAATATAAATATAGAGCTTTTAACCTAATATATATATATATATATATATATATATATATATATATATATATATATATATATATATATATATATATATATATATATATATATATATAAAACTTTTTTGACATATTAAAACTCTTTTATTAGAAAATATAATCCTTTTATTATTATATATAGTAAAAATAATAATAATAATATAACTCTTTTCTTATCACTTCTATTAATAAAATATAACCTAAAACTTACTAAAACTTTTTCTTAGTTAGTAAAACCTTTTAAAAATAAAAAACTCCTTCTACCAAAACTATTAAAATTAAAACCTTTTTTTAATAATAAAAACCTTTAACTTTTTTCCAAATTAATAATGACCTTCACCAAAATATCTCTAAAATAAAAATAAGCCTTTTATTTAAAATAACTTTTCTTAACAAAATCGTCCCCCGATTAGAAACCTCTCGCTTAGTCCTAGGTTCGTGAGCGCTCGTGTGTAAACTTTTGTTTGTTTGCTTGTATTATGTTTATGCTTTAAACCTTTTCAAAACAACAAAACTCTCGATCCAACGTCGAGCTAATTTTCCACCCATATAAGTCGATCGCCTTCGGGCATCGCATTCGATCTATTGATCACAAGACACAAGTCTAGCATCACTTTGCTAGCACCCTCGCCTAAATAACAATAATTAACCGCATAAAATATCCAAGGGAAAATCCCATGCATGATAACCATGTTATTGTGCATGGTGCATATCATTTGCATCATAATCGACACCTTAAGATAAGTCAATTAGATAACTTAGGATAGATTTCCTAGGTTAGTCCCCCCTTAATTTTGATTTTCTAAATCAAACTTTTGCCCACCTAATTCTCCACACAAGAGAATTAGATGTTAATCATCTCAAAGAAGGGACATACAATCCCATACCCCACAAAATACAAACATTTTCAAAACTGTGGTGGTTTTCTTAAGATGATGACTCATCTTCTCTCCTAAACCTTTAAAACAATTTAGTATCCTTAATAAGGAACTACAAGTGCTCTGATTCCCTCCCGACAGGATATGTAGGCACAAGATGCGATATCTTATCGAGCACGCCTAGGAATAGATCTTTAGGTCTTCCTACCCTTAAACCCTTTAGCAAACAGAAAACAAATAACATAAAATAAATAAAGAGGTTCCTGTAGAGTACTACAGATATCTAGGATGCTAATACCTTCCCTAGGAATAACCAACCCCCGAACTTAGAATCTTAGTGCATTTGTATTGCATTGTGGGAATTCGGTTTTTCTCCCTTCCCTTGGATAAAATCAAAGACCGGTGGTGACATTAAAAATGTGATCCTAGTTAATAAATAACTATGGTATCCAATTTTCACCGTGACAGAAATGGCGACTTCAATGGGGACTCTCATAAGAGGGTTCCCCCTAACTTGTTTCTTTTATGTTATTTGTTTATACTTGTATATATCTGTATACTTGTTTATCTGTTTGCCTGGATTTTCTGTTTGGCAGGGTTGTTACACTTGAGTGGTGAGATAAGTCCTAACCCGGACTTGAGAGCACATATAAGATAGGATCGTGGATATAATCGAGGAGATTTCGAGGAAGTAATTCCAAAGAAGTCGATTTGATTCCACACTCAGTTGAGGCCCTCTCAAAGGTGGTATTTGTTGAACGAGCTATCGTGAATACATTACTACTTTCGACCTAGGAGCCCGGGATATTGAGAACCGTAGTTACCTTTAACCCAACTTGGCCTTTTAGGATGTAGTGCGATGACTATGAGGGAGTAATTCCAAAATGGTTGATACGCGATACTACACTCAGACGAGACTCTCTTGAGAATATTATTGACTACCAAGTAATTGGGAAATCGGTAATATCCGAAAGATGGGTTGTAGACTCTGGGAACTTTGTAGAACCCGTCATGCAGGTACAAATGAAACCATAATACACACCTATTGGGATGGTTAGACCTTGACTCCATGCTCGACCTTTCAAAACTAGGACTCTTTGTCTGTTTGATTGCTTGTGTGTGCTTTGTACTTTGTGCTTTGTGTGTTTGCATCCCTGCATTCACGAGCATCATTTCATAAAGATTCATAGAACTTAGCTTGGTCTGTAAACATCATAGGGATATCATGGACTCTAAAAAAAAGGAAAAAAAAAAGAAAAAAAGAAAAGAAAACGTTGAAGTACACTTACAAGAGTTATAACCTGGACGATCTAAGGGGATTGAAGACCTTATTAACGGATGAAGAAAGGTTCAGGACCTTATCTGGGGGAGCCCTTATTGATAAGGAAATACTATCTACTCTACTCCAGTCCATCACTATTGGTGACAACTCTTGAAGAATATTCTCAGCTAATGGAGTTACTTATTCAAGACAAGAATCCATTTACTATCTTCGGCGAATGTCCGAGCTAATATGACTACAAAAGGAGAAATTTTGGAAAGAAGTTACTCTAGTCCTTAATTGGAAGAAGAAGTCAAACAAAGACCGTTGGAAGAGTCTCCTTAGATCCATCATTATTAGCTTTTATTTAGCTTTTCCGTTATGACTCTTGGAAAGTGTACCAACGCGTTTAAACAATTTTGTAATAAATCAATCTTTTAATATTCCAATACTAATAGTTGTAACCGTTTTAATAATAAAAAAATGAGTCTTTTGTTATTCCTTGATGATTATAAATAGCTGAGTTCCATGAAACTTGCTACATTTGCATTGCATCTTTAGCATTGCATTCTCTTTGCATACGTCTTTTCTCCACCTCAGCTTATTCGGTCTCTTATCTTTGTGTCGCTCAGCTGATCTTCCAAACTTAAAGTGTTTACTGGGGATAATGGATAGAACACAAAGTATGGATCCCATGTCAGCCTTCAGAGTGATGACTAATCCAATGTTTGGTTTTTCTCCTGACGATAATGCTCCACAAGTGGATGTCCCTACTCGATCTCAGCCTGTGCAAGATAACCTGGTTGGTCAAGTTAATGAAGGAGATTCCCGTTTTCTGAGGTATATGCCAAATTCCCAGAACGGTCGTCCTGTGACAACTGTGAATGATCCTAGATTGGGAGAAATTGAAAAAGGATTTTGTGACCTCCAAGAACAATTGAAGATGTTGAAAGGGCCTAACGCATCTGGTCTTAAAGCTTATGACTTGTGTCTAGTTTCAGGCGTGGTTATTCCACCGAAGTTCAAAATGTCTGTATTTGAAGTATACAAGGGTGTTAGTTGCCCAAGGTATCATTTGACGATGTTTTGTCGAAAGATGACCACTTATGTCGACAATGACAAGCTGATGATTCACTGCATTCAAGAAAGTTTAAGTGGGGCATCCTTGGTATGGTATATGAAACTAGAAAGGAACTGTATTCAGTCTTGGTAAGACTTAGCTAATGCTTTTATGAAGCAGTATGATTACAATGTGGACATGGCTCCAGACAGTGACCAATTGATGAACATGAGTCAGAAAGACAACGAGTCCTTCAGGGAATATTCGCAGCGGTGGAAGGAATTGGCAGCCCAAGTTCAGCCACCACTTCAAGAGAAAGAGTTGGCCAAGATGTTTCTAAAGACACTGTCAGACTCTTATTATGTCAGAATGATAGGCGTTGTGTCGGTAGTGTTCTCTAAAATTGTGGAAGTCGGAGTAAACATCGAGAACGCATTCAAAAGTGGTAAAATTAAAGACGTCTCAAATAGACAAGCTGATGAAAAGGAATCTATTAGTGATTCTCGAAAGGAAAGAAGTGTTGAAGTTAATGCAATTTTGGATTCTCCTCGGACTTTGTAAGCTCCAGTTTCGGTACCTTATCACAAACGTCGGTTCGCAACGCCTGTTCAGTGCCAGCAATCACTACCGCATGGACGTCCGTACAAACAACAAAGGTTGACTCCTTATAATCAACGTCAATATCCACGAATTCAGAATGTGAATCACCAGAATCAACGTCAGGATCAGCAGAGACCCCTGAATAGTCCAGAAGAAAAGACTCGTTGGTTTGACCTAATCCCAATGACTTACAGTCAATTGTGGTCTTACTTTGCCCGAAACTCAGTGATGGCACCCAGAAAGACCAGAGCCATGAAATCTCGCCCTCCTTGGTTCAATCCAGATACCAGTTGTGAATTTCATGACAGAGTGTTAGGGCATTCGATTGAAGATTGTAAGGTTTTCCAAGAAAAGGTCCAAGAAATGATTGACGATGAAGTGCTGACCTTCAAGAGAGGATGCCCAGTTGTGAATGGAGCACCTTTGTGTTGATGGACGTGAAGACTTACGAGAGTCCTTCCCAAACCAGTGGAATCAAGAGTAGAGCTCACTCCTAGAATCATTAAGATGTTTATTCATTTGCTCGCATTCGTTGTTATTTCTTTGATTATAAGCATGTTGTGCGAATAAGAACTTGTTTGTTTTGAATGATTAAGGTAATGATAATGTTTGTCTTGAAGAAATCCATTCGTTTCGCTCATTTTAAAATGCTTTTTCTATTTTATAATCCCAAGGCTGCCCAATCTCTTGCTTTGGCAGAGAATTGAATGGAGGATGATGAAATCAAACGCAAGATCTCTTGTTGTATGCTTTTGAATAAAACTCTGCTGGTGATATAAGGCATTATTTCAAAAATCCTAAACACCGGAGATATAAGGAGATAAACCCTCGTTAACCCTTTTGAGCCTTTGAAGTAGTAGTTTTCTTCTACAAATAAAAAACCCTCATTCTTAACCTGGGGCAGGGTAATTTTCAGTTAAAAAAAATGGAGTGAACATTACGAAGATTGGGCTGGGCACAAACAAACTTTGAGCCTTATATCCTTTGTTTCTTAAACCGTGAACTAAGCCATTTTACAATCCTCAAAAGACCTAATTGAAGCAGAGTTTATTTCAAAGGCATACTCATTGAGGTATCGTTTCCTGACTCCTATGAGTTATGCTCGAATTCGTGTTGGCATTATAAAATCGGTAATTCAACCACCAAAATTTTAAATAAAAACTTCAAGACAAACATACGTTGCATTAGCAACTTCAGAATTAACATTTTCTACTTGCTAACATTGCTTGACATCATAGAAATTAACATACGTGTGGCAATGATGAGCTAAAATTTAGAACTGTTTCAAGCAGATGATAGTATCTAGGGGCATGTTTCCTGAAAACTCTATAGACCAGGGCCAAGTTGTTCCCTAACAGTTATTTTCATAGTCTTATCCAGGGGCACGTTACCCGAGAACTTTGCTGAGCAGGGGCAAGTTATTTCTCAGCTATTACTCCACAGTCTGAAGAACAAGTTTGAAGACTCGGAATACCGTCAATCTGGGGAAGTTACGTCGAGATTTGATAAATCTCTCCAGGTTTGAAGACCCAGTTATGCGAGATTATAGACAATCTGGGGCAGTTAAGTTGAGATTTGATAAATCTCTCCAAGTTTGAAGATTCAGTTGTACAGGACGCCGTCAATCCGAGCCAGTTACGCCGAGATTTGATAAATCTCTCCAAGAGTTTGAAGACATTGGAACAGTTGGATGCCAAGTTTTCTGTAAAATCCTCTTGGAATCACTTCTTCTCATAAACCATATAACCTAGGGCATGTGAGAGTCGAAGATTATCTTGATCCATTGGCAACAACTGTTGTTCAAAATGGCGACCACCGTGCAACGCATCGATGCAAAATTACGTCAGTCTCACAACATTATTCACTCATACCTCAAAGAGTTTCTGTCTCGAGTAATGTGACGACTCCCCAGTAAGTTTCTACTTCAGGTAGTCACGACCATTCTCCGGTGAATCTCTACTTCGAGAAGTGATGACACTGTTGGATACAAGATCTCTCCAGTCGGCAACCTAAGAATCCCCAGTAAATTTCTTTGGTATCAACCTTCCCCAGCGAGTGTTTATTTCACTCCTCATTGGATTTTCTCACTATTGCAATCTTCTCCAGTGAAGACAGATGTTTATTTCATCCCCTCGAAATTTTATCTCTGACATTTTCAACTACTACTGATCCAAGCTTCCTCGATGAAGTGGATATTTATTTTATCCAGTTGCAACCTTCATTCAAGATTACTTCAGTTCGTAGTGGATATTTATTTTATCCCCATGAAGTCTCTTCGATCATGAGTTTGATTCGTTCCCAGTGAATCTTTTTCATCCCCAACAGAATCACAAGATTCATCTTGGCAATCCCAAGTGAAGTCATGATATTCACCCCCAAGTGGAGTGCTCTCTTTTCCCCAGAGAAGTTTGAAGCTTTGAAGTGGGACATATTTCCATATATGGCTTTTCCATTCATCCCTAACGATGTTGCTTATATTGCGAAGATTGGCCGAGTACTCATATCGAGATGCTTGTTTTCATCTCCGGTTTTCTCTCTGTCTGTTTTGTCAGCATAAACATAAGCATAGCATAGCATTCTTTCATATAGATTCATGGCATGTGTGCATTTTGCATCTTGCATCTTTGTGTTTGTTTGTCTGTTTTTGTCACTTTGGTTACGCTTATCTCCAAGTGACTGGGTTTTGCCTGCTCCCTCCAAGTAGAGTCATCCCTAAGCAGAAAAGACGTGCCCTTTCTAACTCCCCACTGAGTTCGATCCTCGTGGAAGATGGTTGCTTTAGTTTTCTTGTCCATTGTTGGATAAAGATAAATCCCAGTTGAGTTCATTCCTCACTGGATAGAGTCTTGTTTGACCGTTTCTTTCCAGTTATTCCCTGGATCGAACTTTGGTCCTTGACAATCACATTTTTTGGATATCTCTAGGCTTTTGAACCTAGATCGAGCGTGCATTTATTTTGCACTTTGTCTCCCCAAGAATAATTTATTCAAAGATCTCTATGGAAGACAAAAGTTATTCCTCTAGCACTATTATGGGATTTAAATCCAGACAACAAGTGGTGGCTCTTTATTAGAGCTCAGTTCTCTACCTAGATGACAAATGGCAGTCTCCTCAAGACATTTTGTCTATCCCCGGTGAAATTATCAAGGTTATCAACTATTGAAGACTTTCCAAGTATTCTCTTTATTTGAGAATCTCTATTACAAGAATTTTACTAGCATCAACGCAGTGTTCAGCTACAGCAATATTACTTCTCAGTGGTATTCTCCTAGTGAGTCCACAATTCAATTTGCTTATATCAAATGGCATCTCTTCGAGAAGTTTGGTGAAGATTCAAATGATCTTACTCTTTATTTGAGAAGACATATTTTACAAGTCAGCCGGCCCACATCTCTTTTGAAGGTCCCCGGTGAAGCTTCCAGGATCTCGGCAGTAGATTCCCTGGTTTATTTTAAAATTTGACAAACAGTCGCCTCTTTCCAGGATCTCGGCAGTAGATTCCCTGGTTTACATTAAACTTCGACAAACAGTCATTTATTTTCCTGGTTATTCTCGGCAGTAGATTTCCAGAAGACCTCGGCAGAAGGTATTTCATTTTTATTTTCCTGGTTATTCTCGGCAGAAGATTTCCAGAAGACCTCAACAGTAGGTATTTCATATTAAATTCTCTGGTTATTCTCGGCAGTAGATCTCCAGCAGACTTCGACAGACAGTCGTTTCTTTCCAGGATCTCGGCAGTAGATTCACTGGTTAACTTTAAACTTTGACAGACAATCATTTCTTCCCTCGGCAGATTCCCCAGTATTTACTCTTTCTAAACGGAGTATTCAAAGGAGAAGCTGAATCATTATTTTGATCATTGGAAGCTTATTTTGGTTATTGCCTTTGCTCAGGCTATCATATGTTTGATAGTAGGTAATATACCGTATTTTGGTCGGATGCCTCTGCTTAGGCTACCGTGGTGGTAGTAGGTCATCTTTCCTTTTGTGTTTACCTCGCTTAGGCTATCATGTGTTTGATAGTAGGTAACACACCTTTCTTTTGGGTCGGACACCTATGCTTAGGCTACCATGTTTGGTAGTAGGTGATCTCTCCTCCCCAGTTTATTACCTCTGCTTAGGCTATCGTGTGTGATAGTAGGTAATATACGCCCTTTTATTGCAACTGGATACCTTCGCATAGGCTACCAGTTGTTGGTAGTAAGTTATCCTTCCTTTCAGGTTTCTCACCCTGTGCTTAGCTACCCTGTGATTGTCAGTTGGTAGTCTCTCCCCCAGTGGAGTTAGATCTTTTCCCATGGAGTCTTGCTTTGCTAAGTTGTTCCTTGTTGGGTCTTCCTTTCTTTAGCTGTGTTCCAGCGTTTCAGTTTTCTTTGTCTTGCATTTCATATCATATCATATCATAACATGTGCATCTGGTGGCATCTTAGGGCCAAAAATTATGCATGTTTGTATTTAAGTCCCTCCTATCTCGTCGAGACGAAGATTTCGATCTTCATATCTCCGGATAGAAGAAACTTAAATAGGGGCACCTGTCGCACCCTAATTTTTGACCCTAAGATTCCTGCTTTCCCCTTGTGCATAGCATATTAGGTCGATCATATCGTGCATAACTAACCGCTTTATCTAGCTTTGTCTGTTTGTTTCTCTTTGTGAACACAGGTACTGCTGCAGAAGATTCAAGGTCATGACGGCTGTGCTGTGTTTGTGGAGGTTCTCTGGTCCTGTGAGATTGTGCCCTCACCCTTCCTGATCCCTAAACCACTACCAAATATTTTCTTCCTTCACATTTCTTAGAAGCCCTCCCCTACACAAGGATTAAGTCCTTATGCCCTCTGATATGGAATTTGGTACCCTAAGGCCGGTCACTGGTTGCGTGGCAAGGTTATACTGTAAGATGGCATCTTCCCCCCTCCGTTAGCACCTCAAGATTTAAGAATTGTGTTTGCTCAATAATGTGTGTTCTTAAGTAATGAAGGTTAAATTTGGAAGGAATTAGAAGAGGTGGAATTCCAAAACGCAAATTCAAGTCCTTTGATTCGTCACAAGTTTACAAGATCAAGCCTGAAATTCCTACATCATCTACATATGATTCAAGTATGAAACTCATGCCCTATTTTCAAAAGGATATTTGCATTCTCGAAGCTGTCAAGTTCTTCAAGCAATTTTGAAGATCACTGGGAAATTAAAAGTTCAAGATGTTTTGAATCCTCAAGTTTTGTCGATAAAGAAGTGGAATGTTATAACCGGTTGGATTGGTTAATTTTAAGTCCATCATTTACCACAAACTATCACCAAAGCTTAATTCGAGAGCCAAATTTCAAGTATAAGTTCAGGTTTGAAGGATAAGGACTCATTGAGGGCAACGTCACTTATGTTTTAAGAAATCAAAAGATATGTTCATTTTAAAATGAACAACCTTTTACTTGAGTTATGATCAAGAAATCCTTTTCAAGGCCTTCATTGGAACTTAATGCCAATATTTAAATCCCTAAAGGTGAGCATACAAGGTTCAATTTGAGTTTCAAATCCTACTTGGAAATTTCAAGAAACAAGCTGAATTCAAGGAATGCCAATTCTCATGTGAGCTAAGGAAAGCGTTGAAGTTTCAAAGTTAATTATTGGGAATTCATCATCTATACACCATTAATCGTGTTTCCTTCTTATACTATTGATCAAGCCTTTTAACCTACGGAAGACCACGGCTGTATCAACAGGAGGTTATCATGTTACAACATTACACTCGGGTTTCATGAAAAATAACTTAACACCAATATACTACACTGGATTGAGAATTGGAAATCTAAATGTTATAATGACAATCTTCAATTAACTGAATTCCAAGTCATGAAAAGTCATTAAGAAATGTACTACAATAAAATTATAGCAGGTTGTATGGTTAGATATTAAAACCATCTCACAAGCAATCACGGCCAACCAATTTACATCATCATCCATAAGTCCTAAAGGTTCTAAATGCTATTTCGAATCAGAGTCTTTGCCAATGATTTCAAAAATCACTAAAGTTGCAAGCCACAAATATTTTGGGTTCAAAGATCATGCCAGTGCCCATTTCTTATTGAACTAGAAATGCCATTACAGAGCTGTCTGTACAAATTACAAAGTCTTGAAAGCAAAGACCTAGAGTTAAAGTCCTTTGAGTTGTACGATCCATCAAAGTACCAATGCTTCATCCTCCATGATACCTTCGCCATCGTCGCACCAATCTATAATTCGAATCAAGAGCAATTGATGAGTGAGTTCAATTTATGACAGGAACTTCATGTAAACCTAAGAGCATTACTCTAAAACTACAAGGAAACACACATTCAAGATCCATCCTATCCTAAAAAGACTCGCAAATTGAAGACTCAATCACAACCTTTTCATCACAACTGCTAGTCTAAACCCCTCCACGGCCATGCTTGGGCAACACCTTGAATATCATGCAATAAGGAAAATGAGGCAGCAGTTAGGATAAAGTTGAAGGGAGTTCAATAACAACAATGAGAAACCACTCCAGAATTCCTTCATCATCTTGGAACTGCAAAAATCACCAAACATGCTAAGCATTAAAGAGGAAGAAGAGCGGACATATTTCAAACAAAGTCTCAGCATCAAAGAGCCATAAAATGTGAAACTAAATTCATAATCACAATTTAATTCATTCCTAAAACGGTTATGATCAACATTGACTGATTGAATCAAATAGAGAATTTGTTGGGAAGTTTTAACAGGTTATGGCAAGAGTCATAACAGCAACAAGTAATAAGTGACCGATACGGCATTAATCTTGAATGGTTACTTGCAAATTGTCCTAATGTCACGCAGATCCGAAGTAAGCACCCATCATGAAAAGTGACGATTTCGCTTGAATTCTTACAACACAAAATAGACCAGGAACATGAATTCGATACCTCACAACCGTTGTCGAATTAGCATAAGCTGCAGGCCTTTACACTAGAGATGTTCATGGATTCTAGGTCCAAGGTACAATTTACTCTACAATGTCAAAGTTGGAAAGTTTCCATTAATCGACTTCAAAAGGCAACAAGGACATGAAAACTCCAAAATTCAAAACAAGGAATATAAGAGTGATACCAAATTATAAAGTTCTCTACATTGCTTAAGAATTTAGAGTTCGAATGTTGAAGTTCTTTGCATACTCATGCCAATATACCGCCAAGCCAGCATTCCAAGTAGCTCAACAGTTGCAGTACCATTGCCTTTAAAAGTTCCAGAAGAGCTAGAAATCAGGATAAATAATAGTAATGAATTATTAAATATAAGGAAAGGAAGAGGGTATAGAACTGCAAACTGCAGTTCAGAAATGGAGAGAAGAGAATTGGATAGAAGTAGCCAGAACTCACAATTCAACACCCTCCAAAACAGTCTTCAAGACATTGTCCAGCACAATTAAATACCATCAAAACCAATCCTGAATTGTCAAAGCAAGGACTTGAAACCTTTCCAAAATCATTACAAACATCATCAAAACCTGTCAAACACAATTCCAAACTTGGATAAAGTCAAAAGATTCCTAGGGTTTTGTTCAGAATATCACATTATTACCGGCCCTAAAACCAAGTTCTCTGCTCAAAGTCAACAAGCTTTGTCGTAAAAGAAACTTTACCTTCGTAACTCCAGGTGCCATTGCTAAGATCTCAACTCCATACCAGGCTAACAGCAGGCCCTCTTTTCCTCACCAAAGATGCACATGAAAAAAAGAGAGGAAGGATTAATATAAGCAATAGGAAACTTAGAACTTAACAAACCTCGGCAGAGAAATTTAACTCTTAAACCATACCTGCCCTAAGATCACACAAGAAGTAGTTCTTTTCGATTGAAGACAGGTCGCAGATGGCATTACTATTTGCAAAACCAAGCATGAACCCCGACATGAAGCTCCACCAATGATATTTTCAAATAACATTGTTGCAAAGGTAATTTTAAAAACAAAGCGTGAAAGGGGAATCAGATATTGATAATCATCATTTTCGAATCAAAATTGTGGACAGAATCACAATGGTTACAGATTTGTTTCCTAAACCGGAGAGGACTCCATCACACATTTCAAAAAAGGAGGTTTTATTTCCAAAACAGGGACAGGCAGAAAATCATAACTTTCAACACGTGGAAAGTCTTTTCAAAACATCAGTGGGAAATTTTCAAATTTCCAAGTCAGATACAACGTATCAATATAACATAATCAAAGGAGATCAGATCTTTTTCATCATTTCCAAATAAAACTAAAACCGGTCCCAACAGGTCTGCATAAAAAAGGAAAACATTCAATCACAAAATCAACGATATTTAATTGTGTAAACTTTCTGTCCACAACAGCATTCAAGGCAATCAATCCTATCCATCCTATATAATGAGGTAGAGACAACAGGAAAGGGGGAGCCCGGATATACACGTGAAAAGGCATCATCCACCTTACAAACTATCAAACTCTCGTACTCACCACCATTCATCAAAACCTACATATCAGAATCAAAAACAATATACAATAAACCATTCCAAACCCAGATCAATACACCAAATCATTCACCAATTCAATTATACAACAGATCATAACAGAAACCATTTCACATCATCAAACACACCAGAAAACCAGACTTCCAATCAATTTGCAACAGGGTCACAATCTCAAAAAAGGAAACAGATACATAGCAGAGAACACCACACACACAACGCAAAGAGGAGAAAGAGAGGAAATTTTCAACTCATCAGTGAGGAGCCGCTCGTCAACGACCACTTCACACCGCCATCCCTGCGAACGCCTCCCATTTCGCTCCATTGCCTTCGTTTTCTTTCTTTGCTCAAAATTGTAACATGTAATCTGATAGTATTATAGTGAAATCGGGGTATGGGCTGTGTGGGGTGGGGTTTTTGCTGTGTGATTTATTTGATCGTGAGAGAGACGACGGCGCCGCCGCTTGGGTTCAAACCCTAATCCCCTTTTGAGAGAGGGATGAACGAGAAAGAATGAGAGAGTGCCTTTCTCTCTTGTTTCTTTTTCTTTGTTTTAAGCGAACGATTCTATGTACACACGCACACACCATACGATTGTACACCCTCCGTTTCGCCCCTTTGATTTGTAGTGCATGTGAATCAACTGTTGAGGTTTGAGGGTCCGCGATGGACCCTCTCTCCCATTGTCGCGTACGATCCCTCCGTTTAATTAAATAACCATTTTTATTAATTTAACCTCTTTTAAAAATAATAAATTCATCTCTTATAAAATAATTAAATTTTTTTTTTAAACGTGACTAAAATATAAATATAGAGCTTTTAACCTAAAAAAATATATATATAACTTTTTTGACATATTAAAACTCTTTTATTAGAATATATAATCCTTTTATTATTTTATATAGTAAAAAAAAAAAAATATAACTCTTTTCTTATCACTTCTATTAATAAAATATAACCTAAACAATTTATTAATTAAAAACTTACTAAAACTTTTTCTTAGTTAGTAAAACCTTTTAAAAATAAAAAACTCCTTCTACCAAAACTATTAAAACCTTTAACTTTTTTCCAAATTAATAATGACCTTCAACAAAATATCTCTAAAATAAAAATAAGCCTTTTATTAAAAATAACTTTTCTTAACAAAATCGTCCCCCGATTAGAAACCTCTCGCTTAGTACTAGGTTCGTGAGCGCTCGTGTGTAAACTTTTGTTTGTTTGCTTGTATTATGTTTATGCTTTAAACCTTTTCAAAACAACAAAACTCTCGATCCAACGTCGAGCCAATTTTCCACCCATATAAGTCGATCGCCTTCGGGCATCGCATTCGACCTATTGATCACAAGACACAAGTCTAGCATCACTTTGCTAGCACCCTCGCCTAAATAACAATAATTAACCGCATAAACTATCCAAGGGAAAGTCTCATGCATGATAACCATGTTATTGTGCATGGTGCATATCATTTGCATCATAATCGACACCTTAAGATAAGTCAATTAGATAACTTATGATAGATTTCCTAGGTTAGTCCCCCCTTAATTTTGATTTTCTAAATCAAACTTTAGCCCACCTAATTCTCCACACAAGAGAAGTAGATGTTAATCATCTCAAAGAAGGGACATACAATCCCATACCCCACAAAATACAAACATTTTCAAAACTGTGGTGGTTTTCTTAAGATGATGACTTATCTTCTTTCCTAAACCTTTAAAACAATTTAGTATCCTTAATAAGGAACTACAAGTGCTCTGATTCCCTCCCGACAGGATAGGTAGGTACAAGATGCGATATCTTGTCGAGCACGCCTAGGAATAGATCTTTATGTCTTCCTACCCTTAAACCCTTTAGCAAACAGAAAACAAATAACATAAAATAAATCAAGAGGTTCCTGTAGAGTACTACAGATATCTAGGATGCTAACACTTTCCCTAGGTATAACCAACCCCCGAACTTAGAATCTTAGTGCATTTGCATTGCATTGTGGGAATTCGGTTTTTCTCCCTTCCCTTGGATAAAATCAAAGACCGGTGGTGACATTAAAAATGTGATCCTAGTTAATAAATAACTATGGTATCCAATTTTCACCGCGACACCCGAGTCTTGAAGAAACTTTTCCCCTGACTGATCTTACAGAGATTTGCCAAATCGACCTGATTGCCCCATATTAAGCGCTTTGTAGAGAGAGTTTTCAATGTGATTGCTCCAGATTAGCTGCATCTTATCACCATTTATCGGGAACCTCTAGGTTGCGCACAGTCTCTTAGCCACATACCCCTTGACATGACTATCCTTTGGAGTTTTCACCATCTCAACTTGGCGTGATCGAGCTTCTCAATTGACGTTCATCATGTAAGGTTCTTTGATGTCAAACACATGCAAGCAGAAAATGTTTATTATGAGAATGACAATTCTAATGCAACACCCGTGTTAACCTTGAAGTTTTATTGAAAATGCGTCGCCAAGCCCTGTGAATGAATCACTAGCTGGGATGCGACATTGATTTTTGAATGGAAAATAATACGCACATGCAATACCAACAAAAATCTTATTAGCATAACTCATAGGAGTCAGGAACACTATCTCGCTGAAGTGCACTTTCAGAATAAACCCTGTTTTAATTAGGACTTTTGTGGGTTGTATAGTGGCCTGATTCACGGTTTTGAGAAAAAGGATTTAAGGCTCAAAGTTCATCGGTGCCCACCCACTATTCGTGATGTTCTCCACTCCTATGTTCAACTAATCTGACATAAGCGCTCATCTCTCGAAAGGTTTTATGATCCTTAAGGAACCCATGCAATCGATGATTTGAGACCCGATGAGGTTTTGGAGCAACAGTCACCCCTTTTGTCCTTTGTGTCTGTAGCCACACGACTTTGTTCTGGTCAAGGATTTTTCCTTTTGTCGTCCTTTTGCTTTTCGCTTTTTCGTTCTTTCGTTTCCCTGATTTTTGCCTGGACTGATTCTTTTGAATTATTTTTTTCTTTCGATTTTGAAGTCCAGCAGGATGCCCTAACTTTTGCCTAAGTCGCTTGTTTTCAAGTTTCGACTTAGCGGGCTTTTTTTCTTTTTCTTTTGATTCTCCTTTTTTTTGAACAAATCGTGTGACATTGGATTGTTTGACTTATTTGAAAGGGTTGTGACTGCCTTACTCCTTGATTATTGATGGACAACCATTGTGGTTTCGCATCCCTTGACCTCTTGACGGTGGAATAGAAGGTAATGGATCCTCAGATGCACACTCCTTTTGAGATTTGAACACTTGATCAAATTAACTGACACCTACCCTGCCCCAGGTTAAGATTAAGGGTTTTTCGTTTTCAGAAAGAAACTCCTACTCCAAGGCTCAAAGGGGTTAATGAGGGTCTATCTCCCTTATTTCTCCAGTGTTTAGGGATTTGAAACAATGCCTGTACATCCTCAAGAGGGTTTTATCCAAGAGCATACAACCAAAGATTTTGCGTTTTTACTTCATCATCCTCCCTCAAGAGTTCTAGACAAGAAAGGTTGGTATTGCAGTGCATATAAATATGATATGAGTGCATAAAAGTAAATTACTTCAAGAATAACACATTCATTGCATTAAAATCATCATTCAAAACACAAACAAGTTTTTACATGCAGACAATGTTTAAATAAACAAATGAAAGCTACATATGAAAATGCAGTAAAGGAAGCTGATGACTGCCATTGTTGAGGAGACTTGACTCCGTCTGGACTTATTGCTTTAGGAGGTGACCCTTGAAGTCTTCAAACAGATGAGAAGTCGACATGCACAACCAAGTCTCCTTCTGGAAAGGATATATACCCTCTGTCAATCAATTGCTGCACTTTGGCCTGGAAGGCTTTGCAATCTTCAGTTGAGTGCCCCATAGATCCTCCATGATATCCACATTGCACATGGGGATTGTACCCCGGAGGGTATGGTTCTGGAACAGGCTTCAAAGTCTTAGGCTCCACCAATGAGTTTTGAACCAGGTGTGGCAAGAGTTGACTGTACGACATAGGAACTGGATGAAGAGGAGCATTCCTTATTTCTAAGTTGTTGCGAGGCCTATGCTGATTCTGACGCCGATAGTTCTGTTGTTGAGGAGCATAAGGTTGCTGGTACTGAACGACATTACTCTCTCCTTCTTCTCCCCTGTAACGTTTCTTTGCATTTTCAGAAGAATCGGGAGCAACTTGAATCTTTCCCATTTTGATACCGCTTTCGACCATTTCTCCAACTAAGATCAAGTCGGCAAATTTGCCTGACATGCAAGGTAACAGTTTCTCATAATAACGTCCCGACAAAGTATCCATAAACAGGTTCAACATCTCCTTCTCCAACAAGGGTGGCTGCACCCTTGCCGCTAGTTCACGCCATCTCTGCGCATATTCTTTGAAGCTTTCATTATTCTTTTGAGACATACCATGTAGCTGGGTCCGATTGGGAGCCATATCAGTGTTATATTGGTAGTGATTGATAAAGGCCTCGACCAACTCTCTCCAATTACGAACATGGCATCTCTCCAATTGCATATACCATTCTAAGGATGCCCCAGACAGGCTGTCTTGAAAGAAATGCATCAGCAATTTCTCATCTTTAGAGTACGCAGCCATCTTCCTCGCGTATGCCCTGACATGCGTCTTGGGATAAGTGGTACCATTGTATTTCTCAAAAGTGGGCACCTGAAATTTATGCGGAATTACAACACCAGGAACCAGCCCCAAATCCTTCAGATCCATACCCACATAATTCTGATTCACCACACCCCTTAGTTGTTCTTCAATCAATCTGAACCTTTGATCATTGTCAGCCTGAGGACCAGCATCCCCGCCTGGCATAGAGAAAACATCATCTTGTTGGTCTTCGAAACGACGACCATGAACAGCACAAACACTTCCTCCTCCCACAACAGAAGGAATCACAAGTTGCTCTCCTCCGCCCGGAGGGATCACAACACCAGGAATGGGGATCTCTACGCCCACAGGACCTCCCTGAGTACCATTACCAACAACGGCATTATGGACTCCGCCATGAAGAAGCCCATCTTCATCCACTCTTGCCACTAGGGGTTGGACCAGAGTCCTCAGTTGCTCTTGCCCTTGGGCAACACCTTGCATCAATTCCATGAACAGGGCCATGCGAGCTGCATGGTGGCCATCTCAGCTTGCATCTGTTCCATAGCTCTCTTTTGATTTGCTCAAGTAGGATACGGCTGGAAAAACAAAGTCGAATCTGCAACCATGAAGAAAACCCGGTCGGGATCAAAAGCCCAACCTCAAACACCTGCCATGCATATGAGTATGGAAATGCAATGCAAATGCCATGTTCGAATATTTCCAAGGAATCGCTCTGCTTTGATTCAAGTTTTTTTTTCACAGACGAACAACAAGAAATGGATGAAAATGCTCAACTGCGAGTCTCAAAGTTAATATCCCTTAGAAATACAAGAACATGTATGTGAAAATGATGATGCAGATGCAACAGGCATGGGATCAAGGCTTCCATAAAGCTTTGTACTGCTGTGCCGCTGAATGGATAAGTTCAAAGGTTTGCTCTGAAGAGAATACCAGAATACCAGAATATCCGAATAACCAAAATACCAGAACATCGGACCACTGAGATAACCAAAAAACTAGGTAAATAACTATACACTGACGAGAAATCCAGAAAACCGGGTAGGTTGAAGGTTTCGGTACCTGCAGACCTGCAAACACCCATCCCCTCTCACATGTGGGTTCTAGAAAACGGGATTCTCAGTCTCGGATTCTCGATTTGAGAAGCAATAGTACATTCATCCCTCGGGGTACAATACTATCGCCAAACAAAGAGGTCGTCCACTGATTCCCCCAAAAAAAAGGTCATCCTATGCAAGTTCCTAGCATTGGATCCTCAGATCGACAAGTGTAATGGGTTTGCCATTTCTGGTCTGCCATTATCACATGTCGGGAGGAGAGGCGTTGCTGAGTCCTCGGAGAAATGGTCGCTAGAGTCGACAGTTTTCCAGGTTATATTCCATCGTCTGCCCCAAATGCGCAGGATAGAATATTACCAAGGAAACCTCGTCTGGATGTGGAGTTTTCATGTATACTAAGTCTGGCCAAATGCTAAACAAGTCACACTACTTTCCACGCTAATCATAGGTGTATGCTAAAGCCTGGGTATTGGGCTTTTCTCTCATGAATTCAACCCACCCTACAAACAGAAAATCCAGCAGCAGAACAGTACAACATATGACAGTAATGAAATGAAATGCAATAAATATGGTAAATACAGTAATACAATAATATACAACAAAATAAAGCACAACAAATAAACACTTAATGACAACAAACAAACAAGCGTTAGGACTGACTCGCAAAAGGGGATGGACCAGCAAGAGGTCAACTAGTCCCCAGCAGAGTTGCCAGTTGTCGCTCCCGAGGATTTGCATCCATGGTACAAACGCGAAAGTGGCGCAGAAAACAGAGTCGCCAGCAATGTGTATTTATCCCAAGAGAGGGAAAGGAAACACTGCGTAAAGCTGAGGGAAGGGAAAAAGCATGGTCTCGCGACCAAGAGAAACGGGTAAGGGAGTCGGTTACACGAGGGGAAGGTATTAGCACCCCCACACGTCCATCGTACTCGATGGGATCCACGCTTGCTGTCTCGATCAAAGGGTGTCGTCGTCTGGAGCTCCACTGCTACTGGAAAGGAGAAGAAACGAGAACGGAAAAGAACAAAGAAATGAAGAAGAAAAGAAAAAGAAGTGACTCGATAGGACATCGCTCGTCCTATGCCTACGTATTCCCTCGTGCAATGGGAAAGTCAGAGTCAACGTAGTTCGGATGCGAACTAAGGGGGGAGGTTGCTCGCCAAGACATCGTCGTCTTGTACCTATGTATCCTCAATCGGACTAGAGAGAGGAAATCAGAGCAGTCATAGTTTGACCT